>CM050650.1:23618938-24218938 GCA_027574665.1 Rhynochetos jubatus | reverse complement strand
GTAATTAAGTACAGTTGATTTACAGCGATAGGTAATGATCTCACATAAATCAGCTTCAACTTTTGGCGCAGACATATGTAACCTGTCCCAGCAGAGATGAAACACAATTCCTTCTCAGCCGACTCGCAACAACCCATCAGGTCTGAGCCCGAAGGTGGAGATTTGGTATCAGCGAAGCGCAGTCCATGTGGACACTCCACCGCAGGCGCCCAACCCCAGACCTGCTGACAGCAACCAATACACCTGGGTAACCCATGTTATGAAACCCCAAAACCCAATGAGGCTGTTTCTCAGGCTGTGACCAGACGTGCCGGTCTGGCTGCAGCTGAACCAAGCGAGGTGGTCACTGGTCCCTTCAGCTGCATACCTGCTCACCCCCCTAACACAAAGGGCATCCCCTCAAAAAGGCACGGATGTAAAAAATAACTGTTTGAGATAAACAGGGTGAGAAAAAAATGGTACACAAGCACACTGGCCAGTCTGAGACTGCAACCTCTGCAAGGCAGACAGCAAAGAGCAGTTAGAAAGATGGGGTGGTGAACTCCTAACTGGACTCGGCTACAACCAGCACACCCTTGGGAACAGGAAAGAAGCTGTTCTGGGCTTGTTTCTGTCTCTGCCTCCCCCCATGTGTGCCTCTCTCCTGGTGTGGCTCCGCCTCTCTGCATCACTCCCTTCCCGTGCCTGCCTCTGCCCCTCCATGTCCATCTGTCCCCCTTCTCCTCCCTCTCCCTGTAATTCACCTTCCCAGTCCCATTGCAATTTAACCTTTCCTTCTTGGAAAGAAGGACCACTGTAACCCACGTTACAGGGACTGCACTGCCTTAGCTATAGTTGAAATTTTGACCATATAATTCTGTCTGGAGGTGTTAGAAAATACCTATGTGCCTGAAAACCAGCATACCCCAAGCCCTGGTTTGAGGGCCGTTAATCAAATGCAGCATTTTACATTTTTCTACAGTTAACTCTTCCATCAGTGATGTGAGATGCAGTAACTTGCCACTAGACAGCACCAATGCTCTGACCAGACCCGTGCGCTCAAGGCAGCAGGGTGTTCAGAGGCCACAAGCGCTGCAGGGCTAAGAAATCCTCTCAGGGAAGGGCTCTGCATGTAATTCTTCATGTCTGAGAAGTTTCAGAGTTCACAATTTTTATATGCGCTTAAAAGGTAATTGCTGACTCACTGGGTTTACACTTCCTCTTCCACTCTCTCCCCTACAAAATGCAGAATAACATTTTCAAACAGTAAAAATATGATCTGGTTTAAAATGCTCAGATTTGGCTTTCACACAGCCCAGGGAAGATTAAAACTTCAGGGGATTTTGAAATTTGAGAGGCGGTGTAAAAAGCATGCGGCTTCTCAGTTTGAGCCCGGTGCTTCAGCCCCAGGTTTCACACTCCCTCAGTCCAAGAGACAAATCAGCTTGTTTCCACTTCTTTGCAATGACTAAATCCCAGTTCTCAAAACATGCACACACGCTTTCATACAAGCTTGACATGAGCTGCTTTATCAGGATGCAGGTGAGCAAGTGTTGGCTGAATCCAGTGTTCGAGACTCGTAATCCGAAGAGCAGGCTGTTTATGTCAACGCTACGTACACACGCAGGAGCTACATACTCTAGTTGAACAGAAGTAAAATCCGCATCTGCCATAAAGTTGGAGCTATTGTTAAACACAATGTTAAGAGACCACAGGAAAGTCGAACCTGTGTAAAATCTCATGGTGATATCCTAGAAGTCAAGAATGTCACCAGCTTTAGCAGAGCTGGGGTGTCAACCACAGTGCCCACAAAACTAGAGATAAACCACCAAAAGGTTTATTTAGGTAAGCATCAGAGACACGACAGCAATGCAGTTACTGTAGTATCAAATATTATGACGAAGACCTTCAAAGGAAACAGTGAGGTGGGGTTTTAGTTGCAACACTTTAGAAAAATTCTTTTAAGAGAGCGGTCAGCACCCACTTTATGCGAAAGATGCCCATTTACAAATGTTTTACCCTGATTGTTGGAAAAAAGTTACATTTCAAAAATCTTAATAGGCATATTCTACAATATGATGGCAGAGCATTGCATTTACTGACACCATAGCAGAATAAAAGTTTAGGATTTATTATATGTTGTAGATTGACATGCAGTAAGAGTTTAAAAGATGTATATCATTAGCTCTCTGACATTAACTAGTGTATCCATGAGGAAAAACCTCATGGAGGAAGTTGTTACCTTTCACGGGCAAACACACCGAAAAGCAATCAGCTGCTATGGCTCTGACACCTTTTTCAATGGAAGTGCCAACATCAGCCGAAGACGACCGAGGCAGAAACCTTCAGTCTGTACCAGCTTCATCCTTGCCCCTGGACTGACTGTGACGAACACCACCCACCTAAGGTGTCCCCTGACATCTCCTTTAGCTGTGGCCACATAAGGCACGAACTGGAGCGGCTCATTCCACTGGCAAGGAAGAGGAGGAGCGTACCCTGGAGGAAGCTCTGCTAGAAGGTTCTAATAGCGCTACCGGCCACAGATTCATGGCTCAGCCATGCTGCGAAACTGTGGTCAGGCGCTCTGCCCAGCCAACGGGGAGCAGAAGTTGGCCCACGCTCTGTCAAGGGTTTGAGGCTCCTCCATCTGAAATTATGTTAAATGCTGTTATTATGTCACTATGCTAGCTGAGACTGCTCTTTGTTCACTTGGATTGCAAAAGTAGATCTATAATTTGAGGGAAATCAAACATTTTAAAAATGATTCAGCCATAGATTCACTGAGGAAAGCTGTTCCAGGACAGCAGATAAAACCATGCATTTCATAAGCCTCCGATTCGGTGGTTTAGTTGGGAAAGCGTATGGAAAGCGAACAAAAGACAAGTTTGCAATCTGTACCCCCAAATAATAAAAGGCAAGAAATTCAAAGTTGACTTCCAAAGCTTTAATCACAGAGCCATTCTGGCATACTAGGGGAATGCAGGGCAGAAGAGACACCACCGTAGCCAAGTGGGCTGGGAGCTGAAATCTCTCACCTTTGTTGCTCATTTTGGGTTAAACATTTTTAGCAGAGCCACTGTGTATTCAATATAATAAAGGCTACTACAGTTTGCCAGCCTGTAGCTAATTCCAAGGGGAATGGGAGTGGACAACAAGTCTGAACAAAGCCATAATTATATCGTTTCCCTCAACTCTATTTAGCCAACACAGAAAACATTAGAAGTATATTTGCATCTATTGCATCAAAAAGCACACTTTTTATAAAGTAAATAAGCTGCAACTGGACAACTGAGATGACATCTGAACTCCAGAATCAACATCTGCATTTTAGCAATCCGTACTACATCAGAGGAAAAACCCCAGTAGCATTAGTAAGTAGGAGATGAGGGTTCTAGTTTAAAACTTAACTGCAACCCCCAGACTCAGACTCAGCTACAGCTGTGTAAATGTAGGGAAACTTCATTTGCCCGTACAGCTCTGCACAGACCTCCCAAGATCAGGATTCATGTTTGTTCTCCCGTCACTTCAAAAAATAATGTGGGTGTTTGCATAGTGTCACTGAATTCATTGTAGCCTTCCCTCACCCGTTTCTCTGATGTATAACCCCAGTTACTGGTTCATACATGCAGAAAATAACTCAATTATTATTTCAATCTCCTCAACAACCAATGTTTCAGATACCACAAGCCAGGCAGAACCCAGCCTGACCAACACTGGAAGTAAGATCTTTGTAGAGAAATTAAAGGATGGTTTACAAAAGTAAGAATATGGGTTAGTTTTGCAGAGTAATTGCACTGGTGCACTACATCTTCGCAATTTGCCTACTAGTGACTTCCACAGAGACCCACAAGGCAAACATTTCATTAATAATTACTCAGTATTATCAGACCCGGTAGCCTTAGTAATCAATCAGCACCCAACTCTGCCAGGAAATGTACAAGACCAGAACAAAAAAGGCTTATTGCCCCAGGGATTTACAATTTAAATATGTATTTCATACACACACAGATCTATACGTTTATACAAAAGGGTGGCAAGATCGAGATAATAAGGATTAATACCGTTTGAATGCTGTACAGTGAGCAGCCTGGATTTTGTTATTTTTCCCTAGTTTTACTTTCCTTCTCTGCACATCAGGGACAGGAAGGGTTTGGAATATACACATTATCTCTAGTGCAGCAGGAAACACTTTTCGAAAGTATGGTGTTTGGGTCAGGTTTTTTGTTTGGTTGGTGGTTTTTTTTTTTTTTAATCAGTCAGTATGTTCTTCTGGAAATTTCAAGATGGTATAAATAAGCACATGACAGTTTCAATACCAATAAATATTTACCTTGACTGTATCTGAAAATAGGAAAGCACTACAAAACATGTATTAGCTACCAAGAGGTACAATTCCTTTAAAATCGTTTCTAATGATGCCAATTACTGGCATGACTAACTTTTTTATAACTCATTAGGTACCTTTTTGGCATCAAGCCTATCTATTGGATAACTGCACAGCTATGTAGTTTAACTACTTCTCTGGAGGAAAAGAGAACTGCTTTACCATTCCATATCTCCAAAATAAGGAGTCTTTACGACTCAAAGGGGAAACAGATTGGCCCACAAGTGGTTTAGCTCAAGACTTTCAGCTCTTTTCCAACTTAAAAAAAAAAATATTGTAATTAGAGTACAATACGATCTTCTAAAATTAGGAACATCATAAAAGTCTTACTGAATCACAACAACAGTCCGACCCAGCTCCTCTGGGTTTATCTTAGTACAGTAATATACTTCTGGGCAGAGATGCTGCAATGTACACTTATGTAATAGTCTGCCCACAGGGGAAGCAGTTTCTCCAGAACAGAGGCTTTTTATCATTTACTAAAATTATTTTAAGCATTAGCTTTGATATTGAGGTGTCTATTGTTCATCTCACACCTCAGAATCTTCCATGATCTCTGCTTTGATACTGTTTAGCAACAGGATTCCAGAGATACCCCTATATGGCACTTTTTAAAGAGAAACCCATTTTTAATTCTGAACACAGGGTCTTTTATATTTTCTCGGCCTTTGAGTTAGATGAGCCAATGACCCAGCTATTCAATGGGCAATCAAAGGAACTAATTCATAATGACCAAGAGGTTATTTTTATTTATTTATTACATATTTCAGACAATCATAATACTTAACTCTTACTGGTTGCTTTTCTGAGAAAAACATGCTTTAAGTAGTACTAATGATAATTACCCTAATTTTATAACTAGAGTATCTGAGTCACAAGGCTGGCAAAGTGACTTGTGTAAACTTGGGCAGATTTGGGAGATCTAGGTTTTGTTCCTAAGTCTCAATCCAGAGTACTATTTACCGGATGTTGTTTATTTCACATGGGTCACTGAATATACTGCAGCAAAACTGATGGCAATCTTGGACTAGATTTTGTATGGCAAGAAAGGCAGGCAGACAAGACTTGGTCTTTTCAGATACAACGTTCAGTATATTGGCAAAGACAGTGTTATGATTTCTGGGCTTGAGCATGCTAAAACACATTTTAGATGCAAGGATTCAATCAGCACATCTCAATCTAAAAGCACTTAAAAAAAAGAGGTACAACCACTCATGATGTCATTGTCAGTAACGCAGTGCTAAGGCCTTGTCTTTGCCATTGTACAAATCTCAGATGGTGGTGATAAACAGAACATCTCTGGCTGGCTCCTCTGGAATTTCATCAGCTTCTCTCCCAGGGAAAGGCTGATGTTTCGCAGTACTAGACAATAGCCATTTATCTGAGATTTGTGGTAGAATATAAAAAGCAAGGCTGTGCTTCCACTACTAACGAGTAATATTTTTGGAAGGGTATTGTTGAGAACAAGTCTACCACACCCTGTCACAGACCTTCAGAAAGATCAGCAGACTTGCCAGAAAAAAAAAGTTAAGGAGACAAAAGAGCCTTCGTCACACATGCAGGAAGAAATGCCTTCAGAAGCTCAAACTGTCAATGCCAGTAGTAAAAACACAGTCATAACAATTTCTCGGGTTGGATCTCCTTGGTCATAACAACCTTATAAGGTAGGTCAAGGTTAGCTTCAGGTAACTGAGAAATGAAGTTGTTCAAAAGCAGCATCCAACTCTCTACATACCGGTTTCCTCTAGCAGCTGGATGGAAAATATGACTGAAACTAAAAATAAAATAAATTAAATACATGGAAAGATTTGTGTCATTCCTTTTCCCCTTCCTAATGAGACAGAACAATGCTAGGTTAGCATCATTTTCACACGCAGGACTGAAAAAGGAGGACGTATCAAAACACAGCTCCTATTACCTACTTCCACATCGCCCTATCTCTCCCTTTAAAAGCAACAGTTCATAGCTAAAGGGGAGAAAAGGGGATTTGGCTGCAACAGGGGAATTTCACAATGATGGTCACTTTCCATTTGTTTTGATATGAAACTTGTGAGTACAAGGACAATTAAACCACAGCCCGGATGGCTGGCTTGCTCTCCGTGCTGGAAGGAGGCACACAGTGAAAGGGGAGCCACCACATCTGACCAGGGAAGTTCCTACCAAAGGCCAATCTCTTCCAAAGGTTAAGGTCCAGCTACACAGTCAACTCCCGGCTAAGGACACTGGAACAGGAAAACCTTTGCGCACCTGAAACCAGTCTGGTCCAAATTTTGCACTGCTCAGTTCTCATTGATGCCCTCTACTTCACCGGTTTACTACCCAAAGGTTGTTCACTTGCATGCGTGCCCCAAAAGATGATCTATTAAAATTTCAGATCTCCACCTCCACCAAGTCTTTACACAGCTTGCATTTCAACTGTAAATGCAAAGTAGGAGCATTTTAGGAGCCATAAGCTTTTTTCCTGCTGTGACTCAGTCAATGAAGTCAAATTTCTGCACAAAACTGAGCATTCAAAAAAGAAAAGAATGTATGTATTGCGAACAGACACGGCACTGTTTAGGAAAGTAACACACACTTTACAACCTCTCACATCTAAGCACCTGCTGCCGGTACAGCCTGGTATCAAAGTGTTGTGGCATCAAGTGTTGAAGGGATGGCTAGTGAAACCCTTAGCAGTTAGACATGAGATAACAGCACCACATTCAGTCTTCTCACTGGCAGCAAAAGACCGAGCTTGGGTTGTACAGAAGTGCTCTGCGCATGGTTTTCTTTCCCACAAGCACGGACATGCTCCCAGGCCTTGTTGTAGCCTGCAGACGTGACACAAGCCTTCCAAAACACGCGCTCCTTCCGCAAGAGGTTTCGCCAGCAGATGCAGCTTTGCAGCATCCACCAATTTCTCTGTATCTGAAAAGGAACCCCCCAACCGCAACAGGTCCATCCTCTGTACTTGTGCATTTTGTTAAGAGTGCATTATACTTTTTGGATACTCTGAGTTCAAATAAACCCGCAAACACAAGTTAAACCTTAAATAAAAAGGCTAGTAATGGCATGCTTTAGCAAGAAAGGAAGGCATGCCACAACCTGATCCTGATTTTCTGCCCTTGAACTCTTGAATTAATTATAACAAATTACAGGGAGCCCCACTGCAATTTATAAGCACAATAAACTCCCTTACAACCACCTATAATTTTATCAGAGTTAAACCAAATACCTAAAGAATTATACAGCCCAAAACTCCAACATGCCTTTTAGAGTGAAAAAATGAGGGAAGCCATATCCCCTTGTCTTCCAAGCCCTCTCTCACAGCAAAGGCTACGTTTGGTCTCTGTAAGCTGGAGCCCAGCAAAGGCAAGCCCTGGTGACACCACCACAGCATTCATCCTTATAAAGGTTGGCATGGGATTGCAAAAGTAAAGCAAAACAGTCAATATCATATAATGCAAAGAAAGTTGCATTCTAGCGTTTTCAGCTGAAAAACAACATTCGATGCGAACATAAATATTACATGGAAACACTAGCACAAAACATTTGGGAGTGAAGCCTTTGTTAGCCACACATCTTTGAAAAAAGCCATGTATCCATCTGGTTTAGGTTTTAAGCACACGCTGAAACTCTTATTGTTCAACATGGCAGTCCTATTGACTTCAGACTACTCACATAGTTAAGCTTAAATACATGCTCAACCACACGACCATGTCTCCTGAACTGAGCAAAACACTTGCATTTGGCTACAGAGATCCAAAGGTTACAATACAGCAAACTTTTTTCTTATTAGCTTCACTTTTTTTTTTTTTTAAATGATCAAAAAAAGAAAGAACCAAGTCAGGTAGGTGAATTGCAGCAATGCTACATACTGCTTTTCACACACAGATCTTAAATGCTGTAGAGGAAGATCAGTATTCTCATTCTCCCACCCTATCACCAAAAAAATCAGTGAGAAAATGGGCCTGAGGCGGGATGCACCTTCCCACAATGGTGGTAACACTTAAAATAAACCCAGATCTCCCCTCTTCATCAGCAGGGTCTACAGGTCAAATGGACATCAAAGCCTATGAGAAAAATCCCTCTTGCTTAACTTCCTTCACCTTTTCTGTGCGGTCTGCAGAAAAAAAAAAAAAAAAATCAGTACTCAACAGGGGGATTTTTGAGGGCAAACAGACAAGGTCTCACACAACTGCTGCCTTCACCTTCCTACTAACCGCCTGTCCTGTTCCCATACAGGATCCCAGGGCTCTTTCTCCTCACCCTGGGATATATGTGCCAGAGGCAGCAATTGCTCTGCTGCAGGACCATGTGAGTTGCCAGGGCTTTTGTGTGCAAAGCCACCATCTGGCTTCATAGCAAGATCAGAGAGACAACCCTGCAGAGTATCACTCTGTATCACTTTGCGGAGAAGTTCTGCTAGCCATCATCCTCCTCTCTCCTCTACTGCATCACACAGAACATGGGCTCCAACTATGAATAGGAGCTCCAGCCACATACAGGCTCCACCTATATATAGGCGCACAATAGTACGGCATGGCATGCAGCCTATGTGTCATTTCCCACGTAATTAGTCACATCCTCAAAACATCAGGTCCCATGCAGAGAGCAACTCATGCCCCCAGATCCTTAGATGGCACAAATTAATGGCAGCTGCGAAGATCCAGCCTCACAAAGATGCAAAAAAGCAAAGATGAGCCATGGCTCTGTGTGCTGAAGACTACTAAACCTCACAGGGAAGAGGAGCACAAAAACCCTGTTGGTCTTTCCTGATTTGGAACCAGGAAAGATTTCAGCAAAAATGAGATTAGACCCCAGAAAGTTAATAATAGCTTAGATTTACTTCCATTGCTCATATGTGTTGACTCAGTTCAAAATATGCTGTTCCCTGCCCAGAAAAGAAAACGCAGCTAACCTTCAAGCTGTCTTCACTGTGGGAAAAGGTGGTTTAAGTTACATATGGAAGCAATATGAGTCAACAGTTTGAAAATTCTCCTGGTAGCCAGCCAGGTTAATAGCCAAGCAGGTTAGAATATCATGCTAAAAAAATGTGGTGAGTTAACTAGAACATATGTATACTCCAGTTCATGCTCTGCAACACTGAAAATAAATAGATAACACTTCAAAAATTGGGCTAAGTACAGGCATCTCTCTAAACTATTCTTCAGACATGAAAACAAAGATGAAGAGTTCTGATTGTTCCATGCTCCCCCCCCCCGATTATGACAGTGCAAGTAATAAAACATGTTGAATACACGCCATAAACCTCATCTCATTTTTCAATATATACTTCAAATATTCTCCTCCAGTAGGGGTCTTAAACTCTGGAATGACATAAGCCCACCAGCCTTTTTTGGTTAGATATACCGCTGCGTAGTGATGCAAAAGCTGAGCGGTGAACAACCGGTATGCGTACATAAGCATCTGGAAGCACACCATAAAACGATTGGTCTGTGGGTGCAGAGCAGCATACAAGTGTATTCAGGTGTTACCTTATTCAGAGCAAGTGAACATGTTTGAACTTACAGAGTGTGTGCTTAACCTGAACTTAAAAAATAATGATAAATGCTCTGGTAGCCTGCAGTGAAACCTTGTTCATGAATTTATGGAACTCATCAAAAAAACTCTATCAGTAAAACCTTTAGGTAGTATCCTGATCTCACATAATGTCTGAGAAAGTTCTTTAGATGTAGTGGAATTTTACCTCATAGGGAGCTAAAATCTAGACAATTCACTACTGCCTTTTACAGTAATCTGCCCTGGTAATAAGAAAACACTGCTTGAAACGTGACACAATGAAGTTACCACCTATCTATAGGCTGCCAGTACAACAGCTCATATTCCCATGAAAAGATTGCTGAAGCACCTATATTAGTGCTCACTGCCAACAGAAAACAGGAGAATTCAGGCTGTTTCTACCTCCCAGAGCTTGGTGACACCAGTGTTTTCACAGGAATTGTTGAAAACGGTTACCCCACGCATCAGTGAATCCTGCAGTAAAACCACGGCCCAGGAAGTTCCAATGGCCCAGTGAACATGACCCTGCAAAAACGAACACAGCTCTGATAACAATGGGATGTTGCCAGAGAAATATGTGAATCAGTGCCCTGTTGGGTGGGTAAAGTAGATCCATTTCATGAAATGAATAATTATTCTTTGTAAAACCTTCCAAAACAGCTGAAGATATCAAGTGCAAAAGCAGCTGCCAAAGATAAAGCAGTGAACCACTAAACATCTCACTGCACAGGAATCTGCCATCTTCCGACACTGACGTTTCTGCCAAATTCTTGTGTTGAGATTTTCAGCTGCATAAGGGCCTCCACACAAATGCTTCTTTTAAACACTTCAGAGACTCCAGGACTGTACTGACATCCAGTTGCAGCTCCTTTAGCTTTATACCCTGACAGCAAGGCACAAAATATTAAAGGTATTCAGCTCCCTGAAAAGGGTATGTTTAGAACTAGTTTTCATGGTTTGTGTCTCAGTTATCAGAGAAGGGAAAAGGTTTGCTCCAGCTGCAGTTCAACCATCAAAATTCAATACGTTTAGTTGAAGACTGGTAGCACTGCTGTAACCAAAGTTTCCACTGTCTACCGATGTCTCAAAATTTAAAAAGCAGTTAGAAACCCCAATCAAAAAGCACAGGTCTGTTCGCTCACGTTGCTGCTACTGGCTTGACCCTTGTTCTGACGCTGTAGCCAAATTTCATACATCTATCTGGGACTTCTAAATGGAAGACCAGTGAGCCGCAGTTCCCCTTTCAAAACATGCAGGAGAAAAACAAGGAATGAATCACATGCAGCAGGTGATGTACCACAGAGGAATCCTGAATCATGCTGTGGAAATGTCCGTTTTTCTCACTGATTATACAGGAAATTTAGAGGAACCTTCATTTTTGAGGCTTCATCAGGAGAAACAAATTGACTGAGGTAGGATCAGTTGGTGTCATGAAGACTAAGTAGTAATCCTGTAGCAGTCTTCACCTCCCTAAGGACAAACTGCTAGTCACTGCTACTGCATCAAACAGGAAGACAAATAGAATACTAGCCCCAATCTAGGCAACATACTAATGTGTCAAAAACATTGCCTTAAACTACACTGTGAGACAAGCCAGGAGGAGCATACCAATCTAAGAGGTACACCATAATATCCACTATGTACAGAGTGCTCCTTAATGAATGGGCAACCTCATTCTGCAATGATATGCATTGCTACTACACCTTAAGGGGGAAAAAAAGGCCATCTAGTGCTTTGCAATAGTCTACAGGACAAAGGTGGTGAGTGGTGCAGTTCATAGATTAGAAGAGGAATGATCCTTTTCATCTTGTGAGGAGATGCATAAAAGCTGATGGGTATTTCTGTGACTTAAGCAGCTAGGGATGACAAGCATTTTCCATTTTTCCACTTTTCTTATCCTTTCTCCTGTAAGCCAAAAAAATTGAATATCTTTTTTTCTAGGGAAAGCAAAATCACCCCATGACAGTAACTCTCTCTATAGCTATTATACTAAAATTTTACAGGAGAGGAAGAGAACAGACATGACATATTCAGTAATTTTCAGAATAACTCTCAAACTCCTGTTAGACACAAGCGAGAAATTAGAAACGGGTATTTGCTGAAATAACTCACTCCTTTCTTCTGCCTGAAAATTTGACAAATAGATCCATAAACGTGCACAATGCCTTCTTCCCACAAAGCTTTGCTAATAACACCCTAATGTAACAGGTCAGAACCCAGGTCTGAAAAGCTAGGCAGGGCCTTGGTAGGGCAATTGCAAGTGAAGTGGATGATAAGCTGTTCCTCCTTTGTAAATAACCAAGCATCAGTTGGCCTTTACTTTGAAACTGTCTCATTTTATGCAAATGTTCTTTCTAGTTTATGGGCAACAAGAGTTTATTTTCTTTTTCTCTTTCTTCTCCTCAGTTAAGGAAGCAAAAGGAAACAGTTCTAGTACCAGCATGTCACTTGTTTGATACTAGAACTCCATAGGCTTGTTTATTTTCATAGAAGTGTATTAAATCAGGGGCTATTTTTAGGCTAGCAAATTACTTCTTGCATCTCTTCCATGCTAAAAACCTCTGCTCTGTGCAACTTACCAGTTCAGAGGGATGGACGGATGCCTGTATATACAACATTTATACTGATGTAATAACACACCCACCAAACTGAACTGCATCCACTATCACAGTTACCAAGTGTTTCCAGAGTTATGAAAGTCTGGTTTAAGAAGATGCCAATACACTAACAACCTTCAGAGAACAAAACCCCTCTAAACTAATCCTATTACGAGTTATTCCAACAGCCACCACAGCAGAAGCTTCTTCACTAAATTTTCTGAAGCTCAGTCTTAGCTTCAGGGAGAAGGCAACCAAGGCGGCAGGGAACCCCCAATCCATCGTGGTAACGGCAGCGTGCTCCTGTCTGTCAGTAAGCATTAGACTTGAATTTCAACTCTACAGAATATTACTTCTGGTTAGAAATGAAAGTATAATAAAATGAAGTCCATGTTTTGTTCATGATTTTGTATCTCTACATCCTGTCTTAAGCCTGCCAGTCCTTGAGAGTAAGTACCTATCTGAAGGTTTCTTGTAGAGTCTTCAAGCGTGAGTAGATCTAGCTGGGCCACGTGCTAAACACAACTTCTTCCTGTAGACGTGCAGGCAGAAGCTTACTATCCATAGGCTCATCCTCTCACCTTACAACAGCCTGCAGTTCAAAGAAAGCAGGATGCAACTCTCCACTTTTCTCCGTAAAGTAAGTTGCAGTTTTCATGCAGCTGTTGTACTGCCAGTTACAGCAAGATTTAAAATCCCTTTTCAGCACTATTTCAGATAACCTGCTACAAACACAAAACAAGACCAGGGGACATGTTCAGATCACACAAGCAGACTTTCCACCAGTCTTCCATACACAGATGAAATAGGTACTGTTAACAGTACGGTTAAGAACATGCAACCGTGTGTGTGTGTGGCACTGGGAAATTGAACATGGCAAAGCCAAGGGCAGGTTATAAACAGAGGAGAACTGATGCTCCAGGTTATCCCAGCGATCCATGCAGCACCAGCGCTATCGCCAACAGCGGCAAGGACAGCTTCCTTGCAGGTTGTGACACAAAAAGCGGTGGGTGTGACTCATCCCAACACGCAGCTCCATACACAAAGCAAGCTCCTCACCGATGAAAACCAGAAGGCCAGGTTGCTAGCCTCAGCACCCTTTCAACTGTCAGATACGTCAAAGTGAGTTTCAAAATGCTTCATTTATTTCCTTCTCTTCAAGGATCATAAAATGTCCGAAGTACGAGGTTCAAACAGTCTCGTGGACCTTCAGCTCTTCTTTCTGGAATTAAGGTTCAATCTCCTGACTCTCCTACACAATTCAAGACACATCTTTGACATGGTGGTTTGCAGCTGTGTCCTAATCATAAACAGTCACTTCCTCCAGTGTCCAGGAATAGGACACAAGGAAATGGAACGAGGCTGCGTCAGGGGAAGTTCGGATTGGACACTAGGAAAAGGTTCCTCACTGAGAGGGTTAGTCAGCCCTGGAACAGGCACCCCAGGGAAATGGTCATGTCACCAAGCCTGTCAGAGTTCAAGGAGCATCTGGACAATGTGTTTAGTCATATGGTTTAGTTGTAGGTAATCCTGCGAGGAGCAGGGAGTCAGACTCAACAATCCTTATGCGTCCCTTCCAACTTGAGACGTTCTGTGATTCTAGGATTCCTCCTCTGTCCTGCTGCACATACCTACGTTTTATCTCCATCTGGCTTCCTCTGCACTCCTGAAATGGATGCACAATTAACGTACTGTCGCCTCTGAAGTTTCACAGGCCATGAATCAACCCTCCTCTGAGCCATGCTACTACTGAAGAATGATAACTACTTTATTTGGTAGAGCAAGGTGCTTTTTTTCCTTCTGGTTTTTGAAAGCTGTAGAGCGCTTGAGGTCAGACCTCTCATACCTTTATTTCCTTGCTGTGTTACCAGTCTAGTTTGAGTATTGTTTTGAACATCTAAAAAATCCCAGACTCAAATTCACATCATCACTTCAAGAGCTGCAAAGTTTAAGGAAAATCCTAACATATTCAATGAAAATCACAAGCATGGGCAGTAAATTGTTACATCATTCTACCCAGGTGCAGAATTTTTCCAAAAAATCTGAATGATTTTTGGTTCTCAACTATGGTAAAAGCCATCCACACTCCTCACCCCTCAGCAGGAGTCAAGAAGAGCTGCTCAGCATTCAACGCAAGCGCAGGCCACCCAACCAACACACAGGTTCAGCAAGTATCTCCTACAGCACACATGCCCAGGTGGACAGGAAAGGAAGACACCAAATGTTTTTTCCCAAGTGCAAATGCCTCCACCAGCATGACCGGCATGGAAGAATTCAAGCTGGTCTACCTGAGACCAGAGAGAAAGCTCTGGCACTGAGTATAAATGGTGTATCTTTATCATATGAGAAGAGTAGAAACCCAAATGTAAGCTTTGATGCCATTTAAAAGGGCACAATAAAAAGCCTAGGGTACTCTAGTACCTGTTCTACTGTAGAAAGTATCTGTTCTACTAAAATTGAACATATAAAATAGTTCCCATCAGGAGAGTGATACGTAAGAACATGTGACTAAGCCCCAGAACATAAAATAAGCATTATTTCCTCATGATCAGATGTAAATGTGATGCTGCCTGATGCCAAGACATTCCTGTTACAACATTTCTAACCATCCCAGCCACTGCCTTCAAAACACACTAAAGCAAGAATGCAGGCTGAAGTATCCAACACTGTATTTATAGTTATGCAACACTATTTTTTAGACTTGCTACATATGTACTGCCCAACCACACACATGAAAACACGTTCAGTTTCTGGTCTAAAAGCACAGTATAATGTAATAGATTAGATCTAAGCATCAACAGTTTCTTAAAATATCTGGCACAAAGAGCTCAGCTTTCAATAACCAACACACAGAGAACAAGCTCCCCATTCACTGGAGAAAGTCAGCTGGGAGAAGGGTTTGCCCTCCTCAGCAAATTATTTTATAAACAGGGAATTAATGTCAAATCTTAGGTCTGCCTTGAAGGAGCTCTTATTTTTAAGTCAAAGTTTAGCCTCCCTTCACTAAAATACGCATCCAAAAAGAACCAACGCAAAAATATTACTGAAAAGCAAAACAACGCATATGCTGAATAATATGAACACAAGAAGACCCAAGCAAATACTGCACATTATTTGTTGTTGCTGTCCTCTAAAAACAACATTAAAGCTAATTAAGTATCAGCTTGTTTACAAGTCAGGCTACAAGCCTAATGTGTGTTTTTTATGCTGCAGTAGACACTAATATTAAAAAAAGTCTAATAATTAAAACAAAACCATAAAACCATCAAAGGAGCACCAAAATGCAAATACCCCAGACTGTCTAAGCCTGGATGGCCACCCAGGGCTCGTCAGACTCATGCAGCTTGCAAGCAGTTCCAGAGCTGCTTCCCTGCCTGGGCTACAAGAGCTCCTAGAGAGTAGCTGAGGTGTCTGAGAGCATTGCTGTTTAGTCCCAAATTCCTGCAGCTGGAAGGTAAAAAGAAAAAAAAATTGGCATTACCACATTACTTCAGGACCCATCCACAGTCTTGTCTGACAGAAGACAGCTGGGATCCATGGAGACTCAGGACTCCCTGGGGGCTCACAACTACCTCTGCCTAGGAATGAATCCCAGAGTTTGCCTTTCTTCCAGCCTTGGGAGATACAGGGCAGTTCCAGTCATGAGATGATCAGGACCATGACCAGGAACGGGACCTGTAGGGTCGGGCAGGATGGCAGCCACATTCTAAACCAAAATAGGACTCTGTTCCAGCAAAAATCTCTTTGCCTCCTGTTGATTTATAAAACATCAGTTCCAGAGTTCCCACTGCTTCCTCTGGGAGAGTCCACCACATCTCACAAATACTCTCATGAAGAAGACACTTACATTGGTACTCGTCCTAACTTTTACTGTGTTTCATAACACAGCACCTACCTACAGCACTGTATATTAGTTCTTCTGTTAAAAAGGAAAGAATTAGTACTGTCACATATAGGTCAGTTGGCACCCCATGGCACTTCACAGTTGTTCCCCACCATTCCCTTGTAAAACTTATCCAGTAATTTGATGCTTCAAATCATTTAGCTGAGAACAGAAGATTTTACAAGAATCATGGTATGAAGATGTCTTCCATCTCTAAGGCCTGCTGTTGTGACAGAACATCCTGTCCTTTTCTGTTCATTTGATACAACTTCCATGCATGGAAGTAATTGTCTTAATTCATGTGAATCATTTAAAATTACAGCCCATTGACCTACAGCACTCTATAAAACAGAAATATGATATATATATATAATTATAAGGTTGGAAATATTCTGTTAGAAGAAAGGAGCTACACTGGTTTATGCTACATAAGGATCCAGCTGAATATGAGAAACAGGCAGAACCAACAGAGGCTTTTTAACTGGAAATGGTTAAAAACAGGTAACTGTTCCAATCATTAATATCATATTTGTGTTGAAGAAACAGTCTTGCTGCTTAGTGAAGAGGTGCATCATCCTTCCAGCTGGGCACACCACATAGATCTTCCTCATGCCAAGAGAGGGCTGTGTGTCATGGCCCTTCCCGCGTGTATGCGCAGGGCTGCTCTGCAAGCCTAGCACAGCTGATTGGCACACGCACACTACTTGTGACATTTCCCAGAAAAGAGGGCAGTGATAAACTGGTTGCATTCATTTCTCTGGAAGCTATACAGCCTGCTTCCAGATACCATCTTTCCAAGAGAGCAGGCGTGCTCTTAAAGCATGTGCTGGGAAGAAATACACTGTAAACATGAAATGATGAAAGCTCTTGGGAAAAGGCAAATTTAGAGAAGGCAGTAAGGCTTCTGCTGCCTGAAACTAAACTTTTTTCCACTCAGTTACACCAGTAATAGTGAATTATTAAATATTGATTTTAAACTCTAGGTGTGAGAGACCGAACTCTGGCTTTTTGGTTTTTTAAAGTACTCTATCTTCTCACTGGTTGTACATCACTCAGTTCTTGCTCATTTGCCAACCTGAGAGATAATTTCACTCATCTCTCTTCTCCTCCCATCTGCATGATACTTCTCTGTACTTTCATAGAAAAAGAATGTAAGTGTTGCTGATTTTTTAGTAACCATTTGCATTAAAGAAAATCCTAGAAGTCTTCCAAAGGCATATTAACAAGCATTGCCACACAACCTGTCACAGCCCGTCACTTCAGGCAAGCACAGTCAAGGCTGTCCTGAACAAATCAGATGGTATACATTGTGCTTTTTTTTTTCTGACACCATGTCATGTACGAAATAACATTTTGCACAATAAAGTCACCACAGTGCTCAAATCAACCACCATAAACAAAGAGACTTTGTTTACAAAGGTACACAAAGAGACTTCTCAGACAGCCATGAGCTGCAGATGTGACCAAGCACGAGAAGCAAAGCAGTCTCATGTACCTTACAACCTTAATAGCCAAGAGAGTTCCCCATCACCGGCCTTGCCACAAAACCAGGCTGGCACAGGAGGATATGCTATATCTAGTTAAAAGCACCACGGAACGACCACACTGACGGGTACAATACTCCAGTTGATTGTAATTGTATTAAGAGTGAGCAACACAGGAGGATGTGAAACATTACCTTGCTCAAAAAAAAGTAAAGCAAAGTAGACTAAAAGCAAAGATAAGCTCAAGTAGGCGAGACATTTAAGAAGGACTTCTTTTAAAGGGAAGGAGAAAAAGTCCAGTTTATGTTAAAAAGAAAAATAGTAGATTTGCCAGAACATTTTTCCCTGTTAATATGAAGCAGTCAAACACTGATTTTTTCCCCTCTACTTTATCCTCACGTGATTTAAAAATTCATACAGTCCTCAGAGTCTGTAGCTCTGTATGTTTCAGAAGAATGTCTGTTTAAAAATTCTTCACCTAACACTTGAAGAAAAATAAAGAAAGGGAAAGGCAGAGAACTGAAATATTTCCTTAAAAGACAAACAGAAAAAAACCCTCAGCTACAAGAAATGGTGAAGGAAACGGTAGGGTGGCAAAACATCAGAGGAAATAAATGTTCACTTAAAGGAGGGTAAGTTTGAGGCTGATTTTTCACAGGCCCTCCAGAAACAAGGGCTCTCATTTTCCACCTGCAAACACATTCATTCCCACACTTCGCAGGTGCAGCCATTCCATTCCAAACACTGTGTTTTCTTTTGCAGGAAGCTGTACAGTATGTTCTTCAGGGAAAAGGCAGGACTGAGTGCTGAACTTGGAGCAAAAGCCCAGTGCAGATGCTGGAATATGTCCCTCCCTACACAGTCGTGCATACCAGACCTACTGTGCACAACTCCATGGGGATTCAGCCCCGCTGGTGGCATTCAGACCAGGAACTGCTGGATTTCACAGGATTATACCCCAATCCGGAACAGCACAGACACCATCGGATATTGCTGGGTACAGAGCACATAGTAAGATACTGAAAGCTTCTGCCAAGAAAGAAAATAAGCAAACCAGACCAAGGCATGCCTTCACAGGAGGCATACAATACCTTCATGTGTGAAGGCAGAGATACTGGGAGGGAGCAAAATGTAACTTCAGATTTTCCTTGGAACTGTGGAGGGAAAAAAATTAAAAAAAGGCAATGGATTATCTGATACTTGTGCAGAAAGCAGCATCGCACCCACATTTTCAAAAAGCCACAAGAGTGTGTGGGTTCTCTGTTTTTGGAACAAGAGCACAATGAAAGCAAGCTTGTTTACTTTAGACACTGTACAAAGACTTATTTTTTAAAAAATAAATGGTTGAAAGGATGCCTCCCCTCTGAGGAGTTAGCAGAAAATAAAAGGCAGATTTATATTTCTAATCTATGCAAATATCTACTCTACAGGGCATCACAAAGACTGCTTTGTATCACACAGTAGGCAGATCCCAGGTGCTTTAAATATGCCAAAAGCACGCGCAGCATCTCCACCTGCGATGGCTGCTCACTCTGAGAACAGCTGGGTCACTAAAAAGAGGTTGTCTAAGTAGCCTTCCATGAAAAATGTCTTTTGCTAGTGTGCCAAGCCCCATACTCCCACCCAAATGGCTCCTGCTGTAGCTGCTATCAAGCCTGGAGAGGGGTGTGTGTTTGTTTTTAACTTGGTTTATCGCAAATTCTTCTAGAAATTTTCAAATTATAGCAATTACAACATGGTGAAACTCCTACTGACACCTTAAGAAATTATCATGAGGCTTTAATTCATAATTCCCCCTGGAAGATGTCTGTGGAAGTGGGTGCAGGTAGAATACCAGGATTAAAGGTGAGGGAAATACTAGAATCACTGAGATCTTGGAGGAGACAGGATTGAGGTCAGAGGATACGTACAGATGGGAGCTTCAACCCAAGACAAAAGAAACAGAATAGAAAAAGTAGGGAAATAAGAGGACTAGTGGATAGGAAATATCTCTCCTAGGAGAAAGCCCAGTGCCAAGAGCCAATAACGTGTGTTTCATTGCCATTACCAGAAAGAAGAGACAAGTACTCTCCAACTGGCAGCTGCTTTCTGTATGTTTCCCTCAGACATCCGCAGGAAGCTTCCGTCACAGGTCAAGAAACACGGCTGTCCCGAGAAGCCTCGCCATTCATACTCAAAATCACCAACAAGACTGACGATATCCTGCTGGCACTTCTTACCCTGTCCCAATGCTCCACTTAACTTTGTCTGAGGAGGAAGAAACCCACACTACCTAATGTTTGCATGTTTAAGCCAGTGTCAATTTTGTAAAAAGAAAGTGATGAACTGCAAGCCACAGAGTCAGATCTGAGCTACTAAAATGACTAATGTGTTCCCCAGAGTACTCTTTGCCTCATCTTTCCTTGCATGCCTGAAACGTTGACTTCAAAGAGCTGTTAGCTGAATAAACCTCTCTGGCAGTCTTGTCTTTTCATTTTCTTTCCCAAGGATCCCACAGGCCCTTCTTTCTCATATTATCAGAAATACCTCTTGCAAATCAACCACAGGCATCCCATATTAAGTCATGGCTGCGCTTGTGTTTGTAAGACAGGCGCCTGCAGCTCTACAGGTCCTCAATAACCAGTTACATGGCCAACACAGGTAACCCATTCACCCACTCAATCCCCATCCACAC
The DNA here is from genome assembly GCA_027574665.1 of Rhynochetos jubatus. Taxonomy (NCBI): domain Eukaryota; kingdom Metazoa; phylum Chordata; class Aves; order Eurypygiformes; family Rhynochetidae; genus Rhynochetos; species Rhynochetos jubatus. The sequence goes on along the minus strand of CM050650.1, from coordinate 24,198,435 downwards.
CTTCGAAATTATGAGGTCATTTAGACACAACCTGAAAACCAAGGAATTCCTTCTATACATAAAACACCCTTCTTTATGGCAAAGGTGACTGAACACTGAAACAGGTTTCCCAGAGAAGCTGTGGAGTCTCTCCATTCATGGAGATATTCAAAACCCAATGGGACACAGTCCTAGAGTAATCTCCTCTCGTTGATCCTGCTCTGAGCAGACCATCTACAGAGGTACCTTCCAACCTCAACCATTCTGCAACTCTGCGGTTAGCTCTGCTACTTGTGTTTAGCTTCAACACGTCAACTGACACTCCGATACTGTACCTCTGACAGACAGCACTGACTTCATACTAGGTAACTATTCCGTTCCTTTCCCAGCACATCACTTACAGACAGGTTTCCATAGTGTCTGTTCACCACTGGGGGCCATAGTGCTTGGAGCAGCGTTACCCTTACTCCTGCAACCACTTTCGGCTTGTGCAATACAGGAAGTTACTGGCAAACCCATGAAGAGCTCCTGACCACTACCAACACCTACAGGCACCTAAAATCCAGGGGCCTGCAGGCAGAATTAGCCTTTCAGACTTCCAACAGTAATGATAAAATGCAAATAAGTTATGATTCTACAAAAAATTTATTATGGCTTCACCTAAATACAAATGGTCTTATTTGTACAAGGATTCCTCCTATCGGTCCCAACCACCAAACAACAGCAGAAGATAAAAAGGTCCACAGTTTGTTTTGAAGAGTCAGATGGCCTTTCAGATAAAACTGATTAAGGAACACGGCCTAAGAGCCACTGACCAACCCACAAGTAACGCTCCTCTCTACCAACAAAACCTAAAAGCCTTGGATTGTTTTTCGTCTTCCCAATGACAGCACAAGGTGTGGGGAGCTGCAGTTGCTGGAAGCAAGGAGGAATATTCACTTCAGGACAATCTCTGAGAAGCAGCTGTCAAGGCAGAGTCTATAAATCCTACAGATCAGAGGCAGAGTAAAACACCTCAGTAAGCCAATACTGAATACTGATGGATTATGTGTTTGCTGAAGTATTTTCAGAAGACATTTCACCACCTTCAAGGAGTATTAATCAAGCCTGGAAATTCTGCAGTCTACAATTAACCAAAAGCCTGGACTGAGAAATTGGTTTTGCCTCAAGCTCCAAACACAGGCAGGCAAGCTCAGGGATGAAGATGTTTCCTCCAAGGGAAGGTTACAAAGGTAACAGGTTCACTGCTAGCAGTGCTGTCACTAGCACTGCAGCTTCAGCCTTTGGTGATGGTTTTGTTTTGGGGTTGGGTTTGTTCATTTGTGGTGGTTCTGCAGCTTCCCAGAAGGAGATGAAGTATCTGATCACAACTTTTGCATTGAAGACAGATTTGTCATTTTTATGTAAATAAAAGTTACAGACCTAGGCACTGAGTGGGCAAGTCTAGTGCTTATCTCACCTTCACAGGTAAATGTATCATGATCAAGCCTAATCCTAAAACCAGTCAGTCTCAAATTAAAAAAAAGCCAAGAGCAAACAAAGCCAAAAAACCCTATCCCCTCACCACCTCTGTCCACCTAATCACACTTTAGACTCAGCCTTTCTCCACCATTTGTTTCAGAAGAGTCCTCCATGTCCCCACCACTCACTGCTTCAAACATGGAGATTTACTCCATCTACCTGGAATTGCACAGTAGAAGGTTTGCTGCCTCATCTACAGTGAAGCAATTCCACTTCAGGAACAACAACAAAAAATCCTGACAAGCTATTCTGCACCCGAGATCTATTAGTAAGCTGCTGGTTTTGCTACAGACATTTAAAAGAAAGGTAAGAGGCACTTGTAAGACTGCAGCTTATGTTATCAGTCACTTCAGAAGGAGAAACAATTCAGCAGGCACTCCAATTGAGAGTGCTGTGAGGTTCAATTGTCACTGAAATGTTTTGTTATTACCAACCTGGGCAGAATGAGCAAATACACCTCTGCAGGTGAGCTATGAATGAGCAATATGCACTGCAGGCTGCAGCTTGAAGAGATCATAGCATCCGAGGAGCTACAATGCTTCCTTGCACATAGCTCAGCCGGGATTGTGCTGACAAAAGCAAGCAGCAGAACATTTCAGATGTTCTGACTGCACGTTAAATAATTCTGAAGGAAAAGCTATGAGGCTTCCCTCTCCCAGTGCAGGAACACACAGATCTAGACAAGCATCCACGTTCAGCCTATTCCCAGAGAAATTTCTGTGGTACGTTCGGCCCAATGTCTGGCAAGATTTCTACAGTAGTCAAGGGGCTGCTTGACAGCCATCATTTTGAGAATCAAATCTTTCCCATCCTCCCTAAGTAAATTCTCCAGTTCAGTGTTAAGAAAAAAATCCTTTAAAATACACAATCTACAATATAAAACCGCTTCACATCTTACATACCTTCTAGAATGAAATCCACTCTTTCTCCACTATTTAGACACCTTTTTGAGACATGATGAGCACGTGGTGAATTTCAGATTTTAAGCAAGCGAACATTTTTTTCTGCGTGGAGGACTCTGCCACCCTGTAGCCCTCACCCACTTATTTTAGGCTTTACCTCTAGTTGTGCTGATGCAACTTTGCTCTAGACCAGATAAATGAAATAATTTTGGTTAAAAAGAAAACAAGCCCACTCTTTTTTGGGTGAGGTGGGCTTTTTTTTTTAATCTCTTTTTTTTATTTTTTAAATTTAAATACAGCACAGATGTGCAAAAACCACAGAGTGATGTGGTTTACAAGAATAGCCCCTCAAAACAGTTGCATTGTTACAACTACAGCACAGGGCTCTGAATAAAAGGGTAATTCTCACTGAAGTTGTTTGCAAAGGTGCACCCTGATCATAATTAAAGGACTAACACCCTCTAACCATTTAAATGCTTTTGTGAAGCATAAGGGGAAAAAATCAGGAGTGGGATGGGCAAAACCCAGAAAAGATGCCAAAGTTCACTTTCAGCAAAGCACAGGCAGACGTACGAACAATAACCTGTATATAGAGGTCTTTTGCCTATGGTTTTGTCATAGGTTACAAAGGCTTCGATCAGTAGAAGGTTACAGAAGAAGAGTATGGTCACCACAGTCGCTTCTAAAATGTATGGCAAGTTTTTAAACATATATCTATTATCCCTTTTTGTTTCTGCAGTTGGTCATGTATAATAACAATACTGCTTTTTGGGTTGGTTTTTTTGGTTTGGTGTTTTTCCCATTTGGGCAATCATCAGGAAAGGAAAAACAAGATAATACCTGAGCAGATATTGAATGCTAGAAACAGAGCAATTGTCCATTCTCTCCCAGCTATATCACAATAGTGTGAACAGAGGGAATCCACATACCTTGTTACCTCCTGCTGCAGTCGGGAAACACTGGGCACGTAGAACATTACCCCAAAGAAAAGCAAAGGCTCATTGGCAAATTTGTCCAGCTGCTTCTTCAGAGGTTTTTCCAGTTCAACCCAGCGGGCTTGCTGGTTCTTGCTGAGAAACCAAAGGCCGAAGTAATGCGTCTAGATACAGAAAGAACACAGTGTCAGCTTACCTTCTTCAGCTAGATGACACACACAATCAATGACACAAATGCAAATAAGAACAGATGGCATTGTGTAAATTTTTTCATATGCAAAAATCAGAACAATTTCTTTTTTACTGCCCTTTTTATTTTTAAGACCATCTTGAAGACAATGACAAATTAATATTGCAATATGATATCCTTCATGGAGTACTATCTGCCCCTTACCATCTCTCCCAAATGCATATTAAAGAGCTCTACCTGACATTATGGCACAGGCGACATAAATGATTTACAGTGTCTGAGTCTTCGTATTCTGTTACACCTGTGTCTTGTGAACAATGCTAAGTTTGAAACAAAGCACAAAGACTTCATGAGACTTTGGAGAAGGCCTACTGCAGGCAAAGGATAAGGACTCTTCCAACTATAAAAAAAGAATGCAAACCCACATGCACATGTCAAAATGTATCTTCCAGTACCAGAAGCATTTCCCCAATACAGAACGTGTTTGCCTTTTTTTTTTTAATGCACTCACAAGGTTTTATGATGGACAAGTATTTCATTTCAAATGTGCATCACACACACAAGTTGTTTCCTCTAGGCTCTTAGAGAAAACCTCAGCTGCTTCCCATCCTCAGTGATTGTAGATCTCAATGGCTGCAGTACCTCCTGTATAACCCACATGGGACTCTTGCTGCTGGAGAGTAATTAACAAGGAAAAGTGTCCAGAACTAGACCTTCAAATACTACAACAAATACTGCAAACTGGTAATAAGCAGCAGAAGGAATAGCCAATTCATTATAAAGCCCTTAAACCACTGATCTATTACTTCAGGTAAACGCATACTATAATTAAGGGCAAGTACTGTGACTATAAATCTGAAAAAACATGAAAAAAGTGTTCATCCTAGCAAGTTGCTTGGAAATTGGACTGTAGCCCTAACTGTGAAGTTTGTATCCACAGTATCTCAGTATTTCAGCTAACAGCATCTGGAGATTTCCAGCAATGCCTTCAATATAAATATACTGCTCTGTACTAACACTGGAATGAATGAAACAAACAGAGAGGAACTTCTGTGGACACCGAACAGAAAGTGGGATCATTACCATTTCTGCATATTCTTCTCATTTTATTTCAATAAACTTTCTTGGTGCTTAATCCACCTGACTCTCTAGTCAATGAGAACTTTCCAGCAGTTTCCATTAGATTAACCCTAAACAGCTTAATTTACCTGGACAACAACCCTTCCACAGGCAGTCACAATCCTTTATACATAGCACCACATTTTAAATAAAGGTACACAAGACAAAGAATAGAACCCCCCCCATTTGCTGTTTATAAAGCTTTCATTTGAAATTACTTATAATACATTCAAAAATATTTGCTTATAATTCAATCACCAAGATTGCACCAACTGGATTTCCCAGATGCTCATGCTTTTATTTAAATTGCCTTCAAAAGTAGCAGACAAATTGCAACCAGCACACTTTGCAAAAGTCACCACCACCAGCCTATTTCACTTTGGTACGGATACGTCTCTCAAAGCCATTGCACATACCACGACTTCGTGTACAACACAAGGGCAACTAATGCAATATTGGAGGATTAAAATGCTGAGAAATGACAGCAAGACAGGAGGGGCAATGCTGGTCCAACTATTTATAGCTGAGGGCATGCAAGAGAATCACATGCAAATGCTCGGAAACGGAGTGCAGGTGTATTTACTTTAGAGTCTCATTACGTACATATTTTCAACTTTGGAGGATGTCCAGACTAGCATTTAACTAAGGTGATAGCTAATTCAGCTGGATTCCTCAAGTAAGCTTGACAAACTTGCAGTATAACTTGAACACTGCTCAATCCTTTCTTTTTAAGGTCAGTTTGGTACAGTGAAGCAAGATAGTTTTGGTTTTTTTTGAAGAGAATCAAGGTAGTATTTCCTTCTAGAATTTAAAGGTATCTTCAATAAATCAATTGGTCCAGGGCACAAATAAACCAAGAAGCCAGCATCTCCCATAAAATAAACTTAAACCAAACCTAACCAATTCCCTGATACATGCCTACTCTCCCTCTGTAGTTACATCACTGGATTAAAAGCTCTTTCTGGTGAGAACACCAGGACAGTAATTAGATTAAAATGAAGGTGGGAGGGACAGTGGAGACAAAGGAAAGGAATTCATGTGAAGGCAGAAAAAAGCACAGTGATTTTACCAACTCATAAGGGAAATCCTTTAATGCACAAACTCCTGAAAATCACTGCAGGGCAGCTCATCCTCAGTAAGAAACAGTGCAGAGCTGTGAAAACAGATCTTCCGTATTTAAAAAGTACACATTCGCATCAGCTAGGACCCAAATTTGCAGTGTCAAGTACTTATAAAACATCAAGTAACTAAGATGATTTGGAGTCTGAAGTCTAAAAGAGTTATTTCAAGGGATTAAGGGTATTGCAATTAGCAGCTCAAATGAGCACAGTCATCACCTTTGAGTGGGGGGCAGGGGGACAACAAAAATTTAGATTTGCTACAGTGGAAAGGCCCTTCAAGTACCAAATCCAGAATCCTGAATCACTTCCAAGAAATAAGAAGTAAAGGGAATGCTACATTTAAGCTTCTACACTACAGCAGATACAGTGGACTGACCATGGCAGCATGCATTTCACACAACTAAAAGACACCCATTTTCCTGGAAAGCAGCCTGGAGAGGATCGACCAATTACAGATGAAGCACAGGGACTGCAGAGCAGCGCTTAAGTCACAAATTCCCACACTGTGGACAGACAAACACCAGTTATCTGCATATCAGCTCACTGTCCCGAGGAACTTTACTTCTTGAAAACATTACCATTTCTCTAACTACCCACAGTGGGGAGGAACTTCTACTGTGAATGCCTAAAGAGTCTCTCTCCCCTAGGAACATTAGGAAATTCCCAAGAGGGGAACAGAGGAACATGAGGCAGGAAACAGCTGGACCATCAAGTTCCGTATGCTATGACCAGGCATATGACTGTCCAGGAGGCGTTAGAGAATACGAGTCGTGAGTTGTCATACACTCCAGCCCATGAAACACTTTTTTGTTTTTTTGCACTACAAACATCTCACAAATTAGATGAGGAGATATCAAAATGAGATCTTTGTCTCTACAAGCAGTTGATTGAAAACAAGGTTGATTCCAAAAGCTGGTCCATTTGTCCATCTGTACAAAGTGAACCATTCACTTCACTCCAGTTTTCATGGAATAAACATCTACACCTATACCTGGCAGGCTCTGAAGTAACACGGGCTGCTTTAACAGGTACATCAGCAAAGTGACAAAGAAAGTGAATGACTCTTTCAGTTCTAAAAAACCAAAATCCCTCTTCCAGCCACAGTTGACAGACCAGTGATGCACGCTGAAGGGAAGCTTCTCTTAACACTAAATGTATGCACTCACATCCATTCTGCAAAGAGCTTCAGTTGCTAGTGCTTTTGGTCTGCCTAATCCGCAAATACACAAAGAGGTCTGTTAGAAAAGAGTTTACATTCATTTTCTCTCAAGTTTTTAAAATTTGTCTTATCTACCACACACAACTTCACACATGGCACAAGGAAACTGGCTTGCACACCTCCAGAAACTGCAGCCCTCTGCTGAAGCAGCGGACAAGCACCAGAGCACCTGCATGTTCCAGCACCACTACATGAAAAGGCGATCCTCGAAATATGGTCAGAAAACTGGATACACAGAACCGGTGCTGAGAAGTCTTTTGTAAGACAATACTATAGCTGCCAGTTCAGGGGGCAATGTATTTGTATTGGACTTGGACTTAGCTATGCTCCCAAATCCAGAACTACCCCTGCCTATAGGTCAGGCAAAAGGAGTAGAACTGTCAAAAACAGGAGATGACAGACATTTACTAAACCAGCAAATCTCATTCAAAAGGATCCAATGAGACATGCTCAGTGTTTATTAAAGCCTCTGGTTAAGCGGCCAACTAAATATTTATCCTTGAGAAGGAGGCAGAGTTCCAGCTCCTCCAGGCAGAAAGCACTAAACCCTGCTATCCTGGGGCACTCGCAGAGCGGGGAAGGCATCGTTTGTGGCAGCCAGTTGTTCCTAGAAGGTCTCTTGTCCAAGCGCTGCCTCAACGCCATCCCAGCTACACTGGCAAGGGGAGTCAAACCACACTGAACTTGGAGGCAACCTAACTGCTGAACACAGGTTTTCAGTCATGTCTTACAAGGAGGGGACATCTTCCAGAACACACACAAACACGTTCAAGAGGGCAGCAAACAGCCACCTCTGTGCAGCATCTGCCTGCGGTGCTTGGCCCGCTGTTCTCCTGCTTTGCTTTGGGGGTTGCAGCATCATAGTGCTGGAGGTATCACTGAGAGATCCACCTCCAAAGAATTTTGCTTGGAAAGGACCACCTTCTTCCGCCTCACCTGCCCTTACAATACATTAGAACATTCCGTCTTTAAACTTACTGTTTTATGAAGTGCACTAAGGAGAAGAAAAAGGGGCATGAAGTTTCACAACAGATTTGTACAGGTTCCTCTGTTCCTATTTCAAGCAGGTTCACTTAGTCTCACTTTAAGGGAAAAATGCCATTATACTGGGGGAAAAAAATCCTTTTTATAATCTGTGCACATACATACAAGTTTATAAAATTATGTTTCTGACCTTGCCTTTACTCTCTTTCCCTTCCTCCCCTCTTCTTGTCTTTACGTTTTACATAATGTTGGCATGAGAGCTCATTTTATTGGCACAGGTAACTGTTCAACTAGAAGATCTGATGCTTTGTCAAGAGCTTTGCTGAAAAGGATAAAACCAGATTTTACAGTAGTTACATGGCTACACTTTCTACTGACCTATTCCTGAACCCTGACTCAATCAGGGAGGGAGTTGCATTCCCCAGAGATCAAATAGAAATATGCATGATCCCCATTCAGTCATGTGTGGTATAAAGATCGACAGTCCTTCACAACAATATGTACAGTAACCTCAAACAGTTTTGCTTTTGGGCTTAGACAGTTTTTGGTTTATTTCTAAGAAATTGGCTTGAGTGAAACACAGATGCATTCTTAACACGCAGGTAAAAGTTGGGGTACCCCTGGAATTTATTTAAACATAAGACCAAACTAAAGTATCAAACAAAAATTGATCTTTAAGAGAACACATTCTTCCCTGAGGATGGAAACGACAAACAGGACTTCAGTACTGTTCTGTGAGCATGGCATTTAATGAAGCTTAATTTGCTGATCAGGATTTCTAAGAAAAGGCATATTCCAGCTGATGTTTTTGCTGCATTCAGGGAATTGTAAAAGTCTCTTTCCAATATGGATACTTGCAAGGATTTTCCCCTGGGTACACTTAATGGGCTCAGCTATCCAGTTGCATAAATCTTGTGGAAATTTGAGCTTTGTCAAAGTATTTTTGACCCTTCCATAGAATTTGATTGACCAGTAATTTAAAAAATGATAGTAAGCCTTGAGAGGGAAGAGGACAGTCATCAAATGACTGCATCAGCCTTGTTTCCCTACAAACCATGGCAGGAAAAGTAGAGGGGCAGAAGAATAGTTGAATTTTGGGCCTGAGAGAAAGGACAGCACCCAGCAGCAGGCACCTTCAAGCTTGCTAGCTCCAATTATTCCTCATGAAAGGAGCAGAAGAGGATACAGGGACACCCTCTCAAAGTTGAAAGAGATCAGTAATTCTCTTCTCTCCTAAATATTTAAAGCAGCAACGGATTGTACCAGAATCAATCAGAAAAAGAGGTTAAAAAAAAAAAAAAAAACAAACAAAACAACCCAAGAACAACTTCTGTCAAGAAATGCTGTGGTGTTGAAATCTGAACTTCACAAAATTGGTTCAACGTTGCCAAAACTTTGCTCAGAAAAAAAGTGGGGAGGGTGATGAAAGAAGGGGAAAGTGTTCCAACAACATCAAAGCATTCTCTTCTGTGTTGTTAAAATATTTTTAATCTTGAAACACAAACTTTTTGTGCTGACACACTTCTTTTTGCATGACACAAATAATTTTGAAAATGAAAAAAAAAAAAATCAAAGCAATAGAAAACCCCCAAGAAATTGAACACTGACCAAAACAACTTCCTTTTCTACTCTACCGTCCAATCTCCTCTCTCTGGAAAATTTTAAAACTTTAGGCTTTGTTCCAAAGTGGAAGAAAACACGTTCTGAAAACACAAAATGCTTTATGGAAAAGAATGCTAACCTGCTGACAGAGCTATTGTTCGCAAACACAGGTGAACCTCCGGAGACAAACATTAGGCCTCAGACTTGTGCTGCACCAACCAGATAAGCCCACAGGAATACAAGGAGAATCACTTCATTCATTTCACTCCTTTCTGCACTAGAAAGAAAGGACCTAAGCTCTCTGTAAGGACACCTTAAAGCATCACCACAGAAACAAACAATTACTGGGGAATCTTCATCTCTGGATGGAGAGAGGGAAAATGATTCTACTAAAATCCACATAAAAGAACCCCAAAGTATGAAAAAATCACTATGCAATATTTTGACACTCTGCCCTGTTCTAGCCTGCACATTCTCCTGCCCGTTCTGCACACAAGCACACATTCTTCTCTCATTCTTTATCATTACTGTTGCACAAAAAGGAGTTTTTGTCTAGTTTTCATCTGCACAAGTTATTTGTATGCCACCATTACAAAGGGCCATGGACCAACACATGTAAAGACTCTGCAAGATTACTAGATTTCCCAGGTGCATTGGCAGAAACTGTCAGACAGGACAGTCAGATGATAACATAGTAATTTCCAGGCAACGGTTTTCAACTTGTGATTTGCAAAAGCCTAGAAACATGTAGGATTCACGTATGAGTGCACAGAAGGTAAGAAAGAAAAGACAATTAATTTGTGCCGTGCATATTGGAGACATCTTTCTAAAAAGGCCTCAATGCTTAAACACTGAACGCTACAGAAAGAAGTAGAAAATAAAGGATTTCAGTCTTTAGTAAAGATTAGGTTTCTTCAGCCTTTCCAGAAGCACTGGGAATATAGAAGCAGCCTTTCAGAGTTTCAGATGTGAAATATTTTGGGTAAACAAAAGGAAGGAAAAACCCACCATCCTTAAACTGTTACTAGTTGCTCCTGACAGTAACACAACTGTTGCCGCTTTCAGTATGTCTGTGACAAGAATATATTCATATGAAGGTGGATATTTAAAAGCCAATCAGCAGTGTTGGTGAAACCAGGGTTACAGTCACATAATAGTTACTGTAACTCGGCCCTTGGTATCCCTGTTCAGAAAGTAACACCCATCGCTTTCTAAGAAAAGAAGAAACCTCATTTTCATATTACAAAGAGCTCTCAAGACTATGACAAATGAACATCAGCACAATACCCTGAGTGCCATTCTGCCTTCAGTTTTCATGCAACCAGAATATGTTTGTCCAAGCTCCAGCTGCTGATCATATCTGGCCAGCTCCGAGAATAACATGATTCAAACGAACAGACTGCCTGGGCTAAAAATGTGTCAAATTATACAGTGACAGATGGTCTTTCCCGGGTTCCTCTTACCTCACGTAATTCCAGCCTCTGAGCGACAGCTTCCAAGCACTCCTGCCCTGTGCTTTCCACAGAGAGGGTGCACTCGATCACATTGCTGTCCAGAAGACGGATCCTTGTCACAAAGCAGTTCTTGCTCAAGACGTTGTAGCGTCTGGTCCGTCGCAGTTTCAGCCCGAAAGGCATGGCTGTTGGCCTGGAAGGTCACCCCTTCCCTGGACTCTTCCAAGAGTATCAGCACGCTTGTCGACTTGCCTGGAAGGCTTCTTCAATGGGCACTACTCTCCTCCAGAAATGGAGGTAGCTGTCCATTCCCAGCGTGAGCTTCAAGGGATTCCTGCAAAATACATACAAATAAACAGAGTTAAGTGTGAAATAAGATGTTCCTAAAGATCAATGGAAAAGAAACAAAGCTTAAAGGAAGAGAAGTCACATTTTAAGCCATAAAACAAACACCTCCACACACAGGATTGCCAGGCACTTACTACATCTCCCAGAAGAACACCTTACAGAACAAATCTTTCAAAATTCTATTTTGGCGCTGAATTTAAAGCACGGGTTTAATTGCCAAGCCGTTCTTTGAGAAGCTCAGTACAAACAGCAACTCTACAGGGCACACATCCAGAGGTGCTAACTCTCCCACCATTACCCCCACCACAGGGGTCTATAACCTGATCTTCAAGTTAAGTTTAGGTGCCCTGAGGCCAGCTTTGAAAGCTAGCTTAAAGAGCTAAGGCAGAGAGGCACTCAAAAGAGGTGGGATTTTGAAAGAAGAAAGGCTGGCTTCAGTCAGCAGGAAATGCAGGCGCTCAGCACCTCGGAAAAAAATCAAACCTAAAGTATGCATGTGAAAGGCAAGAAGCATCCGAGTCATTTCAGAGAAGGCTCCTCCGAGGCAATCCCTGACATTTCTCACTGGCTTCCAGCTCCAAAGTGAGTCTGCATTTCACCCTTTCAGGTGGAATGAGTCACTGCAGGAACACAGCTGTCAGAGACCAGGATACCACTGAGTGGGAGGAAGTGAACACATATTGTTTCTAATTACAACTCCTAAAATTTATCAGGGACACATACAACCATGAAAAGCCAAAATTACAAAGTAGACAGAAGAACTAGAGACACAGCAATAACGACATTTAAGAAGCTATGATCCTCAACTGTGTGATACACTTCTGTTTTTAAAAAAGAAAGTTTAGTTAGGAGCATAACCAGCTTTAAAATGTCACTTTCCACATTCAGAGAGGAATGAAATAAAGAACAAATGGCTTGCCACCAAGCCTTCCAGGTTTTGTTTGAATATTCTGGACAAAGAGATATAGGGACACTAATGCTGGCATCTAAATGTCTTTTTCTCTTAACAAATAGTACCGCAAACACAAAGTAGCTCCCCATTTCCTTGCTTCTTAAGAGAAGCAACCAAAAGCACTGCCAGCAGAGTATGCATCATCTAGCTGAATGTGACATTTCAAACAGATCGTACATTGCTCACATGTATCATTTGGCATAGGACTGCACAAATCAGTTATTTTCACTTTTTACTGAATGTAGTTGCTATGGAGATAATTAAGAGCAACCTGATTGACTACAGTGATTAACATTACACTAGAAACGTAACTATCACATATTTGATTAAGTGTATTTCCCAAAGCCATACATCTTGGCCTTTATTAGGGGGTTAAAGAAACACAGAACAAAAAAACCCCACCACAACAGAAAACCACAAGAAACCTCTCACTAGTTAGGTGTGTGACTACCCTGGTAGTCTACCAGCTTCACCTAGAGACTTGGAGAAGGGGCACATGGTACTTGACTGAACTGCAAACAAACCTGTCAAATTAGCTGCTGTAGTTTAATCTCCCATTTCTATCCTCCATGGGTACAGCCATAATGTATTATTTTCACGGCTGCATGAGAGAGCTGTTATGCCTTGCGCTGCTATAACACCAGAAGCCATCAACAACACATGAATACATCCTCACAACACTCTGACGAGGCAAGAACATGTTACCCATGACTCACAGAAGAGGAATTGAAACAAACACTAGCCAGCTTGTCCAACATCACTCGGGAGAATGGCAGCAGATCTATATACTATAACACATGGGCCAGGCTACTGCATTAACCCCTAGCCAACTATTTGGCAGTTACCTTGCTGACCAACCTATCCAAAACTACAGCATGAAGCTGAAAAGTTGGAAGACTGGAAGGAAATTACAGAGAAGGAAGGGTGTGGAGGATGTCTTATCAAGAAGAGTATTTTTGTTCAGCCTTTGGTTTTGCAGGTTATTCTAAGTTGGACACATGAAGTGTTTTAGCTAGCCAGTTCAATTAAAAAAAAAAATCACCCAATCTTTCATTAGGGTTGGTTGCACATATTTCCTTGCAGAACATGAGCCATCCTCTGTACAATAATTGTATAGTTAGTAGTACCCTAAAGATGAAATCAAAGCTAGTAGAAAAAGGTGCGATTGGCCTTGCTGACGAGGAACACTGAACACTACAGCTATTGCAGGATAAACCTTCCCAGAAGATGGTTTAACCCACCAATCCCTGTAAAATGGAAATGTTGACATGGATTGCAAATTAATTGCTCTAAATTATATTATATGCTCAAGTAAGCAAGGCAAATATTTCCCCCACTTTTCAAAACACAGTAATGGAAGTTTTCCCTCTATTCTGCCAAGGGCAATCAGTCGGCACCATATTTCTAGAGACGCAGATGTACAAATGGGTTAACGGGTGCACTTTGTGTAATGTGGTTTGGGTTGCTTTTTGTTTTCACTTAACTATGCAGGAATGCCCAATGACAGCTTTTTCACACCAAATATCACACTTTAATTGGTTCCCAGTTAAAGAATTAATTGAGACATCAAGGCTGGGATGTTCCAACCTCTAACAGCTCTGATTGGCCCTGCCTGTAACAACTATTAATTCTCAATTCAATGCACATGTCTAACTTTTCTGTTTATACATCTTCTGGATGTTGGACTAACTTTCCACTTCAGTTTTCTGTTAAGCTGACACTTAGAAAACTCCTGGTAAGTTTTCGGAATAAGGTCTCCAAGGCCTTGGTCACTTACAGGTTCCCAAAGCAAACAAGGCTCTTTATGTTTGTATAATCGTAAAAGCACCAGGAGCATACATTTTTACTCATAGTTATTTTGTAGACAACTGAAAAAAGAAGATGAGTGAAAGAGACAGAAGGGTTTTGGTCTTCCCAATAAAAGATTATTCTGTTACAGGATCTCTTTTCCTGGTTACAGAGTTGCCAAGGAGCAGCTACGTCCCTAACCAAGTTAACCCAACTATGCAAGCGTTTATAACCTTCCCCCTCCTCAAACTCCCACTTTCACTTAAAACAAAACCAGTAAAACTAAAATCAAACCTCTAAACAGCTCATCAGAAAACCATGACGTTATTTTATTAAAAAAAAGAAAAGTCTTTTAAGTGTATTTCTGGTGTGAAGGAGGCAAACGTGACACCGTTTAAACTGATGTCTCCTATTTAAGCATTTATTTTTCTGAAAAGAAACTAGACTGAGCTCTTTACAAACTTTGGGTATGTTTCCTTTTTAATTTTTGTCCCATGCTTTGATTATTTTGGATTCTTTTTTCCCCTCCCCTCCCACCATACACAAATTTGTATACCAATTTCTCTCTGCTAATTAAGCTTACTTTAACAAGTGTGTCAAATAACACAAGGTTTCTAGTTAGAGCATAAGCTTGGGAATTTAAACATTCTGCTAACTGGAAATTCCCTTTGTTTAAAGTACATACTTTGTAGGCATGTAAAACAAAAAACCTAATATCCCCATACCACTTCCCAGAAACCAAAGCTACCAAAAAAAAAAAAAGCTCTGTAGAAGCATAAACAAATTACCTGCCTGTCTAAGCACTCGTCTGTGTAAGTGAGCCAGCACTATTATCTGATATGAATATCAATTCAAAAGTGAAACCTCAAAATCAGAATTTGAATTGGGTCCCTCTGAAAACCAAAACCATGGCGCTAAAATTCTCAGGTATCTCAGAATGTAACAGTCCCATAGGCAAAGACTTTTAAAAGACTTAGACAGGAGTGTGCTTTTGAGCGTGCGGCCCAGAAGCACAGGCACTGCCAGGGAACAGCAGTAGCAGGGCCACCCTGCAAGTGGGAACATGCTGGGAGCCAAGGGTGACCCTGGCACAACAGTGTCCTCACCCATTGTGGCAAAGTTCTGTAAGGGATGAGCCAGATGAGTGGAGTTGGGTGCTGCAAACGGGTTCATCAGCAGCCCTGGGCATGGCCAGCACTGAACCAAGCCCAGAGGCCACCCAGGGAGGCCTGGGTGAAGGCTCCCGCAGCAGGAGACAGGGCTGGAGACCACCAGCCACATAGCTCAGGCAGAGACTGGCAGACCCAGGCTGATCTGAAATGGAGGCCCCAGACCTGTGGGCAGAGGTGGAAGCCCCAGACAAGGCTAGCCAGGGCCATTAAGACATATGGGAGCACTGAGGCCAGAAAAGACAACAATTTCCAGGTGCAGGACCACACCAGCATGGCTGCATTTTAAACCTCCAACTCCTTTCAGCACGTGCTCATCTGATATGTAAACTCCACTCTGCAAAATACTTCTTCTGAAACACTTGTATGACAAACATTCTGTACAACATGTAAAATCAAAACAGCTTTTTGAAGAGACATCTACCCTAAATGCAGTTTCACCTGTACGAAGATGAAGAGATACCATATCTTAGTGGGTTCTTGGTTCTAAACCAAGTTTAATATTCCCCAGTTTCAGCAGACCACGAAGAAACTGAACAACAAGCCAGCCCCTTTGCTATCACAGACATTGGAATCCTACCTCTTACATTGTTTACTTGAAAAAGCCCTATGGATAAAGTCAATGGCTGTGGAATGGGGCAGTCCAAAGGTCACAAAAGAGAATAAAGAATGAAAACAGATTTGTCACAGAATAAAACTAAACCTTTAACCCATGATCTCATTCCAAGCACAACATAAATTCTCTTAACAGCTTTAACTAGAAAGCAGCTTAAAGATGGAGTTTGATACAAACCATCTATGTCTCAGCTCAAGACATGCTTGCCTATCTCACTCTTCACTTCCCATGGAAGCTTTATCAGCATGCTGCAAAGGCAGCAGATACGGACGCGTGATCTCTCCAATGGTCTGCGATTCCCCCACAACACCGCTGCATCTTGCAAGGGAAGAGAGGTCATTGACCGTTCTTACAAGAAATCCTTCCCTGTACAAAAGAGGTTTCACTCCCCCATCGTTCAGCAATGGAATAGTGTTATTCCCATACACAGAGGTAGGAAAAGACACGTGGCTCATCTAACCAAGACTAGCTCAAAGCACAATGCTGGGCACCAGACTGAAACACCTTCCAGCCGCAGATGGCACAACTGTAATAGTTTTGGGAGCAAAAGCCTCAATGTGACCTGGACCAGTCAGGCTACCTCATAGCAACCAGTTTTCTTCCCTGGCCAGTCCTGCATGAAGAACTAGGTCAGATTCACACTGTGATACGTAACACAAAATTTGTCCTGATTAAGAAAACTTGGTTAGTTGCTGTATAAAATATAAAATCTCCCTATGGGTTTAAATGACCAGATGCATTTGTGCCTTTCCAAAACAGTAATTGTTATTTTTTCTTTATGAGACATTACAGTGAAACCAGGTCAAACCACCACTACACAACAAGCAAATAAATGAATATTTTATACCATTTCCAAACTTAAACCCGGAAGAACCTAGAAATACAAAAAGTTCTTCCTTTGCTCTCCAAAGTCAGCTGGGGCTGGCCAGGTATTTTTGCTAGTAGTTTTAAAAGACCAACTGAAGGGTGCAAGGGAAGGTGCTGGATGTTTCATGAGGACGAGGCCACGTGGCAGAAGTTGCTTTGCATGGTGAAGGGCACTGTTCCAGTCACAGGGCATTCTCCTGCCTCCTTAAACTTACCTGAAGGCCAGGAAGAAAGGCTTATAAATAATTACAGTCCAGATAAGTCTGAGGACACTTCCAAGTATGTAACTTGCTTCTCTATTACGGACTTCATATGTTTAACTGTACCACATTCAAAGGACTGTAAAAAAAAAATTAAATAGCATCTGATATGAAACGTACTTAAAGCAGAAAGCTTTCTCTCACTTCGTTTGCTTTTGTACGTAATTTCTGAAACTCCGGGAAGAAAGCAATTACTGTCAAACTGCAGCCTGTATTTACCAACAGCTCATGGCACCCCTCCAGCATTCCTAGCACTGCAGGAGCAGCAGCACACCTCACAGAAGTATGTAACCCTGGGCTGGGCGTGAGACCGCAGCATCTGATGTAAGCTGCAAGTGGTGCGCCAGCCTACACTTTTTGGGAAGAGTAAAAATAACAGTGCACGGGGAGACAGGACGTCTGGTCCAATCCATCTCTACCTAGCTGAATTCTTTCTAAAGGTGGAAATCTCTCCCTGGGAAACAGCTTTTCTCTCCCTTGATTACTCTCATATAAGAGTTTCATGTGGGTAGAGCATGGCAAGGAATATTTCTGTACCTGAGCAGGTGTCTGTATCCCACCCAGTTAGGGGTGGAATTCCCATAAAGCCTGATCAGCTCTCAGAAGTCAAATTCATCTCTGGACAGATCAAAGGGGTTTAACTCTTACACAATACAAGCCTTCTGCTGCAGAGCTGCTGTTTTCAACTACTTGGTTATACAGTCCCTGGCAAGACATTGACCTCATCCCCAGGCATTTGAATCCATAAAAATTACTGGGGAGATTTAAGAATTACCCTAATCCAAACAGTGATAAACCCGATAACATTCTTGCCTCTACATTCTGGGGAAAAAAAGAAAAGGAGTCAAATTATATATTAATTTCATTTTTACAGCTATTACAATAGCCTATGCAGAACTTCTAAAAGTCTCTAAGCATCCAGACATCCCATACCTGTGTGCACGAACAGACGCCAAGGACTGTCTAGGGCATTCAAAACATAAGAAAACACCTACTGTTACCTCTACTGTGTATCACCAGGCACCAATACAGTGACCAAAGATCAAAAATTGTCTCACTTAGCATTTCTACTTTCCCAATTCCATCACAGCTTTCTCTTCCCAGGAAAATGTCGATTTCCAATCAGATTCATCTTTGCTGTAACAGATTTTTTGTAACAGCTTAGAAGTGCTTAGTAGGTGCACCCTTTGTTATCCCCCTCCTCCCCTGCAAAAGCACCAGACCTTCTGTGGGAAAATGCCTGTCTTGTGCATCCGCAGAACAGTTCGTGGAGTTTTGTGGATGCAAATCTATCAGGCAGACGCCTAATTACTCTTCTGCATCAAGGTGCACCAGCACTGAGTATTTTTGTGGATCTCACTAAGTCAGTGTCCCGCAGTCTCTACCACAGAAGCTATGTGAACTTCCCAAACTGCAAATTAGCACCTTATCCATTACTTCCTTTCTCATCACTCCAGAATAACCTCAACAATACAATAGGTCTTTATAATGATGCTTGGGATGCCATTGTGGTCAGTTTGAATCCACAAGAATATCAGTAACGAAACTGGAGATTTTGCCACTCACCTGTACACCTTGTAGAACTTTGTGTTTAAAAAAGAAACAAACAACCAAACCAAAACACCAATAATGCCAGACCTGAGTTTTCCTTTCTGAGTAGGAAATGCGGCTTGTCTGTCCATGCCAGGTGTTTGCAGCAGCTCCACCACTCTGCCATGGCAGGGCTTAGCTCTGAAGGGCACAGCAGTTGACTGTGTACAACCCCCTCACACCTTGGCTCTGTTATTGCAAGACCTCAAATTCGACACAGCCACGAGTGACCAGTGCCTGGAGGGCACCTCTCCAGGGATGCAGTCTCATCTAAGAGCTCACTACTGCCAGGAATTGCAGGGATGTCCTGCTCTTTGGGGTTTTTTTTTTCCTTTTTCTTCCCCCACCTCCTTAATTCTAGAGTGCATCGCCACAGGGTGTCTTACATCAACTTTAGAAATCTCCCGGGACTCCCTCCTGGTTAAACCACTTCACCTCCCTAAACTACCAACAGAACAGGATCCTTTTCAGCTGGGTTAGTGAGTTAAAAGAGCTCATGGTGGAGCCCAGCATGAGCCCACCTGGAGCAGGGAAGAGAGCAGAACCACACGGCTCAGAGAAGGAAGAATGGGAGATATTTTTGCCTTAATTGACAGCAGTTGGTCAGGTCAGCTGTAGTAGTAGTAGTTTGTGAAATCACAGCCCCAGGAAGACTCCTGGCCTCAGCAGGCAAGGGAACTCCCCAGAACACATTCCCATTCTTCCTGTATGGCAAAGCTACCTTAGAGTAAAAGTTACTTTCTCAGAAACAGCCAGTTGATTCAAAACATGCCTTTTTTTTTTTTCCTTCTTCCCCAAAACAAAGCAATTTGTTCTGTAATTGAATGTCCGTAAGAGGAGCTAATATTGCAAAATCTAGATGGGCTGTGCTTTCTATGTGGACAAACAATTCAGAAGAAGATACCCCCAGCATTTTGGCACATCCTTCTTTCGGACCTGGACTAAACCTGTTGTCTAAGTGCCACCCTTCAGAAAAATGCATCAAAGGCACAAGGTCCTGCATCCCGAATTTTAACTAAACACTTCCTAGCATTCAAAGATCAGAAAAAACGTTATTGTAATAGTCAGCTACTTTAAATCAATTATAACCAATTGCCCTAAAACCTCTCAGAAGATTTGACAGGATTCTTCACTTTTCGCCCCTATTTTACCCCACTGGCTGCAATCAGTAGTGACAGGGTATCAGTGCCATTTAACTGCTCTTTCAGTTAGTCACCTTTGTGAAAGGTTTTCAACCCCAGGCTCGCTGGAGTTATAGTGAGTATAGGAGATTACGTTTCCCGCTAAATGTGATTGATAGGCATGCAAAACAATTATAAAAACAGTGAAGGATATGCCTAGTAAAACCCACAGAAATACTTCTTACAGCGTGTTTTCCTTATTCTCTCACGTTACAAAGTCGTGAGTAAAACTGCAAATAAAAGTTCTAAAGGATCTTCAAGTTATCACAGGATAACTAGAAGAGCAGAAGCAGTAACTCTAGCAGAGGCAAGTAATTGAATCAGATATGGAGTAAAAATTATACACCCCGGCACATTCACACTAGTTAAACATACACTAGAGAAACTGGTGCCAGTGGTATTATAATTTCAAATGATGCAATAAAAAGTTTGTTAAAAATAGAGACAAAAAAATACAATCAACACCTATCCTGCTTTAATGAAAAAAAATATCTATTTTCAAGTGCTGGCTGCCGTTTCACTTCTGTATGGGGGTTTTGCAATGGGGCGGTGACAAGAGGGAGCTTGGAGATGAAGAAGCAAATAGCCACAATTCTTGTGAGACTGCAAGATCTGCCTGCAGCTCATTACACAGGTACCACCGCTGTGGTGTCAGAGGAAGACTGGGAGCTGCCTATCCATGCAATGCTGCTCCCACGTGAGACCCTGCCAGGAAGGTGTATTACCCTGGCAAAACATGGTCCTATGCATCTAACAAAGGTGTGTTACTTCTTCTCCAGACTGTCTTCTGATCTTAATATGGCTTATACAACTGAGTTTCTACAATTTCTACTCAGAATCCAGTCATGTTTGTGTACCTTCCATTCTCCTTCACTTACTATAATCTTTCAGCTAGATATATTAAAAAATCTATAAAGCAGATTATAAAGCAGAAACTGGGAAAACTTGGGTTATAACCACAGATTTCCAAAATGCATCACACTAATTCTAATGATTGCCAAAGTCAAAAGGTAGCTATTTAACGTAAGACGGTTCCAACGTATTGGGATTCCTTGGCTCACCAGGAAAGCAAATGTTTTCTTAAAAAAAAAAAATCTGTCTTGTAAAACCCAAAGAGTTCCATGTACAACTGGGGGAGACAAGAAAGATCAGTCATAAGCACTCAACTTGCAATAAATCAAATGTAACCACTGTGGTGGCCCCTTCAAACTGCAAATCTGCCCTTTTCCTTACAGGAATAAAATCCAGTGCTACCCTCACTGATGTCAGTAACTAGACAGACACAAAGTGAAGCAAGACCCACACCTGCAGGCTTACAGTAAGAACAACACTTTGTCCAGTTTCTTTAAGTTCGGAGCAATGGTCTGCTTCCCCAGAGGCTCAATTAAGCCCATTCGGGTGTTAGATAATGAACCCGGATAATGCAATGGAGGAAGTGTGGCTGCAGATAAGCAACGAGAGCCAAGTGTGATGGGGTGGAGAAGAAAGGGAGGGCAGGGGGTGAGAGAAAAAATAAAATTAAAAATGCATGCACACTGTACATCCTAACCCACAGCCGGGCACATTCAGTTACATAAGTAGATATTTCATACAAGATCACAACATGAACTTTTGAACTTGCATGGAAAAACACATCAACGCTACAAAATGCTGAAAAATCCCTTCAAGTTCTATCAAAGGAGGATTATACTGTGGGCACATGCATGAAGAAAGTAAATCTGTTATCTTTACTGTATATAGGCCCTGATGTAAATCACGCAGCCATGGTCTATGAATAACAGCATTTGTTTCAACAGCAAAACACCTCATCTGAAATACAGAAGAGCTGCCGGAAATGAGCTAATGGTACTTTTCTTTCTGTATTAAAGGATTATTTTCCAGTGCCCACTGTGTGGGGGCTTAAACACTAGCCTGAAACAGTCAAAATACTTAGAAGTAAGATTTATGGCTGAAGAGGGGGAGGCGGGGGGGACCTTCTTTGAAGCAAGTGACTTTTTTGACTGATGTCTCAGAATAACAAGGCTACAAAAGGACCCCTCTCTGTGAGCAGCCCTCTGTGTTATTCCTTCATCTCTGTCACAGATCATACTGATAAACAAGATTTGAAAACAATTACCTGGTTATCATGGAGCTGGATAGCACAGAGGAACTGAGATATTATTAAGAGCAGGTGTCATGTTTTTCTCCAATAGTTTTTAACAGGGAAACTCTTACCACTCAAGCCATTGATAGGAACCCTTCAGCAGTAGTATGTTTTTCAAAAGCTTTCAAAGGAGCTTAGGAGAAAAATTATGAATCTACTTCCACAGAATTCCAATAAGTGCTGCTAATTGAGCCAGCAGAGGAAGGAATAGTGCTAACTGTAATGCCATATTGTTTCATTATACAAAAGTGTAATTTTTCATTTTTAGTTATAACAGTACCATAATAGATAAGTTTAGATTGGCTGCTTATTTATTCTAACACATTAGTTGTAATTCATTCAACTCAAGAGCACAGCTTTGCACAGCAAGCTAGTAAAACTGTATTCGTTTTGGTGTGTAAAACACAAATCACAGCTTTATACACAAAACCACGGTAATAAATTTTAAAACCTGTGGCATGCTATTCTTTGCTCAGCTTTCTTAACAGTGCTTCAGTAAATGCTTTACTGCCTTTGCCCATAAGTCTGGCCAAAATAGTCACCCTTTACATATGATGATAACTTTATTTGGAATCCTACTTGAGGTTATCAGCTTTGGATGAGATTAAAGCCTAATTCTTATTAACTGACCCTATTAGAAGAAGGTAGTTGCTTTGTAACACTTCAGAGGGAAAAAAAACTCTCTGTAGAAACTTTTACTCAGCCATGAGCTGAAAAGAAATTCTTCTTTAAAGTAAACCAGCTTTATTCCTTGCTCAGATTAATCCACTTTTATGTTAACATTCTAGCATACAACTGGAGCAACAAAGGCCAAAGCTGACTTGAAAGCTTGTGACCCTCCCTAGCTCACGAAGTAGGCTTTGTATATTAAAACAGGGAGAGACAAACATTAACCTTTTCTTATTTTGCTCTTCTTTACAAGCAATTCAGATTTAAACCAGAGAAGCTGGTCTGTCTTCTAGTTCTCATCTGAAAAACAGTAAGGTTTTTCAAAATTTCAGTTGCACAATTTATGAAAGAAACCTAGATCTAAATGCAAATTGCACAAAATCAGAATGTCTTCTGCATGACCACAGGTAGGTGTATTTGTTGTATGTGCATATCAAAGTGGCACAAACAGGCCTTTGATCCATTGTAGTGGCCATTGAAGTGCCACTGAATACAAGCAAAGAAAAACATTATGTATAGATTATGTAAGTTTATTTTCTTATTTATAAATATAGAACCTAAGCACCAAACCAGAAGATGGTGTAAAATAAAAAATGGTTAAGCAACCTCTGTACATATCATGCTCTCTTGTTTGGTATCACATAACTGGACTTGCAGAAGTCCAAGGAGAGGAGGTATCTCTAACATTTACACTCAGCACTAACTGGAATGCAAGGAGAAGCAAGAGAAGAAACAAGGAACAAAAATAAAATGAGAGGAGAAAGCCCATGTGGTACAGCCCATCCTGTAATTCTGTCTCCGGTTAGCAAGTTGGAAGCATCTCATTTCTTTAACTTGAAGCCTGATATTCACATTCCTCTGCAGCTTAATGTGGACATGGACAACACATCACACTCATGTCTTAAAGGAGCTGAATGATTTAGCACAGCAAGCCCACAACCTACGAGATGGGTAGCAAGAAACCTTATGTTTACAGCCACTTCGAAGAAAAAGGAAATTAAATTTCATAATCCCTAATTCTACAGTACAAGTAGGCAATGCCACGTAGATGTATTGGTCACACTACACAAAAGAAAGTAACGTGTCCTTCACAGCTGTGAAGACACTCATGGCTACTGAAGTGCTGTTAATTATGGCCACCAGTCCAGTGAAATCAATTCAACTGTACCTGCACAGCACAGGAGTGAGGCAGGTCTCCAACCACAGCCTTTCTAGAACCAGCCCTGAATGGCAATGGGTGGAACAAAAATCAAACTGCAGACCAAGACATGATACCACTGTGCATTTTATTCAACAATTTACCACCAAGACAAGTCTTTGGCAATACAAATTCCTACTGTCATGGTATTGTAAGTTCCTATCTGTGGAGAAAATAACGCAGCAGATATAACCACGCACCATGCTGTCCTACAGCAACATCTACCGCATAACAAGGCAACAGTGCCTGTGGAAGGAAAAGGGCCAATCCATCCGAGCTGTTCGTTACTGCTAAAGTTCATCACTTCCATTTGCAGAGACAAGGCTCCGAGACAAACATGCCAAGAATTAACCAGTTTGCCTTTTTTATAAAATGATTAGCTGTACTTTTGAAAGAGTTACTAAGGACCAAAGGGTCAGGGGGTAATTATTTACAGAACTGATGCCAGGGATGAAACGACAGATAAAGCCATTACAAAGACCATGCAGAGTAAGGAATGGGAAACTCCCACAATTTGTTGACAATCCCTGTGAAGTGTGATTCAGCTCAGATATAGCACCAGCTCTGCTCTCCCCTCTCTATACTCACAGGCTATAACAATACAAAATTTGACTGAAGACCTTCTGTTCACTACTGCAAGTTCACATAGGAACTACTTAAGAAGAAGAAAATTAAAAATCAAGCCCACCACACTGCAGACATCATTAAGAAATGACATTGCCTGGCTTTGGTATTCAGGTCCATTCAGACAGAATTAAAGTGTTCCCTTTCAGCTAAATAAAGGCTATGTTTGCAGAACAAACCACTGTCCCACACCTAAGTGTAAGGAGGGTTTCTAACCTATTCTAACCTGGAGGGAGACTGGAGGCAGCAGAGTTCAGCCTGGACTCTCTAAGAGGGAACAGGGTCACTGGAAAAGAGTTTTAAGTATTCTCATGAAAGAAAGCACAGCCCATATCTACCCCAGCCACTCCTCCCCTGGCTCCCCCTCCAGAATACAGGACACTCAGTCCACAAGTATTTTCAGTGCCTAAATATAACGCAGGCATTCACATAGCATAAATAGGAGAATCCTTCTGAAGGGCTATCTTCAAAACAACCTTCATTTCTAAGTAACACTAAAGTTCAAAGTCATTTACTGGCATGTCAAATTCAGGATATCCTTGTAAGAATAATGAATTTATTGTTACCGTACCCTTATGGGAGCAAGAAATATGAAATGTGCTTAAATGCCTACTCATATACCTTCATATTCTCTTCAGTCACTTGCCAAAAATTTGGCGGAATAGGGTCATATCCTTATGGGGTTTCATAACATCATTTTTTATTGGCAACCTTTGATTACATATCCCAAAATCAAGCTGCGACATTTTTTCAGTCTTTTTTCTAAACTGATATATAAACTTGTCAGAGTAAAACATAGTTGGCCCTTAATACTACAGTTTATGCCAAAAATAATACAAAACTATTAGAATCACAAAGCCTAGAATTCAATTGGAAGAAGAACACTGCAAAATATCCAAACATAAACATTACAATTATGTCAAGAAAGAGTAAGGAAAGAAAAGCTAAGAGGTGAAAAACAAACCAACCCACCCAAACCAAACAACAAACCCTTACAGACTGAAGGAATCCCAAAAGGTCACAGAAAGAAAATCTAAAAGACAGTCCTGTTTCTTGCTGGAATCCTCCTACTCCATCAGATGTTCTGGTAGAGGAAACCAATCATCATTCATTTCCAAATAAAGGATTTGTTCCTCTTTCTCATCATGTTATGCTACCTGAGCCACCAGCTTCTGCAGGACACAGAGCTAGCTGTTCAGGGCTATCGAAAGCCGTAACCCAGCTGCACTGTAAACAACCAGCAGTGAATTAAACTCTTAAAAATGACAGGTATCTTCAGCTCTTACTGGAGCAAGCATATGCCGGCTTGGGAGAGGTAGCATCCTGACACCAGCTACTCATGACAGACCAGTTTCAATCCTTCGTTACTACCCCTAAACACCCAACTAAACCAATCATTTTAATTGGCAGTAGGATGTATGCACTGGCAGACACACATCTTTGACAGTGACAAGGGCAGCACAAAATCTACTGTGTTTTCACAACTGAAGTTCAAATAAATTCATTACTAGAGTCACAAGACCAAGTTCATATCTCAGGATCCTTCTTCGGGTCACTGGGATAAGCAATGTTTTGCCTGCTAGTAAGACTCAAATAGCTCCCTCTCCTTTCCATGAGGTATGAAAGTATTCAGTCTTACAGGAGAAAAAAATAAAAAGAATTTTTATTATCTTTTTTTTTTTTTAAGTTAGAGCAAGTATTTAGTTTGCAGAGGGGGAAAAAAACCCATCACTGTCTGGCATAAAGTGGAGGGAGAGTGGGGAGGGGGAAAAAAGGTTGGCAAAGATAAGCAAAGAACATAGAGAAAACATGTCTTCAGTGCAGATAGGAAAGGGCAAAAGCTTCCCAGCTGTTGACCGATTTGTACAAGTTTCAAAAGTGTTCTGCAGAAGTAAAACAGCGGGTGGCATGAATCCTATGTAACATACATACTTTAGAAGACCAGACCTTCCTCCTAAACTCCTTTGCCTATTCACGCTGAACTTTTTCTCCACTTCACCAAAGCTCATCTACCTTTTTTTTTTTTTGTAGCAAGCTTGTAAAAAGCAAGTCTAACTCATCTAACTGGTGTTCTAAACAAAAAAATGCACAAAAACCTAGCACTCATAACCCTGATCAAACCCAAAGCTAGAAACCACCTCAACCCTAATTTATTATTCAGCTCCTTCAGTACAGAGGCCCAACATAACCACTCCTTACCCATTTTCAAGAGTTAGGCTAAGCCATTAAAGTGGGTTCTTCTGAGCGCAGAAGAGAACAATTATACCGCGCCATGAAAATGAGCATATTGCTATCAACTCCTGAAAGTTCAATTCTGTTCATCTAGTACCTCACAGAAATGAGAATATTTGTGTACAGATGTGAAAAATAGTAGTCATTTCAAAAAGTTGACAGGTGAAGTAGCCCATTCTGGAATCAAGACTGCCTGCCACCCTAGATGGCAAATAGCCTCCCAATTTCTCACTTGGCTTTTCCTTGGAACAGTCTTCATGCATCATAAGGGGTTCTAGAAAACAAAATTAATTACTGTTATAGCAAAGAAAAGTAATAATGTACTACAGAATTTCCTACCTACTACAGCTACCTATGAAGCCTTAATAAATTAAACACAAGACAAGATTGTCTGGGATCTTGAGAACTGAAGGGCAAGAAGACCTATATTAAAGAATGGTCCACACAGTTGAGGAGGTTTCAACACCCACTTTCAGCTGGAGAAAGAAGACAGGAATGACATAAAAAGTCTCAAGTGGAATTAAAATTATGTGCCTTAGCAGTATCCCATATATAGTTATCTCCCCTTCATAGGGTGGTAACCTGAATACTGCACAATGAAGAGTCTAGCTATAGACATTAGTATAAACCTGCTTTTATAAGTAATGTTTTCCCTTTACAGAACAAAGGGTGAAATATTCCACGTAACATTTTATTCTCCTGTAAATGAAGAATACAGCGTGCAGACTTCCTGTAGTGGAACGCACTTTTCTTTTCCATACTCAATTTAAACTGCCAACTTTAAACAGAGAAAAATATTATATGTATCCATGGATATCTAATTTTAGAAAGACAAACAGTTCTCCTGCTCCAGCAGAGGGAAAAAGATGGTAAGAAACAAATAGTTATCGCGACTCATACGGAAAGGAGCTATGACAGTATGTGACACGTGCAGAAGGTAGAAAGGAATGAGTTGGGCAAATGCCCATGAGGGAAACAAGGCTTCTGTGGGCTCTGTGTCTGAAATGGACTGACTACAGTCAAAGCCAACACATCTTATTGGCAGCTTGATAAACTAGTTTTTCTAAAATGGAAAAATTGAGAAGGATAATGCCTTTAAAGCCTTTGCAGCCATTTTCAAGCCCTATGCCATGTTACTAAGCACTCAGATTGGCATTACTATGACTCCAGGAAAGGAACTGTAACGTCTGCATGTAATTTATACACATTTTTCCTAAAGTCATTGTGGTTTTGGCTTACAGCATTTGGTCAGAAGTCTTCAGAAACTTAACTGGGAGATTTTTCTATCTAGCATCTGAAGCAGAGAGCATCTAGATAGTTTTATTGCATGCAAATACACCTTGATCACATTTATAGTTTTGCAACCAAAAATAAGTAAAACCCAGCATCTGAAATGTACTATGAATAGGCTGGAAAACAAGCAAACAAAAATTCCAACAGACACCTGAAATTTGTTTCTTTTCTAAGAAAAAAGACAGACACATCTCTCAAAACAAATACCTGGCTATAAACGTAGATGGTCTGGTACACTGTAAGCAGCCAACAGACCTGCTTGAGCAAGCAAACTAGTCAGAAAACACAGAACACTACTAGTAAAGAGTTTTCTAAAATCAGAAAGTATCATTCTTTTTATTTTTAAATAATAAGAACTGACAAAACAAAAGCTTCTGTGGAAAATGCATTTTCTGTTAACACAAAGCTACAGAACCATTGGAGATGCACTGTTTCAAAGTATTTTGGATGCCAAGTATAAATTCTTTTCTATTCTAACTGTAAAAACAAAGCATGCATGGTTGAATTTTAAAGTTTATTTTCTACTTTAGATTTAGGCAACATAATAAACATATTGAAACCTTTAAAGGAAAATATTTATGTTCACTATAGGACACATTGTTTCTGTACGAAGAGGTCCCAGTAAGCAACAAAGGCAAGCATCTAAAAGGAGAAAGTGGATAAAGCTGGATACGTTATGGGTTCTGGAGCAGGAGGCCAGGCTCTCCTTACAACAGGAGTATCAGCACCGGAAAATTGGTGCCAAAAGTAAGATACGAAAAGGCCCTTATATTTATCTTAAGAAGCTGTTAAAGACAGTAGCACTCTCCTCAGTAAAAGTCACTAGTCTCCACTACCAGCAAAATTTATTCCTATCAAGAGACTACAGCTTCTCAGAATTACAAACTGTCTAATTAGCAACTGAGTTTGCTAGCTTCAATTATGAGCAAGCTTTATAATTCAGATATACCTTCAGGTAGTATTATGCAACTTATAAAACACTTTCATTCTTTAAATATACTATTAACTAGATCCATGGAAACAAGAATTGCTACCTCACCTTCAGAACTGAAATGAGCCTTGCATTTCTGATCTCTTGTCCAGAATCAGCAGATAAAAGTTTACCAGTCTTCAAGGCATGCTGAATTCTGTTTAAACTTTCCAGGTCACCGGGATTTGAAAATTATGTTTATTTTCCTTCCTCAGCTCTTGCACATAGGAATTCTCTATGGGATTGTACTAGTCACAAATATTTGTCATAAAAAATCAAATTAGTAATCCTGGGATGGTCTTAAACACTTGGTTTTATCTGTTGACAGTATCGTTAACAGAAGGCAAAAGCATCTTATCCAGAAGGACAGAAAAAGAAAAAGTAATTTGATTATCATGATATCAAAAGTATGATAAGGCTCATAACTTTTTAAGGATGGATACTGAAAAGTTATTGTCCTACCTGAGAAGCTGCTAACATTAAATCCCAATACAGATACATATATGCCATCCTTAAGTTTGGTAAAATATTGGTCAGAGAAGCACCTATTGCTCAATGTGATTTGAAGTTTAATTATCTTGTTTAATAAAAACATTAGATACAACTAAAATAAATTGCATTTCAGTAGACAGTCTGAGGACAAAGTAACCACCCACACCCACCAAAAAACAAAAGGCCTGTAGAAAGTCCAACTGAAAAACAAAATAAGAAATCATTTTTTAAAGGGCAGTTTTGAAATTTACTATAAAGTCTAGAAATAGGCACTGAACAATTACAATTATTAATTTAGCTTGCCAAATTACAACTGCATTGCACAATTTCAGCAAGTTATGCTGAATCCCACGCAGGGGACTAACACCCCCATCTCAAAGTCCGACCCGAGACCAGCTCATCTCCCTCCTCTAGCTCTCCATGTGGTTCTTTGTTAGTGCCCGGCTCGATTTTCTGTTTTCTTATTTTTATCAAACATGAGAACATTGGGATATTTTGACTACTTACATTGTTCACAATGTTTTTGAATTAAAATAGCCAAAAGAATCCAAATAAAATTAATCAAGGGAAAAATAACGATACATGACATTCATTTCCCTCAGTTAAAACCTTGCTTTTTAACCCAAATTTTATCTGCTAAAAGTTTACCAGCCAGATTTCCTCCCCCTGTTCCAGCCACTCAGGCACTGCAAAGTGGCTGAACTTCTTAGCCAAGAATTCCCTAATTTCCGACCCATGCAGTGACCCAGGCTGGAGCACCAGGCCAGAGGTGCCCTGATGATCAGGTAGCTCTTGTTTTCCACTGCCTGTGCTGAGCAAACATCAACACAAGTTCTTCTTTTCAAACAATACAACTTGAAAATGAAGCAAACAAAGGCTCCTAAAAATCCCCCAAACAGGGAGCAGAAACGTGCTTACGAACACACCAAAAAAAGGTTAAACCAGATATAATGTCACTTAGGAAGCCCAAACCCTGGTCATGAGCATGTGTTCAAGACCAGAGAGCCAGGGTGATTTGAAACACAATACAGCCTCTTTGATACAGCTCACTAGTTTAGAAGTTGAGAGGCCTTATCCTATTAAAAATAACAGGAAATTGGCCACAGCAATAAATCTAAAGCTTTGGCTGCTGCGATTTCTTATCTTCCATGAGCAGTTGTTGGTGTGCAAAAACCATGCAACTTTTTCATTTGGAAAAGAAAACAAACAATTAAAAAAATCACTCCAAAACTGGAGCTTCCACTCAGTAATAGCTTACATCAGCCAGTCACAGTCTTGGGAGACCTAGATCCCTGAGATGATCTCCCTGTCATGACAGGATATCCTGTTATATTTTGATGGTTAACTGCTGCCTCCAGGCAAATCCATGTCACTGAGAAAGTTAAGTCAGTGCACTGACAAATCCCAAGGAATCTCATCAGAGGCTCTGGCACCTCTGACAGGACTTGCATTACTCTCTTCATGCAATTTCTGCACCTAAGCAATCTCTCTATCTCCTCTGATAGCATTTTTCTCTTTATCTCCTGAAACAAATTAAGATCAGAGATGACGGCAGCTTCTCCTACTGGCTTACCAATGCTTAAAAGGGACTGCACCGGCAGTGTTATCTCCTTGAATCCCAATAGTGGAGACATGGTTTCTGCTGGGCTGGAGAAAAAGGGATGGGAGGCAGGGAAGGGGTAGCCAAGTCTCTTCCTTGAATGGAATAAAATACATACACCAAAGGATTTCATTCAACTGGCAGAGACTGAGCTGAGCTTTTTGCCAATGTAACTGTGTCTATTGTGGATATGACTTGTTTTCCCACTCCTAAAACGCAGAGCTCTGCCAACAAAACTTTAAAGACTACGATCAACAGTGCGGATGTGGGGTTTGATTTGTTTTCACTACACACCAGTGAAGTTAACCATGGTCCAGTTTCCTGCCAATCTCATCCACACATCTTATTAACACCAGTATTTTCTTTGTCATTTTATTCAGATTAGGTCCTACAAGCATTTTGGGAGCAGACTTATCAGGCAGGCAATCCCCCTCTGAAGCCATTTTATTTATTTCTTTTAAATCTTAGTGTAAGATTCCAAATTAGAGAAAAATATCAGGGACAAGTGGTTCAATATAAAGGGCAGGTACCTACTCTAAGAGCTAAAAGTGCTTCTAAGCCATGTATATTTTACCTACATTTAGACAACCAGGACATGCTAGTTTGTAGGAGATATTTACAATGGAAAGATCAAACCACTGCACCTACTAAAAAAAGCCAAACAAGAACCAAAAAAAACCCCAAAAAACCAAAAAAACCCCAAACCAAAAACCCCCAACCAAAAAATACTCTCTTCCAGGCCTAGAGACTTAAAAACCAGAAGCTGAACCTCCTTGCATTAGGACTAATTAGAGCAGAGCAGTTAGAACATGTCTGGAGATCACCTCACCTATGAGTTTGTGCCAAAACCAGGGCTCGGTTCTCTCTAGCTACCCTGGAGGAAAGTGGGAGGGTAGTACCTTCCATTTTGGATCCTGCAGGACCCCAAGAACTATCTCCCTTTGGAAATACATGTACAATACCAAGTTGAAAGATCTTCCTCTCCCTTGTGCACATAATTTGTGTAAAGCTGTTTCTTTGGCTGTAAAAGCTATGCTAGAGCTGAGACTGCTGTGTGCATCATCTCAGTTGCCCAGTTTTGAATCAAAGACAGTTTCTGATCCCAAACATGAGGAAGTGTCATGGTCTAGACCCAACTGGCAACTAAGTACCACGCAGCCACTCTCTCACCTCTCCTCTCCGATGGGATGGGGGAGAGAATCAGAAAAAAACTCATGGGTTGAGATAGACACAGTTTAATAGGCCAGCAAAGGAAGAGGAAATAATAGTACTGATAAAGGAATATACAAAAACAAGTGATGCACAACGCAACAATCGCTCAGCACCCAGTGAGCTGCCTGTCTCCGAGGGGTAATTTCCCTCACAGTCAACTCCCCTCATGCCTATATACTACTCATGTCATCTTGCGGCATGGAATGTCCCTTTGGAAGTTTGGGTCAGCTGACCTGACTGTGTCTCCTCCCAGCTTCTTATAGAGAAAAAGCTGAGAGCACAGGGGCAGTAAGAGAAACTGCAAACCTCCTTGGCTTAATGTAAACATTGCTTGGCAACAACTAAAACATCAGTGTTATCAACATTCTTAGCACAAATCCAAAACACAGCCTCATATTTGCTACTGTGAAGAAAATTAACCCTTTCCCTTTTCAGAAGATCTGTCTCCAAGCACAAAAGCTTGTTAACCAAAAAGTTCCATTTCTTGATAGTACTCCTGGATAGTCTCTTCTCTAGCACTGAAATGCCCCACAAAGTGCACGGTGATCCCACCGGCAGAAAAACTGTTACACTGGCAAAGGAATCATCATCAGGCCATCAAAATTACTTTCCACTAGCATATTAGAAGGAAGAGTTAGAGCTATGGAATTTCTTCATGCTTGAGGGCTAACTCTTACCAACACCAACCCATCTGTCACACATTGTTTTATGTCTGCTTTGATTTCTTTTTGCTGAAAAAAAAAGGAATGCACATCAGAAATGTTATGGACCACCAGATTTGTTTCATATATTATCAAAGCTAAACATTCAAGCATTTTATGGAGATTAAGAGATTAGAGTCCAAGAGTTTTTATTCTTATGTGTGCAAGGCTCTCTCTTTCAATCAAATTAAAAAGTGGAGTTCAAGGTATGTTGTTAATTCCTGAGGGGAAGTGATACATAACCCACACGCACAAAGAAGTTGGCTTGCATGCGGTTGTTTTTACAGCATGGAATCTGTTTCAATCTATGTTTGTTTAACAAGATGCAAGCCTAACAATGGTAATTTACTAAAAGCTTGTGCACTAAGTATGTACAATACCAGAAACAATGGCCATAACTCCTTCCAAAGATACAAAATCTACAAAACTACCAAAACATAAGCACTGCCTCGGATTAGTTGTTTCAAACCCCCACATTCCAAAGAGCTTCATCATTTCAATAATCCACCTATAAACAGTTTAACTAATTTTGGACTACTGTTTCACATTCCAGCAATGAGTTGTTGCTAGTGAATCCAGCACAAAAATTCACAATTTGTATTTTCATTGATTTTTTTTTAATCCATAGTAACATTACTGATTGCTCAGACATCTTTTGCAAGAGTAAATCTTGGCTTAAGTATTGTACTAGAAACACCGATCATTTCAATAGCTATTTACTACTAAGCTACTCAATCTATAATTTAAGCACTTGAATAACCAGCTGCTTGTACAACTAATGGTCAGTGACAACAGAGCTGCAGGAGGCGAAGCATCAATTCTGCCTTTCCAAAAGGCCTCTACCAATGCCCAGGTCCAACCTGCAGGATTACAACCATAATCACGTTTTGAAATGTATTATTTACAGCAGTTGAGTCTCACTAGATGATGTTCTGTTCTCTTAACAGCTGATACAGCTAAATGAAACTCTGCAATGAACAACCACCTCTTCCTTTAGCTATTGCATTAGATAGGTCAAACCTTCTTCAGTCGCTACGCAGTATGTTCCCAATACACGTACCTTACAGTACACATCCCACTATGATTTATGCCAATACCTTACCTGCTTAGTGTCTGTGCCAGAACACTGAACTTTTCTTTCTCTTTCTGAACATGTGGACTGTAAGAAAGATTGGTACAACATTTGCTTTCTGGTTTTACAATCAGAGCCTGGATAGAGTTTTAAGTCATGATAGTGTGGAAACTTCTAAACGGGCAAGTTGCTTCATTAAAAAGAAACCAACCAGAAAATAAGCAGGGGTGGCAATTCTCATCGAGGCTTATTAACATTAGAAAACAATTAACAACAACAAAGTTTAAAAAGTTTGTTAACAACGTAAGGAATACTTGGTTGGCATCAACACTTAATGCACAAACCTACTCCCGAGGACAACAGCGGGGGTTTTGCAGGCAGTTACACTCTAGCAGGGTCTGTACACTCTGGGTGTTTACAGTGCACTGCTTACTACCTTCAAATACAAAGTGTTTCACATTTCAGATACATTTGGTCTTAATCAACTGTGGCAATCAGTGAACCATCCCTCAATCACACATACTTGGAGGGTGACTCATCAGATGTCAGGTGTTTCACTTGCATGTTCCTCAAGTAACCTTCCACACCTAGCTGCTGGCTTCTTTCCACCCATCTCCAAAGCACTGCGCACGAATGATCACAGTAGCGGAAAATTTGCATCAGAGGATTAATATCACTACTTATCATGGTTAGGATTAATATCATTAGGAGAGATCTGCAATGCCGTAACCACTCTGAAACTTGTAACAACCCTGAGCTAAGCTGCAAGTTGTCTCTTTAAAGAAAATAATTAAGGGAATGGAATTTCCAAGATGATTTGGAAATCCTTTTTTTCTGGTAATGTTCCACAGCTCTATTCTTCAGCCAGTACAATGCAGGCATCATCATCCTTTTTTTTCTTACCATAAACTCCATGGTGCTACCTATTTGAAGTAGAGCTAACATTTTCATTAAGCACATTTCAAAGACATAGCAAGTCACACACCTCTGGTTTCCTCATTATTGGCAGGTGTCAGTGTATTCTACTGGCAGATGTCAAGGTATTCAGCACCCACAGAGCATCTGGGTAGCAAGATATGGCAGCCTTCAAGTTTTGGAACTCCCTTCAGCACTTCTCTAAAAGAGGAGGATTGTTTTGATCCCCGAGTTGGTCCAGATGGTATCTCAGAGTTGTCTGACTCGTCCTTTCAAGATAGCTGCCACTATTGTACCAGAGGGGCCAGCAAAAGCTTATCAAAGCACACCATCACTACTGGAGATGATCTATCTAAGGAAGTTCGTGACATCTAAGTTCTCCGATAGCACTGACAGGAGAGGTTTGTAAATTAAAACTATTTCTCCAGTGTGTCAGACTAGAGCTTTGAAGTCTCATACAGCTGCTGGGCTGGTAGCACAGATTTCCTCAGGACTCTGAGTGCTGATCCTAAAATTGCAACAACCAACCTATATGGTTGGCTTGGACTGGAGAGCCTGATCCCATGCTGGTAGAATGTCAGAATGCATGGAAAAATCAACACTTAACACCACAAGGAGGCAAGAAAAGCAATTCTCTAAAAGCAAATACTGAAGAAAAGATGATTCCCATGACTCAGGCATCTTGGGCAATGCCTCGTGCCCAGCAGTCCTCTTTCCATCCCACCAACTCAGGCCAACCTCAAAAGCCACATGCACACAAAGAAATCCCAGAATATCATTCTGTAGCAACATTTAAATACAAAAGACACAGCAACACAGACAACCAACACACAAAGGAAAAAACACGGAGAAAGTCAAGCAAGTTCCTTCCATTTTAGCAGCACCCTGTTGTCTCCAGCAATGCTATCATTAAAATACTGTGCAGGCCAAGCAAAGCCAAAGCCAATGCCTTTCCTCTGGCTGCTTTGCCTAAGCAATAACCCTAACCCTAATGCAATTCAGCATGTAGCCAAATAAATCAAGTGGTTTTTTTAATCCTTCTATAAGAAAATGTGCATGTAGATGTGCATGCAGAGAGATCCATTGATAACAAAGATTTAAGTCAGGCTTTATGTACCAAAAAAAATTTACACACGAATTGTAAGGGTATCATCGACCTCTTGCATAACTAGGCCAACTTTTCTGCAAACTGCATAAAACCCACTGACAATAAAATACACCAGAAGCACTGTATTTCTGAAAAATCCAGACCATTTAATATAAATATGCACATTTTACAAATAGGTGCAATTCTTAACAGTTTAATACAGTCAGAAATGTCACTACACATCTTACTCTCTATAATTTAATCCCTGTTGCTTTCACTGAATTTTCATCTAGTCTGGACAGCTGTCAGAAATTGCATTTGCAGCTACTATACCAGTTTCAAAATGAAATAGGGAAGTGTTTATTTGTACCTTTTGGATGGAGGTACTTTAAGGGATGAGTTACTGAATGTAACTTGAGTAATACCTTACAGTATATAGAAAAAGATACTGGGCAGCATCTCTTCCACCATGGTCATATGAAGCACTTTGGGGAAGCAGGAGTGAATAAAAATCAGATGATATTATCATCATCATTATTAACCCTTTATTACAGATAAAGCAACTGAGATGTATAAGAGGTGGAAATGAGGTACTCAAATTTTCTCAATAATCCCAACCAACCAGAGAAACTGACTCTCCTCAATGCTTTGGAGAACTCCTTTGTCTAATCCAATCTGGAAGTGAAATTATTCTCCTGGAAGTGCAGGGAAAAAAGCTGTGTGGAGAAAGTGATTGTAACACTATGATTAAGGAAATCCTGTTCCTCCAGATTGGTTTCCCCACCACACCACTGTAAATTCAACAAACCACATTCAGTCCAACAGCTATATACACTTTAGGAGCTCTCTTAGTTAGCAAATATAACATTGTCCTTAAGCTACCAAGGGAAGAGCGTCATCATTACAAAAAATGCTCCAAAAATAAATCCCAATGAATGAAAAATTAGAAGTCACCTACCCTCCGAAATTACCAGACCTGATTTGGACAATACAGCAAATTCCTCAAATAAGGCAAAAAGATGTTAAAGTGTAAGAGCTACTAAAACAGCTTGTTAGAGAAATGAGGCCAATTTCTGCAACTATTTGTTGCAGTCCTACGTATCTAACCATATAAATACATTATTTAACTTGGGTAAATGTTTTTCAATAAAAAGCCAGACAAAACGCCAACAACCGTTCTCAGTTTTGTGAACAACAAGTACCAACTCCTTTAAAGGCATATGGAAAACATACCCATTTGCACTGATTGTTTTAATGGAAGGATTCACTTTGCCAGTACCCATTCATCTTCTCTGAAAGGTGCGTTTTCCATTCACCCGAACGCTAAAAATGTAGTTTTCAAGTACAGCTGGAACAGCCTATATTCCAAATACTGCACGTTTTGGAGATTTTTTTTTCACTTGTGCTCTAAACCAATAGAATTTATTTACTCAGTGTAAAAATTTTAAATTCTATACCAAGATAATAGTATTTCACACTAAAAAGAAAAGAAAGAAACTAACTCCCCTGTGAATGTCACAAATATTGCTTTATGCTATACTTCCGTATCCAAACATTTAGCTTGGAATCATTGTGATTAACACTTTGCTGACCATAGGAGTCAAAGTGAAAACATTTAAAAACATCCTTTATTCAGCTTGTTAAGATGGATTATATACACAATGTTCATTTAACGAAAACTTGCTATGTTTTCCATCAGCCTTAGCAACTTGGGGAACACAAACCCGGTCCTAATTCTCCTTCACGGTCTGAATCTAATAATTAACTTTCTGATACCCTCAACATGAGGATACGACACAGTCACAGAAGGGCACTTT
This sequence comes from Rhynochetos jubatus, assembly GCA_027574665.1. Lineage (NCBI taxonomy): Eukaryota > Metazoa > Chordata > Aves > Eurypygiformes > Rhynochetidae > Rhynochetos > Rhynochetos jubatus. The sequence goes on along the minus strand of CM050650.1, from coordinate 24,160,613 downwards.
TTCTACATACACCAAGGTGCTCCGTATCTTACCACAAATCGATGGGAACCCTCACTTGCCATTTCCCCTTCCAATTTGGTGCTGTTGTTATTGAGGCCAACTCTTTAGATATCTACAGTTCTGCTTCCTTAGTGTCACTGCAGAAATCACTCCTGCTAAATGTAATCTCAGAACTTCTGTAGAGAGCAGCACAGGCAAAGGCAACCAAAAACACTTTACTGGAGAACCCCTTTCTTTCCTTTCCTGTTCACTGGGGCTCTCTGAAATCACTTCTCTCTGATGTCCTCCCAGCTTCAGCACAGAGGACTGACCCACCCAGGTTACTGTCCTAGGGACACTGCTTGCTCTCCCTTCTCCTCTCCTGTAACTGCATCACTTCTTTGACACATCTCATTTGGAAGGCTCCAAAGAACAACCCCGTGTCCTTTGTTGTTTGCACATATGTTGCTGTAAAAACAACAAAAACCATTTTTTAAGCAGAAAAATAAATTATTCTGTCTCAGATAGGCTTAGAATGTGAAAATCAGCTTAAAAGAGTTAACAGGATCTTGATCTGATGATATCTCTTTAAAGTCTGTAATAAGTAAAATTAACTTCTGGGTTTAAAATGTAATTTTCACAGTGTACATCCAAAAAGGACAGGTATTTGAGAAAAGTTGCTTTAGGTAGAAACCTGACCTCTGGTGAAAAAACAGCATAATCTAACAAAGGGGCAAAGAGATTGCTCAAAAAGAAGGGGGTTTTACACCTCTTCTACCCACACATGTACAATTCACATCCAAATAATATATTTACAAACACTGAAATCAGTGGATTTCCTAGAAGACATTTTGGAAGATGACAATGAAATCCTTCAGAAAGACAGTCCACAGCAGAATCGCCTGGCTAGAACAAATGCCTCTTTCATTGGCATCATGCAAACATGTTTCCTTACACAGTGCAAACTACTGGACCCTCCGTGCACGTTACCATTCAGAGCGTACTGAAACAAAACACTGAGCTAGGCTAATAATTTGCAACAGCCGAATCACACCACTGCAGTCACACCTAACACAAACCTTGAACACCAATGCACTTCAAAGGCCCAAGCCTGGCCGATGAGTGCACTCACACAACAAAATATACACGAGCAAGCTGTATTTCTGTGTACACACGTGCAGCACAGACAGGGTCTTAAACTCGTGGTGGTGTCTGGTTTCATAACATATGCCCTTCCTTATCAAATGTCATTTGTATTGCCATCCCTGCATCTGTCTCCACAGATGTCATCCCATGTAATGAAGCATATGGGCTTAAGCTGACATTGTTTGCAAACAGGAAGAGCTTTTGGCAAGAGGAATTGAACATAAAGTGTTCTGCGGGCTGCCACTCTTAACCCATCTTTGGTTGGCTCCTCTGCTCAGCTGAAACTGGTCGGCTACGTTCTGAGAGGGCAGAGTGCCAACCTGACAGATGGGCAGAAATAAAGTCATGCCAAAGAACCAGAATGTGCATCTAATTTGATAATTAGGGGCTGAATTTCCCCTTAGAAATATTGCAGTGGCAGCATGCACTAAGTTTCCAAGCTTAAGGGTAAAAGAATATGCTTCAGCCTATCCAGTTGAGGGTTAATTCTGAAAATGCCTGAAAAACCAACAACAAAAGTGAGTCATGGAGGAGAGAGGAGACCAACCATGCGCTCTTATCATTCAGGATTAGTGTTCTTCAAGGAAAGATGAAACAGAGAGAAGGGGAGGAAAGAAACAGTAAGATTAAGCCTTTATCCCAAAATAGATCTCCGCAAGGGACACCTGCAAATCTTGGCCAAAACAGTTCTGGGGCCTTGCCGAAAATAATTTATGCTGAATAGAGATAAAAGCAAGGAACTGATGGCCACTTTACAAAGCATTAAACACAGCTTTCCTGTCCACAAGGAACAGCCAAGCCAATAGCTAGTAAAAGGCAAAGGACAAAGAGTGTTTATGGCTCGGTGGAAATCAAATACCATAATGTGCACACGTATTCAGAACTGTTGACAATCATTGTCTTGGTTTTGATATACAGTGCTACAAAGCTATGGCATTCAGACTAGAATGTTAAAAGTAAGAGAGAGAAAGCTGGGGACCCAACTGACATTCTTTTTCCATACATTTTACAAGTTTTCATGCAATAAGGCAGTGGTCCTATTACTATTCTGAAGAGTCCTGTTGAAGCAGGCTCCTCTGGGCCATTTCCCTCTTCATCTTGCATGTTCCCTCCCCTTTCTCTGACCACTTTACTCAGCAGGACAAGCGCCAAGAGCCATGCAAGGCACAGTTTGGAAAAAACATTGTTCTAATTCATTCTTCTCTGCACTCCTAAAGTGACTTTCCAGATCTACTGCTTAAAAAAAAAAAGTGTGCATATATATATATATATATATATATATATATATATATATATTTAGAGTAGTAACTACAATGGCTTCAGTTAAGTGGGATTCACAAGCTCATAATTTGGATTAAAAAAAAATTTTTAATCCTGTCTTTTTTAATACAGACCTGTGTTAAAATATTCCAAGAGGCTAAGAGGTAGCTTACTCTCATCTCATCTATTTTGGGAAGACAATGTTTCAAGGGGACTTTCAGGATAGTGGTGGATGGAAATTAGTTCTCCAGCACAAGTAGCGTTCTGAGTTACATCCTGGGAGCAGAGCAGAAGGCTCAGACACAGATTTAAAATAATTTAAAAGTGATAGCTGGTAAGTACCTAAAAATCACATGTGCTGCTTTACAGACCTCCACTGAGACATTTCCCTCTGAAGAAATTTGTCAGTGAAACATCCTTTGTTCTACTGTCAAAATCTGGCAAGCTGCTTTCCAGTATAGTGTGAGACTTAATTGGGCTTTTGCTTCATTACCATCAGGACAATGACACTCAAATGAAGAGCACAACATAATCAAGTGAGTGAAACCAATCAATTAGGATGACCCTGAAACTATCTTCTAAGGGAAAGGAAGGGGTTACTTGTTACGGTGGTCAGAGGCTAACAATGCAAAATATAAACTTGTCACTTACTAAAATAATAAGTAGCTTTCAGAAGTAAATATATTAAATGACAGTAACTACAAAGTAAAAGCATCCTAATGAAGCAAGCTCAAAACTTTATACCACAGTGCTGCTGCACAGCTTAGGAAAAATTGAACTGAGTCAGTGAATTAACGTGAATGCTGGTGTCCAACTGGGGCAAACTCTCCCATTCAACTCTACCATGAGTGTTATATTTAGAAAGAGTCTAGATGATACAATAAAGGAATCAATGAACACTTTTGACAGAAACCGTGATAGGAAATTAGCATGCAATGCATCAAGAACGATTTAGCAGCCCAAAAAATAAAATATGAATAAACAAGATCTAAATAATACCCGGATAACTCCCAATTTCAGTATTTGAAGGCAAAAATATCCAAAAGGAGCCAATGCATACTCTACGGCAATAACACCAGAGTTGATGTGAAATCCACAAAGCAACATCCATTGGCAAGGCAAAAGCTGCATTTGCGAAGCCAAAAAAGCTCCATCAGAGCAGTAAAACCTCAAGACAAGCTTGAAGACCTTCACATTCAAGTGTTTCCTCAATCATGACTTACACTGAAAGTTGCAGTCTCACCAACATTATAGTCAAGCAAGTCACATCTATTGATGGAAACTGAAACTTAACCAGAACAGACACACAGAAGGTCCAGCAGTGTATGCAGCAATGGAAAAACATTTGCCTGTGGTATAAGGTAGGAGTGTTCTAGAGGAGTTCTACCCCACTGTTCTGAAAATTCAGCTCCTCTTTTTGTTTTAAAATCTCATGTCTAGATTTACCTTTTTCTTTGATAAGTAAATGAGCACATATGAAATCCAACATGTCAATTATTTTCAGTGCCCAGGGTTTCCATGCTTAATGGCAAGGCTTAATGCTAAAACTTATATATTTCAAGACCTATATTTCAATATCTCTACCCTAGATGAGCCAAACATGATACTGTGCATCTCAGATACTTATTTTTTCAGCCAAAGTTCACAGTTGAAGGATCATCTATTAAACAACAGCACTTTCCCCACAAGAGGCCAAGAAAAGTAGCATCATTAGAGCAGGCAAACATCAGAGTTCACACTGTTTTTACTGTCCAACTGGAGATATCACACAGGTGAGTTTACCCCTCTTCCTGACACACAGGCATCTAACAAACCAAAAGAAAGCAACCAAAATACCCACACTATGATGCCATACGTGAACTGGAGTCATCAGTCTGGCACAGTGAAGGACACTGCTCCTACAGCACATACACCACACTTACAAGTTCATTTAAAAGCCTGGGCTATGCCATAGAGTGAGAATAGAAAGTGATACAGCTAAACAGGTTGTTCAGCTTCTTGTACAAATTATTAAAGAGCACCAATTGCAGACAGAAGTAGTGTTACGCTTTCTTAGACTGCATGTTATTACAGTAACATCTGTCTAAAAGAAAAAATAAATCTGAGAAAGTATCAGGGTTAGACCAAGTAAAGTGGAGAGAAAAAAAGTGAATAATCCCAATAGAAAACAACAACAAAATCCCAAACATAATCTAAGTGAAACTTTCATCACAGAAACATGATACCAGTATCTCCAGAAAGAGATTGTAAAAATAATGGAAAAACACCCTGGTGAGACAGGAAGCTTAAACACAGCTACTCTGACGATGACTTTTGTAACACAGGAAGCAAGCACACTACCAAAGAGATGACAAAACCAGAGATTATTTTAGGAGTTTACTTATTTCCAGATCTAGCTATAAAGTGAACTAAAGGAACTCAGGTTAAGCACATCACTCTTACCACTCTTAAAACAGCTTTTTGTTTTAAAATAAGACCTTAGTAATTGACTTTGCAAGTAATAATCCCCCAGGCTTAGTACGACAGAATTTACTTGCAACAAGCTGTCCAGAGTTACTGACCCCTTTCACACACTCACCTTTGGAAATGCAATTTCCTGTTACAAACTGATGCCCTGATCCTGCAAACCTCTACTCACACGAACACTCTGGTTTGCAGGTTATGCTGGCAGCAGTGGGGCCTGTAAGCATACGCCAGAGGCTTTGGGATGCAGTGCTCACCAACTGGACTTCCTGATTGGAGCTTACAGTGCCAAGGTAAATACTCACAATACCACATTGACAGATATGTCAGAAGTATGAGGTATTAACAAGATTTACTACAGTCTTGAATAACTGAGCTGTAATTTTCCGCTTTCCTAGCATGTAACATATCGATGCGAGGCCCCAGCTGCAACACTTAACCTTTCGTGTTTCAGAATCCGTGTGGATTGTACTGGTTTCTCTTGCATAAGAATCTAAGCCCCTTCTATCTAATTATGCTGCTCGATAACTACCTCCAGGAAGAAGTCTGAATTTAACCAAAGACTCAATTACTGATGCCTTATAGTCTACCTGGTCAGAGGACACAAGAAACAGTTGTCATCATCATGATCCCAACAGGACAAGGATAGAGCAATCAGTGCTCATTCTTACCAGACATGGCAACTGGGCATTCTTTTGTTTTTAATTTCCTCTGACCTTGCAGTTTGTCCTCATAAAGTTCTCACTGTTCATGAGCTAACGAATCTGTGTTTAAACAAACTCAGTACACAAGTTTCCATGTACTCGGTAATGTTTTCTGCTTACACTTCCACCAGATCATCAGAACCACCATTCATTGTCACATTGCTTCAGGCAAGAAGATATGAAAATCCACAAATCACTGAAAATATAATAGGAAAGATTTGACATGTAGTCTTTAAAGGCATACACAGACAAATACTGTAATAAAATACTCTAACTGATTCCAGTATTTCAAAGTCTCCTAAATACAAAGGGAACTTTTCATTGTCCTACACTTTTCTAACTCCTGAGAGATATAAACTGTGGACGTAAAGCTTATGGCTGTGTCTAGACATCACTTTTCTAAGACAAAAATGCCACAATGGTTGTGGTGACAGGCAACACATGATGCAATCACACCTAGCCTGTAATAAAGCAAATCACATTTGGGAGACTGCGGGTTAACGATTTGCATCAGTTGACAGAACTACTCTCAAGCCACACACCTTTGATATTTTATGAACTTCATTTGCCTTTCCTATATTTCTCTACCATTGTGGGATGAAAGATACATTATGTTTTAAAAAATTACACAAAACAACAACAAAAAAATATTTCAAACTCTTCTCAATCTCTCTTCCTAACAGGCAGAGGACTCACTGCATAAAGGCCTAATGAAACACCCGATACCGAGAACATCATCCAGAGCAGACTCTACACTCTTTGATGCACAGTCCCTTCCGCTGCAGTTAGCGCTATCAGTTTGTTACACTGATCAAATTCCGTGGAAGATATTGTATTATTACTGTATTATCTCAAGCTCACAGTCCTACCACTGATCACTCTATCAGTGTATTGCTCTGAGGGCGGGAAAGGAAGCACAAAATTTCACAGCTGCGTGCCCAGAGTTAGTGGCACTTGTCAAGGACATCGAACACAAAGCTAACGTGAAAGTTAAGCTACATGTTAGCAAACTTCTATTGTAATGCAAGCCAAAAACACCCAAGTAGGAAAGCAACCTTACAGAACATCAACAGAAGCTGACATTCCTGACTAACAGAACAAAATGACTAAGTGTCTCTCATGTGTACCCACTCCCTGTCAGATGTTTTGACAGATTAATTTACACACAGGTGACAATCTTCATACCCAAGTCAGGTTCTAGGAAAACTGCAGAAATATATCAGTGTCTCTGGGTAAACTCATTTGTACATCAGAAGAAACAACTGGGCCATCATTTGGGAAGGTTTAATGTTTTTTGGAAGCACATCCCACCCACATTAATCATTTACCCTTTCAGCAGTGACGTCCTACATGCAAATGTAATGCTACAAAACCTCAGAGATGTTCTGCAGGCAACAAGCTGTTCTGTTTTAGGTTACTACACCAGCAACAAAGAACAAGAAGAGCCAGAGCAAAACTAACATATAGCAAGTAGAGAAGATCTCATAATCCAGGCTGCTGTATTCTCCTTGAATGTGCCTTCCACCAGTCCAGCTCCAGGAAAATGCTCATCCCTTCATGAGGTCAGATCCTGAGGCAGTATCAGTAATTCCCTTCCAAAACAACTGTCTCTTAATTAATGAACTGGAAATTTGCAGGAAATGTGCCTTTCTGAATTTGCATATTTAAATGCACAGGTTTATGATGACTTACCAATTAAACACAGAAACCAGAAAAACTTCTGAGAAATGAGGAGGGCAGGCTATGAGCAAAGGAACCAAGATCCTCAGATACGTGCCAGCTCTCCCCAACACACCGTTTGCCTACTGCACCAAACCATTTCTTCTCCTCTTCCTTGGATTCTAATTCAAGACACGTATTATGTCTTTTGCTAATTTGTAAAACACCCAGCACATTCTGCAACACAGAAAAGAATTAAAACCCATTAATTATTAAACGCAATCTAACTCTTCATCTGCAGCATTCTATTTATTTAAACTTTTCTCTACATAACATTTAGTAGTATGAAACATTAAACTGCATAGCAAAAGCCCTAAAATATGTAACAAGCTAAAAAAAATTTTCATCTTCGAGTCGCAGCTTTTATTTCCATCTTGTCAGAAAGACAGTTAATTTAAAAAAAAGGAAATGAAATCTACTAGCAATGAACATACTTCATGTTTGGATGCCAAGTGCTAACCTGCCTCAGTAATGCTCTCCTGCAAATATTTTAGTTCTATTTTATGAACAAGATTTGCAACTATGCACAGAAGTATTTAGGGGCACCAAGCTACCAAGAAGAACACAGACACATGGAAGAAAACTTGCAAGTAAACCTTGTTGTTGTCTTTCTCGGTTTTCAGAAAGAACCACAAGAAATCAGGAAGGAACAGCACATAAGTATCAATACTGTGATTTAGCTTCCTCTGCTACCACAGATTCCTACAGCACAGTGTTGGCAAAGGTGCAAGTAATCACAGGAACTTTACGCAAATCTGTCTAAATGAGTTGGTTTATTCACAAGCAGAAACTTGCCCTGTCCACTGTCCTGGTTTCAGCTGGGATAGTTAATTTTCTTCCTAGTAGCTGGTACAGTACTGTGTTCTGGATTTTGAATGAGGATAACGTTGATAACACACTGATGTTTTAGTTGTTGCTGAGCAGGGCTTACACCAAGTCAAGGACTTTTCAGCTGCTCACATTGCCCTGCCAGCAAGGAGATTGGGGGTGCACAAGAAGCTGGGAGGAGACACAGCCAGGACAGCTGACCCAAACTGACCTTTTGCCATATGATAATATTCCTTACCATATGACATCATGCTTAGCATATAAACTGAGGGGAGTTGGCCAGGGGAGGCTGCAGCTGCCACTCGGGGACTGGCTGGGCATCAGTCAGTGGGTAGTGAACAACTGCATTGTACATCACTTCTTTTATTATTATTTTCCCTTCCTTTCCTGTCCTATTAAACTGTCTTTATCTTAGCCCACAAGTTTTAACTTCTTCTGATTCTGTCCCCCCATCCCACTGCAGAGGAAACGAGCGAATGGCTGTGTGGCATTTAGCTGCCTGCCGGGTTAAACCACACCATCACCCTCCATTCTATACCTACCTCTGAATCTCTGATATTTCTGTCTACCAGCAAACGACTGCATAAGCCATGCCCTTAAGTTAGCAGCCAACTTCTTTATCTGGTAAGCTGACCCAAGCATTTTCCTAAAAAGCCTGGATCTTCACAACACTATGAAGAATGTAAATAGACACCAATCCTACTCAGTAGCTCTTAAAGTATAACAACCAAGGACAAAACACAAAGAAACAATCATTTCAGATGCCTGTTTTCCAGGACCTTTGAAATAAATTCCCATCACCCCAGAAGCTCATCAGACTTCTTCATCCTGAGGCACGTCTAGTCACATTGAGCATTTCAGAAAGATTTTAAAGGGTGAAGTCAGATTTTCTCAGAAATCTCTTTCTATATTTAGGGTAAGACTTTCAAGGCCTGTTCCCACTGCAGGCATCAGGAGTTTCACTCCACCTCAGCACAAGGTGAATTAAGCCACCAGATACATGGCTTTTCCCTCTCCTCTCCCTGTGTCCTGGTAAACAGGCACAAAGTTTTGTGTTGAGATTCCATTACACATTCTCTCTTTTAAAGTGCCCGAGATAAGCATTGCATGTCACATACTCTGAAAATGCAGGATTTCCACTACCAACAGGATACAGTTTTGCATTAAAAGAACAAATGAAAGTGCTAAGGGAAGGGGTCAAAATGAAAACGGCATGTAGCGGTAGACATCAAAAATGGGATCTGGTGTCTATTAGTTGAATCGCTGATTGGCAAAGCCCACTGGTCCTGTCCAGGCTTGTCCAAAAACCTAGCTTTATTATCATCATCAATAAAAAGCTAAAGGCATTTTATCTACAAGGTAGTGAATGCCTCCTCTCAAAAGAGGGAGTTCCATGATAAGAGCTAATCTAAAAAACCTGAGGAATGCAAACTATTTTCTCCATTGTAAAAACAAGAAAGAATTGCACAAACACAAGTTAAAACAACTACTGGTAACCTCGCTCTTCTCCTACCAGCCAACTTCTCCTGGGCTTAGCCCCTACTCAGTGCCCTTGTGGTAGCTATGCTTCAAGCGAGCCCAGTGGTCAAAAGATGGAGTCCCGAAAGAGGGCATTCCTTTTGTGCAGCTTCACAAATGCAGGCCTTCCCATTAACCTTATTTTCTGAGTTCAGAAAAGCCATGCAAGACTGCCTTCAAAATAGCTTTAGCCTCTTCAGGAGGGAAGTCAGAAAATCAGTCCACATTTCATTTGTAGATAGCTGTCAGGCAGTCTGTGGGACAGCTCATTCTGGTTGGTCAGACCTCCTAAAAGTTACAAAATACTTTGATTTTTATAGTTTGGGCTACAGTATAGTTTTCTGAAGCTTCTACAAAGGTTAACTATGTTGTACCCTATGTACACTTATCTCTTAACATGAGGTGTTGATTATTAGATCAGTCACGGTGCCTGCTACTAAATCAATTTTTTTCCCCCACTTTCTCTTCTGCAACAGACTAACAGATGTGCAAGAATTCCATGGTGCTGGTACTACTGCTTTGACAATATTGTCTTTGAAAGACCTTCTAAGTTACAGGAGAGTTACAGAAACTGGTCCACCTGTTTGTCAGTCACACAACTATCATTCTGTTACAGAATTGAAAAGTATTTGTATTAACTACACAAATTACAAAATACTCCTTGTGCATTAAAACACATACTAGAGATCATTGATTATCATAACAAAATCAATTAATAATAGATGCCAGTACTAAATGCCTTTTAAACGAAGCCTAACCCCTATTTCTGTTCTCTATGCGAGCCCAGGCTGCCGCAGAGCATACCTTGATAAATTAAAACATCAGACTTTAATACAATAAAGAGTTAGAGTCCAACATATACTTTCTATGAAGCCTGAACATACATAACAAAGAAATATTCCAATTCCACCTGCATTAATATTTAATTAAAGCCACCACCATTCACAGTACAATACAGAAATTGAATTGCTATAGTAGGTCAAATCATCAGCCCGACATCTTAACAGCAACTTACCCTATACCCTCCAGAAGAAAACCTGAAATATCACAGCAGACACTAATAGCATGATCTGTCATATGGTAAATTACTTAATCCCCATCATATACTGTTGATTTATGCCCTAGAGCATCACAGGTAGCATCCCTTCAGCTTTTTCATCCTACCAGGCTCTTGTTTTATATGCTATCATTTGGCAGTAAGTATTCCAATTATTTGTTGTGGGTTGGTTTTTTTTCCTTCTTTTTAATGGTGATTTAGGGGTATTATGCATATTGTCTTTCAAACTACTCCTCATAAGTAGTCGTCATATCAAAGGGTAATGGAATCATGAATGGTCAAACATTATTTGCAAATATATATCCTTTAATTGACCTTCTTGAAACAAAGCTACACTAATATTTTCAGTTCAACTTCATGTGAATATCTTCCAATCTCCCTTCTTTGACAGATCACAAACTGATTGTTCTAGCTGAATTTGAGCACCAGTTTAATAACGTCCTTTGTGTTATTAACACAGCATTTCACAATGACTGTCACATTTTTTTCTGCCCAGTGCTAAGCATTAAGGAGGTACACAAGTTCAGATAGAACATTGTTGAAATATTCCTCCCCACCTTAACAAACGTAGTGAATTTACAATCCAATAACATGAACGAGTAATTTGATTATTCCCTCTAACATGCATATTCTTGAATTTATCAACATCATCTGCTATGCTTCCCTTTTACCCAGCTCTCTTGGATTCCCTTTACAATTTCTCAGTCTTCTTCAATCTTGCTTAATCCAAATACTTTTGCATCATTAGCAAGTTTTGGCACACCATCATTCATCTAGTTTATTAGATCACCAACATCCACATTCACCACCCTCTTTTCAGAGTTGTTTCTACATCACATGGTAATTTAAGGTTTACATTGTTACTGACACACAAAAAAAAGTATTCTTAGTCATAAGAAGAAGTGTACACTGAGAAATAGAAGCGTTGCATTTTCCAAAAGGCTTGCTTGGTTTTAAGCAAAGCTTGGTATCTAAACTCTTCACGTGAGCAAAACGGAAGACTGTCACAACGTCCACAGGACATCAAAGGGAGGCTGTCAGTCGGTGTTCTCTTCTTGCCAGTACATTACCCATCCAACATGTCACATACCTGCTGCCTCCCTCCAGAAAAATCCTTTGGTTAGAAATCCTTTTTAATGTTACCTAAATTTATGCTTAATTAGTGCTAAGTTTATAGTCCCTTAGGTATGTTCAGAAGTTGCTCATGTATAGTTGACTACAATATGTACAACTGCTTATTAGGGCAGAAATGATAGAGGGGAAATGTATTTTAGAACAAATATGCACATTCCTTCTACATGTTTTGTGCTGCATCAAAGTCCTGCATCCTTCATTCCAGAAGGTACTTTTAGCATTGATTTGCTGACCTTGAGAAACACTTTAAAGAGCAATCTTAAAGCCTTCTTTACTTTCCTCTGCATCTAAAGCCAAAAATACCGATGAACATGGTTCACACGGCAAGGCACTGCATTTGCATAGTTACATTACCTGTATTCGACCACAACCTAATCTTGCCAATGCACTAAAACTGGGCCAAATTTCATTATATTATGCAAGGACATTGAAAGTTGAAGACAATGAAATTTAAATGCTCCTAATCCTTCTAACCTTCACATTAAGTCATCCTTCAATTCAGTAAATTTCCTTTAAAAATTTATTCCATTATATGTTAACAAGAACAACATTTTAGCTACTGAAAATCATTAATTCCAAATAAAAACAGTTCAACTGTGCTATCTTAAAGGAATCAGTAAAACCAATACTAAGTTTTCTTGCCTACCAAAGCTTCAACTGTGAATACACTAATTAAAGTTACCTAAAGGTTCATTTAAATAAAAGCGGTGCAAGCAGAAGAGAAGGATAGTGTGTACGGGTTTAAAAAGGAAAGCCAAATTGGATTTTCATCTAAAAAACAGCAACACAAATAACCATTTTGATTCCTCATATATATAAGATAAGCTATACCTTGTCATAACATTTAGCTTAAAAATTTTCAGCAAGCTCCAATTTTGTGCTCTGGTTGCTTATCATCACAAAACTGTTCAGATGTTTCAATCATAAGCTCTGTTTTGTCAAGTTTTACAATAAAATAAAAACAACAACAAAACCCAAAACCTATCCTCAAAGACTGGAGAGTCAAGCTAAGTACTATCAAGAGACAGGAAAGAAATGAAAATAACCATCCCAATAATGCACACAAGCCACAAACAAAAATGTAGAGTTACTGCCTCAAAATCACACTATTTCACTGAAGAGATGAAGACCAAGTGAACAAAACCTCCGTAACCTGATAAAGCACCTCAATGTCAGCTTTTGGACAAGTGGACACTTGACTCGTTGAACCTTTCACACTCTAGAGTCCTCCTCATTCCCTGCTACAGTCCAGAGGAAAGGGGAAGAGTCATGGATTGCATGCTCCTGGGGCTATTTCCTCATTTGTGAGGAGCCCTATTCCTTTCAAAGCATGACAGGTCTCCTCATAGATCACCTCTTCAGCTCCCGGGGCACAGCACACCAGCCGGCCTTAAGCAGAAGATGGGCACCTGTGTAGGGCAGGGTACACTCACTCTGGACATGGACTGGATCCAGCATGACCAGAGGAAGCCGTGAGTGCTCACGGAGTTGTGGGGTCTCCTGCACTAGACACAGGAGGATGGGATCCTACTTTTATCCTGATCTTGGATTCAGCTCAGGTCTACCTCAGTTCCCTTAGGATCTAGTCTTTAATTTTTATTTTTTTTAAATATATTTTTTAGAACAAACTAAGAGATGGAGTCAGCAGTCTTCACAGTCTTTCTGAATAGAGAACCAGTAGATTAAAAAAAAAATGGAACCAGATCTTTTCCCCTAAAATTTGAGGATCTTTTGCCCAGGCTTACTCCCTCACAGGAGGGACAGCTACGGGGCAATGGCTTGTTTTCACAGATCAGAAGGAGTTCCAGTGAAACTCCACAAAGTAGAATAGGCCAAGGCACGCTGCACTTCACAATGGACTTAGACATAAAAAGACTTTTATGGCATCTGCTCAGCATAAAAATTAAGGCTTTATTGAGATCTTCTTGAAACTAAGCTGGATATACATGCACAAACATATTGCATACTAAGTACTATGGCCTGGCTCCTGCAAAGACCTGTATACACGTTTATGTATATAAAAGAAATTCCATGGTTTCCAAAGCACTATTTATGAAGGTGAATTTAAGCACACAGGTGGGTCTTTGTGGTACCAGGACCCATACGCTACTGAGCGGCACTGCCTGCTGAAAATTTTTTTACCTTTGTATACTACCAGCAGTTTATAAAGCCCCCTCAGCTGACAACAGAGAAGGACTTGCTTCCATATGAGGAGCTGGAGTACAAGTACACTTTTCACACTACATCTATCTATGTTAAACTGAAATCCAGATTAAAATGAGCTACTTGAGTAACATTTAATCAAACACAGCCTCACTGGATATGAAGAGAAACAGAATGAAGAGCAGCCCCTTTGGCTGTAGTGGTACAAAACAAACATAGAAAAAAGAAACCATAGAGTTACCAGAAGTATGTAGACAATCTTTTTTTTTTTTAATATTAAATACTTTCTCCGAGATTGAGGAGACACTGGCGGCCAAGACAATTTACTAAGTGTGCAAGAGCAGATGTATTTCATAGAAAGCCATTCTATACCAAAGTTACGATAACTGACTCACAGGCTTCTGCTGGACAAGAACGACCAGGAGAAAAGTCGGTCATTAGTATTAACACTGGTTGCTAATTAACCCTCATGAACAACGCTGCACCAAAGCTACTTCTGCTACTATTACAGAAACATTTAAAAGGCACATTTAAAACTGTAAGTATGATGTACCTACAAATGCTCAACTTGCTCAGTACCAAGATGAGTCCTGCAGTCCTTGCTCTGGCCTTGAGCTGCACCACTAGGTCCTCCGAGGTTGCACCGAGACAGTCGTGCTTTCAAGCTTCTCGTACACAAATGCAGTGGCAGAACCGACGGCCACAAGCTCTGCTGCAGATTTGGGGGGTCTAACTTTTAGCTGATGGGCTGTGCTTCAAACAGTAAGTTTGCAAAGCTCTCAGCTTTCATATCGTGACTCATTAGATACGCACAAGTGCCCTCTGCCTGCAAGCAACCCTGGCACAGCCTCCTAAAGAAACCAAAAAAAGTTCAAGAAAGTACTGCCAATAGCAGAACAGGGCCTAAAGCTTATTTGCATTACTATGATGTCAACACACGCTTTATTTTACACCATGTTACAAGGACTAGATGTCAGCTACAGACCCCCCCAGGGGCAAGAGCAAAGGCTGTATAGTCTGTATTTTGTCAGTCATACTGGATGGGACGTCCTCAGCCGGATAACCAGCCAGCAGTCCCTGGTGGGACTGCCTCCCCTTGCATCCCTCCCCAGAAAGACCTGACTGCCTTCTCTCGTAATATGGAGGTTGGCAGGTGGTGACTTGTGATTCGGGGGAGAGCCATTTCATAGGTATCTTTGCCCAAACTCGAAAGGACTTCTGCATATAACAGTGCTTTCAGAATAACTAAACCCAGTAGTGATTATCTGCATAGAGTTTAAATGGAAAAAACAAACAAACAAACAAAAAAAACCCCCTGGCTTCTGGTAAAAGTATTTCTTTCAACTACAGTTTTGGGCTACATGCCAAAAATCCCAGAAAACTTTCTGGGCAACAACGTATTGAATCAGAGCCTTTACCAGTCACTGTTCCCACCTTGATAAAGTTACAAACAGAGGAAGAGATGCTTATAATGGAAACGTGTGATTATTTTATGCACACCGGAGATAAAACGCTCCCGATAGGAAAGCTCCAGCACACATTATATCCACATACATTATGTAACGCTTGTCCCAAACACACTCCAATAAAGACAGCCAGTTTGAGATCTTAAAAATTCATTGACTTTGCCACATCAGAAACGAGAGCAGATGTCATTCTTCCCTGCCTCGCTGTGATCTCTCCTGCCTAACTCGGCGTTACATATTTGCTGAAGATGAACGGCCAGTTTAGGCACGACTGTAACTAACAAAGAACAAGGTGAGCCCCTGGGCGGGGGGAAGACAAACACAAGCATGCCGGGGTGTAAATACGAGCAGTCCCGCAGAGAGCCCAGCCCGCTCCTAGCTATTTACAAATACCTCTCCATTCTACACATGCCACGTTATCTGGGTGTCTAGCAGATTACATTCACGGGCTGGACGGACTGTCCGAGGCTTGTTTATCGCAGGTCACCAACTGGCATTTGCAACCCAAGCTTAGCTATTTTCGTAATTTACAGACGGCAGGGCACACGCCGCCGAGCTGTAATTGCAGCCCGCAGAGCACACCGAGCCTGGCGCGAACGCTGCCCATCGCACACACACACAGCAAAAAGCGTCCCGAGGCTCGTTTCGAAGTCAGCGCGGGGACGCGCCCCAGCCCCAACTGGAGCGAACTCGGCGGCTCCTTACCTGCTCGGCACCCGGGCAGCGCGGCGGCTCCGGCTTTGTGCGCTCCCGCGGGAGACGGCTGTCCCGGCCCGGAAGGCGGAGGCTGCCTGCGGGACCCGGAGCGAGCGGGCGGGGGGAGCGCGGCGGGCCGCTCCCCGGGGAGGGAGAGCCGCTCCCGCCGCCCCGGCCCGGCCACGGCGGGGAACTTCGGCGGGGCGGCCGGGAGCTGGGGGCCGGCGGTGGCGGCGGCGGCGGGGGAGCCCTGAGCTCCTGCTGCCGCCCGCGGGGTGCGGGAAGGAGGGAGGCTGGGCGGGAGGGAGGGGACTGGCGTCCCGCGGGGGCGAGCGGGGCTGGCGGGCGGGCGAGCCGGAGGCGGCGGGGCCGGGGCCGGGCTGGGGCTGGGGCGGCGCGGGGAGTCACGGCCCAGGAATGCCAGGAATGTGGGGCGGCCGCTGCGGCCGCGGGGCCCGGAGACGTCGGGGACGCGACTTGGGATTTCTTTTCTCTTTCTGTTTTTCCTTCTTTTCTTTTCTTTTTAACTAGCCCCCTCCCCACAGCAGGAGGAGGGCTGGAACCCACCCCGCGGAGGAGGAAAAAGGAGGGAGGAAGAGGAGGGCACAGGCTCCTGCCAATCCGGGCGGGTGCCGGCCGCAGCTCTCCAGGCGGGCAGAGCTGCCTGGCGCGGGGCGCCTGCTTCCCCCGGCCCGGCTCCTCCCGCACCCCCGCCGGAGGCACCGGCTCCTTCCCCGCTCCTCGGCGTCGCGCACGTGTCGGCCCGGCCCGCGGGGGCGAGCCCGGCGCCCTGCGAGTCGGAGCGGCCGGGAGGGAGGCGCAGCCCCAGAAGGACTCTGGGTGCGAAGGGCTGAGTGGGGAGCGGCGCCGAGACAGGCTTTGCACGCGTGGGCCTGGGGACTCCTGCGTTCCCCCTTCCAGCCCCCCTGCACCCCTCTCCTGCCCTTCCATGTTATGTGGTACAAGATGCCAGCTGCAGACCCCTTTCCAGTTCATCTCCCTCAGCCTTGCATCATAACATGATTTCTTCAGCCCTCCCTATCGTCACTCCTGCTCTTCCCATTTCACCCCCGCTCACCCTGTGACCCTGTTTTCTAGAAGGATGGTTATCCAGGCGCACGTGCCTCGCTGGAAAGCAAGCAGGAGAAAAACCCCACTTGGTTTGACGTGTGGTGGCTGTGTGAAATGCCCAGGATGCCTGGTGTGGGATACTGGTGTGGGATACCCCTTCTGGTGTCTGCTGGGGGAGAGAGCAGAGGCAGAGAGTGCGCCCAGGAAAACTGGGGCTACAGAGGGATGTTCAATGGATCACACCAAGGCCAAGTAGGCTTAGAACAGTGTATTAGAAGTGATGCGTAAATGCTCGTGTGTCATAGGTGATGTGCAATTTGCAAAATTATTTTTGCCTTCATCTACATTTATTTAAAAGTATCCACATTCTGCCAAGTGTATACAGATACTTCTTCTATCAGTGGGCACCTGCCAAGATGTTAAAGGGAGGTATCCTGCTAAAACCGTAACACCAGAACTTGAGAACCCTTGGAGACAGGGGAAATTATGAAAAAGGTGATACATGAGAATTGATGCTAGTTTTGAGTTGCTGTGCATGTTTGCTATCTGTACACCTTACTGAAGGAGTACGTGAGCAGAGTCATTGGGGTTGAGATTACTCAGGTTATTAGTGGCAAGAGGATCAGGAGCTGAAAGAGGGAGAAATAGCACAGATTCTTGATTTTGATAGATAAATAATTGTATTTAAATACTGAATGTGGAATCACAGGCCGATGCCTCACCTCTGGCATAATAATATCATAACTACATTTTGCAAGGAAAGTCCTTTTCATCTGAGACTCTCCAACATTTTACAAACGCTGAACCTTAACGAAGTAATTATCCCCATTTTGCATGTGGCTACACTGAGGTACTAAGAAGTGACACCATTGAAGATTTAACCGTGAATGACACTTCACCAGGTGGAGATACAGAGCTTTGAGAAACAATCTGGGAGAAACATCAGGTATCAGAATGAGGTGATAAGGTGGATCATAGAGCCGCTGTGCTCTGGATTTATACAGTTCAGCTTTATGCCAGAAAACAGCTTTCCCCTACTGAGTGGAAAGTTGCATGAGAGGGTAGCATGCGTCAAAGCTAGGGCTTAACTTGTTTGGTTCCTGTCAGGTTCTCCCCGTGGTGGGGCAGGTGTGAGAATGTTGTTTTTAAGACAATAAATATTGACTTTTGCATCTGTGCCTCAAGGTGGTGTGCTGGCTACCTTAAGTCTTTCAGTCGAAGTTGCAGCTGGTCACTTTCACTTTCAGAGCTTTCTCTCTTTGTTTGAAGTTACTTTATTTAATGACCTCAGCTGCAAATGAAACAATGTTGCAAGAAGCGTAAACATGCTGACAGATGGGAAGATCTGGAGGGGAGATCTTATGTATTGGTTACCCGCAAGATGGGGTTCCCTAGAAGAAATAAAACCAGATAGAATAAATAAAATCAGCCTACTTGTCAGCAAGAGCTTTTGCTGGAAGGTCAGCTCAACAAACTCTGCAAAATGAAATGTATTTCAGATTTATCCAGCCAAGAGAAGTTCCTGAGACTGGGAACAGTGATGACCATTACTTTTTGATGAGATTACTTACTGCAGTGATTAATGTCTGTATTAGACTCTCAGAGGTGGTAGCAGTAGGTGCTTTAGAAAAAAACAAGCTTCCCAGAGACTATAGCCAGTTACTGCAAAGAGTCTTTCATAGGGAAATCTGTTGGTTTGGTGCTATGATTGCTTTCTAGGACCACTGAAACCTGGAATCTTTACATACATCTTTGTTCCCCAAGAGTTTTCAGGAGTATATGACCCTGGGATTAAAACTATCAGTTCCTACCTGCTATGTGGGGAGTGGTTTCATAAAACACTAAAGCTAGATTACGTGTTCCTCATGCTGATTCAAAAATGGAATGTTAAAATGGTACAGATCATTGATTTCATTCCAAACCCCTGTGCTGGTTCAAGTTTGTCCTGAAAACTTGGATGGTCAATCTTCTATCCATCATATGTAGGCTGGATTATGTATTATCTTTCCATGATGCTAGGGAATCATGTTACAACATTATTTTTTTTTTCCTGAAAAGGTGAATACTCTGAATTATATTTAGAGACTTTATTGACCTACTGTAATGATTTATGGAATTTACATCCAAAATATTCCCTCTGCTGTGGTATAAATTAATTCTTACACTCCTTCCTTCTACAGTTTCTTTGGGATTGTTATATTAAGGTGGTGTACGAAATAGTAGAGTAGAAGGGAAATAACTTATTGACATAGGACTGTAGCTCAGTTACCCGAGCTACCAGTCTTCAATCTGATCTTGGACATGTAGCAGCACATCCCTGTGTCTTAGTTTTCTTCTCTGAAAATTGAGATAATGATAGTGATCTTAAGAAGGTGCTTTTTGATTTGCAGATGAAAGCACTGTATAGGAGAGAGGCTTCCACCCCCCCAACCTGTGGATTTGACAGGCCTGACGGTTGGCTCAAAACCCTTGTGAAAATAAAGCCCAACACCATGCAGCTTGACCAAATGGTTAACTATCAGCAGAGGAAAACAGATTTTATCACTGTCAGAATACAGGTAACACTTATTATGTCAGTGTTACTGGAAGCAATGTGCAATGCATTTTGAAGTGTGTATGCCCTTGCTAACAAAACCTGTGTTAAACATATTTTGAATGTGTTTAAACTGAGGCTAAAGTAATTCTACAGTCTTGTTATAACATGGAAGAATCTCAGTCCTTGTTGGTTGGCGAAACCATGTCATAACCTGTTTCGTATAAAACTGTCTTTAAACTGTGCTTAAGCAACAGCTGGTGGTTTCTCCTGTGAACAGTAGATGATGTTTAATTAGCCTTACAGTCATCTACATTACAATCAAATCAAAGAATGCAGTTGCAACACATTCCCGATTTGTATTGTAAAGTGACCCTAACTGTGTTCCTAAAATCTCTGTCATGTGCTACAGCTGGGTACACTGACTTGATTGTAATGTAAGCAGAAACTTAGTGCACTGGCAGAAATTCCCATTCCTAAAATCATATTTGTTCTTTATAAATGGATACTTTTAATCTTTGAAGCTTACCACAAGGGGAAAAAAAAGGTCTACTTCTCTAGTATTCTGTGTTCTCATTAATTATTCTATTTAATAGTGCTTCTCAAAATCATCTCTTAGAAAAGGAATTTGGATTACACAATCTTGGAAAACAAACCTGTTGCCACCAAGCATGAGCTAACATGTTGTAGTACTCTATGGCTTATCACAAGTAAGCCAGCACCCAGTTTTGTAGAACAGAAAAGGTCTTGGTTGATTATCTGTGCAAATAAACTTTGCTGTCTTGAATATTCTAGTTTGATTAGAGTTGTATTCTGCCTGAGGAAGTACTTAATACCTGTGCCTTTTTTCAGCTCTTCAGTAAGAGTTGTAAAATGAAAAAATTCAGCATTTGTGAGTAAAGTAATGAACTTTTGATTCCAGTAAGTACCCCAAATGGGATTCAGACGAGGAATATACCTTTCTATGTGACTGTGTACTGCTGTCTAAGCTAGAACAGTCCAATGACAAAATGAGTAACATTTTTCGTGTTTTCATGGATCAACAATTTGGGTACTTTTAAATGTATCATTTAGCATGATTACGAGGTCTTCAGATTTCTGAAAACTGTAATTGTCTGAGGTAAAAAAAAAAAAATCACTAGCCTTTACCAGTAGTTAATTTAGCAGCATGCTTAGAAGTCAGCACACACCACTGGCTTGTAGGTGTCTTAGTGGCCGTTTGCTTCTGATAATCACAACCTTTATGCATCTCACCATGGATGTAAGTGTCTGACGGTGGGCACCCAGTTGAAAGTATTTTGTTGCCACTCAGAGATAGATGGTTTCTTAAGAAGGCAAAGAGCTAAAGTTATAAGCTAATATGTGGTTTGGGGACTGTCACAAACTTGTGTTACTTTAATCGAGCCATTAACGTTGGCTTATCTCTGTGAAATAGGTGTGAGAGCATGCTTGAATATGAGAGTACTGTGAAACTGAATTGTAAGACTTTCCAAAATTAACAGCGAAGTGCACTGTAAAAGAATAAAACTTTTGCTACTTGTACCTCAGCTTTTTGAAGTCTGTATGTTGTTTCTAAAAGAGCCCTGATTCCCACTTTTGGACAAAATTAACTGGAAACTTGCTCTGAGCTAGAGCAATTCAGGAATGCTAAGAGGTATATGTACATATTAATTATTTTCTATGTTGACTATCATTTGCATGATACACTAAACACCCTGGAAAGATTTAAATCACACAATTTCCTGGAAAGGATTAATACAAAAATGGTATGGAAATCCAAAAATAGAAAAGGTGAGGGGATCAAGCGATAAACAAACCATTAAGATGTAGAATGTAATTTGTTTTCTGCTTGTGTATTTATTTGTGCTATTGGACCACTCCAGTCAGTGGTTCATAAACTCTGGCTGTTTGAGATGGGTTTCTCACAGCAATTAATTGGGTGACTGAAAACTCACTCTAGAACTTGCCTGTAAAAATGGCAGAAGTAATGCTGAGGTGGTTGCAATGTATGTACGATAAGGAGCTGTAATTTGATCTTATCTATTCAACCTTTTAACAGAGAAACACTGGAAGATTTTAGAGACAACATTAAGATAGGTAGAGGCTAATAAGTAATTCCATTAGCTTGTCATGAATGGTGTAGATGATGTTCTTAATTATTTCACTGACTGAAAAAAGATTTGACCAGTAGGTGAATACAATAAGAAACAAAATATAGAATCTCACATAATACCTACATGAAAGTTAAATATAGATATCTATATATATAAGTTGAATGTATAATAAGTATATACATAGGCCATAACAAAAAAGAAACAAAGTATGAGCTCAAGGTTTTAATTTAGGTAGTTCATAGGAATGAGATCTGATGACATCTATCTTGCCATTTTATTCCTAAAAAACTCAATCTATGACCTATGAAGGTCCCTTGACCTTACTTTGCTTTGTGGCAAAAAGAGCTTTCAGAAGGATTTGGACTACTTTCTTCCTTTTCTCAAAAAACATTTTCTGCTGTGTAGGACAGAAATTGAAGGGAAAATAATAATGATAATGAAAGAAAATACACACCAAGAGATGCACAATGCAACTGCTCACCACCTGTTGACCAATACCCAGACAGTCTCTGAGCAGGGGCCCCCAACCAGCTTTCCCACCAGTTTATATGTTCAGCATGACACCACTATGGAACATCCCTTTGGCCAGTTTGGATCAGCTGTCCTGGCTGTGTCCCCTCCCAACTTCTTGTGCACACCCAGCCTCCCTGGCAGTGCAGTTGTGAAGCTGAAAAGTCCTTGACTTGGTGTAAGCCCTGCTCAGCAACTACTAATCAACATTATTCTCATCCTAAATCCAAAACACAGAACTGTACCAGCTACTAGGAAGAAAATTAACTATCCCAGCTGAAACCAGGACCAACATTCAAAGGGAGATTAAGCACAGCAAGAGCAGCCATGATAAATGATCAATAACTTGAAATAGAGATGTCAACAAAGAAGTGAAACTCAGGCTTTTGAAGGCCATTGTGCAGATGATGGTCGTTATAGCACTGTGAGAGTTGGCCTTTGGGGAAAAGAGAAATTTAAAAGTAGTTTAAAAAAAGTTAATAAAAGAGTTAAAGGTGATAGAGAGATGAAATTACTGTGTGTAAACCAAAGAAAAAACAGATCTAGAGAGCCCCAACAAGAAAAAGAGGTAACATAACTTATCAGCAGACATTTTCTACATGCCCCATTTAAAAAAAAAATTGGTGGTAAAAATCAAAAGAGGCAGGGTTGGCTGTGAAAGATGTATGCCTTTTAGTTTGTGTAGTGTACTTATGTTTTAACAACTTTTCTCTCTGGCTTCAACAGATTGCTATTCTGAGTAGATGTACCTGTGTACAGTTAAGAGTACAATCCTCCTAAAAATGGGGGCCTGAGGAGATGTAACCTACGGACTGATGAAAGTCAGGGAGGATTGTGCCATGAAGGAAATAGGTTTCCATCTTACCAAATGCCCCCTGAAACCTGCTAACTCCTTGTCCATCAGATCTAGCAGTACTTGATAGTATCATGAATGTATTTGTTAATGGTGTTAATATCCGTAGTGTGAAAGATTTGCTCGTTATTGCCATTCCTAGCTGGCAGCAGAACTATAAAAGAGGGAATTTAGCACGAAGGAAAAAAAAGAGTTCTGATTTTATTTACAGTTCAGTAACTGGTAATTTGAAGCCCTAGACAATATGGACTTGATGTGTCATATCATAATGTAATTGCTGTAATTATTTGTAATTTTCTTCACTGCACATTAGTTCTTAAAGCATTATCCTAATGGCTCCATTCATAGTGTTTAAAAATAATGTTTTTAGAACAGGAAGGAAAGACATAAATACCTTTTCACTACTGTAACCATTGTTATAGCTGCAAACCATTCCCAGATCTTCAAGTCAAGACAGTATGTGTGTACTTAAATAACAATTTTTATATGTTTGCTTTCTTCCTCCACCCTTCCAATATACTAGCAAGTGTTAAGCAGTTATCAACCCCCCCTTATTTTCAATTCTTTAGATTGTTAAATAATTTTACTATCATTTATGGTAATAAGTCTATCTGTGTAAGTGCTCAACAGCTTTAAATTCAGAGGTTAACATTTCTGCAGAGGTTTGTAGACTATTAAATTCACAATAATGCTACACTGCATGCAAAGGTCAGAGAATGTTCTCCTGTGATGAAAATTATTCAGAGTAATTGCACTTAATATGCAAGAGATGCTTAAATAAAAGCAGAGGCTGTAAGATATTTGTATCCTTGTAAAACACACAAGTTCTAAAACACAAGAACGCATTTACTGTGGGAAGGTTTCTTACTATCATTTATGACAGATAGGTGCTAGGGATTAAAGCGTGGAGACTCAGTGTCTTTTTACGTGACATTTTAACTGAGCTAAGCTTATGTCACCACAGTCCTGTCTACTCTCTCCTGCATACCCCATTCCATCTATTGACTTGGGTCAGGCATTTATCTGATCCCACAGGGCAGCAGTTTGGAGACTCAAGCTGTATACAAGCAGAAAGGCCTTTGCCTACTGTAATACCCCTTACCAGTTTAGCTGTCTCACCTGGCAACTCACATTAGCACCAAAGATGTCATAAGGGAGCAGTGGCAACATGCAGGTGGGGGACAGGAGGGAGGGTGCGAATGTGGCAACATTACCTCGAGGTGTTCTAACTGCCACGGAGCCGCACCCATGGGTTCCTGTCCAGCACCTGCCTGTGATTCACTGTGTCACCTTAGACAAGCCAGGTAACCTCAGTCACCTTCTCAGTTCTAGGTAAACTACCCACTGGTGTTTAGTAAGCTAGACTAGCCGATGTGATCACCAAACAATAGAGCAGCTGTACGTATTTTATCCACTAATAAACTCATCCTGTTGAGACTGATCAATATGAGCACTTCAGGAGCAGTGTCCCTTAGCAGGAAAGAAATACTACAATACTCACTAGAGAAACACCCTGTTTCCTTTGGGAACACCGTTCTAGTTTATAATCTGTGATATGCTGTGGTCTCTGATTTTGTTAATGAGCTGTAAAGATATTGTGCAGGTCACGTCAACTTTTTTTCAGAGCGTAAGACTAGACAGTTAAGAAATCTAAGGTGTAAGATTCTCTATGCATCCTAATGGTGCCCTCCTCTACATTTGTTCTGTTCCCTGAACAAGGTATGGGTTTTATGGAGAAATGCAATTGTATGAAGGATAGGAAATCTAAGGGTATACAAGCAACCAAACATAGTTTTACAGCTGTAGCTCACTGGGCGTTATTAGTGCAGACTTAACCTTGTAGCTCCAGCACTAACACATAACTGCCACTTCCTCAGTTACCTACTCGTCTTGGCTGAGATGGAGAATTGTGTTTTCCAGAGACAAGAGGCATCACTTAGTACAGGGTGGGGTTTGGGTGAGGCTCAGGAAAATGATCCGGCTTTTTTCTCTTTCACCCCCAGCCTGGCAGAGCTTCTGCCTGTCTAGTGCCTTGACTAGAACCACGTCAGACAGAGCGCCTGGCCCATTTCTCTCTTTCTCTGGCTGAATGGGATTGCTCCAGCTCTTCAGGTGCTCTTTGATGTGTGTAGATAGATACATGAAATAAGCTTTACCTGATGGATTCCAAGTGTGGCAAGGAAGAACATGGGGGAAAGCTCTATCTGGTTTCTGCTCCTTGTAGTGTCCAAGCAGGGTGGGATGTTCTCAGCAGAAGCTCTTTTCCTTTCTTTGCCCTCTGGCTTTGTTCCATCGTGTGCTCTGACACAAGCTGCGATAATATGAATGCAACCTTTAGTGTTTTTTGTATTCTACTTACCGTTCTGGCCCTTTATCAAAAAATATAGTAAAGAATGCAGGTAAGAAAATATAAATGGTGATTTTTAACATTTGGTAAGAACTGAATGGAATTTCAAGGACAGAGGAAAGTCACTTCACAAGGCTGAGGTAGTTTTCTCTTCCCACAGCGTCCTCCAAATCAGGGAATTTTGAGAGCCTCTTAGAAAGACCTCAAGAATTCTAGCCAGAATATAGTAATAAAAATAATTACAAGTGTTAGGCAAACTGATGGTTGCTATTAACACCCTTTATAACTCATTATTTGTTCAGAGTATTTGACAATATTCTTGTATCTTATACTTCAATCTTACATTTACTAATATTTTAGTGTCTTAGATTTACTTCTGATAGCCAATATATATGCTTCTAAGGGTACCGTGCAAAAGAAGGTTGATATGGCAAAAGAAAAAGTGAGTTTCTGTATTCTACATGAGTCCTTTTGTCTTTCATGATAATTAGCTAATTGCTGTAACAGTCAAGGATGCAAATATAAAATTTGTAAATCATTGCCAACAGAAACCCAGTACAAATCTGACCATTCTTAGAAACAGGCTTCAGAATGTGTGTTCTCTCATATATAAGTTTACCACAGAAGTCAGGCTCTTTCTTTTTGAGCCTCAGCCATCCAGGCATTCATAAAACTGCATCTTAAAGGCCCTGCGCACACCAGCTGATTTTCATTTTTCACACCTTGTAAGAACCCTGAAGGCTGTCTCTACTCACTTTTTCCCTTCTGAAAAAAATATGCCACTGATCTCAGAAGTTAAAACTGTTTTGCTGAAGCCTTCCCTGAGGGATTCATCATGATGCAGTAGTTTAAATGCTAGCAGTCCCACTATAATAGCATCTGCACTAACTGAAAACTCTTTCAATTTCTACAATGCGTTAAGTAACACTTTTTCACTGTCAAATGGGAAACACTTCCTGAATATAACATATACTAAGTATTCTTACACAACATTTTCCCCCTCCCCACCAAATGGGAGACACCCTTCAGTTCAGACTGGTCCTCGGCTTTCATTAATTATTTGCCAGTACTATGTTAGGGGTGCCCAACTCTTCCACTAGTTCCTGCTCCTCTGCTGTCTGGTGCTCTCCGCCCAGCGACACCTGCACAGTCATCTCTGAGAGTCCATGAAGTTCATCAGGGAATTTTCTAGCTTGTTTTGTTACACCTGTCATTCATTAAGATGTATTTACCATGGATCAGTTTGGTGCCTTATTCAGGGATTTTTATAACAACGTGCCAGCCTGTTCGTTGCACTGTATGTATTTATAGTCACAGCTCTTGCAGGCTGATTGGTGACCTGTTAACTTACCAAGGAAGAGTTGTTTAACTCAAATTCCTAAATATGACTCGAAGAACAGCGCTGGAGTAAATACCCTCACAACGCTTACGCGAAGAGAGATGTTTAATTAGGTGGAATTAAACAGAGCAGTAGTTCCCAGGCTCTGATGGAGAACACCACTTTGTTTGAAAGCTGACCCCTCTCCCTCAGGTCGGGAGGACACACACCAGAGGAAGCGCCTGGAAACCGGTCACAGTTTCCAAAAGTGATTTTGGCTAAACGGCCTGCTGCTGCCGATCCGCAACATCGGCACAGCCGGTACCGCCGCTCACCCCACTCCCCGCCACCTGCTGCCCCTCTGGCCGCGCTCTTCTCACACCCCATCGCACTGGGCCGTACCGCGGGGCTCTCCCGGTAGCTTGGCTTTGCGGGAAGGCGTCAATGGAGCCGCTTCACCCCCGGGGCGGTGTTCGAAGCTCCCTCACCGCCGATCGCCCTGCCTTCCTGTGGGCAACTGCCTCGGGGCCAATCAGGAGCCGTCTCCGCGCCGTCACCTCCAATGGAGTTTGAATGCTTCCGAACCAACCAATCGCGAGGGCGAGACGAGGTGCGCGTGACGAGAGGCGTCGTGGCGGAGCCAATCAGCGCGCTCAGGCGCGCCGTTGTTTGGGAGTGCACAAACGGCCACCGGGACCGCGGCGGCTTTGAATTGCGGTGGGGAGCGCGTCCTGCTCCGGCGTCTTGTCGCATTCCGATGCCAGTGGTGAGGGGCTACTGGCGCTGAGGGAGCCTGCTGGCGGGGCTCGGCTGACTGCGCTGGACCCCGGGTGGCGTTTTAACAGTGAGCGACCGGTTGGGGACTCGGGGGGGACCGTCCGTCTCTGCGGGGCTGGGGGTGTCAGGCAAGCCGAGGGGGCTGGCGCGCTGCGGTACCCTGAGCGCCTCGCTAGTGCCTTCCGATGGCGCCGTGATACGGTGAGGAAGCGCTGTTAGCAGGGCGCTGTCCCGGCTTTCCCGCAGGGCTCTGGTGCGTCCCCGTGAGGGGCCGGTGTGCTGCCGCCCGCTAAAGCCGCGGAGAGGGCCCCTGCGCGGATACACCCTGTCCCCGGGAGAGGCCTGTCCGCCCGCTCTTGGGCTCGAGTTTCAGTTACTGTGAAGTAATTTCTCTCACAAACGGTCTCCGAGCGGTGCCGGTGTGTCGAGAAAATGAGCTCGTGCCAGAGGCCCTGAAGGCGGAGTCATCGCAGCAACAAGCAAAGCGGTAGGAGTGTGTCAAGCCACACAGCCCTGCCTGCCAGCAGAGAGCACCCTCAGTGCCCCAAGCGCAGCAGTACTGGTTTGAAAAACTTCACTAAAGGAGCACAACTGCCACCTGAAACCAAGCCATGGATTTTGGCAGGGCCTTCCGACTAAACGCTGAAGTACTGTGGCAAAGAAAGTTACACTGCTAATGACTTTATGCAGTGTGACTATCAAAATAAGGTGTGGAGAGAATCTTTGTGGAGTACAACAGTCAGATGTAATTATAAGGATGCAAACCCTGTTATTTTTAGGAGATTGATTAACGTGATGTTTTAAACTCATTTTAATTGGACAGAAGTGTACCAAAATAGGACCTGATATTAAAAGATGCTGCTTACTGTTTAGATCAGGAAGCTTGCAACTCAAGGCTGTGAAATCCTGTATTCTAATC
The DNA here is from genome assembly GCA_027574665.1 of Rhynochetos jubatus. NCBI lineage: Eukaryota > Metazoa > Chordata > Aves > Eurypygiformes > Rhynochetidae > Rhynochetos > Rhynochetos jubatus. The sequence goes on along the minus strand of CM050650.1, from coordinate 24,132,038 downwards.
ACTACTAAGCTTAAACATGAAATTTATTTGAAGGAGTGGCTTATTTAACCACTTTCAAGGTCTAATTGTAGTTGTCTTTGTGTTTCAGGTATATTACCATCCAGTTTGTATTAAACAAGAATCCCATCAGTATGAGCTGGGCTGTGGAGGAATGGAAAGAAGGCCTCTCTCCCAGAGTCCTTCAGAAGATTCATGAGCTGGAAAGTCAAGTAGACAAGCTTAAAAAGGAGCGTCAGCAAAGACAATTCCAGTTTGAGTCTTTGGAGGCAGCTTTACAAAAACAGAAACAGAAGGTAAGATGGGTACTGCAGTTGTTCCCCTAAAGTGCTGTTCCCCGTGCCAAACACAGTTACGAAGATTTATCTGATTGTTGTTGGAGAGTGGGTTAGTGTTCAGTTTCTTCCCACTGGCTGACTGGAGGGGTAGCATGGAAGTATAAACTATGTGTCTTCACACTTCATACTCATCATATTCTCCCTTCTGTTGAGTTCTCATTCTCTGTTAAGAGAATGCCTGCTTCCTCTCATCTTTGGCATCGTTGTCCATCTCCAGGTGTTTCTTTGCTTTCTTCCAAACTTCCCTTTATGATTAAGAAAAGAAATTACTTTATGCCTGTTAAAAATCTTGATGACTAGGCCTGTTTTAATGCAGAGCTGCATGGTTTACAGCCTCTTTACTGTTTCATCTTACTTGCATACGCCCATTTGTCTTATCTTTTACTCAGTTTATGTAAATCTCCAATTTCTCCTTGTAGAGACTGTATTTTGGGATTTGGTTGGATTTTGGTTTTTTGTGTTTTGTGGTTGTCTGTTCTATTTTTTAGGGCTGTAATTCTGCACCTCACCTGGCTCTACCCTGCCAACCCTCTAGCCAGGAAACTAGAGACACTCTTGGTCAGAAGTGATCCATTTGATTGAATTCTGTTTTGTAGTGTTTGAGTACAGTTCAGAGGCAGTTTACAAAGGTTGTCTTTTATTTCCTTTAGGTTATTAGTTTTCTAGCAATATTTAAGCCTAGTAGTTTTCTTGCAGTTTCTTTCTGAGTTTCCAGGTACTGGTCACAAACATCCAGAGGTAGTGTTGTGTTCCCCAAACGAAAGAGAGTGGGCTCAAATAGCTGTGCTTTAAAATTCTTAGAAGCAGCAGCTAATACTCTGTACTTTTCAGTCAAAAAAAGGTGTGTGAAGATGTAGACTGCCCCTAAGAAGCTGCGTGGGAGGAAAAGGACATCTCTTGTCAGGCTCCATTTCCAATTTAAAAGCTGTGACTCTTGATAATCATTGTGTTCCCTGCTTAGTGAGTCAAGGTATTCTGGTTGCTAAAGCTTTGCTGCTCTTTCCAGCCTACCAATTGGTGAAGAATACTGACTGTGTGGATTATTAGTCTTTAAGGATTGATGATTGAAAGTCTAATGAGCTTCTTTCTAGTTAATAAGTAGAAATTGTTAATGTGGCCAAGTTGAATTTTAGGAAAATATGGTTATATTCAAATCCAAGTGTAATTAAACAGTGTGTGTATCTGAGGTTTTCAGTGCTGTCAAGATTTTAAAATGCTAGGAAGAAAATAACAGTATGTAAACTTTGTGTTATTAAAATAATGACTGCATAGAAATGTAGAGAGGATGTGAGACATTTTTTTTAAATGGTCTATGTTCCAACTAGGTTGAAAATGAAAAAAACGAAGCTGCAACACTAAAAAGAGAAAACCAGAGCTTGATGGAATTGTGTGATAGTCTAGAGAAAGCAAAGCAGAAAATTTCACATGATCTTCAAGTAAAAGAATCTCAAGTCAACATTCAATCTGGGCAGCTGAATTCCAGCAAGAAAGACATTGAAAGACTAGAACAAGAACTGAAAAGGTGAGGACTTGCTCTATGTGTCTAACTTTATGTATAATAGTTATTTTCTCATGTTTTGCTCATTTAATGTGTCCTTTCTAGTCCTTTAGTTTCTCATACTTTCAGATTTTGTGACCAGAATTTCAGAATATTAGCCTGGTTTTGCATACATACAGACTTCTGCATAAATCTGCGTGCCATTTGAAGCAGCACCTATAGTTCCCGTTTAATCTGGGGGAATTCTGCAGTGTCATGTGGAAAGGGATTCATGTGTTCTGTGATTATTAAAAAAAAAAAGCTAGCACCACTGAGTCACTTGGCAAAAATTACTTGCAGAGAGCTTGGAGTTACAAGGAAAGTACATGGCGAATTCAGCCTGTGAGATCAAGTCTACCAATAAAATAGGACAGCTGGAAGAAGGAGGCATTGGAGTGGAAGAGGAAGTTGCCCAAAGCAATGGTGCTGTGTCTGAATCACTCAGTCCAGTTGCTTTGGTGAAGTGCATCATTCAAACAACTTGTAAAGACTGAGACAGTATGTGTGTGCTGTTTGTAGAGGTGGAATGCAAATCATACAATAAAACAATCTCCTGTAGTGCAGATACATCCAAAATCCTTTAGCTGAGGGTGCTACACAAACGAAATGGTTGCCCATAGTGAGGGGAACACTGTTTTCTGTGAAACTTGCTAGAGGCACCCGGCATTCTTGAATAAAAGTATTTCTGAAACTTTGTGTGTTCCAATAAGGCTCAGTCTTCTGCCAATGCACTAAACTGTTGGGCTACTCCTGGTCATGTGGAATTACCATTACAGAGGGGTGAGTCTGTGATAATAGGTTTCTTCATGGTTTGCTTTTTGGTTTGTGGGTGTGGTGGTTTTTTTAATGGCCTGAAACATGTTTCTTTAACTTTTGGATGGCATACCTCATGCATGTCCTGATAGAAGCAAATAAAGAAGAAGCTGTGTTGGTCTTTCTGGGTTTTTTGGGTTGTTTTTCCCTTTGCCCTGCCTCCGCTTAGGGAAAATTAAGGGTGGTTGAATTGCTTGACTGCTGTGACAAGATTCTAAATTTCCACAAAATCTCTTATAGCATGTCGAAACTCTGGCTTGGTGTAATGAGTTGCTGAGAGCAGTCAAATCCAGTGAGATTCCACAGGCCTGATAGAGCCACACTCATGTTTTCTGTGGCTGCTTCAAATGTTGGCCCAGAGGGGTGTTGGGCTGAGGATGTGTTCCATTTACCCATTCCCAAAACTAAGTCCAGTTTACTGAATTCTCTCATTCCCCTTATTACTTTGCATAGCTGTCCAGTACAAAGGACCGTCATATACAACTGTGTAGCTTGACCTTGGCAATCAGTTTTGGGTTTGTATTTGGCTCTGTTTTGTTTTATGCTGATAACTGATGATTCAGCACTTTATAGCAACTCACAACCCATTGGGAGGGGAGTTCTTGGTGGTCTGCTGTAAAAGGGAGGGGAAAGGGAAAGGCAAGTTGTGGAGTCACCAATGTGATGGTCTGCAACCTGGAACCATTTGTCTTATCAACCTGTGCTTACTGGGCAGGACATAAGTTGCAGTGTAACTTCCAGACTAGTTTTGGGTGTGTTTAGCTGGACTAGAGCTTCACACAGGGAGATCTTAAGCAGTTCTGATTTTCATCTACTCTGGGTTTGGTGGGGTTTTTTACCTTTGATTCCTATGTAATTGATTAAATATGTTGAAACTAAATAAAATATGTTCTTTATAATTCTGTTTATAAATACTTGACTTGATATTTAAACTATGTTCTTAGAATCATATAATTTATTTGTGTTTCAGGCTCTTAAAAATAACTTTTTATTTTCCATGCTAACTTCTGCTGCTGCTTCTTTCCCAAACAGATACAAATGTGAGCTTGAAAGAAGTCAGCAAACATCGATTGCAGGAGACTTCTCGTTCAGTGCAAGTCCACAGAAAAGTTTTACTGTTCCTTTAACACCAGTTCAAAGTCATAACGGTAAATGATTTTTTTTCTTCATCTAGCACAGATAGTTAACTGTCTGTTCTTTAAGACCATAGAATATCTCCAGTTGGAAGGATCCCATAAGGATCATGGAGTCCAACTCCCTGCTCCTTGCAGGATTATCTAAAAGTAAACCATATAACTAAGAGCGTCATCCGAGTGCTCCTTCAACTGACAGGCTTGGTGCCTTGACCACTGCCCTGGGGAGCCTGTTCCAGTGACTGACCACCCTCTCCAGTGAAGAACCTTTCTCCTAATGCCTCATCTGAACTTTCTCTGATGCAGTCTCATTCCATTTCCTTGTGTCCTGTCGCTGGTCACTCAAGAGAGTAGATCAGCACCACCTCCTCCACTGCCCACCTTGAGGAAGTTGTAGATTTTGATGAGGTCGCTCCTCAGCTTTCTCTGCTCCAAGCTGAACAAACCAAGTGACCTCAGCTGCTCCTCAGAAGTCTGGCCCTTGACACATTTCACAATCTTTGTTGCCCTCCTCTGGACATGCTCTGATAGTCTGATGTACTTATATTGAGGCACCCAAAACTGCACACAGTACAGTGGGACAACTCAACTGCACCCTAGACTTCTACAGAGCCCTCTAGAACTAGAGTTGTAGAATTATATTCAGATACAAGCAAGGGGAAGCAAGACTTTTGTTTTGGATTAATATGCTCCTCTTGCAATTTCAGTGGAAGGATCCTAAATAAATTCTTTGTTCAATTCCTATTGCTTTTGAAAGGAACTCAAGGAAGAGATCCAGACTTAATTTCTGGTTATTTCTTAGCAACATTAATGCTATTGGGCTGCTGGTAGGAAAACTTTGTTTACTTTTTAAAAAGAACTATATGTATATATAATGTAACACACCTATGTTATATACATTAATTTTTTTAATGTGTATATGTATTTATATGTACACTTCTTTGATAGAGACTAAAAAATTGAATTCTGGCATTGGATCCTTACTATTAATGGTTGTGTTTTCATTCTAATGTCAAGTTTCACGAGTGTATTTTTGAGGTCCTAAATTACTGAATGTACTGTATATAGAGTTGTTTCTTCCTTATGACTTGACATTGATGGTAGCTGTTCATTTTTATTCCTGTGATAACAATGGGCCAGAAAAGATTACCTATATACTAAATTAGATCATGAAGAAGTATGCATCTTGTCTTTGTAGATGCTAAGTTCGAAGAATTAGAAGAAAAATACAAGAAAGAAGTACAGGAAAGAAAAATGCTAGAAATAGAACTGAGAACCATCCAGGTTAAGGTATGTATCTCTTGAGAATGGTATGTGTGATATCTGAGAGAGTAACTACTGAGCTGTCGTGGAAAATGGATAGGAAAACTAGAAATATATTCTGCAGCACTTAAAGTATAATGAAAAAAGAATTGTATGTACTACCATTCAGAAGTATTCTTGGAGAACACAGAAAAGACAGCATAATTGAATAACGAAGGAAAGATGGACATTAGAAATGAGGACACGTCCTTCAAAATAGAAATGAGGACACATCCTTCAAAAACTAAGTCTCCTGCAAGCAAGGACAAGAGAAAACACTGCAAGTTTTACTAAGTTGGGTATGATAGGATAATAAAATAGCCTTGAAAAGACTGAGAAATAATTCACCTAACAAATGAAAACTAGTAATTTGTTTCAAACACAATAGTAGGAACTGTATCAGGGCATCTCTGGGGCCAATAGATGACTACGATGTGAAAGCCCTCAAGGAAAAAAGGGCCATTTCAGAAAAGCTGAAATCATTTTTTGTTTGGTATTTACTCTCTAAAGGCTTAGAAAGTTGTCTGTATCAAAGCCTTTCTTTATTGGGGTTGAATCTGTGGCAAAGCCTCAAAAGTAGTCTTAAAATAGATTGACAAAAATAACTATCTAGTGATTTTTGTAATTACTATTTAATATTTACCCATGAATTGCCAAGGCACTGCAGTTTGGGACTGTGGAATGTACAACTTAATTTCATTCTTCTTTTGAAACTGGAAGGTGACAAGACTTATGCCAATTTTTAAAAAAAGCTTACAGTGCAGTTGCCTAGAAATGTCATTCAGTCAGGCCAAATTCTTATCTTGGGCACACTGTTAGAAACTTAAAGCAATATGTTTATTGATGTATACATGATGTATTGATGTGTGTTAGACATACACAGTGAAAAGATTAATGATTTATTTGTAAAGCGTGATCATGCCTCACATTTTTAGGCTTGTTTTTTTAGAATAAATTGGAGAATGTGAGTTAAATGTGGCTCAGTATAATGTTCTTGGATATCCACAAACCTCTGAGAAAAAAACCAAAACAATTTTGATAAGGGGGAGTTATTTTTGTGAAGTTAAAATTGAGGACTAGGAATGAATGGTCAGCTTTTACAGCTGGGGAATAATCAGCAGTGGTGCCTGAAAAGGAATGGTAGAGAGAACTGTGCTATTCACCCTATTAATTAGTGATCTGAAGGTAGGATAATATGGTTGAAGACCACGCAGTAATACTAAATAATTGCAATAATTAAGTTAGTAAAATCTAGTGAGAAGAAAAAAAGTAATGCATCTGGAAAACATAATCTGAACAATGCATATCTGGTACATTCAGACTCCAAATTTAATGAAACGCTTCCAGGAAGCAATTCAGTAATTACTGTGGCCAGTTCTTTTGAAAACTTCGATATTATGTTCTGCAATGACAAAAAAGATCTTTTTAGGAAAAGAATTAAGAACTAAAGAGAAAATATTCTTTGCCCATATATAGCCAAAGAGCTCTAAGTCTTGAATATTTCTTGCAAATTCTGTTAGTCTCATCTCCAAGCAGATATGGTAGAAGTGGATGGTGTAAAGATGAGTGAGGATCAAGAGAGGAAACAGAGAATTGTTATTTTCCAATTTTTCATAAGGCATAATTACAGTACCAGCTCTGCAGGCTCAGAATATAAACTTTTATTACACTGTACTGTGTTAAATGGCAGGACTCTTTGTCACAGAGTATTGTAAAAGGGCCAAAATGCAAACAGATCTAAAAGGGAAGATGCGTGTAAAATATTTCAGTAAAAACGATTAATTCCCCTTAATTTTCTGGATTCAAACTTTTGTCTCTAATGCTGTAAATTTAAATGGTGTATAGGGGGAATGATTACTCTATGCATGGCTAAGCTTTTATGCTCTATTTATCAACAAGTTACTTTATAGGATTGGTGGCGGTATTCTGGACTACATAGTTTCTGGCCTTAGCATAGCTATTCTGATGTGATATATTCTTTGTCTGGACTGAGAAGTCAGACTGGGTATTACCTCGTTTAGGGCTTTAGTTTGAAAGAAAATGAAATGAGAGGGACTTGAAAAATCCAGTTAAAGATACAATAGGGGATTTAGTGTTGGAGTGTTGGGTTTGGTTTTTGTCTGTTGGGTTTTTTATTTATTTAAGAAGGAGAAAAAACCACCTAGTATTTTGGCCCTTTAATTTTTTTTTTTAGGAGGAGAATGAAGGTTGGTACCTGGCATATTTATTATTATAATTTTAGGGTATTCTGTGTGTATAAGTTTAAATAAGCCTGCTCTGAATTTACCTGTGCTTGTCCAGAAGAACTAAGTGGGAGTCCGATATTGGATATGTTAGTATAGATGGCTATATTACTTGCAGCTTACTTGCATCAGCACTTGCCTGTAAAAATGTAGGCTTCAATTTTGAAAAATTCAGGAGGTAAATGATGGGATCTCTCTTGAAAAAGACACAAATCTGGGTATGCAACTTTTAAAGAAACACACATCAAACTTTGAGATCCTGGTTTGCATTTATAAGGAACAGCTATTGTTGGATATTAGGTTTAAAGTTATTTAATTTATGTAGTATAAAAATTAATTATATTAATTTGTAGATTGCAGTGGTGCATGCTAAAAATGTGAAATAACCATGACTGATTATCTACTTAATTTATTATGTTTTTATATGTTGGATATGGAGCTGTGTAAAGGTAGATCCTTTTTTTTCCTTGGACACAGCAAATAAATCAGCCTCGAGCTCAAAGCTCTTTGAGTCACAGGGAGATTGCTCGGCATCAGGCTTCCTCATCTGTGTTTTCATGGCAACAAGAAAAGACACCATCTAGAAATCAAGAAACACCTGCAAGGGGAAGTGCTACAGCATCTTCTTTTCCATGGGAAAAAGAAACAAATTCTAGCTTAATATCAGAGAAGAACGAGTTCAACAACAGCTTTGCTGAGAATTGTAATTCTTCGCTTGTGATCCAGCTGAGAGCACAGAACCAAGGTATATGATATATTTCTTTAAAATCCAGAAGCAGTCTCCTATATGGCTTCATGAAAGCTGGTGTGTGGATAGAAGGGAGGTATTGAAATTAGTAGTTTAGGGAGGAAAAGAGAAAAATACTTGTTGCCTTTAGCAGTGTGGTGGATGACCCTGGCCTGAGGCCAGGTGCCTACCAAAGCTGCTCTGTCACTGCCATCCTCAGCTGGATGGGGGAGAGAGAATATGATGAAGTCGGTGTTTAAGATAAGGTCAGGGAGGGATCATTCAGCAATTGGTGTCAAGGATCTAAACAGACTCAACTTGGTGAAAAATATTAATTTATCAGAGTAAAAAGTGAAGTAAAACTCAATCTTAAAACACTTTCCTCCCACCCCTCCCTTCTTCCCAGGATCAAATTCACTCTACCTACTGCCCCCTGAGGGCACAGGGGGATGAGGAATGGCATCACATGTTGGCTCTGCTGCTCAGACAAGCAAACAAGTATACATTATGACCATAGAACCACAGGATGATTTGAGTTGAAATGGACGTTAAAGATCACCTAGTTCCAACCCCCTGCCATGGGCAGGGACACCCTCCACTAGACCAGGTTGCTCAAAGCCTCATCCAGCCTGGCCTTGGACACTTCCAGGGATGGGACACCCACAGCTTCTCTGGGCAGCCTGTTCCAGTGCCTCACCATCCTCTCTGGGAAGAACTTCTTCCTGATATCTAATCTAAATCTCCTTGCTTTCAGTTTAAACCCATTACCCCTTGTCTGCACTTCTCCTGATGCAGCCCAGGATATGATTTGCTTTCTGGGATGCCAGCGCACACTGCTGGCTCATGTTCAGCTTCTCATCCACCAGTACCCCCAAGTCCTTCTGCTCAGGGCTGCTCTTGATCCATTCTCCACCCAGCCTGTACTTGGGATTGCCCTGACCCATGTGCAGGACCTTGCACTTGACCTTGTTGAACTTCATGAGGTTGCAGAGGCCCATCTCTCCAGCCTGTCAAGGTCCCTCTGGATGGCGTCACTTCCTTCCAGTGTATTGACCGCACCACACAGCTTGCTGTTGTCAGCAAACTTGCTGAGGGGGCACTCGATGCCATTGTCCATGTCACTGACGAAGATGTTAAACTGGACTGGTCCCAACACTGACCCCTGAGGTATGCTGCTCATTACTGGTCTCCACTCAGACATTGAGCCATTGACCACAACACAGTGTGACTGTCCAGCCAGTTCTTTATCCATCGAGTGGTCGGTCTGTCAAATCCATGCCTCTCCATTTTAGAGACAAGGATATAGTGTGGGACAGTATCGAAGGCTTTGCACAAGTCCAGGTAGATGATGTCAGTTGCCCATTTTCTATCCACAAAGTCATGACCCCATCATAGAAGGGCACCATATTTTTCAGACATGATCTACCTTTGGTGAAGCCATGTTGGCTGTCACCAATCACCTCTTCCTTCTCCATGTGCCATGTGCCTTAGCATGATTTCCAGGAGGATCTGCTCCATGATCTTGCCAGGCACAGAGGTGAGACTAACTGGTCTGTAGTTTCCTGGGTCCTACTTTTTTCCCTTTTTAAAGATGGGGCAAAAAAGAGGACCTGGGAAACTACAGGCCAGTCAGTCTCACCACTGTGCCTGGCAAGATCATGGAGCAGATCCTCCTGGAAATCATGCTAAGGCACATGGAGAAGGAGGCTTATTTTTAAAAATAATAAAATTATGTTGTGCTATGTTTCCGTGTGTTTAAAAATGGCTCCCCCCCAAAAAAAATCCCCAAACATTTAGAGTCAACTGTCATTTGGTCTTGATAGTTTGTAATTGATACAGTAGTAAAAGAGACTTGAAAGTTTTGGTTTTAGCTTGCTGAACATTCTGCAGGGTGTCTGCCTGTGTCAGGAACTTGGGTTGTTATCAAAATATACTAAATATTTTGGGATGTGTAGACACTTGAAGATTTGAGTATCTGGAAGATGTAACTTTAAAAGCAGAAAGTATCCTTAATCTTTACTGTTTTTAAAATTCAGAGTTAAATTCCACTGTTAAAGACCTAGAACAACAACTGCAAGATCAAGAAAAAGTGAAGAAATCCCATATGAATAAACATCAAGAGGTTGAAATGCAACTGGACAGAATGAAATTGGAATTAACAGAGAAAGATAAAGTTCTGAACAGAACTAGTGATAAGCTAACTCAGATGAGAACACAACTTGATCAAGCTACCACACAGGTAAAATGTTGCATCACGCATCTTCTGACTGTCCTTACAATTCATTCCTGCTACCCTGTGTCCGTTTTCAGCCACTTCAATAAGAACTGAGATTCTCAGGTAAAAGTTTCTTGAGCATTTGCTGAGGGCCAAGTTTTGAGAAGTATATGTTAGTTTGATATATATTACCAATAAAATGTAAATACTTGTAAGCAGTTGTCTGTTTTCTGGAAGGTTCTTATACTACCTGCAGAAATATTTTTCATACTCAGGCAAGATTGACTGGAACTCTGAAAAAGATTTTGTGATCGAGTTGTGCAGAGCAACAATGACATCTGCTGGCAAGCTCTGCCCTTAACGAGACTGTTAGGCAACTTTGGCTGAAAATCAGCGTCGTGTCGCTTATCCTACCCCACGTTGTTGGAGCATAGTCTTTGGATTGTAAATTACTTGTATAAGATAAAATCTAGGTAAAAATGCTATACAAGATTGAGAACATATGTAGCTTCTAAATGGGATTTCACAAGCTAAACTAAGGAGTTTGTATTCATAGTACAAAAACCAATCGGATAGTATAATTTGCCTAGTCAAGAATTTACAGAGTGTATTTAAATACATATAATGATGTGAAATGGTTCAGATTTTTGCTCATATTCATTCAAAGAAGAGAATGACAGTATTTAAAATAGTTTAATTCAAACTGAAGATAACAAGTAAGAAGTTTGGTTTATTTTCTTGATTACTCAATCTTCCTTACCTTCCTAAAATTGTTTTTCACAGCATATGACAAACTTGAAAGTAGTGCACAGACATCATAATTGTTTGAATATTTGTATTTCCATCTATCTTTTAACTTTTTTCCTACTACTTTGATTCATCTACAGGATAGGAGAAAAAACTGTTTCTGTGTGCATCTTCTCAGGGTATAATAATTGTTATCTATCTTTGTCAGCATGTTTCTACATGCCCCCTAAGTACATTGGAAAATTGCTGTTTCCCACAACTCCCGTATTGGTCCTTAAAAAAAATAAACGTTTGCATGTTGAGGTTTAATCAGTCTGACTTTTGAGAGAGAGAGCAACATTCAGCTATTGCTAGCACTGTGAGGAACGGGTTTAGGGGAATTCTTGGCTAGAAGCAAGGCAAAATATTCTTGATACAGTCCATTGATTATATAAAGCACTGTCGTCATGGTGAGTTTGTGGGAAGACAGCTGATACCTAATAGCTCAATTCCTTTGCAAAAGTCTGTCACTTCACTTATTTGATTCCCCAAATGACCTGATTCAACTTCCTAAATCATTAGGATATTCTGTGCTTAATTTTGCCTTGTTAATTTTCTACTGGTTTAAGAGAGCCAAATTGTTTTACTAAGGAGCCAAAGGGGCATTAAAGCCAGCACGAGGGAAGGGGTGAGGTTATATAGATAGGAACATGCCTAGGAAAGGATGAGGAGGAATAGGCCTGCTGAACCTCATGTGAGTTGAGGAGCAGCCCATCCTAATGGTGCAGTGCAGCATCCTGTCCCAGAAGGTTCCTTCTGTCCTGCCATCCGTAGGTTGCTCCTTTCTGTTTTCTTTCTCACAATAAATGCGGTCTCAGCCTGCCCCCTGGGCTTTGCATGTAGAACTGCTCTGAGGTTCTGGATTTTAGCTTCCTGCCTACTAGTCTGAATTTAATTTGGTGTACTGCTTGTGCACTTCTGTTGTCACTGGTACCCTTCACAGACCCTGACCCCAGCACCTCCTCTGTGTTTTCAAGTATTTTTATATCTCGTGTGGTCTGCAGCTCTTCTGCAAGCAAGTTTCTAGGTGACCTTATCAGAGCTCACAGTCCCTGCAGTCTGTGCCTAGTAACCAGACACCCCAATACTAGTACCTGCTGTTTATTTTTTTGACAGATGGACTGTTGTTTCACTGACTCATTAAACAGCCCTTGTTGCTGGAAAACAGTCCTGTTCACCCTTTACAATTTTTCTTAACCCCTGGGAAAAAAAATTGTACATATTTAGCATTAACAGATTGCTTTTGGGATTAAAGAAATGTGTTTTTCTGTTCAGGGATTTGAGTGGATCTTGTTTCTCTTAGGTAACGTAATATTAACATAATGAACTGATTTAGATAACAAGTTGTCAAACTCAATGTGAAGGTTAAGATAGGATATAAGCTACTGATTTTTTTTTTTTAATTAATGTTTAAATTGTGAAAAATGTTCTTTTGTTGAAGTAGATAGTTGCCTCTCTTCACATCCAAGTCAATATGCTGCATCACTGAAATTCAGTGGAATATCCAGGTATTTTCAGTCTAAAAGTGTAGTTGTACAGAAGTTAGTGGTCATTCTTCAATTCATAGCAACCTGATATACTGAAAATATAATCTGGTTTTAGTGTCAGAAACAGTACATTTCTGTAGACTGTTGAAGACACTGATTTTCTGAAGATGTATTTTTGTGTGCGTATATACCCATATGTATATATCTGCACACCTAACTATATATCTATATGTATATATTCTCTCTATAGATACATATCACTAATATAAGCAAGTATGAGTTTAGTACTTTGGTTTGCTAAGAATTTATATAGTACCATCTAAAGTTATGCTGTAGGTTATATGAATGCTAGACTAATTGTAATAGGTGAAATCAGTCTATTTATATGAATGCATATAAATTTAAATAAAATGTCACTTGAGTTTTTAACACTTGTGATTGATAACTAAATTATTGTAGGTCCAAATGATGGAGCAAAAAGTGAAAAGATTGTCAGAAGAGCTGAATTGTCAAAGACAAAATGCTGAGAGTGCTCGTCAGTGTTTAGAACAGAAAATAAAGGCGAAGGAAAAGGAATACCAACAGGTAAAGGAAGATGAACTTTTGACTTCCTGAGAAGATGAAGTCACACCGCTTATTTTGTGTATCTGCTTTTCTGTTAATGCAATCACATTTGATACATAAAAGTTGCAATGATAATTGAAAAACTGAAAACAGATATCCCAATAGAGGGGAGAGGCTGTTGGAGAAATGCAGAACCATATTAGTATTCGCTAGAAAATAGAGTACGTGAGAGACCCAATTGAGATACAAATCCGTGACAAATCAGGCTTCGTTAGCTTCATTGTTCACAGAATTATGTGCACGTGAGTTCAGACTTACTGACTCAGTTATTTCTGTGGAACCTGAGTTAATTTCTCATGCATATTGCGCACAAGAAAGTAATTTCTTTAGGATTACATCTCTATTCTAATTTTGGTTCGTGCTCAGAAGATGGTAATATGAGAGTAGTATGCATCTTTCCTTCGTGCCAGCTCTTGCAGAGAGACAAAGTGTAAGCAGTGTCCCAGGAACTTTTCTGTAGCGAAGTTGTATAGCATTAACACTGATTTGGATTAGGTTTAAACTGTGTATTTTTCTTTTTAAGCTTATTAACATAATCAATGTTAGGAAATCCACAAGACATATTTGAAAGTTGATAGTGCCATTTCAGATGGACATTTGAAGTTTGCTGTGGGGATTGGGTAAGGCATTGCCTTGAAGACTACTGTTGTGTCGATTGTTTAACCTGAAACCTTTTCTCCATGGTATATCCAGAAAGATAAAATAATTGGCAAAGGAATTCTGCTGGAGTGGTTGATGAATAGTGCTGCTATCAGTGCTTTTGAGTGAAAAAGTGGTTTCATAAAGTTTATTAGCCCAGGATTGTGGATAGATACTGAACCTTGTCTGGAAGTGCTAAACAAGGAGAACTGATCCTTGTATTTGAATAGTTGTAGCATAAAAAAAAACCACCGTTGAAAGATTCAAATAGAGCAGTCGTATGTACAAAAAGATGGGTTGAAGGCCCATGAACCTTCTGTCATGGTTTCTCCTTACAAACCCAGTCCATACTGGCTGTGCTTCATGTTTGCCCCTTGGACACTGGCATTCACTTTGGTGGGATCATTTAAGAATATGGTATTTGGGAGATTCTTTCAGATAAGCAGCATATCATCCTCCACATGGGTCGTTTGCTGCTACAGCTTGTCTCAATAGCTGGTAGCTTGGATGTTCAGGCAGTTTAGGTGCCATGCACAGAAACAGCTCTGGTGAAGCAAAATTTATATTTAGTTAGAAACAAAGAGGACTTCATAAGAGCAACATGCTCTTGAGCAGAATGTGTGAGGGGTGCTGGCATCATTTCACAGATAAGACTGACTAAAATACACTGACCTGTGAGCAGGGTGTTCATGCACCTTGGAGCCAGACCCATGTTGCAGAAAATGTCAGCTCTAGTTCCTTCACTCTGAACTTTTCCTTTCTTTTGGGTTTTTCTTTTCTTCAATTGTGTTTGACTGGTGACAGTATAGTACTGTCTTTTATTGAAACAGCTTGCCCGTTTGAAGTGACTATGCCTGTCATAGTCAAGACATAGGCAAGAAGCATGAGCTTTATTGCCTTTATCTCTTCATTCTTAGAATTTGTTAGTAGAGCACATTGCAACTTTTTCATAGTGATTATTGCCGATAAATATCCTGGGTTGTTTTTTTTCATTGCTTTTTATTACACTCAGAGCTCTTATTCATAGAATTGTTTAGGTTGGAAAAGACCTTTAAGATCATCAAGTCCAACTGTTAACAAGCACTGCCAAGTTCACCACTAAACCACGTCCCTAAGCACCACACATACATTTCTTTTAAGTAATTCCAGGGATGGTGACTCAACCATCTTCCTGAACAGCCTGTTCCGATGCCTGACAGCCCTTTCAGTGAAGAAATTTTTCCTAATATCCAATCTGAACTTGTCCTGGCACTACTTGAGGCAATTTCCTCTTGCCCTATTGCTTGTTATTTGGGAGAAGATACCAACACCTGCCTTGCTGCAATCTCCTTCCCCTGTGCCTCTTCTTCTCCAAGCTAAACACCCCCAGCTCCCTCAGCTGCTCCTCACAGGACTTGTCCTCCAGACCCTTCCCCAGTTCTGTTGCCCTTCTCACACACTCAGCACCTCACTGTCTTTCTTGCAGTGAGGGGCTCAAAACCGAACACAGGATTTGAAGTGCAGCCTCACCAGTGCTGAGTACTGGTGGACAATCACTGCCCTAGTTCTGCTGGCCCTATTTCTCATACAAGCTAGGATGCTATTGGCCACCAGGGCACACTGCTGGCTCATACACAGCTGGCTGTCAACCAACACTCCCAGGTCATTTTCCACAAGGCAGCTTTCCAGCCTCTTGTCCCCAAGCCTGTAGTGTTGCAGGCGGTTGTTGAGGCCCAGGTGCGGGACCCAGCACTTGGCCTTGTTGAACCTCATACAGTTGGGCTCAGCTAATCAATCCAGCCTGTCCAGATCCCTCTGAAGAGCCTTCCTGCCCTCAAGCAGATCAACACTCCCACCCAACTTGATATTGTACATGAACTTACTGGAGGTGCACTCGATCCCCTTGTCCAGACCATTGATAAATCTATTAAAAGGATCTAGCCCCAGTGCTGAGCCCTGGGGAACACTGCTTGTAAGTGGCTGCCAACTGGACTTAACTCCATTCACCATAACTCTTTGGGCCCAGCCATCCAGCCAGTTTTTTATCCAGCGAAGAGTGTGCCTGTCCAAGCCATGAGCAGCCAGTTTCTCCAGGAGAATGCTGTGTGGAAACAGTGTCAAAGGCTTCACCAAGATCCAGGTAGAAAACATTCACACCCTTGCCCTCATCCACTAGGCAGCTCACCTTGTCATAGCAGGAGATCAGGTTAGTCAAACAGGACCTGCCTTTCATAGACCCATGCTGACTGGGCCTGATCACCTGGTTGTCCCACGTACATGCCACATGATGGTACTCAAGATGAGTGTTTATATCCTTCTAAACCTCTGAAACTGCAGAATCACAGGTATAAGGCCCAAAGGCATAGGAACAGACCTCATGAGAGATGACAAGTACGGCAGTTTATTCTAATGGAGGCCTAGTTGACCTTTTGTAAGATCCACACAAACTGTATTGTCCTACAGATTTCAGGAAGTCTGTTTTGGGAACACCATTTCTTTGTGCAGTTTTCGTGACTGCCCTTGTAACATTGTTTTGTTGTTCGGTCCCATGCTAGGTATTTTCTTAAGGCTATTTTTTAATTTTCCTTGAAGGAAAAGTCAACCCTATGGTGTGGTAAGTAAACAATAGCAGAGCTGAATTTTGTTTGTTTGTAGCATAATGTAATTCTTATGTGAAACTTATCTTTAAGATTGAGAATTTTAATACCATTACTTTCACTAGTTTCAGATTTTTTTTTTTCCCCTCCTGTTCTGTGATAGGAATGTTGCTGTAATGGAGCATTTAAGCAGATGACATAAAGGGGTTAGGGCCAATCTTGCCCATGTGACGACTGTAGCATGCACCGAAGTTGGTTTAACCTAGTTGTTCGCTGTGCAAGCCAAGTCTTGCTGAGTAGGCAGTATCTGCTAATGAAAATCAGTTGTTATCGCTCCAGTAACCAAAGCAGAGGGTTGTTGCAGTTGTGTGTTTATTTCTTTGTTACTGTACCACTTGTTTTCTAGGAGCTCTCTTGTCAGCAACGTTCCTTACAAACACTAGATCAGCAGTGCAACCAGATAAGAAACAAACTCAGTCAGGAGCTACAGCAATCCAAAAATGACTTCAATGCTCTGCAGGCAGAATTTGACAAAGTAAGCTGTTTTTATATTAAAAACTTTTACTAGAGCTGATATTTAGTTGTCTCAGCAGTACTGCCTTAATTTAATTATTCATAAAGCAAAAAGATAATTGTGGACACTTGTATTAATGTTTTGTACAATTTATATTATCTGTTTTGTATTTACCATTTTTCACTGAAATACTATGTATTTAAATGTGAATTAAAGAGGTTTAAAAGTTTAGGGCTAGTCCACTTCCCACAGGGAAGGAGATATGAGTGCAGAGCAGTGCAGCTAAAATAAATATGTTTGAGAGAAGAGCAGCTAAGGCTGGCCATAAGAGATACCTTCTATAGAAAGCATGCAGAAGTGCTGTTTGATAGTAGAGGTAATCTGATCAACAGGTCAACAGCCCCATTTCACACAGCCTGGCCATGCACTCCTGGTTACCTCTGTTTTAGCAGTGCTACCCCTCATGTGACCTTGCAGAGACCTGGTACAGGAGCTAAAAGAGCGAAGAAATAATTAAATATAAATTATCATATATGTACAGGCACAAGTGTTTCCTATCAGTTTAACTCCCTGAACTGGCTCTCCGTAAAATCAGATGAGTGTCGAGGAACATCTCTGTGAAGGAGGTCTTCCACAGCTTTGGCAGCAAGTAGCTGTTAGAACACGAGTTGTCACAAAACCACAATTTTAAGGAAGTTAGAAAGCAGCACAAGCCTGAAGAGAGGGTGACCAGAAAAGACAAATTTTTAAAAGCCTCAGAAACCTCTGTGAGAGTATCTATAAAGCAGCAGAGCTAACTGAATTTCTAAAAAGGGCCACCAGTTTTTGAAAGTTAGATTGAGAAGCCCCATTTGCAGGCAGGCTGAACTGAAACAGCATTTCTAAAACTGACAACAACTTTCTTGGAGACCTGTTTTACTTTAGAAATACAGCTGTGGGAGTACATTCACTCCAATTTTTTCAGTGGAAGTTTCTTTATATGCACGTTCTTTTGTATATGCTTACTGAAGAAATTGATTTCATAGAGAGAAAAATAGGTGCCTTTTAGTTCTTTCTCCAAGAAAGCTAATTTATTACCTAATGACCTAAGAATAGACATTTTCTTTTTTCCTTTTTTTTGACTTGATAATGACATTTCCTTCCTTTTTAATCTGGAGCATTACATGACTATTTTGAAAGAACTAAAAATGTGTTCAGTTTTTATAGAATTTATATCAATGGAGCAATAAGTGCTGTTACGATCCCAACTTTCTGATTCTCCTAGCTTAGTAAAAAGAGTATTAAGTTCCCAATCTCATTTGTATCCTACAGATATTGTTGTGGTGATGTAGCTGCAAGTTGGATGTATTGATCCAATTTCAGAGAGTCTAGAAATATAGAATCACAGAATGGTTTGGGTTGGAAGGGACCCTAAAGATCATCTAGTTCCAACCCCCTGCCATGGGCAGGGACACCTTCCACTAGACCAGGTTGCTCAAAGCCTCATCCAGCCTGGCCTTGAAGACAGCCAGGGAGAGGGCATCTGCAGCATCTGGGCAACCTGTTCCAGTGCCTAAAATATATGTATTTTAGAGCCATACCCTCTTTCTGGTCAGAGACGAAGGAGTAGAAAGGGAAGAAACAGCTACTTTCTAAACCACAGTAAAGTAACCTTATGGTCATGGTGGGATAAAATAATGTGTTTGGTTTTTTTGTAATAGAATGTTGGTGTTCAAGAATGGGAGTTAAAACAATAAAGTATATATACCTGTGAATGCAATGTTGATTTTCGACATTCTTACAGGTAATGGCTGTGAAACAACGCTTGGAACATGATACCGGTGATCTCACCCAGAAGCTGTGCAGAGCAGAGCAGGCTTTATTAGCTGTCCGGGACAAGGAATCTGATTTGACGAGAAGCTTTGAGGTAACCAGTGCAGACAAGTACTTGATAGAATTAACAGCATAAATTTGCAGTCTGTAAATACTAATACTGTCGAGCATTTACTCACAATAGTGTATTTTCCCATAAGCAATTTTTAAACAATTTTATGGGTTATCTTAAGAACATATCTTAGTTGTAACACAAAATGAGGTCTTCACTAACATCACGTAAATTAATGCAATTTGTGGAGTTGGCTACACAGGATTTGCTGCTGTAATGCTGCTGATATGGTTCCTAGTTCCTGTTGGACTTACCTTTCATCAAAAACAGGGTTTTGTTTCAAGAGATTCTTGCTTCTGGTCCTGTAATAAGAATATATCAATGCTTGTCTGATTTTAAAAGTAAATTCTTGAATAATTGACAACTGCTTTGATAAATCAACGATTTTGTGCAAAGACTTATAATATCCTCTTTTTTAAAAAAATGCATTTTTCTTTGAAGAAACACAGTCCAGCAAACATACAATGCTGTAAAAACTTTCCCCCCAGATAAGGATAAATTCAGAGTGGTCTCTGAATACTGCCATACTACCTCATATTCATACATGCAGAAATCTTTTTCACTTTAATGTCTCCTTTGTCTTCTCAGATATGTTGTTTTGCTTTGGTGGCAATTAGAGCAGCTACACTTGAAATTGTATCAGCTGTGCCACTAGAGATTTCTTAATGCAAATTTTATCCTTTATTTGTAGAATCAGAAGTAGAAAAGAGAGCTTGATACTTATGTAATCCATATCATAGTTTGTTTTATTTAAACACTCTAATTGTTGCCTGTTTTCATGAGCAGATATAAAATGGTCTGCCATAATTTCTGCCAAAAAGTTTACCTGTCAAAATTCCATGAACAAATTTGAAGCAAAACAGTGGGGTTTGTTCAGGTCGGCATGCAAGTTTGGTACGTATTTAATATATTGTGAAACTCTAGGTACATTCATGCTGGTAGATTACAATGCCTGGGAACATTCCCAGGTATTAGAATGTGACTATTTATCCTGTTAATTGTTAGATCAGCACTTTGCATGGCTTTGGCCCAGCTGACTAACACTCTTTCATACAATTCCCAGGCACAGTTTGTGAGCTCACATGAGACTGGGACCATTCCCAGCAAGCAGTTTTGTTAGAGCCACCTGTTTTGGAAGATAGATAGACTTCAGTGTTATGGGTTGTTCCATGCCACTTGGCATTGATGCCAGATAGTGGTCCTTGAAACCTATTTAGTAAATAAATAAATGTAACCAATACCTTCCACTGGTAAGGTGAATCAAGATGATTTTTGTTCTTCCAATGAATCCCAGGGGAGGGAAGGCTCTATCAAGCTTCTGCATGTTCTTAATGTAATCTTTTATATTTTATAGACAAAAAAAAAAAAGAAAGATTGTTTATATCAAATATTGTGGGCGCATGCCTTTTCTGGCTTTGAAATTGTAGAGTGTCAGAAAGCATCTAATTTGTGGAAATACATTCTTTTGTGGCAAATTCTTGGGAGTGCTTCATTAGGCTGTAGCTATAGTCAGTTCTTTTTCCTCATATTTGTTTCTTGTAGACAATTAAACAGCTGGTGACAGTGATCTATTAGAACATCACCAATAAATTTATAAAGAAGCGTAATCTGGAGGAGGTTGTAATATTTGAAGAGATCAGTAACACTAGAGTTCTCACTACCTGAAGACCTGCACATGGGAAAGCATGGCATATGTCAGCAGAACTTAGGGCATGGCTTGTCTTCCTCACTCCCATAAATAAGTATAGTGCAAAAATTCACATTGGGTTGTTTTGAAGTCTGGGAGGATTTGTTAGTAGTAGATTTTGCTTATAGCAAAAGAAAACAAGAGTGAGATTGGCATTTCTTTTCCTTTATTAAAGGGAATTGGTCCTACACTAATGTCCTAACTGCTCAGTGGAGAATACAATAGTTTTCTGCTGGTTAATCCACTGCTGTGTTCAGTCCTTACTGTATAAGATGACTGGTGTTCCAAAACTGTTGCCAAACATGCTTGTGAGACATACTGGATATGCTTGGTCTAAGGACTACTAGACTTTCAGTCGTGACCTCTCAATAGCTTAGGAGTTCTGGCATCTCAGCATATGGTTTACGCTTTGATGGTGCAAGCAAGTCCATAACTATTCTTGGAAAAAGTGGTCAATCTGTCCCTAAGCTGCTCGTAAGCCTGCCCTGTGAAGAGTTTCTCTAGAATAGTATTACTACCTGTTATACGTCGTGGAGTGAGCTTTGGTTTGCGTTTTGATTTTTAAAGGGACAATTGCTCAGCGGCTAACCTGAGTAGAACAGCATACAAGTAGAGTGCATAACAGAAGTGAAACCAAATGGATTATTTTGGTTATATCTTTGGGAAGTATAAATGGCTAGTTATGAGCAGATACTTAGTCCATTAAATTATGGGTTCCTGCCTTTGGCTGAGTGCTGCTTATTGGGAATGTTTGCACCAGGTCAAAATAATTGAACATTTCAGCCATTCTGATTACTTAAACTTGTTGGGTTTTGGTTTGTTTGTGTCCGTCCCCGTCCCCCCCACCCCCCACCCCCCCCCGGTAGATCATTCCAGAATTTCTAACGAACAGGCTTGTTTAGTTCATGTACTTATATTGCAACTTGTTTTGTATGCAAGAAGTTTGGACACTCGTACTTCATTGAAAAATTAATATTACTAGAAAACTTTCTTCACTGAAACTTATGTGACTGGATTGTTTTTAAACTGTGTGTAGAAGGGAAGGTAACTGTTGGTGACAGTGACAATTTTAGTTATGTTCTGTGGGCAATTTATTTATGTTGTTACAAAAACAAGCCTGCAGTGCCAGCAAGTGTTTAATTTTTTTTCATCCAGACCTTTCCATTTCTTGAGTTTGGCTTTTGTGAATTACTGCCCATCTGCTAGTAGTAAATGGGTGAATAATTGACGGCCTGTTTCCAATTGGGCCATGCCAGTGCCATGCCATCTGTTGTCCAGCAGCACAGGAGTTAGGAGATAAAGGATTAGTTTCCTTAAAAGAACTTTTATTTGGCTTCCTAGATGCAACGTAGTTTCACAGTAGTTTTGTTTGTGTGTGGGTTTTTGCTTATTTTATTTTATACTTAATTTATTTGGAAGAAAATATTCTTAATGGCAAAACAACCCTCCCAAAGACTAAGCACTTCTAAATAAAATTTGACCGCTGTTGCCATGATGATGATGATCAGTGTAAAGAGAACTTGTCTCTACATGATGGGAGAAATCTGATCTATTCATTTCTGCTTAATTTTGATACCTTTGCAGGGATTTATTTCCTTTGTTGCTTTGAGAAAGTAGCCTAACTTCATCAACTCAGATTTTGTAGGATATGTCCTATCCTATCTCAACCTGTTTGGGGCAGGTCGTGTGGAGTTGTTTGCCCTGTGCAAACAGGGACATGCTAACTATATCAACTGGCAGCATCTCTCAGATGCTGTCAACTAGTTTTAAGAATAGTTTGGCTTATGTTCCCAAACAATGCTTAGGAACCCAGGCACACGCTGCCCAAAGACTTAATAGAACCTAATGGAATGTCTTTCTTTTGATTTAAATGAACTGAATTCTTTGCTGCTCTTGGCAATTCACGTGAAATATGGTCTTGTTTGATTTTGGTTTAGGAAATGAAGCAGGAGAAGAACTTTCTTGGCTGTCAACTTGAAAAAAAATTGCAAGAGATCCACCAACTTGAAGAAGAGCTAAACAGGACCAAGCAGTCTCTAAAGCAGAGCCAGAATTTTGCAGAAGAGATGAAAAGTGAGTTACGTGTTTAAATGTTGCATGTTTAATAATGCATGTTTCCTGCAATCCTCTAAGTTTGTGAATTAAGTAAAAAGGTTTCCACTGTGGAATCTGATTAGTGGTTCTAACCAATACTGAATTTGTCCGAAATGGAAATGAATATTTGTCTATGAAGATACGCGCTTCCTGGAGATACATGATTTTGAAATTGGTTGAAGTGTACTGAACTTATTAGCAAACTGAATTTCATAAAATGTATTTATACCAGAAAACTTCAGTTTTCTAATTCTTTTGCATTTTACAGAGTTTAAAACAGAAGGTAGGTAAGAAATGTTACATAACCACGGACTATAGTCTTCCTTGCAGTGTATGTTTCTAGCTGAGAACACAGTTTTTCAGGAATTGATTTGAAATACACTTTGTAGTTCTCCTGTATCTGACTAAAAAAAAGGGACAGATTCCCGCTTATTTCTGTACATCCCACTTGTTTCTGTGTATCAGTCAAACTTCGTGTAAGATTTTAAAATGCTTTTGAATTTGATTCTATTCTCCTTGAAATTAATGACCGAACTTTTCATCACCTTTGAACTGATGATTTGGTGTTGATCAAATAGAAAATTTGCTGTCTTTATTGGCTGTCTAGTGGGATGTGATGTCTTTTTTCTTTTGCTGTACATTCTTTGTCAGAAACATACAAGAAAACTGACCCAGAAGAAGGTCACATACTGGAATGTGACATCTCTGTTAAAAAAAAAAAAAAAAAAAGCAGTGCTACTTTATATAAAAATTTGGTGACAGTGAGACACCAAAACAACAGTTAGACACACCTGTGAAGTATTAACTGACGGTCTTAGAGGACAGACTTGTACCAGAGAGCAGAGTGGAAAATTGACACAGTCTATGAATACAGTGTCTGATAGCCTAAGGTGATATAAACAATCCTTTAACTGGTGAGAAAACTCGAGAGCTTTTCCTTAAAATGAGAACTGAAAATAGAAAACCCAATAGTAATATTTCATCTAGAAAATTGTCAGTCGAATTGCCAGTGTTGACTGTCAAAGATTTGATGGTGTTTTCTTTTACAGATATGAATACTTGTCAGGAAGCAGAGCTGAAGTTACTGAAAGAGAAGTTTAAAAATCAAGAGAACACCCTTACACTGGAGAAGCTGAAAATAGCTTTAGCTGACATGGAAAAGCAACAAGATTCTACCCAAGATCTGCTTAAGGAAAAAGAAAATCATATTGAAGAACAAAAGTGTAAAATAAGTAAAATGGAGGAAGAATCAGAAGCTTTGCAGAGACTTCTTGGACTCAAGCAGAAAGAATGTGAAGAATTGCGAAAAGAGGCTACTGCTTTTTCTCAATGGAAAAATGAAAATGATCGTCTTCTGAATAAACTTAAGTCTGAAAAGGAAGGTATGCTAACTCGTATTAATGACTTGGAGAGTTCCCTTCAAAGTCAGCAAATCAAAAATCATGAACATAGTGAGAAACTCAGACTGATGGAATCTGAAAATGACAGGAAAAGCACAGAGATTAGAGAACTTAAAGACATGCTAGGACGTAAAGGTGCAGAATTAGAAGAACAAAAAAAAACTTTTGTTGAACTTCAGCGGAAAGCAGAATGTTCTGATGAAAAGTACTGTAAAGAGATAGAAAATATGTCCTGTAAAATATTCCAGCTTACCAACCAGGTTGGTGAACTAGAAGAAAAGTTACAATTAGCAGCAATTGAAGGACTGCAAAGAGAGCAACGTTATCGTGACCTGGTTGGTGAATATGAAAATATCTGTTGCCTTGTAAAAGCAAAAGACACTTCAGAAATGACAGAAGATGGAGAAGTTAATTTACAAAGGGTTTTGGATAAAACTTCTTTAGATAATACACAACTCGCAGCAAACAACTCCACTGCTGAGGATCACAGATGTGCAGGAGCTCTTCTAGAAGAAGAAGGAATAACTAAGGATCTGGCCATTCTACAAGATCAGATTTCTTCTCTAGAGAGTTCCTTAGTGGCTCAAAAGCAGCTGAATTCAAATCAGCAGCAGCAGTATGAAGACTTACTGCAGATAAAGGGTGAAACGGAAGACAGGTTATTTAACGTAGAGCAGATGCATGAAAAGTTCGTGACAGAAACTAAACTGCACATTAGTAACTTGCAAGCGGATATTTCGGCACGTCAGAAAGTAGTTGAAAAAACTTTAGCTATCCTTGAGGAAAAGGACATGCAACTGCAAGCTCTGAATGAAAGATTAGAAAACCGACAAGCTGAGCTTCAGGATTTAAAGATCAATAATAAATTGCTTGAGGATTCGGTAAGACAGCTGAAGCTCATGTCTGGAACATGGGAATCAGAGAAGAAGGACATGTCTTCAATGATTTGCTCATATAGCAAAAAAATTGAGGAACTTACTGAAGAAAATGCAACCCTTAGGGATATAAGCAGAGCTTTAGAGCAAGAACAAATAACTATACTGGAAGCAAATAAAAACATTTCCAATAGTTTAAACGAAAGAGAAAAAATCATTTCTGAAATGTCCGGAAAACTCAGTGAGGAAAGACAACGTACTGAATCAAGAATGGAAGAAATCAAAACAGAGTTTAAAATTTTGCAAGCAAGGTATAAATCAGTGGAAGAAGAAAATGCAAACATGAAGAGTATTCTGAGAGAGCAGACAATTGAATTTGAGGAAAAGAAAGCAAAATTAGAACAAGAGAAACAGATATTTAGTGAGAATAAAGATATTTTATGTAAACTAATAGCCTCAGAAGAAATAAAGGATTTGGTCCAACAGCAACAGCAGTCAGAATTTTCCCGTATCCAAAATGTGCCTTCTATGGGGCTTGACTGTTTAAGACAGGAAATGTTAAACATCAGGAGCACACAAAATACAATGCAAGAGAAATGTGGTATTGTATTTCAAGACAAGGAGCAATTGGGGAAGGAACTAGAAACAGAAAGTGAACCTCCAAGGTGTGATGTTAGCTGTGATCAGAGACTCCATTCAGAACAGTTGAGGAAGTCCTTGGAAGAAAAAGATGCTGAGTTGCATAAATACCAAGTTAAACTTGAGCTTCTTCAAATGGATTTTGAGGATCGAGAACTCTCCCTAGAGAACTACAGGTCAGAAGTGATGCAACTGGAGACTGCTTTAAAAGGCATGGAAGTAGAACTTGAGAAAAGTGTGAAAGAGAAAGAGAGACTGCAGCAAGAACTACTGTCTGCTAAAGAATTGAAAAATTCAGATTCCCCACTTTCAGTGTTAGATGAAGCTGGCCACTCATTGGAGGGTGATTATGATAGTATTTCTCAGAACTGTGGCAAAAGAGGAATGGATGAAAGTTATTCATCGGTCCTGCTAGCATCCTCTTTGCAGGTAGCGATAAACAATCTGAGTGAGCTTGAGAAAATGTGTGAGAGGTTGCAGAGTGACAACATTGTATCAGTCTCTGGATTTAAAGACTCAAAAATCAATGGCATCACAGGTATTAGTAAAGTGTCAGAGGAGGAAGAGAACATAATGAACACAGATAAAAATTTAAAAGTGGAGAAAGTTATTTTTCCTGATGAACTTATGGATCAAAGTGATAACAGTGATCTGAGAATGTGTTTTGATAATAAGGAAATGTCCTTCAGACTTAAAGAATGTGGAGCTGGAACCAGTTCTGCCTACGAAGATTTAAAATTGTCCAGCAAAGAAGTTAAAATACAATTTGCTGAAGTAAGAGAGAAACTTTTGTCTTTCCAGAATGAGCACATAAAAATGTATGAAGAACATTGCAGTATGAGCTCAAAGATAGCTGAGCTGCAGTCTAACATTGAAATACTGAAGGCAGAAAATTCTGTGTTGTCGACAAGTCTGAGCAATGCTCATACAGATTCTGTGAGAGTGCTGCTATCTTCCAGCCAAAATGATGTGCTGTCTAAATTAGATGAAACTAAGTCCACGGTTTCTTCATCAGATCTTTTTGAAAGTCCCTATTTTATAGAAGTAAGTGAGGTGGTTGATTCTTCTAACAGTGGCATGTGCAAATGGCCAGAGGAAGTGAATCAGACAGATAGTTCTACAGAAATTATTCCAGAAGGTTCAGCAAAAGTTTTGGTTGAAATTTGTCATAGTGATTCCAAATTGGACTCTGTTAGCCAGCCCAGGAGTATTACTCGGAGAGAATCTAACCTTGAGAGTAGAATTGAAGAACTTCAGGTGCTGTCTCAGACATACGAGAAGGCCATCAAGGTGCTCGAAGACCAATTTCACATTCAGGAGAATATGAAAAATGAGGAAATACAAGAGCTGAAAAAAATTATACTTTCTGAAAGACAAGAAATAGATCATCTCAAACAGCAAAATCTGTCTGACAAGGAAGAATGGCAGCAGAAACTGAATAACGTGACTATGGAGATGGAGTGCAAACTGGCAGCAGAAAGGAAACAAACTGAGAATCTGTCTTTGGAGCTGGAAGCAGCAAGATTCCAACTACAAGTTCTTGATTTAAGTTCTCATTCACTGCTGTGCACGGATATTGAAAATGTAAGTAATTGCTGTCATGCAAATCAGTTTTATGTAAACCCTTTGATTTACAATAAGCCGATTTTTGAAATTGAATGTGTTCAAAATTGTGTCCCACAAAAGTGGTACTGTTCTTTAGAGAAAGTAGAAAAAATAATCCATACCTTGAGTTCTGGTTTATGCATCATGGGGATCATGAGCAATAACAAATAATGATGAAACCAACAAGTTTAGTCTGTTAGAGTTGTGTAATACTTTGCGCTACTTCATTTTGCTTTGGGTCGGTGTCAGTGTGGATCCTGCTGTGTTGTTGGGTGCGCACATGCTGCATGTATCTGTACTGTGCTTACAAGCTTACATCTGGCTGTCTTCAAGGCCAGGCTGGATGAGGCTTGGAGCAACCTGGTCTAGTGGAGGGTGTCCCTGCCCATGGCAGGGGGTTGGAACTAGATGGTCTGTAAGGTCCCTACCAACCCTAACCAGTCTGTGATTCTATGATCTCTGATTGAACACAGTTGCTTACAGATGCACACGATTCCCGTCTCCCTTCATGGGCCAAGTAAAGTAGGACTGATCCAACATCTCTAATTCCTTTTAGTACCGTCAACAGCAGAACAAAACGAGCTGGTAGCGGAACAGTTAATTTTCATTTCAGCCTGAATTCCTTTACCCAAGGGAACAAGAAATTTGGGAGTCAGCTCTGTCTTTTTTTTCAGCCCTGTACATGTCATGCAATTAGTAAGCTAGATTTTGCCGCTCTTTGCAAAGAGCGGCAGAATCTAAACTTCACTCAGAATGGAGGGAAACCAGTTTAATTCTTGCATACAGCATATTACACTCATTCCCCTTAAAAATAAATCTAACAGGTGCATTTTCTTCTTGTGACAATTTCAGTTTTGACCATTAAGTCCTATGCAAGTGGCCTCCAGTGCCCAGTCAGCGTAGACTCAGAAATTAAAGTTCAACACTGCTCTCACAGTCAGAGCATCTTGAAGCTCTACATTTTGGTCAACTCCAACACTGAGCAACTGTTCCTTGCAGAGAAGAAAATCTTTCACACGTACATATTGCTTGTAATTCACAGAACATCCACACTTATATAGAGACACTTGAAGAAAGACATACTGTTCCTTACCATACCTAGCTGGAGAGCTTTTTTAAGGGGCAGCACTCAATACAGATCATTGAGGTTCTGCCTTCAGACACACTTCTTTTTTGGAGTCCTTGGGTTTTGAAGTTACTTGTTTTCATTGTTTCAAAGGACAGCATCAGGTGACACCAAATGTAAGCCCAGTTCTGACAGACAGTGGTAATTTGGAAAAGGGATTGTTTGAGAGTTTGGGCTTGTGTCCCTTGGAGTTTATCTTGGTGTCCAAGAGAAGTTGAACAGTAAACCCCATTCATGATACTAATAATTTTTCACTTTGTCACACAGACATTTATTTTCCCATAATATGGAAGCGTATGATATCTTTGCACTTAGTCTTTCAGTAAAGTTGGCTGAAATTTCTTCCTCATTAACTTTGAAATCTCAGTATCTTTGATGCATGTGTATATAAGTAAGTGTAAATCCTGTTCATAAGAAAGCAGATTCTGGAGAGAGGAGGATGCTATTTTGCATAAAAGGAGAAGCAGCTTTACTAGTTCAAGAAAACTTTTAAAACTCACCTTATTTTATTGTTATATATATTATTTTTCTTTTCTCTTTAATTGATTGATTCTTAACCCTTGCAGAACACTGAACAAGAAAACAGTAGTCCTTGTCAACTGAGAGTGCCTACTGAAACCTCAACACTGCAAAACAATATACCTAAACAAATCTCCGTTGAGAAAATGGTTGTAGGAGATACCTCTGTGTGTGAAAATGTAACTGAGACCCCTGAAGCCAGATTAATGGAAAACTATACTGAGAAGATTTCTGGAGAACATGAATGTACAAATATGTCAGGAAAAATAATCAGCCCTTCAGACAATGCCAGTGCATTGTCATTTTCCAATAGTAGTATGGTTTTGAGTGTAGGGGATGGTTTTGAAAGCTCAATAGTCACTGAAATGCTTCAGGAGGAGGCAAAACATCAAACTGCTGAGAATTCGAAGCTGATCTGTCAGACAGAAGAAAGCCATAAACATGTTGATTCACTAATGAAAGTTGAGCAATTAAACTCAGAGCTGGACTTTCAGAACGCACAATTAACTCCAAAGAGCTCAGCTTTTGCAGAAGTGGAGGAAGCTCCTGTAGTTGTTAGGGAACAAAACTGTGACATAAAGGAAAAACTGGGGTCAGTCTCTGTCAATAAGCAGCGATTTTCTCTGGGAGCAGTGTCATTAGAAAAAGAACTTGAGAAAGTAAACTCTGAGCTGGAGATACATAAAGTTAGTTTGTCTAATGGAGCAGACACATTGGATGATGTAGAAATGACCAAGAGAGATGGTCACAGACAATTTCTTACAGCTGAAAATAAACAGAGGAGACCAAAATCTGAGCAGGTTAATATTAAGAAGCATGCCTTGTTCATGGAGCATGATACTGAAGTGCTTCAAGCAAAATGCCAGCAATTAGAAAGGGAGAGGGAAGCTAACCTGAAAACCATTGCTAGCTTTCAAGAGCACCTTGTTTCAGTCAAAGCTGAGAGAAACCATATTGGCCAAGAACTGAGTGTTTTGTCTGAAAATAAAAAAGAACTGGATCAGAAGTATCAGAAGTTACAAGAGCAATTGAAAGCACTAGAGTCAAGTAAGCTGGATTCTACTGGATTCACTAGAACGTTACAGGATGAAGTGAGGACACAAACAAATCTGCTTGAGGCTGCAAAATCTGATGTAAATCAACTATCAAATGAAAAAGACTACCTTCTGCAGAAGTTGCAAATGTTGGAAAAGGATGCCATGTCTTTCGCCTTAGAAAAAGAAAAACTCCAGAACCAAGCAGCAGATTTGAACAAGGAGAAAGAGCTGCTTGTAAGAGAGTCAGAAATGATGCAGTGTAAATTAAGATCATCAGAAATGGAAAATTCAAAGCTTTCTAGATCGTTGGAAGACTTGTTAATGGAAAAAGGTGAACTTGCTGCTAGACTTAGCTCAGCACAGAAAGAAGTAGACCAAATGCGATACGGAATTGAGAAGCTGAAAGTAAAAATTGAATTTGATGAGAAGAAAAAACATCACGTTGCTGAAAAGCTGAAAGAGAGTGAACGGAAAGCTGACTCTCTTCTGGATAAAATAGAGAGGCTTGAAAGAGAATTAGAGATGTCAGAGAAAAATCTAGAAGATGCAATTGTTCAGTCAGAGACTGCTAAAGCAGAGGCAGAAACAATAACAATGGAGATGGAAGAAATGGCTGAAAAGCTGAAATGTTTGAACTTAGAAATTCATCTCCTCACCTCACAAAAAGAGTGTTTGGATAAAGATTTAAAAGAAAAGCAAGAAAGAATCCTTGAACTAGAGTCTTCAAATTTGACTACAACAAAACTCTTAGAAGAAAAGGAGGAAGAAAAGATGCAAATGAAGGATGAGTTTGAAAATACTGTGGTATTGCTGAAATCTGAGCTCAAAGATATAAGTGAGAAATTAGAGTTTTCTTACAAGAAGGAAGCAGATGCTAGAGCAAAAGAGCAAGTCTTGATTAATCAGATGGCTTGTCTTGAGCAAGATAAAACAATGCTATTACAGGAGTGCCAGGAAATAAAAACTGAAAATAACAAATTGGATCATACAAGGGAAGTTCTTGTTCAAGAATTAATGGATTGTAAACAAAGACTCGATGAAAAAGTGCAAGAAAATGGTTCCCTTCAAAAGCAGGTGAAAGAAACAGAGGAGCTGTCTTTACAGGTGACACACATGCAACATGAGCGTGAATGTTGGCGCCAGGAAAAAAAAAGACTGCAGAATTTGATTACTGAGTTGAAGCTGAAGGAGCATTTTTCTGATAATGAAGCCTTTCCGGATCTGCTGAGTGTTCTAAAAGTGTCTTATAAAGACCTGGAGAAGGAACTGGAATCTACACTTTCTGAAAAGAGCACTTTATGTCAAAAGGTAATACCATTTCCATTAAGGTAGAGTTCCCTTTTTAGGAATACGGATAAAGTGTCCTCTGGGCTTATCACTTCCTTAATAAATTATATCTTAAAATAACTTTAACCTCAGACTCTTACAGTAAGCATCCTATTTTTAAAATTAAGTTTTCAATGCAATCATGAGTTTGCAATGAAGCTACAGAGCTGGAAAGCACATCATTGTTTTGTGTGGGATGAATGGGAAGGTTGCTTGGAAGTAGGCATTCAAGTTTAAGTAGCTGAATACTGCAGGATAGTTTCCTCTTTCCTGTAGAAGCAAAAGAGGAAAGGCACATTAGTATTGGGTGGGTGAGTTTTTCTATCACGAATAAGTACTGGGAAGCTAAAAATAAAAGTGTGAAGCAACAATTGGACACTTGCCATATGAAAACAGCATTAGCCTGTTGTGACTCTTGGTTAGAGTTGGATCAGCTATGGGAATAAAATAACCCATCTTAAAAATTGCTTATTGCATGTAAGGATATGATTTGGAGGTCATGACATGTGTATTAAAAATAATTATGGAAAATCTAATTTCAGGTAAATGAACTGACAGAGAGTCGTATTGAGCTGCAAGTCAAGCTAAGTGATACTGAACAGAAGATTTCCAAATTACGGGAAGAATTTACCACAGAAAGAAACAAGCTTGCTGAAGAAATACAACTTCTTCAAGAACATTCAGAAAAGAACAAAGTTAGTTACTCCTTGTGTAGTATTTCTGTGTTCAAGGCCAGATGCTCAAGTACAGTAAAGAGGTGGAGGTTGCTCAAGGGAGCTCTGCTAATGTACAGTGTCAGAGGTTCTTACTTCCAAATTTCCAAAATTCAGTGTTCTGTTCCGAGCTAGAATGATGATGAGTTAGTAGGTTTTCCCTTTTTCTTCTATTGAAATTGTTTCTTTGGCGTAAAAGCCGCAGGTGGATATCTTTCAGTGTCAAGAAATTCTCTACTACAGGCATTCAATCATCTGGCTGAGGATGTTAGATAAAAAGTGTAACATTTCGCAAGGTTTTTTTAAATTTAACTACTTTCAGGTTTCAGTAGCATTAAACTACTTTCAGGACAAAGTCAAGAAAGAAACAGGTTTAGAGCGTTCATTTTTCATTTGTTCATGTTTTATTTTTGGAGGCTGTTTTACCATCTAGATGGCTGTAGCTCACATTTGAAAAATATTATGTATTTAGACAAGCTTAAGTTGTCTTCTGACCTACTGATGTTATTTACAATATTTTTTAACCAGAGGCTTGTTTCTGTTGCAGCCTGAGGATTTTGAGAGGGGAGGGGGGACAAAGAGATTTCTGCAACTTGGAGAAATCCTGTATGGAAATACAGGCCAGGTAGCCAAGACATACAGTTATAAAAGTGAATAAAATGAAAATGCTTTGAAAGTTTTGTCATCTTCGGATGAGGAAAAAGACCCTTAACCTCTCAAGTCTCTATCAGGGAGAGGTGAAGCTTTGATTTTGGCAGTGTTGCTTGAATTAAGTGTTGGCAAACTTTCACTTGGTGTACCCCTCAGATCATAAGGTTTCTTTTTAGAAGACCTTCCTTTGTCTCCTATCCTGTCTTCTGTGTTCAGATGTTCCATTCTTTGATTACAGTGTGTTTTGCCAAGGTTAAATACTTTTTTCTTACCAAGTTGGTTTTGGAAATTCCGAGACATTTCAGATGTATAATCAAATAGATTAATAGGTAACGGTTTGTCCATTGAAAATTTTAAATACTGAAGAATGTGCTATTACTGTTTACAGATTCAGCTGCATCTAAATATGTCAGAAAAAAATGAACTGACAAAGAGTTTGGAGATGGTCCAGAAAGAACTACAAAAAAAAGAAAGGGAAATGAAAAGAGAAATATCAGAACACAAAGACAGACTACGTCAAGTAGAGAAAGAGCATCAGGATTCTCTGACAGAAGCAAACCGAAAGGTAAATCAGAAAATGGAAAGAATGGTACTGTGAGCACCATTAAATCCTATGTGTTTTACAAAATTTTGTTGATCCTATTGCACAAGAAACTGTCTTTGTTAACAATATTTCCAAACTCTATATAGACTTACCTTGGAACTCAGTAAGTGTTAAATTACCTTTTCCATATATCAAGCAGCGCAAGGTGCATTTACCTCAGAACACTCTGTGTTAAGTATATATATCATTTATCTGGAACTATGCATTTGAAAAAGGGAAACTAACAGTATGTTTTAGTTCAGGAAATGGTTGTTTTAATACAAATAGGGAAGAAAGATTAACCACTTTAGGATAAAAGGGAAACTTGTCAGAAATGCATTTGACAGTCATGCTGTATACAAAGAACCATCATCTTTTCTGCAGAAAAGATGTACTTGAGGCCAGTAGGACACAGGCAAACGATTTACTATAATGATTTCTTAATAATTTACATTCTTGTGAATATGAAGTAAATTAAAGAGCAAGTTATAGTAAAACATAAGGGCTTTCCAATGGTAGACTGTTTAGAAGCAAGATTCTGGTATTCAGAATGATACTTCAGATGAATTGCTCTTTCAGTTTTAAACTCCTCAAAATATACCAAGGAAATTTGCTGTGGAATTCCTGCGGGCTCTGATATGCTCTTAAGTACATCTTTAAAGTACAACTCATGTCCCTTTTAGTATCATGCTAAGTAGGCAAATTTTCTTTCTCTAGAACAAGGTAGAAATTGAGGCCTGTCAAGAGAAGGTGAATTCGCTGGAGCACTTTATCAGCTCACAAAAATTGGAAATTGAGCATTTGAAGTCAAATGAAGAAGAACTTAACAATTCCCTTAAAGAAGCTAATCAAACTTTAGGAGAACTTCTAAAAACTAAGGTAAGAAAAAAATATGTAAACATTGCCAATTACATGAGACCCAAGGCACCAAGTAGTGTGCCTGGGAAGCAGTATTCCAGAGCTTTGGCTTGTCTTTGATACAGCCCTTATTTCACTAACAAAGATATAGAGCATGGAGGAAACATTGCTAATATGGATCTACATTAGAAAAATTCTGTTATGTATGCCACGACTGAGATCATCTGGAATTGGTTTATGTGATAGTAAGCACAGCAGTCTATTGTCTACACTGGACATGGCAACTGGGTTGTAATGTGGTTAGAATACACCCAAAGAGACTTTGCAGTGCCTCTAGTTTCTGTTTGTGTATTACTTTGATAATAAAAGATATCACGTTCTGTCTTGAGCATTAGTCCCAACAAATTGCTCTTGGTTCTTGAGTTTATCAATTCCATTTCATACAGGAACCTCATTACAGTTATTAACTAGTGTATTTCTCTAAACAACAGAACTATCTCAGTACAGATAGAGTATGAACGCCACATACTGTAAATAACTGACTGCTGGGAACAGCTCTACATGTGCTTGGCTTGTTTTCTAGTAGCACAGGAGAAGTTTAACTGTCCATGTAACTGGATTTCTGTATCAAATCCCCCCGCATTTTTCTCATTTACTTTTTTTGTTGTTGTCATCCTGCTTCTGTCTGTGACTGATTGCTGGCTCCAACTCAGTACTCCCACGTCAGGAATGAGTATCTCTCTAAATGCACTCTTGAAGTAACAGTCAATTCAATTTACTTGCAAGTAAACACTGAGTTGCAGTACATTCATCTTGCTCAATGGTTCTTTATTCCACAGGGCCCTCCATGGTGGTGTTAATTTGTTTAATACCTGCAGTCCAGTGACACAGTACTATAGTGCTGGTGACAGCAAGCAGTACCCATGGTAGTGTGAATGTAGCACACAAGGCTTCCAGCTGGGCTCCCTGTGTGGTATTTGCACAGGGTGGTACCGGACCACATGAGCGGGGAGCAGCCCAGGAGAGTGGAAGTGGGTGGAA
The DNA here is from genome assembly GCA_027574665.1 of Rhynochetos jubatus. Classification (NCBI taxonomy): domain Eukaryota; kingdom Metazoa; phylum Chordata; class Aves; order Eurypygiformes; family Rhynochetidae; genus Rhynochetos; species Rhynochetos jubatus. Next base: position 24,097,029 of record CM050650.1, on the reverse strand, counting down.
AGGAATCATATGCTGCTGCTGCTCAGAAAAGCAGAAATAAATTCCAATCTCATGTTGGAATTTAGAGCTCAAAGCAGGCCTGAGTTATCTTGCCTCTGTGGTAACAAGATGCATTAGGGACAAAAAGAGAAATAAAGAAGACTCAGACTAGGAGAAAGCACTTTAAATTTAGAATATTGACTTGAAATCTGTTACCTGGAAAGCAGTACTTTCTCATGCCATGTTAATGAAGTGATAACAGGTGGGAAAAGGAGTACTGCCTCAGAGTTCATACAGCTTCCTCAGAGACAGGATGTTAGTCTTAACTCAGTATCTGAACATTCAGAATTTGTTGTTATATCTAAAGAGATTAAGTCTCTTTATTTTCTGAATTCTTGTTTTTGTGCTGAATTAATCACCTGTGTGTACCTGGCTAGTAAGCGGATTTTCATGGTTCCTGCAGTAAAGGAGCTGCTATGATGAGGTTGTATGGACGCAAGCAAACAAATATACGTTACGACCATAGAATCACAGAGTGGTTTGGGTTGGAAGGGACCTTACAGACCATCCAGTTCCAACCCCCCTGCCATGGGCAGGGACACTCTCCACTAGACCAGGTTGCTCAAAGCCTCATCCAGCCTGGCCTTGAAGACAGTCAGTGAGGGGGCTTCCACAACTTGTCTGGGCCACCTGTTCCATGCCTCACCATAGAACATGCTCTACATGCAACACCAAACAACCATGCTCTACACCTAATATTGCATAACAGCTGAGCTTCCGTTTGACATGCAATGTTTAAATGCAAGAATTATGTTTCTGGTGTAATAACTACATTTATTATTTTGTAGGATGATAATATTAACATTATTGCTCAACTGAAGAAGGAAAATGAATTTGCCAACAGCAAAGTGCAGCTGTGGATGAACTCCTGTAAACAGATGGAACAGGAAAAGGAAATGTTGCAGAAACAACCCGTTGAACGTGATGAACTATTAAAGAAAAATCTAAATATGTCAAAGTCTAAGAAAGAAGGTAACCGAATCTAGAGTCAATGCTTTCTTAGTAGTACATTAGTCTGTAAAATTTTTTTCCCTAAAATGTCTATTGGCATATGCAGATGTAATACAGAACATGATTCTGAACTACTATAAAAAGGTACAACTGCAAATGGGTCAAACATTTTTAAAATGTAGTTCATCTTCTTAAAGTATCAGAGGCAACTCTGGATTATGAATATATGTTTTAAGTATTAAATTTTTGTCGTTAAAAGTGACTTAAGGAAGAAGGAGGGTATTTTTCTTAATAACTAAAGTTTGTGTACAGGTTCTTTTATGGTTTTCCAGCAGGCTTTCCCCTCTGATTCTCATGCTTTGTTCTTTATATTTTGGCTCATCTCATGAGATGCACTGTATTGTAAATTATACTTACAGAAAGGGATACAGACTCGAGTGTTCAGAAGTTACAAAATGACAGGGACAATGTTTGCCCATGCTCTTGTCATGCATTCTTTTCGAATTTTGCATGATTGTTCTTTGTTTAGCAAATACATTACTATGTCTAACATATTACTGATTTTGTTATACACAGTCACTTTTCATTTGTAGTTGCAGTTATAGAACACGTATAAGTAATTAAAATGTGTGACTATTGCATTATAAATTCTTATATATGCAGTTTTTTTGTTATTTATGTGAATAATGATATTTTGCTTTGAAAGGTGCTGATGAGAATGCCATTACAGAAGAAATGAAGTTAAAACTGGAAGAATTACAGGAATCTACAGAAGTAAAAACCAGAGAAGCAAATGAAAACTTGGAGAAATACTGCTCTCTAATTGTTAAATATTATAAGCTAGAGGAAGCAAATGAGATGCTAAAAACACAAGTCAGTTTGCTGAGTGCTCAGCTGAAGCAATCAACAAGTGATGCTGTCAGTAGTCCTTTGCTGAATTCGGATAAGACATTAACAGAGAGCAATCAGACTGTCGAGGAGATGAGGTCAGATGAACGAACCACTAAGCATTCAAATAAAAGGCAGAGATACGAATTAAACAGGAAAGATAGTGGAGAACCAAGATCCCCTCTGCCAGAGAATTCATCCAAAAGAAAAAAGAAGGATGATATCTGTCAAAATCTGCTGGGTCAGAAGAACACAGACGGTGGGCCAGATGGGCTTCCAGAAGTAGTGAAAAAAGGTATTTACGGTTTTTTAAAGGCAAACATTCTCTGAGTATAGCAGGAGTTAGATTCAGAGTACGATTTGGGTTGGAAGTGAGCTTAAAGACCATCTAGTTCCAACCCACCTGCCATGGGCAGGGACACCCTTCACTAGACCAGGTTGCTCAAAGCCTCATCCAGCCTGGCCTTGAAGACAGACAGGGATGACGCATCCACAACTTCTTTGGGCAACCTGTTCCAGTGCTTCATCACCCTCTCTGTGAAGAATTTTTTCCTGACGTCCAGTCTAAATCTACCCTCTTTTAGTTTAAATTATCCCTTGCCCTGTCACTACAGGCCCTTGTAAAAAGCGCCCACCCTCCAGCTTTCTTCAGGTATTGGAAGGCTGCTGTAAGGTCTCCCCAAAGTCTTCTCTTCTCCAGGCTGAACAACCCCAATTGTCTCAGCCTTTCTTCATAGAAGAGGTACTCCAGCTCTGATTGTCTTTGTGGTCTCCCCTGGACTCGCTCCAACCGGTCGATATCCTTCTTATGTTGGGGGCCTCAGAACTGGATGCAGACCTGCAGGTGGGGTCTCACAAGAGAAGAGTAGAGGGGAACAATCACCTCCCTCGCCCTGCTGGCCACGCTTCCCTGGTTACAGCCCAGGATATGGTTGGATTTCTGGGCTGCCAGCGCACACTGCCGGCACATGTCCAGCTTTTCATCCACCAGTACCCCCAAGTCCTTCTGCTCAGGGCTGCTCTCAATCCATTCTCCACCCAGCCTGTGCTTGTGTTTGGGATTGCCCCAACCCATGTGCAGGACCTTGCACTTGTCCTTGTTGAACTCCATGAGGTTCACACAGGCCCACCTCTCCAGCCTGTCCAGGTCCCTCTGGATAGCATCCCTTCCCTCCAGTGTGTCAATCACACCACACAGCTTGGTGTCATTGGCAAACTTGCTGAGGGTGCACTCAATCCCACCGTCCATGTCGCTGAGAAAGATGTTGAACAGGACTGGTCCCAACAGTGACCCCTGAGGAATGCTGCTCGTCACTGGTCTCCACTCAGACATTGACCACCACTGTCCAGCCAATTCCTTGTCCACCAAGTGGTCCATCTGTCAAATCCATGCCTCTCCAGTTTAGAGACAAGGATGTCATGCATGACAGTGTCAAATATTTTGCACAAGTCCAGGTAGAAGGACTTGCTCTTCCTTTATCCACCAATGCTGTAACACCATCATAGAATGCCACCAAATATGTCAGACATGACTTGCCCTTAGTGTTGGTCATATTGGCTGTCACCAATCACCTCCTCCTTCTCCATGTGCCTTAGCATGGTTTCCAAGAGGGTCTGCTCCATGATGTTGCTGGGCATGGAGGTGAGACTGACTGGCAGGTTCCCCAGGTCTTCCTTATTTCTGTTTTTAAAGACGGGGGTTACGTTTCCGCTTTTCCAGACAGTGGGAACATCACTGGACTGCCATGACTTCTCAAATATGATAGATGGTGACTTGGCAACTTCATCTATCAGTTCACTCAGGACCTGTGGATGCATCTCATCAGGTCCCGTGGACTTGGGTCCCTCTTCTCTCCAGGGCTTCATCCTATGGTACTACCAAGCAGATCTCTGAAGCAGCTGAAATCATCTCTCCTGAAGGCCAGGATAGCGAGCTTGCTGCACACCTTCCTCGCTGCCCCAAGGTTCTCAAACTCTAACATTTTGTTGTCACTGCAGCCAAGGCTGCCCTTGAGCATCACACTCCCCACTTTCCCCTTCTGTTTTGCTGAATTAGTTTTACTCTGGGTGAGTAGGTGACTACGCAAACATTTTTGGTGAGATTAGCCAGTGGGAGATGTGCCAGGTAGTGCCAAGTTAGTGTGTGTGGAGCTGTGGTGTTAGACCAGCATAACACGTTTATGTTGGTTTAATAACTACCATTCTGCTAATTGCTCAGTGGCCCTGGCAGTTAACAACTTCGTGGTTCCTCGTGGGGCGTGTATTAGAGGCTAAGCATGTGATATGGAACAGCAACAAATTTTTGCTGGTGGAAAACTGGCTCTAGTCAGTTAAAAGCATTATTTGAATGACTCACTGATGCTTACCACGTAATAGATGGGGAGGGAATCTAATCTTAAAAGCTGCAAGACTGGAGCGCTGGAGCACTGTGCTGGAGTCACGTTTGCTCCCTCCATAGCCCCACAGTTCCCTCAGTGTTACTGCTTATGAGGTCAAGGACCTCTGTGGGACCTGTGGGGCTACAGCCACTGGGTTCCTCCATGCCTGAGCAGTTGAGTTAAAAACAAAGAGCAGGATCTGCTCCCCATTTCCTGCACTCCCATCACCTCACTGAAGGTGTAGCGTGCAGCAAGCTGATTGGAAAACAGAAACTGGGGAGGAGAGGTGTCTAGAGGGAAGCCAAAGTGTTTTCCCTAAGTGTTTGCTTATTTGTGTGCTTTTATTTCTTTCAATACCAGAATCAGCAATTAAAAGTTTGTTAATTGGCAATATGTTACATTGATTAAAATTCCCTGAGTCAAAACTGTCTTGCCCGCAGTAGTAACACATTCTCATCTTCATGAGAGTTCAGTTTCCTTCTGCTATGAATGTAATGAAATTAGGTAGCCTGGTATTCCATCTAAGGGTTCACTGTAGCAGAAAGTAACCGAGAAGATGACACAGCTCAGGGCTTGAAAAACACGTACATTCAACTACCTATGAAGTACCCCTTGGCAGTAAAGGCAGTTGTAATCAGTCATTAAGAACAAGCCACTGAATCACCTCAACTTCGGTGATTACTCTGAGAAGTCAGGATTTCCAAGTCTACACATTATATGCATTTTATTTTCTTACCAGCATTATTGTTTTTCTGGAAACACACCTGTTCTGAGAACACATGTGCCACTTAATGTTTGACTTCTTGACTAATAGAGTGATAACAGACAGTTTGTGACCCTATAGAGAAGATCTGTTTGAGAAAGTGTAACGTGTTTAGCTGTTTTTAATAGAAACGGTTTGTTTTTTAGGGTTTGCTGATGTCACCACTGAAAAGGTCAGCCCTTATATTTTACGTAGCACAACCCTGAATCGAAGAACCAGTCCCCGTCTGGTTTCCCCAAGTGAGAAATTGCGTTTGCCTACACAAGATGTACGAAAATGTGGACCAGATAATCTCAGTGAGCGCTCCTGTTCGACACCTGGTGGCAGCAAACCACAAAAGGTAACTAAAAAAATGTATCTGGGTATGAAAGCCACGGGGAAAACTAATACAAGCACTAAATGTATTCATGTTGCCGGGTAAGTTTGAGGACATACCGTCATTCTTTACATTTCTCAGCAATACAGTGAAGATCATAAATACTGATTCACTCAAACACGATAGAGGGCTTGACCATGCTAGCAATCAGCAAATTGTTCCTGTGATGTGGTTTGTGACTTCATAGGGGAAACCCAGTGAGAAATGTAGATCAAATACAGGTATATTTTTAATTTCTTAGAATGGATATTAAAGAGCAGTTATTCCTTATACTGTGGTTTCTTAGGTTTCAGAAAAAATAAACAGCAAAATAATTAATCTTTGGGAGTTGTAGTTCAGGCTTAAGTTTTCTACGACAACTTTGCTTGGAATTCCAGATTTGAGATGCTATAAAATAACTGCAGATATTTGAGAGGCAGTTAAACATGCAAAGAGGGAACATTTAGATGGTAAAGAAACTAGTTATAATGTTAGTGTTTGGCAGATTTGAAGGTTATCAAAACTAATAAATGCTTTTGAAAGATGATTTTTATTAAGAAGATTAGTAACTGAAGTTTACATTAACTTTGCAAGTGTTTTCAGTAATATGACAGACTGCTGAATGTTTCACAGTACATCAGCATAAGGCATACTTTCGAGGCTGATGCAGATGCTTTGCAGATTATAGAACAATATTCCATCTTTTAGGACATAAATAAACCTTTAGTTGTCTGAAATCTCTAAAGTTTTTAACCATGATATCTCAACCTCAGCAGCAAGAGAAGAGTTATGGCGTATTGATACTTCTTTACATAAAGCCTACATAGAAATATGCCATTAGAGAAAAATTCTTCCGTTTGCCAGGTTACGCAGAAACATTCTCTTGGCAACCAGTGGAGTCTGCCACACAGCCAAAAGGGAACCAATAAAACAAGAGAACAACTTTTTTTTTGTTTTTTCTAAATGCAGTTATTTTGTGTTAGCCCATAAAACTACGTTGGCGAGACACCAAAAGTAAGTAAAGGCAAGAGCCATGTAGTTTAGTGGATGTATAGGTTTTGGGGCCAGAAAGCACCGTGGGGAAGACGAGCCAGATCAGAGCCATAATTTTGTTTGATCTACAGCAATAGGAGATCTGCATTTTGAAGTGAAAGTGAAGCCACTGAATTTGTGGATGTTGTTTCAGGGTTAATTGCCCTCTTTGCCAAAATTTGCTGGTGCTTATAGACATTGCCTGGAGGTCGGCGTGTTCTTACTGTTTCATTAAGTGATGTCAATAAATTTTATTTACATTCATTTATGTATGTTTTCCTGTAACTTTTGAAACAAATGGAGTGTGTTGCATGTGAAGAAACACAGTGGTGCAAAAAAAAGGAAGCCTTGGCAGCAGAAAGTTGGGCAACAATCACCTGCCAGCATGGCATAAGCTCGTAGGTTCCTCTGACCACAGTCAAGGTTACAGCAAGTAACAAGTCATCAGTAATAAATTGATTTTAGCTTAACTGGGGGAGGGATTTCCCAAACAGTCCTACTCTTTGCCCAAGCTTGTGTTGTCTATGTCTAGGGACAGGCTACTCCTTACCTTCAGCTATGTAGGGGAAATTAAGTTTTCAGGGTTGTTTTTTTCTCCCAAGTGTAATTACGCAGAAGATGTCGGTTCCAGGAATTTCTGCCCTTCTCTCTTGGAGATTGCTGGATACATGTGTGTGTTATTTCAAGATGACGTACATCTGGGAATTTCTGCAGGAATTTCTCATAGTGTCATTTGTCGAAACCATCAAAACGTGTGGTTTCGTGCTTTATATTAATACAGTAAATGGTGTGTCTTATTTTAAAAGTGAAATGAGCCTTGTTTCCTTTTCTTTGATAGGTATTTATACGCATTTCACTTCAGACACCCAGTTTCAAACTGTTGCAAATTTCTCAAGGTGTTTAAAATGTGCCCTGTCATTTCAATATGCAAATTTATTCTCTTTCCTGTGTGAACTTAATGTAGAATTTAAATTGAATGCTTTGACTGCACATTAGTAAAAATGTTAAATCTGGTGTCTGTCCAGATGTGAACAAAAAAAGTGACAACTATGTTTTATCTTTACAGAATTATGTATAGGAAAAATGAAATATAGACCTCAGTACACAATATCTGGTACCTTAGTAAACAGATTGAGTACTGTCTATTCCTCGCTTAGCTTTTTTCTGCTCCTAGCAAATAGCTTGCCAGCTGTGAAGCAGATATTCCATCTTACACCACACCAAAATGATTGATAGTTTCACGGTATTGTGTATTCAAACTGATAAATGTCTTCAAAATATTACTTTTTTCTGCTTTCAGTATGTAAGTATATGTTTTATGCAAATTCCCAATATTTAGTCTCTTGCAGTAAGTCTTTGGACCTGCTGCAGAAAGCTAGTAAGGTTTTCCATTGCCAGTATAATGGTACATTTTTGTTTGTGTTCCAGGTAAATGATGAACAGGAGTCCCAAGCAGTAACAGCTTTTCCACCAAGGAAATCTACTTCAAGGTCACCACTTTGCCCATATAAGAAACCCCCGAAAACTGTCTCTGATAATAGGAAGGAGAGTTGTATGATTCACAACGCCAAAAATTCTCTGAATGAACAAAGACTATCTGAGCAAGATGAGCAAAAAGAAAATTGTAAGGTGCAGTAAATCTGTGTGGACTTAAACACAGCTCAGAATAACTGATGATCAAAAACAAGTTTGTGAAATATCAGAACTATATAGAAGGCACCATTTTCTCTTATCCGAGGATTAACCAGATATAGGTTCTGCAGAGCTTGTTCTCGAACATGTACTAATACTAATAGTTACTCGAACTTGTGGAATTATAGTGAACAGATATAAATGATCTTCTGTAGACTTTTCTGTAAATAGGTCTTCATAAACCTTGTTATCCACTTTTCCCATGGTTTAATATTTTATATGTTGCCATGTAGTTCATTGTTGTGATTTTGTTTGTGTATTGAAGGTTGATTTATAAATGGAAATTAAACTCACTTAAGTATCTCTAAAAACATAAGGTTCCTGGAAAAATGAGGCAAACACTATTGGATGATTCAAAATTACTTCATTTGTAAGTGGAAAACCAAATATGAAACCAGATATAAGATACATCCAGTGCACAGGTCCAGTGTGCTGTGTCTTGGTACCCCTTCTTCCAGACAGAATTACATTATGCAAAAGGGGATGAGACCTGGTTGGAAAAAAAACACATAGAGGAGTGTCTGTTTTCCCTGTAACTATGACCATCTCTCAGTCTCTCTCTTTATACTTTCCAGTATGCACTGGCTTTGCCCATAGCCAAAGGTCTTTACACTGTTAACCTTAACCTCTGTGTAACAGCCCTTGGTCAGGCAGTAATCCGCAGCAAGCTGGGGTGGGCACTACGTACCTGGCCAGAAAGGACACCGTAACAACCAATCCTGCTCGCTCTACCAATAATGGCTGTCTGCTGACTGCCTGCAGGTCACCCTTCACCCTGAAAATGCTCAGCCTCAAATGTGTCACCTCACATGAAAAATGTTGCAGACTTGTACCTGATGTAATGAGAGTGGATGTGTTGGAGAAATGGCCAGATGTCAAGAAATATCTGCATAGAAAGCCCTGAGTTAGACCTTTTTCATTCAAGAAAAATCCTGTTTGAGATACAAAAAGAAGGTAACTCACCTGGAAATAGCGTTTAAGGTTCTGGCATCATCAATATAAGAAAATAACTCCATCTAGCTCACGATAGTGCACTTGAGTTTAGGGTGATTCACTACAAATAAGCTCACCACAACAAGCTTGTACTTATGGATTTCAAAGGTCTAATCAGGCTTGCTCAATAGTGCAGAGCAATTCCGGGCAAGAGTAAAAGGGTGACATCAACTAAATCAGTCATTATCAACCCGAACAGACATGACTTTACAGTAATTCATATTGCTTATGCTTGCCTACCCAGCCCAAGTATCAGGCTCCTGTGCATGAGCAGTAGTGTCCCCAGGCTCCAAGTTACACAGCTGAGACGCATTTTCACATTATTCTTCTGTCAGAAAGATGTTTTTCATTTCAATGTAAGTGGGCAATAAGTTTTCTACTCCTTGAAAAAGATTCCTTAACTTAAAATAAAAGGAACTACTTTTGTTCCAAGTTGAGCTTTCGAAGTATAAGTGCTCCTCTAAGGATACAAAGGTAAGATTCTACTTGAAGTTGTTAGTTTTATACTGAAAGCAGTGTTTTTCTCTGTTTACATGTAATACACACCATTATTCTGCCTTGCTTACAGCATTGTCCATTATAATGCAGTTTATGAAAACAAATCATCTACTCATCAGTCTAACTGAAAGACCTTTAAAGAAATTCAGCATTTGTTGAACAGAAGTCAAACAGAATAACACAAACCAAAATATTCCATATAGTTCAAACAATCAAAATCTTTATATACAAGCTATCCTTCAGTAATCTGGGACCTCTGTACTTGGGGTCAGTTCAGTAGAACTTGTGGCTTTTTCTTGAACACCTCTGTTTGTTGGTTAACTCAAGTATTAGGTAATTAAAACAATCCTTGTGGCATTATGCCTAGAGGCATCTTCCAGGGAGACAGAAAGAGGCCCATCTTAAAGGATGCAATTTGATTGCCTCATCTTTTGTCAGTATACCAACAAAGCTGCTCATGAAAGTTAAATTATTTCAGATAAGGTTATGTATCTTCAAATTATTTAAGGGATCATGTGTGAAATTGCAGCAATTTTTAAAAAAATTAATTCTCTTGAGTTAGAAGCATGGGTGTGAAAATGCTTTGGTAACGTACAATAGGAAAAAACCCAAACCAAAACTGATGTGTTTTATTTATCCCGATCATTGTTTTTCTATTTTAAACTGATGCCTTGAAAAGTGTCCCACTTGGAGAAGAGTGTGGAAAAAACATCTATCTTTAGAAAGCAGTCTAATCTTAACCAGACAAATTTAAACAACGATGTTATAACGAAGCAAGTAAATATGACTAAAAGAAAGGATTGGGGCTTTAGTAAATGCGTATTTTCCAAAATGGCCGTGTTTGTATTTTATAAACTTTTAGATTTTGGTAAAATTTTTGAAAGATTACAATGCCTATTATATTTTCAGTAACTAGTATGTATTGTAGTACTAGCTAATCTTTGCTTTTTGGCATATGAGATGATATAGGTTAAGATTTTCAATTGGGCTTGTTCAGCCTGGAGAAGAGAAGGCTCCGGGGAGAGCTTACAGCACCTTCCAGTGCCTGAAGGGGCTGATAAGGAAGCTGGGGGGGACTTTTTACAAGGGCCTGTAGTGACAGGACAAGGGGTAATGGGTTTAAATTGAATGTGGGGAGATTTAGATTGGATATCAGGAAGAAATTCTTCCCAGAGAGTGTGGTGAGGAACGGGTTGCTCAGAGAAGATGTTGGTGCCCCATCCCTGGAAGTGTCCAAGGCCAGGCTGGATGAGGCTTTGAGCAACCTGGTCTAGTGGAGGGTGTCCCTGCCCATGGCAGGGGGGGTTGGAACTAGATGAGCTTTAAGACCTCTTCCAACCCAAACCATTCCATGTTTCCATAATTCTATGATCTTAAGGTACTTAGATTAATACCTACATCACTTGAAAATGGGACTTAATATTCTGCATCTTATTGCATACTGCTGAGAGTTCTGATCACAATTCATGCAGAGTTTTGAAAGCTGTATTGAAAGTTTAATTTCCAATCTATCTGTAAATCAAGCATGCAGCAGGAAAAAATCAAAATGCCTCATCAGAATTCCTAGTAAGAGAATGGCATAGGGCATGTTTTGTCCGTGTCAGCCATCCGTAAGGAAGGAGAGGACACAATGAGAGAGGGTTTCTCTCTCATTGTGAAGGTCCCTGTATAAATGCTGTCCTTGGTGCTCTGGTATCGCTCTTAGCATGTTAACCTGATTATTGCCATAGCGATGCTGTGTTATGTCACAGGAGGATGCATTAGCTGGAGTTCTTCTTCATTTTCCTGTTTGCCCAGGGTTTACATCGTAATTGGTGTAGAATCTAGTTTGCTGCTTTAACTAATTTTGAATGCTCTCTGAAATGCTCGAAGTTGTAGGCTAAAAGCATGTTGTGGGAATGCTGGCGTCCTGTTGCCGTGTGCTGTTACAGCTGATGGAAGGGTCTGGTTGGTTTGTGATGTTCAGCTCTTTCTTCAGGCTTTGAACTATTCTCCTCCTTTTTACCTGTTAATGAAAGGAAAACATAAAAGGAGATTTGTTTGGCTGCCCCTCTTCCAGGATTATTATTTAGGGCCAATTTTTGAACTGATCTCTCATATGCTGGAATCTAAAACACTCCCAGGTCGGATCCTGCCCTGAGTGCTTGGAGCCCGCTGAGCTGCAGAGATCCTCAGGAGTTCCCCAAGCCCTGGGGACAGGCACATCCCAGCAATGGCAGGCCTGAGACAGCCCCGTCTCTCCTGTGACACAGCTGATGCTTGCTGACCCACAAGGGTCTGCCAGTCCGGTAACGACCCCTGGGAAGGACGGGTAGAGCTGAAAGAAACACATCCTCGCTACCCAGCTTACAGGTTGTGTTGGTGTGCCCTACGGATGAAGCATGAAACAGAGGATGAAAAATACCAGGGGGAGCTGTGGTGAATCCAAATCCATCTGGTCTCGAGCATGACAGGTTGGACAGTCTCAGGTTGGACCACAATCCTGCAGTGCCCTAAATCCTTCATGACAAAGCGCAACACACATCTAATGGGGGTTTTCTTTGTACTGCATGTGGCAAACGAGTCCCTTTTAGACAGGGAAACATAGCTGGACAACACAAACACTCTGTACTGTAGGGAAAGTAGTGCCACTCCATCGCCCGGGTGCCAACTCTGTGGTGAGAACATGCTGATTTTTTCCCAGAACGGGTTTCAGCTGCCTTATCCTTGTTCCTGCTGTTTGAGGTTTCAGCCATTTAACCCTTAAAATGACTTAATCTCCCTCTGCTATTGCCACCTTATCCTAAAAAGCCACAAATTACAAAAAGACCGCCAGTAATTTTCTGCAGAAAAGAGTAATGGAAAACTGCTGTTTGAACTTTAAAAAATGTTGACAACTGAATGCACAGTGGACTACTGTGCAAGCAAATGGCAACAGCAGTATTCACAAGCAATGCTGTGGATTTGCTTAAAATATAGATTAGTGTATCTATAGCTCCAGTGACAGGAGACAGGCATCTCTGTTGTATATTTGTATATATTTGTATATACGTGTGAGTGCATCTTGTCTGACACACTCATAGGCACCCAGCCACTTAGTTCAGCGTAGAGTTTAGAAACTATACAGCACGTAGAAAAACAGAAAGTAGGTATGAAATAGTTCAATCTGCTTAGCTTTTTGCTTTTTTTAATTTGTCTTCCTGAAAGGTTTTTTAACAGCAGACGAATCACGGTCTCGATGCGCAACTGAGCTGTTGAAATCCATAGGTGAATGCACCGATGATTGATGGGTGCATGGAAAAATCAGCAGCTTTCTGCATTGTGCCTTTCTGCTGCTGTGCTTCCTAAATTAAATGGATGAAAGCTTAGTGAGAACCTGCTTTTAGTACTGGATGGTGTTTCAGGGTTCCTCAGGCCTGCTGAGTGTACCGCACGCGACACAATGTAAACGCATTGATATTGTGAAGGAAGATTGCCTTTTTCACAAAGTCCTGCGTCCACGTCACATTACTGATGTCTTTTTTAAAGGCTGAACAGGGGAGTGGGAAATTATTAATTGTGGTTGGGGACTGCTTTGATTTTTTTTCACAACAGAGAAATGGAAAGGTTCTGTGTTCTTTTGACTCTGTGCTGAAAAAAACCCTGTTTTCAGTAGTATTGTTGATATTTAAAGGTATGTGTGGATTTAGTCATTGTCTGGCCCTGAGTGATTGAAGATTTTAGTTCTCCTGAGGAGCATAGTTTGGATCCTTTATAATTATTTTAGATCAGATTATGAAGGCTAAAAATAGTAATGGAGATGACATACTTTATCCTTTTGGATTTTTTTCCTTGATAATTTCTTATGAGCAGTTACAGAGGGAAAGAATCTGTTTCATGATTCCTAGATTTCCTACTTGCTTAACTGCATGTTTAACTTGGTTAGCTGCTCTTTTACCTCTCTCTTTATTTGGTTAACACTTAAATTAGTGGCTCCTGATGCTATCTTCAGATCAACAAATCTGCTGAGCCAGGCTGTTACACACGGAAGTACTGGGATTGGTTTATCTAAATAACAATCTCCCATTAACTGCACATCCCCTTAGTAGTGTTTTTAGTGTGAATGGGAAAGGTACTAAATGATTGGTTTGTTCAGGTGTCTTGAACCCCTTTGCTGCCGCCTTTGACACAGCAGCGTGCTGCCTGTGTTATAAGCATCGTTTTAATGTGCTAAAGTGGCAGGGAAAATGGAGGGTTAGTGAATCAGCTGCCAGAAAGAGAATACAGCCCTGAAAGTTCTACCAGAGCTTCTGAAATGTAGGTAAGTTCGTGGGTGGAGTTCACATTGTGTGTGGCCACAGACTTAGAAAGAAAAAGTCAGAAAACTAAAGTCTTGTCTTTGCTTTAATGCTGGTGCTTTGAAGAAACAATCAACCCAACCTGTCATAGGACTGGTGCTGGAACAGCTGTGTTCCATACCCTGTGGGCTGGTACAGGGTGGTACCATGCTCTGATGAGCCCTAACAAAGGAGAGCAAGTGTTAATGAATATTTCTTATCCCAGATCCCTTCGCCAGCAGAGGAAAGTGTGGGAATAAAGTGATTTTAAAGACCTATTTCTGCATTGCTGCCTAGGGTACGCTGTGAAAATGTTGATGGGAATGTAAGCAGTTGCTGGCTTGCTGTAGCAGGCGGGAGGATTCCACAAATTCATATCGTCCCTGTGGTACAGTGGAGATAGTTCTATAAATTCAGTAATGCAGCTATGATTATTCTTCTCCTCGCCTCTCAATTAATCAGTACTGCACATATTGTTCCCTGTCAAATATCTTATTTTGTCAGATGCCAGAGAGCAATGTTGTTCTCTTTTTCAAATTGCTGGTTTGATTTCTGGCAATACTTGATTGCTTTAAAATGCGCTTTCTACATCCATTTTCCTCAGTACTTAATTAACTGGAGAAAAAGACTGAAATGAGGTTTCAGTTAAGTAGGTGTTTCACTTTTGTCCCCACTACCTCATTCATTTCTTTCCTCCAGCTCACTCAGTAGTCTCAAAGACTTTATCTTTCAATTGCAAGAGATTTTGCCGTCCAGATTCTACAGCTAGATCACCCCCTTGGAAAATGCATCCCATGCTGGGAAGAACACTGAGGCAAGAATGCGGAAGAAGGGGTGAAAAGCAATCCCGTATCCAACCAAGACTGCAGTGTAGGTAAGCAAAACACAGCTGGTCATTTGAGAACGCTGTCCAGCGGCCATGGCAAGAAGCCACGTGCCTGAGCGTGCTGCAGTGACAGCACGAGGGTTGGACTAGCCAGGTGTCACAGCATCTTGCAGCAACTTTCTTGTAACTGCACTGAGTTTAGGTTTAACATCCCAAGTGCAGTTTCCATCTACACTAAATAACAGGCAAAGTTGGAAGCAAGCACTGCTTCATAAGATGGCAGCTACTACAGCACTGCCAGTGCTTGAGCAACATCTGGGGTACTTCTGTGCCTGCACAGGAACAGGTTTAGGCATCTACAGTACAGGTGACTGCTGGAAAGCACTTGGATCTCACCCTTATCCCCCTTCTATTGGTGTGACCCGTTCTGTCCTAAGTGCTCGTGGGAGTGCAAGAGTTTGCATCCAGTAAGTAACGTACCATAGAGCAGCAGCGCCACAAAACACATTGCATAAGGTAGCAGCAAATTTACCTTTTCTTTGTAAAAATAATGTAGAAGACTTCTACTAAATCATAGCCTAGGACTCCATATAGTCAAAGTTTATGCCTACCATGTACGCAGGTTCCTCAGAGGTAAGATGCCAGGCTGAAGTTCCAGAATTCACTGGGGCAAACCAGGCTTTTTTTGTTGTTGCTGCTGCATGTTTTCCTGTGACCCTGTGTGTTTTACCTGTTTCAGCCTTACAAAGAGCCCAAGACCATTTCAGCTGTATACATTAGTGATCCAGTAGAATCGTAATGGGAGAAGGGAGAATGGTGATGAACTATGCAGTCCGCAGTTTGGATTCATATCATTTAGTAAGCAGTCAAAAAGTTCACCTATCTTGAAACACAGAAGAGTAGATTCTGAATGGCAGATGATTGCAGAATGGACTGAGAAGGTCTGAGCAGTGTGGTTGGACTTGCTCAAGACTGAGAAAATTATGAACATAGAAAATGGGTTGCAGCTTAATCAGTTAGGGTTACTAGAGCATCCCCTTGGAATTCTGCTGTATTAAGAGATAATCACAATGGCCTCTTTTTCTTCTGTGGAACATGACCTGTGGATGTTCATGACACAAAACGGGGTCTGGAAGCTGTCATCTAGAAAGGGAAAAAGGATGGGTAGGGTTAAAAGCTGTTCAGCAGATTCTGAGGAACTTATTGGGAAACTCTTACAACTCCAGTTTGGTTTGAGGGTCATTACAATGGGCATTCAATCTTTCTTAAAAGAAAATTAGTTGTTCTTGTTGAAACTCATTAAGGACAATGGATAATATGCTTTCTGTGAGCTGGAAACACATAATGTCCAGTGCTTCAAAGGAAACATTTTTCCAGCTCAGCATGCTGGTGTTCAGAAAACATCCAAACTCCTGATAGAGATCCAATGGATTTCTCTGTGCACATGCTTTCTTAAACTGACAGGTGAGAGCTGCAGTCTTCAGTTCTTCTTTTGAGAAGTTTATGGCCTTGAAAGACATTAAGAAATGTCCAAGAGCAATAAAAAGTGCAACTTTAAATCCTCCTCTTCTGTGGCTCTGAAGCTATTCTTACAATAATTTCTGAACTAATCTAAAAGTTGTTAAAACCTGTCCACAAGGCTGCTCTTTGTACATATTATAAGTTAATTTTATATCTTCTGTGTTCTGTTTTGCTGAGTTGACTGCTAAAGAGAACCTTCAACACAAGGAAAAAATACAGTACGGCAGCCGAGGCTATGGAAGCCAGAGGACTGTGAGAGCTTGTGGCCAGACCTGCACAGTGCTGAGCCAGCAGGTTTGATCCTGTGTCTTAACTCTGTGAGCGTCGCCCTTTCCTCACTTTTCCCCTCTAGATCTAATTTTGGAGCTTGCTGACATACAACTGAAGCAGGGCCTGGGCTAGGCTTGGTTTCAGTGACAAGCTGTCAGCTACGTGGGTGTGAAGATTCTCTTGTACGTGTGTCCTGTGGTGGTGAGAGGGGCCGTGTTTCTGTGACACTCATCCATTTATATTTTCCAGTTGTCTCCATGTGTGGAAAGCCTGGTTTACTTAGGCAGATACTTGTGTACTTGAAGAAATCGGAATTTGCCCGTGCATTCAGAGAGTTGACTGTGCATATGGAATGGGAAGAACTGGAGCGATGTTTCGGTGTACTTGGCTGGGCAGTGTATATTGCCAGAGCAGGCAGTGAAATGAGTACGTCCACTTGAAACTTCAGAAGAAATTTAAGAAATTGTAATGGAACTATTCGGGCTGGAATTTCTAAAAATATTACCCCTGCCACTTTATCAAAATAAGAGATTCCTATTTTATGTCCCATGCAGAAGAGAACTTGTTTCACAGGACATTTCCCCTTCTGCCTGTGATGGGGACACTGGGTCAGTACTGGTTTGGAAGAAAGTTTCCACATACCAGATCACTGACATTTTCTGTTGTGAGAAGAATAAACTCGGGTCCTGTGCTCATCTCAGGGCAGTCATTTTCATTTTTACTGGTTTACTTTTAAAACTTTCCCATGTGCAGTATCTAATTATGGTACGTTATAAAAATCTGTATTTAGATGGTAACAGTGCTGAAAGGGACTGTTGGTAAATTGCTTATTCACTTTGATGATTAAACCAGTAATTATTGCATTAGCATCATAAGCCACACTCTGCTGAGATAACTCCTAAGGCAATCCCATGAGACCTGATGGGCTAAGTACAAAGGGTATGGCACTTGAAGAAGGGAAGGGCAAAGAATATCTGGGAGATAGTGCCAGGGATTAAGTGGAGGTTGCTTTCTCCCATATCTGCTTCTGTGACTCAGGATAATAGTGCTGGGGTGTGGTACATCAGAAAGGATTTTATTTTTTTGGCCTTAGAAATGTAAAAATAGATCTTTCCACGACTGGCTATTAAAGGCCTTATAACGCTTCCCTCCATGTCTTATCACTGAGTCTATACTCACACAGTAATCAAAGCAAACAATTTTATTGGGTTGGGTAAGATGGCCTTTCAGCTTCCACAATGCTGCTGCGTCCAGCTGCCTGTGCTGCTCTGTGTTCCTGTCCTGAAATGTTTGGTAACACTGCTGGATGCCATTCATCAGCCTCCTTCCTCCTCCCCTCACCTGAGGCAAATCTTTAGGTGTCTTTATGCTGCACTTTTTTTTTTTTTTTTTTTTTTTTTTGAGAACAAACACATTATGATCCTCCTAAAAGCAAAGGCATAAAATAAGTGTAAGATATTACTTAGTGTTTTCAGGAGCTTTAGGCTTTATATGATAAAATTCCAAGAAACAAATTACCTGGAGCAGTTTGCTCACTGCAGGACAAAGAGGCACCAGATCCTGCACCTCTGCGGGTGCTGTGCTAGTTTCCCATCAATTTCCGGAAATGATGCACTTACAGACCCATTTCAGGGGCTATTTCAAGCCCAGGAGTAACATTTTTTCCACACTCCTGGATTCTAAGAGCTACTCTTACCTGTACCTCTTCGCAAGAACCAGTGTGGTTTTTTTCTTTATAAGGAAATATTTTTCATGGAATTGATGACTTCTTGAATTGTATTTGAGTATGGATCTTGTTTGGAGACCAATATTCTGCAACTGAAATGTCATCTTTGCACTTCTAAAGGTATAAAACTCTCTGATGTTGGTTTTGAGCCAGTGGTTAGATAAAATACAAGCTTTCCTGAGTGGAGATCATTTCATTACTAGAGAAAGTGGGGGGACCTGTTCACTCTGAAAACTCGTTAGAGAATCGCCCCAGTTCCTTAATAAAAGTTCTAGGAAAAAAAATGCTGTTCTAAACCATAATGTTTGGAACTCCAGCGTTGGGTAGGTAAATGCCACTCTCAGCTGAAGATTCAAAGCAGACCACAGAACGCACTCTGCAGAGGTAGTAAGCCAGTGTGAACAGCAGAAATAAATCTTGGTGGGAGGCGTGGTACATGCTTTCTCCTGGGCACACTATTTGAAATTGCATGTTCTAAAGCAGAGAAAATTGCTCCTCAGACATACCTGGATGAACCAGATTGAAAATTGCCTTGGGCTGGAGTCCAGTGACAGAACTGCCCTCTGTGCCCCCACTTCACATCAGTAACCATGCCATGTATGTACGTGGAGAATAACACCAAGGGGGAAGGTGCTAGTTGTTTTAAAAGGCTCTTGTCTTTGACACACTGTCCTGTCTTCCGTCTATGTTTTCCTATATTGTTTCTTCACCCTCTCCTTCCCTACCATCTATTTTTTCTTACAGAAGGAGGCAGTTAATTGCTTTCTTCTACTCCTCTGTCTCCATGTAACGTTCCATTGAGTGCATATCCTTCTCCGTGGAAGAGCAATGGTGCTACTCTCTTTCCCAAAGCTGCTACAGGCACTACAGCCACAAGTTTCCTGGTAAGCAGTGGGGATTGCTTGGCTGGTGCACGGCCAAACATGGGTGGTGGGTCAGGCAATGCAGTCGGATTGCCTGAGCTGGCAGTATTCCTGTTGTTTTAGGGAACAGCTCTCAGACACTGTGCTGGAGTAAGTGCCAGCAGGAATTTGGAGAGGGGCATTGGTTTTGTATAGCAAGTATACAGAAGGGCAGAGCCCAGGGAAATGAGAATCCAAATAACAAGTTGGCAAACATCCAGCACGGGTAAAAAATACCACTGCAAAGACCTTGACAAATGTTTCCATCCTCTTATTTTGCCTGCCTGGTCCAGAAAACAGTGACAGTGAATAAAAAGAGTTTGGTTTGAAGACAAAATACTAAGAAAAAAATATATTGTTGTAGGTCAAAAAGACCACTTACTATGGAGTTCCCTTCCATCCACTGGCCAATTCACTTTTTGAAGTCTCAAAGCCACCCAGCTTCAATTACTCCTTTTGTGGGAACTGTGCCTGTTCTAATAAATGTCATTGCCCACAAGCTTCTCCAGGTGTAGGTTATGCTTATGCTTCTTATTTAATCTTTCTGAAGAGCACTTCTTTCTCCTGCACTTGCTACATCCTTCTAATATATGTGGGCAGTTTTTATCTTTTTCCTTTTGTCGTTGCCTGACTAAACATGCAGATATATGGTTTAAAAAAATCCTTTGAATCTATTCTCCACCAATTAATTTTACTCATATTTTCTGAGTTCCTTCAAAGTCTTCAGTTGGCATTTTTGCAGAGAAAAACACCCGGTTTAAGCTCTGCAACCAAGTACCTTCATTCTCCTATTAAAGGATTCTCAGCTCTATCTCTAAGGCACTCAAACCCTTGAAGGAGTTTACCTTAGAAATATGCTCGGCATTCTCTAGTCAGATAAAATTACATATCTGCTCAAAGTGAGGTTCTGTTGCTGATTTTTTTCCTCCACAAAACTGACTTAAAATTCATTAATTTCAGCTTGTATTGCTCTTCAAACACTTTTGCTACCTACTTACAGTCACTCAGACAGCAACTAAACAGATACCAAAACTCTCTCTCCCCAATCATGGCACTTTGAAAGACAAAATAACTTTCTTCCTTCTAATTATTTTATAATTTTCATTTATTCCTCATTCAAAGCATATGTGTGACTCCCACATGCCTAGTGTTGAAAAGCTGGCAGCATTACGAATTTGCAGAAACAAACAAGCAAAGGTAGCCCATGTGAAAGCCACGCTATTCCAGTTCCTCAGAAATGCTCCCATCTGACTGCGCTGCAGTAATATGAGCTTTAGAATGCAAAGTCCAAACCCCTGACCTTGAATCCCTTGGATCACCAGACTGAATGAGATGCCTTCTTGCATAGAGGACCGTAAAGTCAGACCTAGAGGAGGACTCAAGCACGAAATCCCTCGCAAGGCTGGAATTATCAGCCTCACTCCCTGCAGGACAGTGTGGGATGAGAGAGCCCCACAACCCAAGCCCTGTGCACTGGGCAAGGACATTCTGACAAGCAGTTGGCAGGCAATGCAAGTGGAAAACTGTGGCTAAACTCTTGCACCCTCTGTGGAGCTCAGAGTTCTGCACGAGGCCCTTAGCAGTCTGGTTTTCTTCCCTTTTTTTCTCTTTAATACAGAGATTATCAAGAAGAAAGAATTTCTATTTCTTCCCACAGTTATTGGGAAGGAAGAAAACTTGGTGCCTTGTAAATGAGTGCTGCAAATGCAGCTTGTCATGCTAGTGTCTCCTGTTTTGTTCCTACTATCTAACCTAGAGGAACTAATTCAAAAACCCAGTTGAGTATCTGTTCGTGAGGTGTGGTGTCGGATTTGGGTCTCCCAGCCTGAGGAAGGCATTGGAATCTGTCTGGCCCCACTTAATGAGCAAATGCTTCAACCAGTCCAGGGTGACAGCAGAGATAACAATCACACCTCTAATACCATCTTCTCTGTGAATTAATTATAAAACCAAAACAGTGCCTTCAGTTTTTCAAAGAGCCATTATAAGCTCTTCTCTCAGGAGAGGGCTAGAGGGTCTGGATTAAAAGGCAGATGTGCTTCCGCTCATCCTAGATAAGATGCCAGGCTTGCAGAGGAGAGAGACAGAACTGTGGCCATGTATTTATGCCTGGCATTTCCTATTGTCTCTCCACAGGTCACTTCCCTCTCAGCATGTGAGGTTTTCAGATAACCGTTTTGAGGTGTAAAATTCTCAGCAGGCACCACATGAGGAGCCTTAATGTTGAACTTAGAGTTTTATATTCTGCTTTGGTGGTCAAACTCTTAAAAGCAAGCTGTTAAAAAACAAGGTCTTCTTTACTGGATGTAGTCGCAGCCTCCAAGCCTCTCTTGCTGGTCTACCCCAGAAAACAACAAACACAGCAAAAAAGTGCAGCAACAAATAATCTACATAGACAGGTTTTATGTAATTAAAGCCATTCTGCATGCTAAGTACATTATCTGTCTTTTAGAAACCTTATCAGGCTAATACACAAAAATGTACAGAAAAACCTCTCTATACCAGTTCTCCATGGAAAACACCCTTCCTGCTGCTCTGATGCAAGTAGTTTCTCATTGCCTCGTATTTAAATTGCATAGCAGTTGATCTGCCATAAATTGTTGCTCAGCATTGATGTACAACATTTGTACTGGAGATGACAGAATATTTAATAATAGACATTTTTTGCTCACCTCATCAAGGTTATGCCTCTTACTTTTAATGTGCCTTTGAAATACATCTTCCACTGACCTTAGAAAAAGAATAAAAAGGAATGTCAGTGGAAAAAAAAAAGACTGTCCAAAGGCCATATGCTTCCAAATGAAAAATACTACTCAGCCCATCTTTCAGACCACATCCCACCTTTTCAGTCTTGCTCCAACCCTTCCCTGTGCCTCCTGTACCTGTACATGAATTTAAAAGACAAAATCATGAACATTTTAAGGTTGTTGAATATTGTCATTCCAAGTGCATGTAGGAGCTCTGGTGGGGACAGTCTTTCATGTATATAATTCCAGTTTCTTCCATATATAATACAAATATGAGTATTGGTACTCTAGTCCCCCCTGTATTTTGGTGGGGCATAAGTGTCTCTGTTACTACTGTCAAGTATCATCCCACCACATTAACGGGGTGAAGCTGCTGAGGGTACCGAAGCGCTGGGCAGCACTTCAAGCAGCTTCCTAGATTCATTTATAGCTGTAGGTTCTTTGTCTAAGATACTGCATTACTCAAAGGGGACTTTTGAACTGCCTCTAGTCAAAGCTTTTTAGACCTCTGAGGTTATTTGCATGGTCTCTCTGTTCTCAGACCCCCTTTTTAGCAACTTCTAAAAGAAACACTGGAGGTTGAACTTTCAGGGTTATAGTTTTAACTAGGTGTACTAGGGAGAGAGAGAAAGTGCTTTCAATATTTTTCGTGATGGCTATGACTAGCTGCAAGAAAAATAGGTGCTCATGGTGATGAGCACTGGTAAAAATGCAGACCTAGCTGACGAGGGAAGTTGGGTCTCTAGGTTCTGCAATCATAACTCAGTTAAATTGAACCCAGTGGTTGTGTTTTCAGTCAGTCATAAGAAATGAAAATATCTGCAATGAGCTGGAGGGCTCAGCAGAGCTGTTTTGGTTGTATGCTGTATATTTGAATTGGGAGGGCATTTACGACTTTACCTGTAGAGAAACTGGTCTAAATAAATTGAGATTTTAAAATCTGCATCTGTCATGTTAATCCTGCAGCAGATTAGCTGAGGTCATTGGTTGTGTTTCTCGTCTCAAAATCTAATTAGAAATTCAACTTTTGATTTAAAATGACAGCCACTCTTGATTATTCACTTTTATTCTGCAGAGAAATCAAGTTCTGTTATTAGAGACTACGCAAGAAAACAGTGGGTGTTTTTTCATGTATTTTTAGTAACAGCTGTTTCTGAGGGAAGAGCGCACAGCATCTAAACAACCTCCATCCAAAGTCAACAGAGGGGTCCGTTCACCCTACCAGCCTGAGTGCAGACACCCTGGTGCCCCACAGTGTTCTGAGCTGGGCTCAGTGTGGAGCACACCTGCGACCCCTGCTGCTGTCACGTCATACAGGTACACGTTTGTGTCCTCTTGTTTGACTTTCACTATCTATAGGGAACAACCCCTCATTTTCTGAAGGATGCTAATCCTCCTGTTAACGTGAGGGGTGCTACGCAGCAGATTTTTGAGGCTTTACTTTATTCTAATGTTACCTTCTTTATAACTGTACGTATGGGCAAGCATGATACTTGGCAACCTTGTCAATGTGTGGTGAGTCGGTGTTTTGCAAATCTGCTACTGTCCTCCCAGTATAAGCAGAAAATTCACTTCTAATTTGGGCCTTGAATTTTGTCTGAAAACAGCTGTACCAGAAGGAAGAGAGAGAACTCTTACCTTTAACCGATTGCTCAGAAAACGAACTAACCGCTTGTGTTAACGTCTGCTTAAAAAAATAAAGGTATTTAACATAGCTTTTGGGATTTTAACTGAAAATCCTCTAGATTGAAAGGGAAACACCTTGGTTTGGTGTCAGACTGAGTTTGATTGATTTCAGGGGGGTTAGCACCTCTCCAGCATCAAAGCACAGCACTTGACAGAGACTGAAATCTTAAACACTGGGGTTAAATCCTCTATCGGAGGAAGAGTTTCTCCCATTTAAGATGCAGGCCAGGAAATGGCATAGAAAAGGAACACACAACACAGTCGCTTTTAGCAGGCCTGTGGTTTATCACAGCCCTCTAAACATTAGAAATGTGTCAGATTTCTATTAGAAATGGACATGTGAGGTGTGTGTGTGACAAGGTGCTACGCACAGGACATGAAACCAGCAACCCTGGGTGTGTTTAGCTCTCACCGTTATGCGTGGACCATTAACTTGACATCCCAAAGAAAAGAATTATTGCATGCGTTTATGTTGCTTTTATACAAGGGAGGAAGATTATTTTGCTCTTATACAAGGGTAGAAGATCTCTAAATACAAAATCTTTTGCTGCGATGTACTTTGCTAGGGAAGATTCATGGTAGCTCCATGGCTTGCTAGCTCAGGATTGACTGGGAAATGGAATGAGACTGTTGTAACAAGAATACCTATCACCGCACTATATAAGGGAATCGGCTTGAGAACAGGGTCAGAGAACATAATGTCTCCATGTTTCTCCCAGAAGTCACTGGGAAATACCAGGCTGGCTGAAAATATTTTCTGTTCAGCTAGTCAGCTTAAATCGTGACTCCTGTGAAGTGCAGCCGCAACAGTAGTCATTAAAGTGATTTCAAGTTGCACTTGTATCTCATTAAACCCCACCTATTCTTTACACTGATTGAATAATTGGCCAAAATTTTGTTACTCAAAGGAATAAATAAGAATTGCAAAGCACTTACTCTTTGTGATAACAACTTCTAATCATAATATCATTTGTAAGATCTTGAAGAAAACAAAGATACTCTTCTCTGTACAGAAACACAAGCTGTCAGCATCTTTCTTTAATATATACTAATACACATAAGGTCTACCATACCATCCAAAGAGGTAGCAGGTTTAGGTCAATTAAACCAAGTCAAAGCACTTTGCCAACATATTCAGAAGTGAGGAACCTATTTACCTGTCAGCCTTTTTTTGCTGTCCTTTATACTTTTATACTTTTTTAAATGACTGGTTTTCACAGTTCTGTTGGTCAACTCCCTAATTACTTTAATACATTAATTTAATCCACTAATTTCCTCAGTCCAGAATACCTATGCCTTTTGTGAAGAATCAGTTGAAAAAAAAAATTAGTTCCAATGCACAAACTGTGGGTATCAGGAGAAAATTATTATTAACATTATTTATTATTCACTTATTCTTAACATAGTTTGCTTACAGTAAGAGGGGTCTGGGTGGCATGATTTGGAATATCTCCTCCGACTTTCTGATCCCACACTTCCCAAGCAAGTAGCTGAATCCTGTATCCATAATAGACTCCCTTCTATTAACCAAATACAGCCACTGGTAATTAGCTCTTGTGCTGTGTCTTCAATTTTCCATTAGAGTCATACTTTAATATTTTGATATAAAACTTAGAAACAGTTAAGAGACAAAAAAGATGCTTAACTTACTCTTCAAGTTGTGATCCTGGAGAAACTGGCATTTCGGAACTGGGAATACATAATTCGTGGTTCTGCCACAAACAAGAGGATAAGTAGATTATTATTATTATTATTATTATTATTATTGTTATTGTTATTGTCATTATTATTATTATCTTTGTATTTAACATTTTATATTTCCATTCAGAGCACCAGAGGGAAATGATCTGATTTCATAACATCAAAATCACAACATCATCATACTGAAGTGACAGGCCAGCTCATGTGAAATAGATGTCTTGAGTGCCAATCACTCAGATAAAGAGAAAGTATTATTATTAGGTAGGTTCATGTTAGCAGAAATGGAAATAAGCTTGTATAACCTGAGAAAAATGATGCAAATGCTGCAAAGGAAATCAGAAGTTCTGACAAAATAGAAAATATTTGCAGTTGTACAAAGATACACTTGTATCTTTGAGAGAAGTCTTAGAAAACCAGATTGATGATGAAATTATCTTTTGCTGCAGGTTATCAAATGGGAATAGGGGCTTCTCTTGTTGTGCAATGAGGGTTTTGGTGGATGGAACAAGGCATGGGATAGTCCCAGCTAGCACAGGGCTAGCACAAAGCGTGCCAGTGGTGCTTGGCTGAGCTGTATAGGAATTCAACACTGGTTCTGCAAAATGATGAGCAGGCCAAGGAACCTTACAAAACCTCTCTATCGTACATAGCTTTGGCTACTATTAAGTATCCCTTATTTTTAAGAGCACTAAAATTTACTAAATTAATCCCCCATTCATTTTAAAAATCCAGATGACTAATGGAGTGCAACTTCCAGACAAAGGCTTGTGTGGCATATACAGTACAGTCCGTAGGGTGAGTGATCAGTGCTTTGCCTGGATGTTTCTGGAATACTCCAAGTTAGTATTTGGATGGAGTGAAAGGCTGTAAATCAATCAAAAGCTGAAATGGCCACTTGAAATGTTAAGGGTGCAGCAAGATGTCAGTCAAGAAGGAAAAAGCTCTGCTTTCAGAAGACCAGATTTGTGACGGAATACAGTTTTTCACATTGCATACTGCCACATCTGCGTTTCTCAGAGAGACCAGTTGCTTTAGCTGTTCGTATTGTATTCACAGAAGCCTGTTGACCCTATCTAGCCACACATGCTGGGTTTCTCAACTGTCATGGTAGCGACTTCCCACAAGATTCTTTAATTTTTTGGTTGTGCTCTTAACTTATATTCACAAAAGCCAAAATTTCCATTATCCAGCTCATTTCCACACAACCAGGACAACTTTTGTGTATGAAGGGCAGGCTCCATTCTTTTTCTTCGAGAAAGACTGCGTACCCCAACCTCAACTGGCTGCTGAGAAAAGTGATCTGAATGTGGTCTCACAGGCACATCTTCTAAAAACCTGAAAGATAAAAAGCACAGTGAAAACCAGTTATGCTTAAACCGGTGCCTTTGAAAGGAAAATTACTTAACTTTCAGCACTGATGTATAAACAAAGTGAGTAAGTACCCCTGCAGCTCTCTTTTCCTTCCATTACTGATGCATGCTGATTTAAATGATGGCCTGCCAGGGGAGGAGTTCTTCTTTTGGGGAGGAGGATTATAATACCTATGTTTTATGAGAAAAGATTGGTGTGATGTCTTTAAGATTTGAGGGGTAAAACGCTGATTCTTTTCTGTGAAGTAAATCAAATGTTTGTTGACGAGATCCCCAGAGTACGTTTTCTTAGAAGAGTTTTGAAATGCCTTCTTCCTGGTGCGACTGCCTAAACGCACGCCAGACTGCAGAAGTGGCGAAGCAGGGGATCTGTCTGCACTAGAGTTGCGAACAGGGGTCTGAGGCAAAGCTTGCTGAGCAGTATTCTGGATAGTCTTTCTTGCACTGGGAGCTGGCATTAGAGTCCTTGAAGTGAGCTGCTGAAAAGATACAGAGGGCGGCTGCTCTCTCCATGTCCTGGAACAGTTGTTCTGACCAGACATCAAATACAGGTGACCGTTTTCTGACAGTGACTGCCTTTCCTGTAAAGTACAGAACAAAGTAACAGACAGAAAAATTGCAAATGTATTTTACTGAAGACAGTGTCTCCTACAAATTGATTCACGCAGGAGGGATTTTAGGAAACTGTTTCCAAACTGTCTCAGGCGGTCTAAATAACTTGCCGAGTTTTGGGAACCACGGTTAGGAGTAAAGCCATGCTGCCACTCTGCTAGAGCTACTTAACAAGTCCCTTTGCTAGTTTCTTTTTCCTTCCTTCTCTTTACAAGGTTGAGGTTTCTAATGACAAGTAGTCTTGGGAAATTACAGAAATTCCATGTTGCTTGTCAAGGCCCACAGAGGGAGAACAGGAGATTTGTTCCTCTTTGGATGTTATGCGTTCTCATCTCTGAACTGATGTCTCCTGGCAATCTCACAGCCCTTCTTCAACAGCATCTTCTACTCTCTCCTTACGCCTGTGCAGGTGTGAGCATGACTCCGTCTCATGAGTCTGAATTCAAGCAGAACCACTGTTATCCTCAAATACTATAGGTGAAATTGTGGCCTATCATTTTGCTATTTATCGCAGCGGGAGCAAGACTTTACAAATCAAAATAATGCACCTTTGAATCGGATTATATTCTTTATAAACAGCATTTTTGGTAATCTACTGGTAATCCCACTATAATTCTCAACAAATAGAAAGCTTTACAATCTAAATACAGTCTGCTGCCCCAGCGAGTCAAGTATGGCAGAAGGAAATGTTTTGAAAGACTTTGTCTACTGAGGTGAGGTCCACTGGCAGAATTTGGTGAAGAACAAGCCTATCCACACTAGCATGAGGTTGTACAGTTTCTGGTATCTGGCAGAATACATAGATTTAGGATTAATTACTTTAGGGTCTTGCTTTTACCAGTAAATACCATTCTTAAATCCAGAGGATGCTGTAAACCAATCAAAAGGTATTGCATTGCGCTCAGTGGGAATATTGAGAAAATCATGAGGATTTAGTTGTCTTGAGAACATTGCGTACAGAAATAATCCTAATAAGAACGTTGTCACGCACATCACCAAATTATTTCAATAAATTCACTCTATTTTTTTTTCTGGGCACCCATGCAATACTTTGTTAAAAATTCTAATTCCATTTGCCAAAGGAGCAAAGAGAACGCGTGTGGGTTTGCGAGTGATGTGAGCACTTTCACGATGTCAGTGCAGGGACACGTTTTAGTCATGTTCGCGTAGTCATGACATGGGTACCTGTCATCGTAAGCCATGTCGGGATAGCAGTAGATGACAGGATCGCTGCCAGTTGGCAAGACTGAGAGTCAAGCATCACCTCTGACTAGACTACAACAAGCCTCACTGAATAGATGCGCAGCTAATTGTTGTGTTACAGGGAGCCCCAGCACTTCAGAGGGCAGCTAAAGGGAAACGGGGCTCTTTCAGGCACCTTGGTACAAACTGTGTGACAGGTCCTACGCTGCCAGAGTACATACCTTCTGCTGGCTTGGAGAAATGCTTCTGGAGTTGAATGTTGAGGCAGGAAGACCGTGCACAAGGTCCTTCTCATATTTCTCAATGGCTTGAATGAGTCTCTTTTCTGCTGATCCTTGTCTGTACATGTAAATGCAACCCTTTCCGGTTTAACCAATGCTCAAGCCATGGAGTACTACTCTTCATCCTTCTTTTCCCCACTAAAGCCTATTTTGCCTCCTCCTCTTAATACCAAGTAGCAGGCAGAGAAGACAAACACTGTGCTTTCTGCAGCTGGTGCTTGCTGCTCCCGCAGTCGGCACACATCTGAATTTGATATAAACGCAAGCCAGGGCTCCGTTACATCACTCCCACGGTCAGTAACAAGCTGCTAGAGGGATAAGAGAGCATGGCAAGGTTTTGTTTCCACCTCCCGCACACTCTTTCCCCAGTCCTAGACAGGAACTGGGGCAGGTCAAAGCTGAAGAAAAGCTGACGCAATCAAGTAAGGGAGCAAGTCTATGTACTACGAGTTGAGCGACCAAAGTCAGGCTGCCACTGTGCAGGCTGCAATGCCAAGACAGCACGCTTTCTCTATCGCTCAAACTCAGGCTGAAAAGAGTAAGGCGACACTTCTGCTAGCATCTCACACACAAAAAGTACAGGAACAGACGTAGTCCTTCTGATCTTACTGAAAATATGTAAGTGAGGGTAGGAATAAGGATACTTATTCTCAGAATAAGCATTGCTGCTATATATCATAAATTTTTTTATATAGTATCTTAAATATTATAAAATAGTAAGAAGGTTACATAGGAATAAGAAGGACATATGAGTTACCTGTGCCAACAGAGGCCCACAGGGGCATATTCATGGATAATGCAAAGCCTTTCAACAATCCACCAGCATTTGTCAGAACTGTACTTTTGCAAGCAAGAATGATGCATGGCCAAAATTTTCAACCGTTTTTACTTGCCCTGTTCCTTCCAAGCACAGAGCTGAAAAAAGGGATATGAATTGGGATGTGCAACACCACCTTTTTTTTTCTCTTTGTAGATGGTGTTTAAAAAATAATAACCCCAGCAGTTCGAGCTGAAACTAAGGATTCACACTCAGGATATTGGTAAAGCTGGTTCCCCTGAGGTCCTGCAGACTGCATGTGGCTCTCTTGGGTTGAACATGCAGCTCTATGAGATTTTCCTTGCCTTGTGGTGCTCTGGCACGTGGTGGCATATGCAGGTACTGCCAGGCAGGCCAGCAGAAAGATGTGCTTTGCTCCTTCCCCTCTCGGTGTAACTGCAGAGACTCCTCAAACAGGCAAGAGGCTAGAGGGTTAGCGAGGCTTCAGGTGAGCTGGTGAAATGTGACTTCTGGCTGTGTGATGGTACGGCGAATAATACCCGCTTACTCCTGACAGAATGCGCGACCGATGCTTGATTAGCCTAGGGCGCCCTTACACCACTGTTGTGGCAATGGACTAAAATTGCCATAATTACCTGCAAATTCTTTGCTAAAAAGAAGAAACGCCTTCTCCTCTGAAGTGGTGAAATGGCAGCACGTCTCATTCGTAATGTGACAGAGCAGTGCCTAAAACCTGGCAAAGCAGCACTTACTGCACATTTTCTTTTGAGAGAGCGATGTACTGACCTGAATTTAACATTGCACATTTCTGATTCAGCAGAAGTATTATAGGGTTGTAGTTAGTGATAAAGAAAACAGTATTTCCTTCAGAAAAGGAATAGCTGAGACTTTTTCTGTTTGGTGGTGTTTCTTGCGTTTTTTTAACAGATGATACTGCACTAAGTGGTCGGCTCCTCCAAAGTTTGTGATGGCCCTCATATGGGGCACATCACCTCTTGTCAATTCCCCTGTAAGGCGGCCCCAAGGCTGCGGCCTCGTCATTGGAAAAAACAGATTACACAAATAGCTAAAATCGGATCTATAGTCTCCCGAGGCATGTAATCTGGCTTTCCAGTCTTGCATGGACATGAGTTCATAGCATCATCCTGTTAAGAACAACATGTTGACAATGCTAAATCCTATTTGGATGACTCGGAAGCAGGATTATACAACTCACTGGAACAAATAACAAAATCTACTTGCTGAAGCGCATTCATGCAGAGATTAATACCTTCCCCTTTTATCTCGGTTTGTACAGTGCCCAATCAAAGTGCCCCCAGTTCTGATTAAAGACTCCGCATTCTGCAGCCGTATGGGAAACAGGCAGCTTGCGGTAGTGTCTGTGCAACAGCTCCGCCAGTTGGGATACCTGGCTTCGCTCAGGGCAGTGCCAACGGCGTGCTCTGAGGCCTTGCGGAAAAGTGGTGCCCGTGCCTCTCTGCTCTCCGGCACGTGCCGTATATCCGTGAGCAGGTGAGGCAGGACAACTACCTGCCCAGGCGTGGCTGAGTCTCCATCGAGCCTTGCCAGGGGCAAGAAAATAAAATGTTCCAGGTCAAAGAGCCACAGGTTTTAATCAGGCTTTGTCTAGTACTTCACTGGTATTTTTACTGTAAGTACAGAATATAAACGTGCCACGTGGCATTAAGCCTATTCAAACAAGAACTATTCCACTGCATTACAGCTTTGTGTTTTGAGGCGTTGGCGAAAGCTCCTGGGCCAGAATGTCTCATGGCAACACTCCTTCCCCTTCCCTAACAGAGCCCGGGTTTCGCTGCCCGGGCTGTAGGTTTTGTACGTGCCTCAGTGACGTGAGGCGGGCTGAGGGGTCCCGCCGCACATCCTGCTGTGGTGGCACGCCTGCTAAGGGGTTTACTTGCCTCCTCACCTCCTAGCCCTCCTGTATCTCCAGTCTCTCTTTCCTCACTGCTATTAGTTCTCATTCAGGTTTTTCCCTATGCCCCTTCAGCTGCCAGTAGTGCTCCAGGCTGCTTCCTTTCTAAGCCTCTCCCTTCCTACACTTCCTAAACTGACGTTGCCCCGTGGTGACCTGGCATCTCCCCAGATGCATGAATGAATGAAGGAGCTAAGAGTGGAAGTCATTCTCGGTTTTTTAGGTCACGTTGCTGGCTTTCCCATGTACTCCTTACCATGCTGTTTGAGAGCCCGCTGCAACCATGGCCCAGCCACATGGACTGCTCGTTGGCAGTTATATACGGCTCGTTGGCTCCTTATATATGGAGAAAAGGATCACCTGCCCATCTTGCCTTCCTACAAATGCTTTTTAATAACAACTAGCAGTGACTAAGAATGAAAAATAAAATAACATGCAAACTCCGTATTCCAGATGCTAGGCGTTTGGGTTTTTTTCTTTTAGAAAAGCAAAAATTAGACATCCCTTGCCTTCGGATCTCGTGCCCTTGCTGAAGTGTTTAAGAACTGGCTGTAGTTTATGGTTAAAACCATAATTAGGAATAGCTAACTGGGGGAGGGAAGAGCAAGGTTTCACCTATAGAAGCATATAATGATTCAGTGTGTCACCTGAATCCTCTCAGGACATGACTATTTTTATTCCTGAAACAGCCAGTGTCTCTTCACTACCTTTTGGCTGCTTCCCAGGGAATAGAATCATGTGGTATGGCCAGTGCAGCAGTTTAGGCAAATGTATTCAGCAGCCTTTCTGTTAAGCTCATCTGTTTGCTAATTTATCATCCTTCCTACTGTGGCAGGCATTCATTTATCAGTGCTATTGTACAATTTCACTGGTACTTGTACTGGTATCTGGTAGTTTTCAATGCAACAAAAGTACAGAAAATAAAAGGGATTTAGTTGAAATCTGGTCCTTTGAAAAACACAGGAAGATTCAGATACTATAGCCCCCGCTCTGTTTTCCTGGCAGTTCTTGTTGTTGCTAGTTAATAAAACATCTTGTCTCTTCTTTGCTGCTGTGTGAAGACCCATGTACAAAACTTACTCCACACAGTAGAAGCAGTTTAGCTGATAATGATGGTCAATCAGAACAAAACAAACTTTTTTTTTTTTTAATTTAGTACCTTTCAGTTCTGCTTATCTTTAACATAAGTAGGAAGAAGAGCCAGCAAACACCTCGGATCCCACAGCTGCCTCCTAAAGCAGGAGGTTATTTTCAGGTCTAAGACAGAACATTATGGTCCAAGTATGAACACGGGATACAAAGCCGGAACAGGCTTCCCCTAAGTTGTTTACCAGATGTTACAAAACTCAGTGATTATAGTTAGAAATAGAATCCACACCTTGGCTCATGCCTTCATTTCTGTCTCGCAGTGGGAGTTCTGGTTTAATTCCTACCATGTACTTTAAAAGGGTTGGCTGATGTTTAACTCCTGATGAGTTTTGAAACAACAAGGAAGTTTCAAAGCACTGCGGGGGAAAAAAAGAAGAGCAGAAGTGGTAAGTGAACTCCAGGCTGCTATCAGTCCTGAGCATAACCACTGAAGGGCTGGTGCAAGACCCAGTTAAAGTAAATGATGTGAGCAGCACCAATCAAAAAAGCTTTAAAAAGAGATCACCATGCTCACATGGTAGGAAAACAAAGAGAGATTCTGATTGTGGTTGAATGAGATAAAGGTGTTGGTCTAACAGACTTCTGTAAGCTCCCTGGCTTTGTTCTGCATGCTATTTTGACTAAGAAACTGGAACACTACAAAATGACACGTGTTTACAAAACGGCTAACTGGCAGATCTGAAAACGTAATTAGAAGTGGGGACTCCTTGTGAGCCAGGTGTTTCTGATGCAAGGATCAACTTTGATATTATTTATTTCAGCTACATGAAAGGAAACATAAAATCATCCTTATTAAGCTTGAACAACTACTGTTGGGGAACTCGCGAATAATAAAGTTCGATGAGTTAGATGTAAGCAAACGGTATACTTTTCAGCATGGATAATGGAACATCTCCATTCAGAAAATGCAGGCTCTTACTTAAAGGAGGTGAGTCTTATCTGAGAATTAGTGTAATTCCCTGTAATTTCCCACAGTGACAGTGTAGCTCAAACTAGTGTAATATCATTGCCTATAAAGAGTGGAAGTCTCGAGTGCAGTACAGTGAACGGTTTCCTTTGACAGGTGCATGGCTGCTGCTGGAATTACATATCCTGCTCTAAACCTGTACTGCTCAAGAGGCATTTATAAATTGTGAAGGATGCAGAGAAGATCCATAAGAATGATGAAGTCTGGAAAACACTCTTCATAGTGACAGATTTAAGGAGCTGAATGTATTTAGTTCTGCAAAAGGGTGGTTAAGAAGTAACTTTATTCCAGTTTCCGTGCACCTAGAGACATCACAGAAATTAAATAACACAATGTGTCAAGCAAAGGTTTAGCAAGACTGGACAAATTCAACCTAAAAGCAAGGCGTATGTTCCTCACAGCAAGGTACGTTAGCCTTTGGAACAGTTTAAGGAGAAGTGGGATGTAAATAAACAAGTTTTTTCTAACCCCTCCCCCGCATCTCTAAACCAGGAATGAATGGAGGACTTAGGGAAAAAAACCAGGCTATGTAACTGCAACAGTCTATTCTCACTGTGTCTATGAAACTCTGAGATACGTGTCAGTCATCATGGATCACCCACTAACTTCCCTGAAACATCATTTTTCTCAATTTTTGCTGCTATTGTTAAGTGATGTGATCTCAGGTTTTGGGACAGTTACTCATGATGTTCACATCTACAGGCCAAATGCTCCAGTTTGCACTGGTGATAGTTTGTCCGGTGCAAGGACTGCTTATTTTAGCATTTCAAAGCAAACAAGACCATTTCTTCAGCAGGAACCAACGGTAAGTGAGGCTCAACTGCTTAGATTTGATTTCAGATGCTTTTTGCAATCCTAGCTATCGCTATGAAAGCCTATGTTGGCACGCTAATCTACAGTGCATGGGTGTTTTTTAAGCCCCAAGCTCTGGGTCAGCATTATTTGTTTTCATCAATATTTAAATGCTGCAATACTGTTGAGTGAGTGGATAACAATGATTTTACAGGGGAAGAAACGTCTCTGAAATGCCAGATATACTCAGGAAACATTGCTAAGTGACACTGCCTGTTGCTGTTTTCATGTTGTTTTCTAATCCTAAATTCTGTGCCAAATTTTGCACATTTTGCTAATGGGAGTGCTCACGCTGATATTAACAGGAATTTCCCCAGGAGGAAGGCAAGAAGGAATCAGCTTTCCGTAACCAGCCACCCAATACGGTAATTCTGAACTGCTTGAAGTCTTTGGCCGTAACCCACGTCTGCTGTGACTAGCTCTGCCTTGCTAACAAATTCATGGACATCAATGGAGCTGACAGCACTTGACACAATTCCTTCATGGACGGCATCGAAATAAAGAAAGAACACACTCTCTTACTCAAGCAAAGACAAGATTTGGCATTTGTTTTACTTACACAGGGGAAGTAGTCTATTTTCATTAATCTGTTAGTGAGTATAAATAAGGTGTATTCGAAAGGTGAGGTTCACAGCTCTGTAAGTACCACCTGCTCTTAACCTCTAAGTATTCACAACTTCCTGCATAAGCACCTAAGAGCAGACACTTAGAGCACCTCCATTCTTGCAGCCTGTTTCTCGTCTAAAGCATGTTTCAGCCCATTTCTGATGCAAAAGGCCAGACCTCTGTCCCTCCCTCGTGGCAGTACAGTGGTAATTTACACTGTGAAAGGCGTCCAACAGGAGGATACAACAGAAGAACCTTCTTTGGCAGGGGGGTTGAACTAGATGATCTCTGAAGGTCCCTTCCAACCTTAGCATTCTGTAATTCTGTGGTCCAGCATTATTGCTTTTGGCTTTTTGATTTTTTTTGATCTCTTAGGTTACTAAAAATGGGTAAAACTTCTTTAGCCAAGCTACAGATATTCGTCTCTTACCTGAAGGTAACAGGCAGCAGATGGAGGGATGCCCAATTGCCAACTCTGCTTTATGCCAAGGGTGATCAAGGACTTTTTCTAGAATTTCTGTTACTTTGGCAAACAAAATTTCCTGTAGCGAAGTCACCCGTTATTTGAACTGATTCTATATGTTGTGGTGAAAAGACATTTTCAGTAAGGCCAGAAGCAGAATCATAACATCTGTCTGCAGATCACTGATGGGAACAGACGTGCCTCTGAAGGGATAACGGCACTTTTGTTATACTGATACTGTACGGAGGGATTCGAGGAGGAATCGTAGAAGTTGGAGTACAAGAGAAATGTCAAGGTGGTTCATCCCTGTTTGAAGTACTGACTGATTGCTGACGTAAGGAGGTTTTTCCCTTGGCAGCAGAGTAAGAATGCAAAGTTAAAATAGTCAGTGCACAACGGTTATGACAAGACCTCTACCCTCTGCATCCTCCAGTAGCTCCCGCTACCTTCTTCCTCCCTTTACAAATATTACTTTCAACAGTGCTGACTCCAAAATTGATGGGAAGGATGGGTTTGTGATTAAAGCATTGCGGTAGGACTTTGAAAACTATCATTTAATTCCCAGCTCCACAACAGGCTCCAGGGTGATCACAGGTATGCTAATTAATCTCTGGTGTCTTCATTTCCTCCCTCTAAAAGAGGATGTTAGCACACATTTACTCTCTTCTATCTGGCACATTATTTTGGGCAGGTATCCCCAGAAGGTGATCTGGGGCAGAAGAAGATTCCAAATGGAGCTGCTAGGGCAGTGTGGGATTGGCAGTGTGAGAAGCAGAATGTACGAGCCAGACTAGCTGTTTAATCTTTGATAGCTGAATGACACAGTGTAGTCATACATTCGATATTCCCTTCGTTGCAGCTCCCTTGTAACGGTGATGCACACATTTATTTTTTACAGACTGCAAAATTTATTATTAAAAACCATCTCACTAACGCTCCATAAACTTGCAAGGGTAGAAAATTGATGTTTGCATATATAAACACATTAATTTCCACTGATTGCTAAATGATTCATTCAATTGCCCAAGATTAGTGACAACTAGGATTCTACATCTGTAAGGATGAAATTATTTATATAATTGACTGTAGATTATTCACACAAACTGTAGATAAAATGCTGCAATTTTGTATGTCTTTGAACTGCCTGGAGAAACAGTTTTTTCTTTTTCACAGGTCTTATGGTCTGGAAAGTCACAGAGCAACTTTGTTTTAAACTAGTTAAAATCTGAATGGAAATTATTATTTTGACTAATGTCTGTCTCATGCAGAGAACTAAAAAGGGAAAAACAGGTTATAAAAAGACCACTGTGTGCCATATCTAAGCACTTAAGTAGTCTGCTGGTACACAGGAAAACAAAATTCCTCCTTAAGACAGCTACTATTCCTTTTTCCAATTACTAAAGCGTGTGTTTCT
This sequence comes from Rhynochetos jubatus, assembly GCA_027574665.1. Lineage (NCBI taxonomy): Eukaryota > Metazoa > Chordata > Aves > Eurypygiformes > Rhynochetidae > Rhynochetos > Rhynochetos jubatus. The sequence goes on along the minus strand of CM050650.1, from coordinate 24,060,138 downwards.
GCACACACTTGTATGTATGTTTGGCTTTCATATTTGCAAATTGAGTCACAGCACGTGGAGCAATTATATGATCAATGCTCCACGAAAGGTGCATGAGAAACAGTCACACGGCCTCATGTACTTACACATAACATTACTTGTAATTCCTTGTGGGTAGACGTATACACTGTATTCCTAAAAGCGCAAGGGGATTGTGCAGAACACACAATGGCCTGGATAGCTCATCTTGCCATTGCCAGTAGTTGTCCTTGGCTTGGTAATCAAATCGTAGCTCAACAGGGAGGAGAAGGAATGGCTCTGTCTTAACACCAAGACAGGGTAGACCTAAAGGTGTGCCCAGAGAGCCAGATTTACTTTAGGTCTTCCTTCAGGAGATTCTTTAACTTGGGGTCATGGTTTAGGCCCAGCTGGCAGCTAAACACCACTCTGCCACTCACTCCTCCCTGCCCTGTGGGACAGGGAGGAGGAAATACAAGGAAGGGCTCATGGATTGAAACAAAGACAGGGAGGGATCGCTCACCAGTTAGGGTCATGGGCAGAACAGACTTGAGTTGGGGAAAAAAAGTCAATTTAATGTGTCATCAGTCAAATCAGAGTACGATGATGAGAGAGATTAAAAAAAAAAACCAAAACCTTCCCCACTCCCTTCTTCCCAGGCTCAGCTTTGCTCCCCATTTCTCTACCTCTTCCCCACTCAACGTCACTTAGGAATGGGGGCTGTGGTCAGTCCACCACATGCTGTCTCTGCTGCTCCTTCCTCCTCAGGGGGAGGACTCCTCACACTCTGCCCCTGCTCCAGTGTGGGGTCCCTCCCACGGGAGACAGTCCTCCACCAATTTCTCTAACGTGAGCCCTTCCCAGGGGGTGCAGTTCTCCATGAACTGCTCCAGCGTGGGTCCCTTCCATGGGGTACCGTCCTTCAGGAGCAGCCTGCTCCAGCACAGGCTTCCCACGGAGTCATGGGTTCTTCAGGCACAGTCGCCTGCTCTGGCCTGGGCAGTCCCAGGCTGCAGGGGGTCTCTGCTCCCCGTGAGCCTCCATGGCTGCAGGGCACAGCCTGCCCTCTCATCATGGGCTGCAGGAGAACCTCTGCTCTGGCCACCTCCTCCTGCCTTTCTGCACTGACCTGGGTGTCTGCCTGGGTGTCTCTCTCACACCCCACTCCTCTCTTGGCTGCAGGTTCATTTGGCCTCTCAAATACAGTAATTCCAGAGGCACTGACTGGTTTGGCCATGGCCAGAGGTGAGTTCTACTTGGAGCTGGGGAAGCTTCTAGCAGCTTCTCACAAGACCCACCCCTGTAGCCCCTCCCCAGCTACCAAAACCCCACCGCACAAACCCACCACACTTGTGTAGAGCGAGACTGAGACACCTGACCGCCTTCTACCACAGCTTGGCCATACTGTTGGGCTTGTTTTGCTGGCCTGCTACCCAAAACTCTGCTAACAGAAGCAGAGCAGATACTGTAAAACCAGGAGAAAAACAATACATGAGGGCAGGCCTTGGTGGAGTCACACTCATTCCTGGAATGGGAGAGCAGGATGAGAATTAGGGCAGGGTGTCCTGGACCACCACACTTCCCTGGAGTGGTGGACAGTCTGTGATGGAGCCAAAGAGCTGGGCTTTAGTCAGGGATTTTCAGAACTGCAGGACCAGCTAACCATTTGGGTGACTCCTTTTCCTGTATAAAGTGCAGGTTACCTTTATGGATTACTCTGTTTAGGGCTGGTTTTGATTAATCTTTTATGAGTGTTAAGATTTTCCTAGTTTCCTGCCAGCTCATCTGGGACAGCTTCACATGCACATCAGCCAAGTTTTCTGTTCCTCTTGCTGAGCCGATCAGCCTCAGGAGATCTGAGTCAAACTTGGGCTCTGTGAATCTGGGGAAGAGTATCATGGTATCATGGAAATACTGGTTGGAAGAGACTTCTAAAGCTGGCCACGGGAACACTGTCTCATCCTTCCAAGGTCCAAGAATGGAATTCCACTGCTTATTATTAATTGTTCATTATTAATCCCTAATAACTGAGAAATTTGGATGAATTCCTATGTGCCACAGGTAAGTTTAATTCTCAAGCTCAAAGCTGTATAAATAAATAAGGTGTCTGATTTAAACCAAAATTATTTTGAATTTTCTCCTGTGTTGGAATAGAAAATATGCCTCATAATGGATATTTTTTCCCAGAACCTTCACATTTCCATTGGAACAGAAATTTTTCTTTCTGATTACTAAGACACTATTTTGAAACCTGGTCACTGGCATGTTCAGCAGCACGCCTTGTGCTCTTTCCATATTCATTAGATGCTCTTTCTAGCAAACGTGGCTTCTGCTAAGAGTAAAAAATGTAAACATCTTCCTAGTCAGACATTCTCCACACTGGGATGGCCAGGGAATCACTGTTTTCACAGTAGTTTCATAAGTCACGCTGCTCTCGTGACTCTTAAAACACCTCTGCTTAATCTTAACTCCACGAGAACACTTATGATGATGAACTGTGTCTCCTTTATCCCTCATCCCTGAAACATCTCCAGCTAATACGTTTTGTGTTAAGGCAGGGACAGATAGGTGTTTCCACCCTTTGATGAGAGCTGAAAAACAGAGCACGATTCTTAGCATGAGAACACCAGAGATGCAATCTTACTGCTGCAACAGAGCCAGCTCCATGTTGGAGAGGAAGGCCTACTCAGGAGGCTTTGTGTTGGTTGTTGCTCCCTGAATTTTGTCATATATTTCTGCAATTTCAACAACATTTTGAATGTTACTCTGGCAGCAAAGAGACACAACTGTTATTTCACACTGGTATCCAGTGATAGGATGCTTGGGAATGGTTCAACAGCTGTGCCAGGAGAGGTGTAGGCTGGACATTAGGAAGTGTTTCTTTACCGAGAGGGTGGTCAAACACTGGAACAGGCTTCCCAGAGAGGTGGTCAATGCCCCAAGCCTGTCAGTGTTTAAGAGGCATTTGGACAGTGCCCTTAATAACATGTTTTAACCTGGCCAGTCCTGAATTGGTCAGCAGTTTAGGTCCCTCCTGAAATAGACCATTATTCCATTCTATTCTATTCTATTCTATTCTATTCTATTCTATTCTATTCTATTCTATTCTATTCTATTCTATTCTATTCTATTCTATTCTATTCCGTATTTAAAGATAATTAGAAGAATTTTTTGTATGAAATAAGCTCAGCTAAGTCAATGACACTCTTACCACCTGCAACATTAGTAACTTTATGAAATCTAAACAAGTAAAAAGCCCAATGAAGCACCAAATTTAAAGCAGGTCCCTTCTAAGCCCTAGAATTAAAAATCTAAGATATACCTGAAGACACTGAGGAGAAAGTCCTATACATTGCACATCTCCCACTTTGCCTGTACAGTTCTTCATTTGAAGGGGAACAGCACAGACAGCTTGTGAAACGGTGCATTTTCAGACTGTCAAAAAAGGTAATTGTTTACAGCGTTTCATCTGCAGTGCATTTATTCTTAAAATGAAACAAAGCATTGCACACTGCATTTTGCTCTGTCTTTTCAGAAGTAAAGAACTAATCTTTGTAGCTGTTTGAGTTTTTCTCTTTATTTTAATAGTGGGTTTTGGTTCTTTTCTTCTTGCAGCCTACCATTGAAACACGTGGTATCCAGTACAGATCACACATTTGGAAAACCAGGTTATACATATCTGAGTGTGTGGATTAAGAACAGGTAAGAAATTATACTGCCTCAGGAAAGTGTATTTGCCCAAGTTCTGATAAATTTCAAGGTTTTAAAAGCATGCCACATTTAGTAACTAGTAATAGCAATAGTGGGAGACTGTTGTGGCAGAAAATTTTACATAAAAAGAAGAAACTGCTGTAATCTTGTACTAAGCAGAAAATTACTTTTGTCCTCTTATTCTAGTAGGCTGGCAAAACAGCCTTCATTTATTTTGTGTCTTTGAATACGCAAATGATAAATAGAAGTCTATTTTTGTAGGCATGAAGTCATTTTATCCTGCTCAAATGATTTGCACATCAACCCCATTAGCAGCAACTGTAACTCCATTGTGCTACTGCCCTACTTAACGCTTCAGGAGACATAAGTTCTGATGCACCTTTACATTGTGACTTCTAAATTCTGACAAAACTCCTTTTGCCAAGACAGACATTTCTGGAGCTAACCCGTCAGAAAAAGGACTTGGCCGATATTGTGTGTCTTTTAGTGAAGATACATACTAAATGACAAAAGTGACCTGCATTTCCCCAGTGGGCTACTGACAAAAATCATGTTGAGTCCTCACTTTCTCTGACCAAGAATCTCATGTTATAGCTTCTGTGTGCACCAGGAGTCTTGTACTCATGCGGGCTTCTAAATTAGCAGAGGCTTCACGCAGCAGTACAGTCCTGCTTAACCGTGTAAGAGGAATACCTTCCTACAAAAGCGTTATAAGAAACACAGATAGTGTTTCCCTCTGATATGTCAGCTAGGAAAACTTTCTATTGTAGCTAACACAGGTAGATGAACAAATTCTATGTCCTCTTGATCTTCTCAAGTAGGTGAGATGATACTCCTCTCCCACTTCTGTCTCAGAATCACCTCTCTGTCAAACATGAACATTCTCCGAAAGCTTTCTATGGCATTTCATTCTGCTACTGCAGCACTGTTTTCATAATGTGATTAATCAGAAATACTGTTTAAAATGGTTATATAAAAGCACTGTAAAAAAAAAAGTAACATGCTGTTGAGAATGAAGAGTTAAAAAACAAAGAGAGTTTTGGCTGTGATGTGTTACGAACCTGAATTTGTTCTCTTGCTCTTCTGTACTGAAGATCTCATAGGACCCATTTTTCTGAATCTTTACGGGCAAGAGTTATGTTGGCCTTCTTGGCCTGTGTGTATCTTGCTCCAACAACTGCACCTCACCATTGCCTTTGAGCTGCCTTTGCTTCCAGCTACATTATACCCCGCCCAGGGCAATAGCCTGCCGCAGATCCCTGGTACATGGTGCCCACTATGTATGCACTGTGGAAAAAGAGCAGCTTTCATTCTTCCAGCTTTTCAAATTTCATTTTGAAATGAGGGGTTTTGGATAGAGAGAGTGTGTGCTCCCATGTACGTAACTATCAGAGAAGCAGCATATGCCTCACAACCTGGTGAATGAAAAAAACCCAAAATGCCTTCCAGAGCGAATGTTCTGTTTCCAGGGAAAGGGATTAATTTTTTTCATCCATCTTCCTTTCAGAACAGGGAGGGCAGGAGAGACTCTTCCTACACGTTGGGTACTGCGGGCTTCAGCCAAGAGGTGGCGTTAAGGGGCAGTGCAATGCTCTCTGACCAAACCCCCATTCATTTTGCCAAACCTGTTTTAACTGTAGCATACCTGCTGCCCAGAGAGACACGATGCAGCTCAGGAAATGAAAAATACAGTGTGCATTAGCACGGAATTCGAAGGGATAGCGCTCTGAGTTTACTCTGGAAAACTAAAGCAATGCATGCCGCCAACGACCATGTTGTTTAGAGTACGTAACATCAGAGTCCCACGGTCTGCAAGTTAGCGGGTAGCTGTGCAAACACCATCCAAGTGCTAGATACAGCTATTCAGTTAGATACTACATTAGGTATTAGATACAGGATACTATTATCTTAAGTACGAGGATGTATATTTTCGGCCCGTACATGCCTCTTCGGAACACCTTCATCATAAAAGAAGACCAGTTGTTTCCAAACCAAGCAAATGAATCCAGACCTGTTTTGAAAACAAACCAGAAGTACTCACACTTAACACTGGTATGTAAACTCTATGGTGCGGATGAATCAACAGCAGCTGTATTGACAAAAAGAGGGTCCAGTCCAATGAAAGACTTAACGGCACAAATAATCATACAAAAATGGGTAGAGAATAAACTGTTCATCCCACGGTGTTGAATTCCCTGTGGGAATGTGGTACCAGTCTGCATAATATTAGCATTATTAATAATGCAGGTCTACAAACTACCAAATCCCATTGTCTTCCTAGTGATGTATACTGTTTTCTTCCTCTTTCCTGCTATTACCTTCACCAATGGTGGCTTCTCAAAAGCTGGCAGAGCTTAGATGTAGTGAAGTTAGTTGAGTTACACCAACTACAATGACACCAACTGCAGTTACACCAATTGAGGATTTGGCCCCTTGCCTTTACCTGGGTAAAAGTATAGGTCCCTCAGCAGTGCTGTTGTTGGTTCAGTATCAAACCTGGGTCTGAGTTTTCTGGCATTCCCCCATCCTTACTTAGGACTAGAAATATAGTATAGCCAGTACAGCTACATTTATTAAAGTTCATTTTAGTTTACAATTTAAGAAAAGCTTTACTCATTTTGTATTGGCATCTACTGCTACTCTGAAAGTTTATATTGCAGGGATGAGTAGTACAGCTGCAATCAGGCAGAGGGAACTGCCAAGTGAAGCTCTAAAAGTGAGATTCAAGTTGTCCCTAGGCTGAGGGTCATCAGCTCTTCATCATCTTTCTAGAAATAGGAGTTATTTGATTATACAATTGAAAAGGCGGTTTTGTACACCACATTTTCTGTTATTCAGGCATTTGGTTTTCATTGTAAAAGGGTAAATCAAGTGAGCTTTGAGGAACCAAGTCCTGTCACTCCACTCCACTCTTCATTAAGCCCTGTGTCCATACAAGAGATGGCATGGATGTTAATGGAGCTGTATGTCTGATTGCGTGTCCCTGGATCTAGCTGAGGTATACGGGGAAATACTGGTTTTGACTGCAGGGAAAAGCAATCACCTATGAGAAGTTCAATATTCTAGTTTCATTTGAAGGACACTGACTCCATTTCCATCCAAGACACTTTTGTGATTACTGCCAAACGCCACAGCAAATTGGAGTTTGTATGAGTGCCCCAAACGACATTTCAGACATGCAGGCCTAGTTACTGTCTGGAGTGAGGCCAAATAGGTTGTACTCAAAAAAGCAGCTGTATTTCAAAAAGATTGGAGAATATTTAGAAGGGTTCTGGAGGAGGCCTTTTGACAACCCTGACCAGATTGTTCAGAGGCACAAAATTCTATCACCGCCTCTAAGGATGTACAGAACATGTGACAAGTCAGCACTTGGGAGCATCAAGGTATGTACAGAGGAGAACCTTGATATCCTTGCAATATTGCAGTTTTTAATGTGTATTTAGCTCTAAAAGGAAAACCTGTAGGACTGATGAAGCACTATAATAAGTAAACTAAGTATTTCAATATTAAAGGCTCCTGCTCTAGCATGCTCCAAATCTGACTTGAAAATGATAATTTCAGATAGTGAAACCTCTAAGAATTAGAAATTTTAGCCACTAGAAATTTTAATTAACACCTACTGTGAGAAGATCTTTCCAGCTTGACTGAATTCTGCTACAGACAAGCAGGACTGATGTTTGGGAGGAAAAAAAAAAAAAAGAAATAAACCTGCTTGGGAACAAAGCACTTGGCTCCTTTTATGCCAAGAATATCTTCTGTGCATTTTCTTCTGAGCTATAAGAATATAATTGACAAAAAGACAACAAAAAAATCTTAGCTTTCTTCCTCTAATTTATTATCCTTCCTCCCTCATTTAGGCTTCACCAGTTGAGAATAAAACAAATTTCAATTATCTACAGCAGTCTTAGCTGTTCTTAATTAGTCATGATGTTTCCCTGTATTTATGAACAATGCACCAGGATGTGAATTCCACAGTCCTTAGAGTTCCTTGTTTCTCAGACACTAACCATGCAAAAGCCAAAGTCACTTAAGTACAACAGTATACAGCAGCAATCCGGCCTCCAGCTCCCAGTCTGAGTGGGATGCTCATGAGCCGTAGCACAGGGGAGGTCATGAAGCTTTTCAATAGCGGTTCTGACACCATGACAAAAAGATACGCTAGATTTGAGCTAGGTACTTCAAAATAAAGCACTTGCCAATGCAAATTGATGGAAGGATTGGTCACCTGGCAAAAAAATGCAGCAGCACTCTCATCTATTGCTGAATAGCTATGTGTTATTATAAAGCTCACCGTATGCTATCAGTGAATTGTTTGGTTAGAAAGCCTCAGGAGTGTGAGCACTGGAGGTCTGGCAGTAACCTAACTACAGCTATGGCCTTCAACTCCAGCTCTTTTCCTCTGCACCTGAAGCACCAGTAAGTTTACTCAGCTCCAGACAGCTGATGGAGGATATTTTTTTTATTCCAAATTCCTTTTCCTAGTGGTTAACAGGGTACTTACTACAGGATAATCCTACTTACAGGATAGAGACTATTTGAAGAGCCCTCTCAAACATGACTGCATGCTAATGGAACTTCTCACTAGGTTATTTAGGACTGATAATGTACCTTTGTAAATGTCAAAAACTTTAACCTCCCTGTTACTCTTCAGTGGTTTCTCCCAAATAAACAAATACCTGCTCTAGTTCTCATGTTACCTTTCCTTTTAGCCAACTGCCATATACAGCTAAACAGAAAACATTATTAAAATAACACAGGGGAATTCAACAGTATTTCCCTTCCCAACATGAACTAGTCATTTTGTGGATCAGTTTAGCCCTGTAGACTTTGCGCCTCTCAACAGTTAGGATTGCTTCTCCCAAGACAAGGTTACATTACCAGTCGGGCGTTCTACATATCTCCTCTTTTAGGGCACATCATGTTACGCCTCACTTTTAAATCCTCCTACACTGCTGAGGTAGTGGCAGGGAGAAGGAGGAAAGAGGAAGAAATTCAGCAGCCAGCCAAAACTAACGGCAACCATCACACCCTTGACTATGATTTCATCTTCCAGCTGCATAGATATTGTCATTGAAGACCGTACATACCTTTGGCAGACGTCAGTTTCTTGTCATGAGCAGCCGTGTGATCTCGAATGATGTACTGTTTGGAGAGCTTGCAGGAAGGTCCAGGAGAAAAGGCTCTAAGAGGGAAAAAACTTAGTTCATTCAACAGGGCAAGAAACCTCTCAGACAACAATGGCTCTGAAAACATTTTAATATTTATAGTCTCCTGCGTGCAATAAAATCAAGTCAATATTCCTTCATTTCTTAAAAAAATTCAGCGGTAACACAAAAATATAACATGAAAAAGTTATTCTCATTTTGCATGTTTTTGAATACAGGAGAATTATGGCTTGCAGTAAGTAATGTATGAGGCTTGGATGTTAGAGAACTCTGGAGAATAATAGAGTATCTCATTGTTTAACATCTGCTGTAATAAAAAGCATTTACATTTTGAAAGGTATAGTAGGACAGAGTACTGTAAAACACTGTGTATGAATATCCTACCTCTTGGTAATACCAGGCCTAACTCTAACACTCTGTAGGGAGGAAAATGAGCTGGATATATGCATAGAGAGATGTGGGCCCAGAAAAGGAGCCAGGATGTAGGACACAAATGTATTATGGACAGACTGACCGTGGCACTCCCCTGAATCTTCAACCCACGAGGCTTCTCAGATTAGAAAGAATTTGTCTCTGTATTTGACGTAGGTTCATTAGCCCAGAAAAAGAGTCAAGAAGTAGGTAAGTATTTATGTGTTTGAAATTTTAACCCGGTAGTGTGGCTGAGAAGGGTTGCTGCATTCCAACCTGCTTCTGAACAAAAACAATAGTTCTGGATTCCTTCTCAAATCATCAGACAGGTTTTGTAGATGGAAAATTGCTAGCAAATAATATATAAAAAAACTCCAAATACTGGAAACAAGAAATCTGACATGTCTTTGGCCTTTCATCCACAGATGTGGAATAGCCCTTACAATGACGTAATGAGCCCATCCAACCCGTTCAGATTTGGCTTTCTGACACAATGCAGTAAACAATTGTTTCATCATTCATGCCCCTAGTGTACTATTTCAGCTAATGACTTAGTTTCAAGGTTTTTATTGCATTTTGAAGGAATAGGAGACATTGGGTTGAGTCTGGAAATCAATCCTTCTAACCTCAATTTGGCTGCTTTCTTGCTGTGTTGCTTTTTCTTGTCTAAATCTTTTTGCCTACCAAGCGAGACAGTGCCACAAACTGTTTTTCACTGCCAAGTAGTTTGACTACAATCAATTTAGTGTGTCATCTTTTGAACAAGAACCATAAGAAAGAGTGGGACAGAACACCTAGTACCATATTGGTTGTTTCATTTAGTATTATTTCTTAATGTGCTCAGGCAAGTGACTAAAAGCCTGCCAGAGGGGCACCGGTGTGAAGACCGGCTTTCAACAGCCTGTCCAGGCACAGCATCACACCCCAACATGACCAGCCACAGAAAGGTGATGCTACTTCAACTCCAGGACTGACCATTCCGATTGTTCATCGAACACATAGGCACACCCAGAGTGCTTACACCATGACACAAACAGGCACAGAGCCACCAACAGAAATAATGACTATGTTTGTTATAAAGCGATGGAGAACTTGGTGCAAAATTATGACCAAGGTGCATTTATCTCTTGTCTCAATGAAATTTGTCATGTGTAGTGCAGGTACCACAAGGGAATCTGATACTCGAAGCAGACAAATATAAAGCTTACAAAATTCCTAATCATGAGCATTTGTCACGTGTCCCATTTCAGTCAGGGAAACCACTCATGCCTGTCAGTTCCATACTAAAGAAACCAGATAGTTCAAGTCAGTACTATTCTGTTTCAGAGCTTTTATGTGCTTGAGACCAGTAGTTATTCACTTCCCAATCTTCGAAAACTTAGGTTTTCTTACGAATTTTGCCAACTGTGTTGTAAGCCCCTGGTGGCAAAAGCAACTGGAACAAGCTCTCCAGTAATATCCAGCACCATCCCTAGCTGGTGTAAAGTGGGGCAGCTCTACTGAATTCAAGGAATGGCAGTGCCCTAAATCACAGCAGCTAGAGGCTCCTGTTGCTAAGGAAGGGAAAACAGTATTTCGGGAAATGTCCCAAATCTTTCTCTGATTGGCAGTGACAACCTGATTTCAATATATATAGTGAAAAAGACAGCATGACAGAAGAACAATGTGATAATCCAAACAACACCCCAGGATTAAAAAGGGATGGAAAATCCATTTATAAAAAGAATGCTGAAGCTATACAGGGCACTCGTAGTTTAATCTAATTTTTTTGTCTCTCATAAAATCTAACTCTATCCTGTGTCCAGAAAATTACTAACGTTGTGCAACACGCAGCATTGTGGTTATTCCTATGTAAGGAAAAAAAACCCCAAATTCTTTTCTGTGCCAGAGACTTTCTGTTGAACTTTGGCAAGTCGTTTTTGTCTTTCTGTTTCTCAATCTCTCTGAAAAGAGGACAAGAAAAAACATATCCATTCCTCAAAGAAGATGCGTTAAGGATAAAAATAATAAAATGGAGAGATTTGGTAGGTGCCCATCTAAGTATTTCCTGCCCCTAGGGAGGGTGATCTTATTTGAGCTCACTGGCAAGTTCACACTTTTTAACAGATGTTTCTTTTGTTGTGTTTTACATCTTCAAATAAATTCAAATTGAGGGAAATGTTCAATAGAAATGTTCCAGGAATATTAAGTAGCCCTGTTACGAGACTCTGCTGATGGGGCAAACACACGCCAGGTCTAATCGAAACAGCCCTTTTGTTTGCTCTAGAGACAGTCAGAGTTCTCAAGCCCATGTCTGAACGGAATCAAACTTCTGTATTTTCTGCTGTCTTACATAGCTCTCGTTTACCTACAGCATTTAGCACATGGAGCTTTCGACATCTCAGAGGTTCAACAGTTTCTGTGTATGAGCACCGACCTGCCTGTAGAAAGTTGCCTGCTTTTGAAAATCTTTCTGAGTACTATTGTACTTTCACGTCATTTACATCTTGCTTCTATATAGGAGGAAAGATCTCCAGGAAACACAGGTCCAAGAACGAGCAATAAGGAGGCGACAACTCTCTCAACACTGACTCCTTTTCTTTCCTATTTTCTAATGACTTTCCTAGTAATTTATTATAGTCCTGAATGTGTAGTTGTGCGATGACTAATTTACCTAGTTTCCACTGATTGAATTGCAAGAGATTACTTCTGCAAATCATGTCTGGAGAATATATCATGTCCAGAGGTATAATGTCATATCATAAATCCAGTTGTAGCAGTATTAAAGTTTGACTGATACACAATGACAGTGATAAAACATGTCTTTTCCATGTAGCTGCAAAAGAAAAAAAATGCTTTTGAAAAACACAAGAGGTGACATTGCTCCTCACCAGACTGCTAATTCACAGCCACCAAACTTTTGGCTCTTATAGGAGTAAAAGCATGTTCTCAAGAACATGTTAACTATGTCACCCTTTAAAAGACTAGTATAACTGCAGTGCTGCTATACTGCAAATAGTTTCTTTATGCCATTGCTAACTGCCAGTGCCTACAGGTGGGAATTTCACAACGTGGGGCAAAGCTACATGTACTTACAATTAATAAATAAAAGTTGTTCAGTGATATTTACAGGTTAAATGCTTGGGAATATCAAATGCTACTATCAAATATCAAACTATCAGGTGTCAAGTCTACTCTTCACATTACTGGTAAGTGGGAACCATTTCCACGACATCCTTGACTTTGCCTTTTGAAAACTGATGGAAGTATCCAGCATCTCAAGGAACGAGCTATCTCCTACCATAAGCAGTTATGGTCCTGTATCTGTTTGTATCTCTCTACTTCCTCACCTTGTATTTAGAACCTAAATTTGGAGGGGAGAGGGACCATCTCTTCCTTCAGTGTTTGTCTCGGGCTTAAGAAGGTAGAATATTTGCCTGCGGCTACGGCGGCAGTGCTTGCTTCAGTGCAGGTAACACGGTAACCCATGAGACAGTCGCTTAGCGGAGTAGCCCAGTCAATGGCTGACAAACGTTCGGCAGATCCTCTTACTTTGGCTCAGCTGCACCGTTACCTCAAGCTGCTCCCCTTCTGGGTCAGTATTTCTGCCTATTTTCCGCTGCAGGAAGCACTGGCAGGCATTGAGCTTGGGCTTCTGCTTTGAGCACCTAACAGAGGTGTCTCTGCTGCTGAAAATAACGCGTACATACACGTCACTTCATACAGGCAACCAGTATGAGAGACTGCTGAGGTGGGGACACACCAGGTGTCCTCCCCTCAGTCCCAAAGGGGTTCCTTTGAAAAGGTGGGAAGAGGAGGATGGAAGGATAATACCCTGTGGACCTCAAATGCAGCACTCCCGATGTGCATTGAGTGAAATACCTCCGGCTGCAGCAGGGAGGGACAAAGGACAGAAATGGTGGGTGGTGGTGTTACTGGTGGCGGTGGGGTGTTTGTGTCCTTAATTAGCACCTAATTAAGGACTGAAACTGTATGGATCTGGAGAAGGTATAGTGGCACAGCATTTCCCAGAAGGGAAGCTTCAGGCAGAACAGCTTTCTAGCAGTTCTACAGGTGCTTGGCAAAGATCCTGACCAGGAAAGCTGCTTGCCTGAATTAAGAAGGTGAGATTTCCACAACAGCAGAGATTAGAAGCCCTTGCCTACCTTATATTTTTTCAATAATAAAATACGTATTTTTAATAATCTCATAATAATCAAGCTCTTATTCCAAAACTGGAGCACATAAGCACCTCTCAAGCAATAATTTCAATACTTACGGCTGCTTTTGAGACTCCTGTGTCCCCTGAAAGGTCCCATCATGGAGTACGTAGGCGCCATGGCTATCTGGGAGCCTTGGAAGGGAAGGCAGATATGTTGGTTACATATTACAGAAGCACAAAGAAATATGATTACCTTTCTGCAGGTCCCATGAGGATTACGGAAGAGTCACCTCCTGGCCAGAATGCTGCACTACAACTGACCCAGGTATGAAAAGGCTGGCACTTTGAGTTTACTTTCCCTGCCACATTGCTTTTGTTTGTTTTAATCCCTACCAATTAGTGTGACCCTTTTGACCAGATACTCTGAGGGAAAATTTCCCTGTTACAACAGCATCTACAGGGCAGTTTTCTGCAGGCCACAAAAATGAGCCAGGGCATTGCGCAAATGTCACATGTTTTGCAATCTGGAAGATCATCTCTGCTGAACATAAATCTTCAAGGCACAAGGAGGAGCAGCTCAGTGTGCTACTGTGCTGCTCGTGCCCAAGGGAAGGAGTAGGGAGAAAAGCACAGCACTAAAGATTTCTCAGAGATACTCTATAAAACGGTATAGGCTCACAGCACAGAAGCCAGACCTAGAAAAGCCAGGCCCAACACAGCAACGCAAGCAAACAAGCCTCCTCCCATTTCAAATTAAGGGCCAGCTGCAAGAACACAAATTCCAAATACATGGAATTCTGCCCAGTTGATGAAGATACATCCCACTGCTGACAGTTGAATTAATCTCAGATGAGCTACAGGTTAAATTTTACTCTATGCCTCAACACCTGAAGGGGTCAAGTCTCAATTTCAAAAGCCACTTATGTTCACAGGATTCAGACACAGATTCATGGGACATTGAGGAGATTTCAGTCCCTACCTGTCCAGTAGTATGGTTTTCGACACAATCATGTTCCTAACACCCACTAAAGTCAAGGAGAAGCTGGTACCTTAATTTGTAAGTCTGATCATGGAGACTAAGCTTCAGTTCTCATTTTTAACTTAATAAAATTATTTTTCTATATGCAAAAGTTCCAGCAATAGTTTGAATTTTAACTTAAATAGACTTTTTTTCCAGTTTAAAAACTTATTTTAATTCAACTTAAACGTATTCATGGTTAACTTGAAGCGAGCCGGTCACCAATGCAAAGTGCATACCTAATGCTCTCCACCAGATAAATCTTGTCACTATAAACCCCTGTTAAAAATCTGTGCTTCTTAAGCAGATAAGCCAACTGGCCTATAGGAGCCTAAAGCTCAGTTGCTTTATACTCCAAAGGGTTGTCTATCAGCAGAAGTGGCTTAACTGGAAACTTGTATTTGTGATTAGATTTGTGAGTTGCGAAGGAAATATCTCCTTAGAGATGATCCTGAATGTCAAAGGACACGCCAAGTGCCGTCAGACCTGGAAAAATCAATGCAATTATTTCTTTGGTTTCAAGGCAACATTGTAATTTGGAGGAGGAACCAGGAGTGCCTGACTCATAAAGAACGAAACCTTTACTTTTGTTCTCATACACACAATTCAGGATAATTTTTGCCTTCAAAGGCATTGCCGCAACTTTGCAAACCTTGTGTTTATGCAGTTATAACCGAAACCTAAGGGCAGAGGCTTTGGAAAGTGATTACAGGTTTTGGATCTTGATTTGGTGACGCTTGGCAAAGAGCCTGCTTTTTCAGAGGGTGCATTCTCAACCTGCTCTGAAATTCAGGCCTCACCACTGGTAGCTTATTTTTTGGCAAAATCACCTGTCTGGGACAGCCTTCTTAACGATAAAAGGATGCAGATACCAGAGTACTGTAACAGCATGCTTAGAAAACAAAAGCTGGAAAGATTATGGGTTGTCTTTTTTTGGATCAAATTCTGTCACCTTAGACCACAGGCTTAAAATAAAACCACTATGAAATAAATGGGAGCTGAGTAAACGTTACTGCTTTTCCTCTGTGCTCATACTTCTAATTGTCATGGGTCAAGTTAATAAAATCATCAAAAGGTCAGCTCTTTTTTTTTGTCTTTTGAAAACATCCTTCTACAGTCACAACAGGATATGGACAAAGGAAGTTACTGCTCTCAAATCCAAGGTAACACATCAAAACATTTGATTTTTTTTTTAATTGTATTTATTTATATATATTCCTGAAGCATTTTTATTCATGTTTTGAAAACTAGTGCAACTTAATTATAATTTCGTATATCATGACTAAAGACTTAAAAGCAAATTAGTTTAGCTTCGTCTCACTTTATATTACTACTAATAATTTTGATTCTTTAATTCCTTTTGAAATATTACTAATCTCCAGCTAAATCCTCACTTCATTTGCCTTTTTTATGTCAAACATCTGTGAAAGGAATGACAGATAGAAGGATACTATACTGAGCAGAGCTTTTAATCATCTGCAGTGTTAGAACAGAGAGTAATTCTTTATCTTCTTGTGTCCGATCCTACCGTTTTACCTCGACAATTACTCCATTATGATTTCAAGTGGAAAAACGTCAGTGGGAAACTGCTCTGAGTGAGGACAGATGAAAACGGAACAAGCACGTATCAAAAATTGGAACTGTTTGATCCCAATACGTTTAATTTAATACGCGCACGCTACGTGCAACGCGTGATGCAGGTGCCGCATGGTTGTTAGGACCGAACGCAGTCACGCTAAGGGCACATCTTTAGGTAACCAGTCCTTTAGGTTACAGTGTGTGTTTACAGGTGTTCAGTTTTATGAAGCTTTTTGTTTGAGCCTTAGCAAACAGAGAGCAGAGCTTCTGCCTCACCTCTGCTTACACTCAGGTACAGTGAGAGAAGCTGCTGTGCTGGGATAATTTCAGAAAGCAGGACTTAGTCCCAAGTCCGTCATAACTTACAACCACCTCTGCTAAACCCGTCTAAGACACAGTGGGGAATCGATGCTGCACACTCAGTAGTCACCTATCCAGCTACAAATTAAGCCCCGATCTTGGCAGTCATTAGGTAAGGAACAAGTCACAGCCCTAGCAGAGTCTCATTTCTGTTTAATGATGTATTCTGTTGTCAACACAGTCTCCTCAGTTCCTATTTTCTGCATTTCCATAATACCTGAATCTGTCTCCCTACACAAACGCTGCAGCAGTTACTTGCATTTGTGCCAAACTGCTTTAATTTCACTGGATTATAATAAAACAATTCAATCAGTGTTATATTTTTTTATTTTACATCAGTGCACAGTTCTTTTAACGTGAAACCCAGGCTGAAATTTATATGGAAGAAAAATCGTGTCTTTCTTGTAGCAGAATGATACTAAAATGCTTCACAGGGAATTATTTCTATTGAATATAAAACAGCACACCTACGAAGGTGACAGTAAAAGTGCTGAATGGAAGTTAGAGAAGAGAGAGGTGCTTTTTTACATTTTAGCTAATAATAATGCCCAGATACAACATGACACTGCTAATGGCATTCACAGGAGACGTAAGACACCCTGAATATTTTGAATTACGTACGATGAAGTAAGTTAAAGCATACAGCTAAGCAGCTGTTGCAGTGGGAGGATCATTTTCCGAAAACAAGGGGTTCAGTTCCGCAGCTTTGTACTTGCCTTCAGTAAGCTGCTGAGCAGCATCAGCTCCCGGATTTGCAGGGCTTTGTGTGTTGCAAGATTTGGCGCTCGGTACAAAAGTTAGTCACGAGTGCAGTTTTAAAGAAGGTTTCAGCATCAGCCTAGTCTCCTGAACCATTATCCACTAGGGATAGTACATCCCATTATACATATTCATGCTTAAGGATGTATCACTGCATACCGTAAGGGGGTTATAAATTAGCCACATATGAGGCTGTTCCCGTTGATGGGACTGTGGAAAGTTTAGCATAGTTCTGAAACAGAAACAAATCTGACCATATATAGGAAACAAGGGAATTTATGCTTGAAAATGTTTCCCATGTTTTCCATAGACAGCGTAAGTCTGGGTGAGCAGGAGTGGACCTTCACCCACAGGGACATAAAACTACAGCATCTGAGATATGCGTACGGCACTTGGCGTTCAGAACTACAGTATCTGTCAGCATCCTAAAATCCACACTGATTTCCTAGTGGACTGGAATCACTCCGACGATTGAATTGCGAATCCACGTTTGAATACCTGCAGAAGCCTGCGTCCCTCGCCAGGCATCAGATACGGAAGCAGCATCTGTAAACAGTCCAGAACATTAAACCAAACCCAATTTGACTCTTGTTTGTGCAGCACTTCAAAGCTGGTTGAAAAATTCCCAGAAAAAGAAGATTTTTGCAGGCATTTTGTTGTCAGCTCATCAAAATAGAAATATTTCTCAAAGAAAGAACAGGGTTTTGCTGAACTTCAGAAAAAAATCCAAAAAGGAATCCTGTAGCTCACCTGGAAGACTGCAGGAGAGCGCAGGCTCCCAGGACCAGAAGTCCAAAGCAGTCCCACCGTATGGACTCCTGTCTGTCGGCCACTCCAACAGCCGCTGTCTCCAGACTGCTGGCTTTGTGGAAGTACCTGAATCATCCTCTCTCTCATGAACCTGAAAGCTACATGTCACATTTGACCTTCCAGTTGAGCAGCAGGAATCTTGAGACCATTGAGAACTCAGCTGATGCCCAGGCTCTGAGTCTTGAAGTGCGGAGAGACCCTCCCCTGGGCTTCTCGGGACTCACTCTGATATGAATAGATAAAAAATGTGAAAGCCCTGGGATCTGGGAACCGCGGAGACAGAGCCTCCAGATTCCACGAATTTAAGAAAAAAAAGGCAGGCATGATTTGATGATTTGAAAACCTTTTACCATTTCATTTCCTATTGCAGAGGGGTTCTAACGCGCTTTCTAATAAGGCTTTGGTTATTTTCCTTAACTTTGGACCTTCCTGTGGACCAGAAGACCTGCCACTTGACTGCTCGACTAAAGTCTACCATACTTGTGTTGCATGAACACTCTGATGTTTGTACTTTGTGGCATTTAATTATCTGATATCTTAAACTGCATGATTAACTCTTAAGAGCTGGAGGCAAATTAAGCAACTGTTAACAGTTACACAAGTGATGCCCTAGAGAGCCCCTAAGCAGATGCGTATGAACCCAAACCCATCCTCCCACTGATCAGCAGGAGCCAGTTTTAGCAGTGTGATTGTCAGCTGCAGGGCCCCTCAGCAGAGCAAAGCCTCTCCTTTTCAAACGCCTTTGCTGTCACTGGGTGGTATCCACTTGCAGCTACAGAGAAAACACGGAGAAGCAAGGGGAGACAGATAAAAGGAAGGAAGATCAGGGCAGTCCTTCATCAAATCCCTTTGATGTAAAAGGAAGGTGCTAGAGTTTGGGTATCTATGCAGGCAGAAAAATAAGAATAGAAGACAAATAATAAGAAAACCATGAAAGTATGTGGAAAAATTATGACTCTGCTCTATATTCTCCAACTCTTTTCATTAACAGAAGGGAACATGGTTTAACTAGCAATATATTTTAGAAAGTTGTCTTCCTTTTTATAAGAGCTCAGACATTTTCACTCATTTCTGCATGTCATTTCTGCATAGCTGGATACAGATCAGTTATTTATTCTCATCCAGGACAGATTCATAATTTCCTAGTAATACTTTAAAGATTTTTAAATAAATAGAAAGAGCACCATAATTGTATCAGCCCCTTTATCCCAATTAAATAGCCAAGGGTTGCTCAAGTACAGATTAGTCTATATGCTTGCCTTGTAAGAGAAAGAATCATTCTTATTGGGCTTTTCATGGAGCAGAGCTCATCTGCTAATTGTTATCCTTTACACAGTATCCAAATGAGAGAGCTTCTTAACAGCAGGGAGTCGACTCATTAATATATAAACTCTGGTTGATGAAGAACAAATTACTTGATTGCCTGAGAAAGTAACCGGGATCCCTCTCAAGTACGCAGCCACGCTGTGGTAGCTCATGGATTTCAGTGGGCACCACAGTCAAGGAGTTATTTCAATAAAGGCAGGAACCCTTTTCTGATTTTCTAAAATAAGCCTGTTTTAAGTGAAGCACTTCAGATTGCATTTATTAACGAGAAAGATGGCCCCATCCTGGGCAGGTAAAAGCAAGATATAAATAAATTGATGCTGTCTTTTCTCATGGAAACAAACCTGCTGCTGGCACATTACTTCAGTTATTTTAGACTCCTTTGAAAATTCAAGCTCTAAAATTACTTCTACCCCCATGCCCCTTCCAAAATCCTATTTCTCTTTTTCTCAGCAAGGAGAAGCCTGACTTTAGCAGGACTGGTGCAATACAGTCTCTTCCTTATCCCAATGTCCAAAAGCAGCCTTGGACATGCTCTATGTCTTGGAAGTATCCCTTTCCCTGTTGACTGCGAGGTTTGTGAAAGCATCTGGCCAAGGATGTGCAGCCTACTCCACCAGCATGCTCTGCTCTCCCCCAGAGCAAGCAAATGCTTTCTCTCTATTGCCTGTGAAGAGGGTCGAGTGCTGTGACAGTGGAAATTTCCTTGAGCTTGAAATTGCTACGAAAGGTTCTGCTGCCTTGGCTCTGCAGCAATGTTCTATCTACCAGACTGGAAATGACTTTACGAATATATTTATAATTAGTGCATAACTTGGAGCATCAAAGACCATGATGTGTACCTTTTTCCCTTCCAATCTGCCTTGTCTAGTTCAACTCGAGGTTGAAAATTTCTCAGGGTAATAGTTGTCCTTCACTCTGTGCAGATATGTGCCTCACAAAATGAGTCTTCATCTGCCACATATAAGCACTAACACAGCACAACCAGCAAGTCACGAGAAATCATCTCAGTACAAATAAGCATTGAAACATGAGATGGGTGCTGTTAGAAAACTCTGTGGTTTACGTGTCCACCACACTGGTTAGCCAAAGATTGAAGGCCATTTTTCCCCAAAGGGCTGAGAAAGGAAAAAGACAGCAGGGAGTGTATTAGGGGAAAGTATTGTATTCTTGTCCTGTTATTATACTTTCCCAAGCAACTACTGATGACCAGTATTGGAAACATACTTCACTAGATGAACTTGTACTCTGATGCAAGGCAGCTGTAAAGTGTTCTGCCACTTTACAACCTCCTTTCCTTATGTATTTTACGTTATAGTATTTGCATTCATATTTTGTAATATATGTAATTATAAGTTATAAATTAGAAAAACCTATTCAGACTCAGTGTCTTCCGTCAGTATAGCCTGGCTGATAACTCCTTTCTGTTGATTTGAGCAAGATAAGCCACAAGCTGCATCAGGGCCACTGACCTACACCCAGAAGAAACCCAAACTGCCAAATCTTTTGTGTTTTATTTACTGTTTGATCTCCTCTTGTCCCTAAGGGCTCAAACTGGAACTAATGCCTAGTGAAAAAATGAAAAAGGACTGAGCAAATACACTCTTAATTAACAGGCCTTCCTACAACATATTCTATTAGTTTTATCTTACTGTCTAGATGCCAAGGAACGGTAGGACATGGGTGAACTATATTAATTTTAAAATAACAATGTACCTGAAAAAATGAAATTGAAAGGATGAAAAAGAGCACAGAAAAGAATATTTAACCAGAGCAGCTGGTACTGCTGTCTCTTCTCCTTGAGTTGTAGGTAGTTTTTCCTCTAGCCAACTGGGTTTCCTCTGCTCATTCACACGCTTCGACTTTTTCTACACAGCACGACACCGATGTGTTATTGCCTGACAAAGCAAGAAATTTTGAAGCCAGCTTCTACTCTATACAGTGAGGAAATATTGACTTTTCCCATTTTTAGTCAGGTATAATGCATTGTCAGATATAATAATTGTTCAGCACAGTTGTTGGAACTACAATATTACATGAATGAACTACATGAATTAAGTCTATCATTTATTTTGTTAGGACTTTGTCAAGAAAATAATTTCGTTCCATGAAAAATGTCATACTATTTCTTATCATTCTATTATTTCTATTTTCTATTTTCCAGCCCACAGGACTGTACATCATCACTGATGTGCCATGTGGCAGGTCAAAGGTGACCATCTTGAACATAAGATCTTCACGAAGAACTACAGTTCATATTTGAAACCTGCTGGCTCACAGCAGTTAGCTGCAAGTTTCAGCAGTTCACAAAGGTAATACAGCCTCTTCCTGCAGCAGCTGCAGCAGATAGAAAAAACAGACGGATGGTTGAAGAGGAGAAAATAAATTGGGGAACTTTTCCTTTTCTTTATGTCACTTCAGGGGCATGCTGTGCACTTGGCGGGGTTGCCAGGAAGCTTACTACAGCACCCTCGGCACTGGTGAGGAATAACCAGTGTCAGGTGTCACAAAGCAAAGTCAAGATCGGCCGCAACCGTGGCCACAGCAGTGGCAAGGGAGGGTGAAGCACCAGATGCTAGCAAGCTGGAAATTTCTCGAGAGTAGGCAGAAAAACTCCCGGTGGCCAAAAGCCAATAAACCAGCTCTGCTCTATCTAGTCATAAAGCCTCCAGCATAAGGACAGCAGGAACAGCAATGTGTCTATTCCTAAATGCCCCCAAAACCCCAGAGGAGGATGTATAAAGCCCAGTTCAGAGGATACCTACAGGGCCAGTATAAATCACAGAGGGTATGAACACAGTCAGTTAAAGAAGCTGAGCTGCCTGTAACTTTTTAGTGACATATGTCAATGACTGCTCTTTCATAAGAGAACTGCAGTCCATCTAGTTCAGCATCCCGCCAACGGGATACTGTCTTTCAAGTACCTGAAAAAACACTTCAGCAAGTATATATATAGACCCCGATCTGTTCTTGTTCTCATACTTCTAGCATCTTCTAACATCCAGAAGTTACCTTCTGAATAAAGGAAGATTTATTATTCTTCCTGATATATCTATTAAAATTCATTACAGAGTAGTTAATACCTCAGTTTGTGTCATCTCTAAACACAGTTAAAACGATGAGAAACAAGATCTTGGTATTTATCAACACTTTGTAGTGTTAACAATAACTTCGGCAGCTGCCTTGAAAGCATTTCAATTCCTCTAAATTGGTAATATTAACTCAACATTTACAAATTTTCCAAATACTCCTCCTGTTATACTGTGTACTGTGACACTTTGACTAATGAAGCCAAATTAATAACTTCCAAGTTTTAAATTGAATAATTAAAGACAGCCACTGATATCTAAATCTGCTAAAATAAAATTAAAGCCACGATTTACAGCCAAATTCTCTAAAATTATACTGTCACAAAGTTAATGTGGTATTGAAGGACAGGGAAAAATATGCTATCAGATATCAATGATTAGCTCAGCCAAGGTTGAGACCAACAAATTCTTGGGTGAATTCTAAGTTGCAAAGTTAGCATGGTATGTTTGTGTGGTTTTGGCTTGACTAATCAGATATTGCCAGATAAAAATAATGATATTATAATGCTTCTTTTCTGAGTGACAAGCATAAAAGCTTTCAGTAGGAATTCGCTTCACATGCAGAACGGGGCCAATCAGTTGAAAATAACTAAAAGAGCTAAGACTTTCCCATTATCTTAATGGATCAAGCTGCCAGCATCAGCCAGATCTTTAAGTCTTTATTTACCTACCTGCACCTTTATATTCCTTGGTGTTTCTTAGAAAAAAACGTAGGTCTCCACATTGTGGGGCAACCGACAACTCTACTTATGAGAATGAGCACGTATCTATCACCTCAGCTATGTAACTGTTTCATAGGAACTCTTTTATTTTGTTGCAATTTCTTGATGTTTCCTGATATTTTTCATGTTAAGTTAGTCAAGAAATCACCAGGACGTCCTTTTGCATAGTCTCTTTGTGATTCATTAAAACAAAAGGTAGGAGGAAAAAAACCCAACAAAACAAAAAGTCAAACATAAAATGTTTTCCTTTTTTATCCTTCACAAAATTGGCCCAGTAAAATACTTAACAAATGTATAATGACTGTAATAGGCAAGTACATTTTACTTTTGGTTTTCAAGGACCATTGTACATTTGCTTGCAGCTGCGGCCCCCGCTGAAGCTCATAATGATTGACATCAAGGAGGTCACAATTAGCTCCTCTAGAAGCTCATGGATGTTTTCAAGCCCAAGTTACGAAGAAATATGGGCAGGTACGTGTGTGTCTGTGAGAGCAACAGAGAGGCCACGCCTCCGTCTTGTATTTGAAACCTACATACTCGACCAGTTTCTCCCAATGCCATCAGGGCTTGGCTGAAGATGACTTTGTTGGCAGCGAAGGACATCATAAAATGAACCCTCCAAAATGTGTAGCAAAACCGCGCTGTTGCAAGCAAACTTTTCATTTTCTGAGAAAAAAAGCCATTTTCTGCTAGCAGTTCAACAAAAGCTTACGTAGTTACAATGAATCTCTCTGCAGTGGGAGCGAGAACCTGCAGATGCGTGCGCATTTGCGGTGCTGGCTGTGCTGCTGCAGCGGAGCTCTGTCTTTATCATGGAGACCCAGCTCTTCTCAGTCAAAAATGACCCACAGCGAAGTGGGAGAGTTTTCTGTTTTTTGCTTGCTTTCTCTTAACTTCTCAAATGATGCAAGACACGGGTTAGATCAGCACACAAGCAGAGCATTCAGTAAGACGAAACAACCTTGTTTAAAACTACAGCACCAGTAACCTACCAGGCTGTACAGCCACATGATTTTTTTATTTTTTTTTTTCCACTGTGCAAGCAGGAGCATTCCTGTTACAAGGGGAAATCAGTTAACAGAGCGAGATCATGCAGCATAGTCGGGGAGCCCTGCTGTTACTCGCTGAAAGAACGTCAGAAGCGGAGGGAGGAGGTATGAAATGGAACTCCCCGCTGCTCGCTCTCTCAAGGCACAGGCAGCTCTCCGCTGGAGGCCCGCTAGCTGCAATCAAAGTTTGCCCTAAGAGACCTTCTCTGCCATAAAGCCATAGGCAGCAGCGGCAGCAGACTACGAAGCTCTTGATTAAACTGAAGCAAATCCTGGAAGTCTGAAGCAGAGGAAGACCCTCAGCACTGGTAGTTCTGAGCCAGGCTCCGCAGGATTTCACAGGGCCACACACTGGGTGAGGTGGGAAGAGGGGTCAGCTGGTCCAGCCCCCCTGCTCCAGCAGGGCCACCCGGAGCTGGTTTCCCAGGGCCGCGTCCAGATGGTTTTCGAACTTCTCCAAGGATGGAGACTCCTCAGCCTCCCTGGGCAGCCTGTGCCAGTGCTCTGGCTCCCTCACAGGGAAAAGTGATTCCCCATGTCCAGAGGGAACCTCCTGCCTTCCAGTGTGTGCCCCGGCCTCTGGTCCTGTCACCGGGCACCGAGAAGAGCCTGGCTCCTGGTGCCCTGAGCTGCACGCTGCCCTCGCCACAGCTTCGTGGGAAGCCTCCCGTCCCCTCCCGCCACCCGAGGGGGCAGCCGCGGCCTCGGACCCTGCCCGCGGGCGGCGGGCTACCTAGCAGCCGGAGGGAGAGAGACCAAGAGAGTCCGAGACTCGCGTAGCACCAGCCGCAGGCCCTCGGGGGATCCGCCTGGCAACCGCGGCTACCCGGGGAGGAGCCCAGCGGTCCGGCCGGGCCGCCGCTCTCCCTGCCCTGCCCTGCAGCCACCGCCGGCCGCCCTCCATGGGCTCCCTGCCCCGTGGCCATCTCCGCCCATCCACCCTGCCTTCCCCCTCTCAGGCTGCACCCGAAGGAGGTGTCCCCTCCAAAGCAGCGACGTTGACAGGGCATTTTGAAAGTGCTTTAGGCAACTCCTGTTTATAGCTCTCCCGCCTTGGTTTTGGAGCCGAGCCTGGGGCTTGGCCCTGAAGGTTGGTGAAGCGAGTGTGGCGTGCAGTTGGTGGTGCACAGCGCTGAGCCCTGTCAGAAACACAGGTAGCAAAGGTGGGCGATAAAACGTGTCTGTTCCACCATGTGAAATACTAGGAGCATGGGGTTGGGGCTGCCAAGGACGGCCGTGTGTAACCGCTGCAGCCTGGGGCAGGCCACAGGCAGCCGCCTCTGCCAAGGACCTGGGCTGGAAGGAAGGCCCAAGTGACCAAAGAGCGACATCAGCGCGGCCTGCTAGGAGTGTGCCCCTGAGCGCTTCCTCACCCTGTGTCTCTTGGAAGGTGTTACAAAAATAAGATCTTGGAAGCAGTAACGGTCCCCACACTGTGAATGTGAAGAGCGATACTGAATGGGTGAAGAGCTGGCAGAAAAACATGTTTCTGTGCTGTCAGTAACATGCTGTTGATAGATGAACAATTGGAACATATGTATCAGTCATAAAACTGCTTAGTCATCAACGTCCAATCTTTAGCATTATCTTAGAAACAGGCATTATTGTAGGAGTTCATTAGCTTTTTTGAGAATGTGCATTCACCCTGAAGGGTATGTCCTCCCTTTCCTTGGTACGTTAAATTCACATTAAACAGAGAGAGCCACGTGAGCGTAATGAACCAGTGTATAGCCCAGGGCACGCATGTTCCATCACTGGGGTCCATTATCTGCATTAAGTGACCAGAGGATAAATTTTCTGCCACTCTTTATAAAGGTGTTTATCCAGACCTGTGTGTCTCCTGCCTTTCAGAACATGCGGCTCCAAAAGAAGCTGCTAAGAAGTTGTGTCACAGAGTGAAATTGGAACCAAAGAAACCATAGTGGAAGAATTACAGGCCACAGTATCAGGGTAAAAGGTTCAAATAACGTAGGCAAAGCAATTGCATAGGCTCATGTGATATTGAAACAAATCCTTCACAGGATTATTAGCAAGGATTAAATCTAACCTTTGCAGAGCCCAGGAAGTGTCTTAGCACTTCACCTGAAGGAATATTTTAATTAACTGCTAGTTATTGTATACTCTTATTCATTGTGCTCTAGCCACTGTAGAGGAACATCTTTGTTTTAGCTACTTTGACCTGCTGTGGAGCAAGAGATGAGGAAGGACAGTCTGAGTAGAACATACCGATCACTGGTGCTCTGTGTGTATAGTTAAAGAGATTTAAACATCAGTACCATGCTCCAGAGAATGTTAGGACTTGCAGAACACAAGCTGTAGCAGTGTCTTGCTATGACGTTCGAGTAGAGGGTGACATTGCTGTTCCATTGCTGTTCACCCTAGTGACATCCCCCTGTAAAGTCTGCCTTGAGCCTAGATGGCATGCAGGGCAAGACTGTATCCAGAATAAAGCACCAGTCATACAGGAGGGAGATCAAGCTTCCACTTTAGAAAATGGTGTTCAATGTTTCCAGGCACTTCAAAATAAAATATGACCAGGTGGCAAGTGGAAGACAGACTTTCTTTCCCTAAAAGTCTTCACATTAAATCAAGGCAACTAAACGTTTTTATCTTCCAGCTTCATGTCTTCTATCAAATCACTACAGGTGACAAATGTTCTGAAGGGCAATCTATGCTTTAAATTTCACCTAAGCAATTAATTTGCATACAAATAACTGACTAGTCTTTTAATTATCCCATAGTTCTGTTGATGATAGACAAGAGCTATAGCTCATACTCCCTCAGTTACGTTGGTGTAGCAAGAATAACAAGTAACTTAAAAAAAAGTATTTTTATTACTGAAGTCAGCACACGCATCTCCGAATTCACACAGGGAACAGATGTAATAAGTAAGAAGATACCATTTATACACAGTCACTATTTGGGGCTGAACTGTGCTTAAGAGAAAGTTGCGTAGAGCAGAAGCCTGCAATCAAGAAAAGTTGCTCTTAATGTGGTGATACTTTTAGAACCAAGACAAGGCTTTTACATCCTTTAAACACCCACTTTTCTCCTATCAGTCATTGTTTTGATTGAAGAGAAGGGGAAACAAAACAAACACCTTATGCAGAAGACATAGAGCTATTTGAAGAGCTTCCTTTACAAATGCTCCTCTTGGGACCCAGTCTCTCACCTAGAGTGGATCTCTTGTCTGAACCCTCCTTTTCTGTGAACAGGTAAGTTCTGATGCTTTTACTGCCTTTTATTCTAATGGGCAGGTTTCTAGCTTGTATTTAATTTACATATCTTATGCTGGCACTCTTGAAACGGAAAAAAAGGTTTGTTGAAAGCAAACTCTAAAAGGAATTCAGAATGTTGAAGAATAAGCAAGAGATAAACGAGGTCAAACAGCAAATTGCTGGCTATCGTCATAAAGGCAGCAAAAGCTGTCTGCTGTTCTTTCTTTCTTTGCTTTCCTTAGACTTAGCAGCTTCTTTTCATGCTGGCCATGATAGGGTTTTGCTTACAGCCGTACTCTTGTTTAACTCGGTAGCAAGATTTTTTTGAAGTCCCTATTCTGAAGGAGTAAGGCAGTGGCAGGCTTAGTGCATATGTAGCTTCTGATTCGATGTTTCTGAGCATTATTGGTCTCATACCTGAAGAGAAAGATACAACTCTTACAAAGTGATTTGACCAAAGTTATACTCAGTCTTTGGGTTTGCTCAAGGTTAAGCAACTTTGCTATTTCAGTTTACAAGTGGGAATAAAAAGCTTTGAATTTTAAACTTGAACTTTATGTTTTTGTTTTCACTTTTTCTGATGCAACTTGGTCAGGAGACAACACATGAAGAAGCAACAATAAATATCAGTATGGTTTGTAACCTTTACTTGAGTGAGTAGTAGCACTGAGTTTGGGGGGACTGCTGCTGCTATAGGGACCACTGTGATGGGAAGTTATTTGGCTCTTAAAGATTTAGTTAGTTAGTAAAATACAAGGAAGATGTACAAAAATTCAGTGTTGTTGGACTTTGCAAGGAGCACAGCAACTAAACAAACAGTTGAATGACCTAGCAGCAGCAGGAGACCTGCTAATGCAAATACTTAGTGGAGTGACTCATAAAAACAAGCCGAAAGAAAAACATTAACCAGCTTGTCCTTTCTTCCTCCTTCCCCCCCTTCCACTCCCTCCCTCCCTTTATCTCTTTATTCCTCTCTTCCCCCTGCCTCCCCCCCAATTCCCTCTCCCTTCCTCCTCTATCTTAAAAGCACAAGCAGATCAACACCTGGGAATTTTTCACTACTTGCATATGATACAGCCAAAAGAATTGGTAAGGGAGGAAAAATGAGATGCCATTCCATTTTAAAACCTAAACCAACATATGCCAGTCTCCCTCTTGCTGAATCACTGAAAGGAAAGAGGTCTAAAGAGTTTCTCTAGCTGCCTTACTACACTCTTTAGTCACCATCTTGGTGTATGGGGCTAGTCCAACCATGGCAGACAATGCTGGAGTGAAAACAAACATCAAGACTAAGATTTGAAATGTAGTTGTGCTGCAACCCCCCTTAGAGGCTTTAGAGCCTGATTTTGAGAAGTATAAATATCAGAAATAACTGCCTACTCCCAGCCTTTGGCTATTTTAATATAACTGTGGGATTTTTGTACAAATTCTTGTGATCCTTTGGTCCCTGTCTTTCTTCCCTCTGTGTTGCCAGTGGAAAGCGTTATAAGCTGGGGGTGCTGCAATGTGTTTGGAGTTTTCTCTGCAGTTTTCTGTGGCTTTACTATTCTGAATTTTCTTTCCAGGAAGCTGCAGTCACACGAGTTTAACCAACATACCTCTTACACTGTGAAGTGGTTGCATGAGCCAAGGTTCCCATTTGAATCAATGTAATATTCAAACTATTAGGTGAAGGCTAGTATAGTACAGGAATTCAAACGTGTTGTTGTCTGTCGTTGCCATATACAGCTATCACTTAGGCAGGAGAACGTTCTCTCGAGGGGCTCTCTAAAGCACAAGTTTTACTTTCGAGAACATACCAACTGCCAATGCTGATACTACCCTGTGAGCGTTAGTGAAGATTGCGTGTCTTGCAAGTTCTAGCACACAATAAAGAGTGCAGAATTAAGCTGCTGCTGAGATCATTTCCATCATCTACTATTTTATACGGAACGTACAAAATCTGCATTCTCACTCATTACCAAGCTAAACTGGTGGGTGCTTATAAAAGTACGTGCATCTGCTCATTCATGCCCAGAGTGCATCTTAAAGACACAGTTATATGTTACCCTTATTGTTGCTGAAATTTTAAATGTAAAATCTATTATTGGTGTTTCTTGTCTAATATATAAATAGGTTGATTTGATTCTTGGAAGCCTTTAATTTCTGACTGCAATAAACTGGTGGGGGGGGGGGGAACGTGTTTCTAATATACGTGTTTCTAGCCCCTGGAAGGAAGTCCATCTTACTGATATCTTTATCATTAAATTGCAGTAATGATCCAAAAACTCAAAGCAGCAGGAAGGATAAAAATATAGAGGCAAGCCTTAAATAGCTTGTTGACAGAGAAGCTTTAGAAATAATTTTGACCTCAATCTCAGCTACACCAACCACTTGCCACTTTTTTTTTTTTTTTAATATGGCGTTGTATTCTGTGCTATTTAATGTTCTGCGATGCACCTGCAGAGCAGGCACTGTCCCTTGATCCTTCACAGGAAACTACATGACTGAGTGCAACCCCGAAAGAGAAGGCAGGATTTGGAAGTTGGTGCAAGAAGTCTGATCTCTAGCCCTGTTTGGGGGTACACCATCAGTACCTTTTCTCACGCTATGGACTTTGTAAGCAGGGCTGGTGGATTCTACAAGTCCTGAAGTCATGAAGCTAATCAGGCATTACGGTTATAAAGTACCACGGCCCGGATGAACCCATCCACCAGCCATGTGGGACACGGTGGTACTTTGGCCTCTGCAGTGGCACTCAAGATACACATTTGCAGTCTGATAAGGGAGATTATCTTTAGGGCCTGTGTCAAGTTGGTGTGGAGGATTTAACATCTTCACTTGAGACCCTGCTGAGTATCACTTTTCTGTGTTCATTGCAGAAGATACATCTGCACAGCTGAAGAAAGGATTAACATATTCAGTCTTTTTTAGAGAAAGGCAAGATCGAATATGGGTTTGCAGATTGACCTTCACCTTTCCAAAATGAAACCCATGAACAAGGGATTCCAAGCACTTCACATTGAAAGGAAAAGTGACCAGCACAGATGTTGATGAACATCTGTAGGATTTAATTCACATTATTTACAGTGATTCAAATTATTTCTGTGGTTGTTAGCAATGCAATTATTTCATTAACTAATTTAAAAATAATTAGCAGAATCTGTTTCGTAATATTTTCAACAAATTTGAACCTGGATGCAGATGGATGTTCCCCATCGGAGTGCAGAGATATCCACTGAAGTACTGAATTAGTGTTACAAGGGCACATTCCATGGCATTGCCATGTCATGTGTTACCTTGGCTGTAACATTATGTTGCCCAAATCACTATGAAAGCCCTGTTCACTGCATTGTGCAAGAGACCTGGTGATTACTTCCCAGCAGTGATGAGAATGAGTTATGAGCCTCTCTGCCTCTTCCTAAAATAACAGGGAATGAATTTCATGTGGGCAAACACTTGACTCATTCTTCTTGGAACCGATAGCTTACCACACAGGACTTGGAGGCTGCTCAGTGAACCAGTCCATAGTTCACAGGAAGAAGAAGCCTCCAGAGGAGCTCAGACACTCAAAGAATAACATTCTTGGCCAAAAATAACCCTGAGCACTAAAAACAAATTTAAAAAAAATATGTTGGTTTACTTGTAAATCTGTTGCAGCAACATGTACCTCCAGACATATCTGAGAGATGAATGGTACAGCCATCTTTGTCTCTTCACTCTTCTGCTTCCAAGTAAAGCTTCTTCCCAACCAAACCAGTGCTACGTATGACATACATGGCTTATGATCATGAGCCACAGGAGCTATGTCAGCTGCTGCTGGTGAAGACCCTGGTGCAAGGTGTGAAGGTAAGAATGGCTGCCCTCGGGCAGTTGCGATGGTAGAATGCTATCTGCAGAAGGACTGAAAAAAGCAGGGAAAGGACAGAACTGTAACGACGGCAGTGGGAGAGAGGGACAGTGCCACATGTGATGCTGTACAGGGAGGATGGGTGGGCATCATTCTTGGCATGTCCAGAATGAAGGTGAAAATGATGGAATGCCGCGTGTTGTGTTACCGGTTTCATCACTGATTTGTGTGGATGTGTGTGCACATGGGTGTGGGGTTAAGGTGCATTCAGGACAGTAGAAGCAATACATCCTTCCTACCTTTTCACACACACTGGCCGACCGGGGGTCGCCTTTTCTCCGATATCCTTTGCTGCTGCTATATGTTTTTCCCTTCGTTCTGTAGCTGATTGTGGGGAATGGCATGGCCAAGTGTACACCATGTTTTTAAATCTATGTGTTTTGTCTTGACTGACAGACCTTCTGCAGACTCTTTGGCACAAAGTAGAAAATGGCTCACTGACAGCAGAAGGAATATGTCCTTCTTGGAGATGCGAATCCTTCCTTGGATGAAGGAGCTGCTGTGTACTGCCAGCTAGCGTTCTTGCTGATTGTTAAGTTTCCAAATTAAAAAAATGATTTAACTCTACATGAGGCAATATGTGCTTTGAGATGCTGCTGTGGCATGAATCTTTATGGATTATTGCATAGATAGGGAAACAAACCCAAACCTTCCCACACACCTTTTTCCTTCCTTCCTTCTTGTTCCCTTCCCTGCCCGCTGTGCAATCACCCCTCCCCGGCAGCGATAAAACATTCTTTCCTCGCTCGCAATTTGAAATAGGGTGATAAAGAGAGTGATCAGCCTGCCAAGAGCAAGGGAAAATTTCTGGAACGGCTTGGTGGTAGAGGGAAGTAAAGGAGAAGCATTGATCACACCCTAAAGTTACTCCCTTGCTTCTGAAGATATATAATTCCAGTACTGATACCAGAGAAAGAATAATCTTTCCCACCCCTAGGAAAATGTCAGGAATGCCTGCTCCAAGAGGTACACTTGGCATCCTCGTTTGAATGCTGACAAATCAGCCTTCATTCCAGAGATGGCATGGGTCTCCAAGGAAAGAATAACATTTCATTTAGTGGCCTGAGGCTGATGTCTGTAAACTGTCTACAACTGAGGCTTCTCTGCACTGGGAAATGACATTCATGTTGGAACAGGAATGCAGGAAATTCATGTGGTAACAAGCGCAGCGCTAAACACAACTGTCTATATTTGGAGTTGGGCTCTCATTTGTGCTAAACCCTGCTTACCTACACAGGAAGCTATAAAGGGATCTTGAAGTGCAAATAATTATTAGTCAGAGGCTTTTAACAAGACAAGGAATACCCAGCTTGAAAGACACATGTTAATGCAATTCACTGGTGTCAACAGAGTAGGAAACAAGTAATGTAAAGGCGGCTGTTGTCATTATCTTAATGGGTCGTGGTAGCTTCATGCTGAAGTTGAGTTTGTACAGTTTATACCTGAAAGGGAGATAAGAGAAATGAAATACTTCATGAGCAATTTTATAAAATAAATGAGGAACATATTTTTATATTAGCCTATTAAAAGAAATATGCTTAGCATGGTTATGTTTACCTGTAGACTTTTGTGCCAAAAAACCCTAGGACACATCTAACACCATTTGCTCGTTCTTGCAGAGGGTCAGGAAGGGTCACTTAAAAACAACAGGTTCAGCTTGACATGAAAATCCCATTTGCTAAATGTCTTTAAGGAGCACATTGCTTCTGTTCGGTCCAGCTGCTGGGTTTGTTAGAACCTGGGCATCGCTAAGAATGCTTCCTGTTACAATATGGCATCTTTGAACACACGAGTTGCATTTTCCTTCCTTGAGAACTGGGATGTGTAAGTACCTGTAATGGGTTTGAACAAATCATAGTAAGGCTGGAAACATTAGACAGTAACTGCTTAATCCTGCAGTTATTTTATTAATTTGTCTTTGTTATTAAGGTAGTAAAAGTAATTGAAATGTTAAACTAGGTTACTTGCTAAGGCATTATGCCTACTCTATATTCATGTTCCAGTGCTGTGGGTTAAAGACGGATTCGCTATTAGAAAAATATGAAATTCTTGGATCTCAGCAGTTTTGACTTAAGGGATTGAGTTGCGTTAATTGTACTTACTGTCTGTCTGCAGGGTGTAAGAAGGCGATCAAAAGGTTGGCAAGCCTTATATGACTTTGACATTGTTGCATGCGAACAACAATAGACCTGCAAAAGCAGAAACTTCTCCAGAAGTTAGCCTATAGGGTTAATTATTTTAGCGAGTGTCGTAGCGTAGTGTGATAAAGCTAGTGAGGATGTGACCTTGGGGAAGTACTATACTTGGTACTTTCTGATTTAGGTCATAGGTCCTTTTCGTTAAGCTTGGATGGAGATACATGAAATATTTTTAAAATGCAGGGATATACATAGTACAAGGTGGAAGATACTGGTGTTATTTTAATTCTGTTTTCATGCAACATAGAACGTGAGATAGCGTTTTGGATATTGTCCTGAGAAGAGGGGCCAAGAAATTCTGTTTTTAAAACCTGATACGGACATTTACTCAGAGCCAGAAAGAATGAGGCAGCTCCTGAGGCACAGTTACCCCACTTTTGCTAGTGGTTCACGAAATCACCCCTAGTTACCCTATTTTCAATGTGTAGAAATGATGCTTGTATTATGGAGGTTAACTAGGTGGGGTGTGACAAATTGCTGTGAAGACTGAGTATTGAAGAAATTGCAGACTTGTAAATAGGGCTCAGTATTTAATAACTTATCAGATAGCTGGCTCCTGCTCCTGCTGTCTTGCAACAGTTTTTCAGTTTGTTTTAATGATGGTAGGATAACCTCCAGAATTTCTGCAATTTTCAGCTACATTTTATTTGAAGCCTGCAATGCCTGGTCCCAATGACTTTTTGTTTTGTCTCCAAACTCAGTTCCATGTAACATTTGAAAAAGGCTTATGATAATCCAGAAGACAAAAAAGCACCTTAGGCCCTAAGATCCTTTAGCATTTTAGATATTTGATCATGTATCTAAGTTCTGGCATTATGTTGGATGCACATTTTCTCTACTTTCATCGCTCTTCATCCACTGTTTCAAAAAGCCCAGCTGTTCTGTCAGCTGAATATTTCAGTATGTGGATGTGATCAAAGAGAAATCATGACAAATAAATGGCATAGGAACAGCTTGATTGTACAGTTGTGCACAGTTTAGGAGAACAAAACGTGTGCTTGCTTACTGTATTTGGACAGGAGAGAACTATTGTTTTGTAAGAATAATTTCCCAGCTACGGGAAAATAAATTTAAAATTCCTGGCATATCTCTTCATCTGAAAATTCGGGGGAATTTAGAGCTGCATGTGAAATTTGTGGCTTAAACCCATCTCTGGGGAAAGTAGAAGTGTTGATGGAATAAGTCAGGGTAAAACAACAGCAACTAATCTATTTCAAACGAGGTAACTCTATTGTGATAGATCTGTGAGGGTCTGCCAAGAGAGGTGGTGTTTGTCTACCCTCTTCTTGTATGTGCTCTATTCCATGTACACACTTGTGTGCATTCCCAAAGATAGGCAGTGAGTTGGCTGGAATTTACTCTGGCAAATGTGGCAGGTTTTGGGAGCTGCACCCCTTCCCCTGCACGTAAGGGAATAGGCTGTACCATATGCCACTCTTTCACATCCTTGACCTGATAGCTTCACATCAGGAGTGGTGGACAGTGGTGGTGACCTCAGGCACTTGCCTCAGCTGATGCTGAGCCCCTCGCCTTCTGCCAATGCACTTGGGGCACATTGTAGCTCTCACTTGCTTTTGTCTAGTCCCCCAGCTCATTCCAGATAACACAGTTGAGCTGTGGCTTTTCACTCCTGCACAAGAGCTTCTTTCACACTTCGGGTGTTGGGAAAATGAAGGGAGTACATGGCCCAGGTTTCTTCCCGTGTCAGTGCCACATACAACAGATAGGCAGGACATTATGTAACCTTATGCTGGAGGGGGACTATTGTCAAGGGCCTGTAGTGACAGGACAAGGGGTAATGGCTTTAAACTGAAAGAGGGTAGATTTAGATTAAATCTAAGGAAGAAATTCTTCCCGGGGAGGGTGGTGAGGCACTGTCACAGGCTGCCCAGAGAAGCTGTGGGTGCCCCATCCCTGGGAGTGTCCAAGGCCAGGCTGGATGAGGCTTTGAGCAACCTGGTCTAGTGGAGGGTGTCCCTGCCCAGGGCAGGGGGTTGGAACTAGATGGTCTTTGAGGTCCCTTCCAACCCAAACCATTCTGTGATACTCTTGCTGATGGACACCAGGCTGTGTAGGACACTTGTCTTCTCCAACACAGATTTACAGATGGAACTCATTTGCTGCAGAAACTTCTAGGGCTACAGTAGTACCTAAAGTTCAGGTTTGTTCAGACCCCTGGAACAGAATTTAGTCTGTACTAAATAAATTGTATTGAATTTAGAATCTGTAGTTGACTTTAATTTAAATCAACAAACATGAAGGAGAAACAATTAAATATATTGTTTGCTAACTACAACCAAGATGTATGTGCTCTATTACATTTCATTCTGTTATTTTTGTCCTTTGGTTAATAAATATAATAAACATGCCCAACTTAAATACATTACTGCAGGATGCTAATATACTGAGGATATTGAATATAATCGTTGTCCTGGAGAAATAGTCCAACAGAACAAATAAAAAAATACATAAATAAGTTGATATGATTTGATGTGATTATTCTGTCTTAAATTTCTAGAGACAACAATTATCACTCTAATTTCTTTCTCAGAAGTCCTAAGTAGCAAGATAGAGGAACAAAGGATGACCATCAGAGTCACAGACCTGTGACTGACTTAGGCCATCTATAGTGAATTTTGCTCTAGCTTATTTTAAACGGTCGTTTAGCATATGCATACTTAAGGGACTCTTCCCTAAGTGATGTAATAGTAGTAGTAAGTAATATATTTCTGCTTTACAGAGGTATATATTCATGAACATAGTTTATCTGACCTTGCTCAAGCTTTGGTTATCTGTTATTTGTCAGCAGGCTTCTCTTATTTTATGAAAAATGTATTTTATGAGGAAAAGAATATCTAATTCAAGGCAAGCCAGCTACTCTTGCTTTCCAGTAAAACAAAAAACCCAAATTCAGTGAGCTTTCTGGCATACAAGAATGTTGAACTCAGCATTATTTGGTGTTCTTTGATAAAGGTTTCAACACTGCAATTTAAATCAGCAGGGTACCTGTTCAACATGATTTTCAGGGAGATTCCAACTGAGCCCTGATCTGTAAAAGCATTGCTTTAAATAGGTTCCTATTTTTGTAGTGCAAGTGCTCAAGGGTCGAATAAAAAAGGGAAATCAAGGTGCACATGAAGATCTATTTTTAGTTTTGCGTTTTCCATGGCCAGCTTGATTACAAGTATGGGGCATGAACTCTAGAGTAAGAGTGGAAAGGCAGACCACCACCAAGTATTTCTTGGAAAAGCACACGTCGCTGCTGCTACTTTTGTTTCTGCATGAACAGTGCTCTGGGTATTTCTTCAGTAAATAAAAATACAGGGTATTAATGGTGCTTTGAGCCTTCGGAGTCTTCACATATCCTTGCAAGACCAGTGCGAGAAATCTTTTTACTGTTTCTGTCATTTTTCTGTTACCAATCATATTATTCATCCCAAAGGAGTTTATTCAGAGCCTCTTATGCATATACATACAGCAGACAGCTCTGAAATTAGCTGCCTTGAAATACAAAGTTGTTCTTTGTAGGGAACAGCTCTAGTCTTGTTTGTGTTGATGGTATATCATAGGAATAGTATATCCTGAGTTTTCTGGTGATTTTCCTTAAACTTGACAGGCTTAGTTGGACTTTGGGTTTTGGACTGTCGTGTTCCATTTCCAAAATATGACTGGGAGAGGCCTGTGCCCTAATCTCCATATGACTGCTGGATTTTTATATTCCAAACACCCACCATCCTCACTGCAGTGCATCTAAAGTATGATCTACAGCTTTCTGCAAATTTACCCCAAAGATCACAAATATTAGTCATTTTGAGGGATGATACTCATTTTAATCCCAACAACATTTACGTGCCAAATAACTTTGTGTCTCCTTAGTCGCATACTTGTATTGGTAAAAATTATTCGTATCACACATAATTGCAAGGCAGGGTAGATGAGTCCTTCTATGAAGCCTTGTATTACTTTAGGCTTGCTGTTTGAAGGCTGTGCATCAAGGCATTTTGTGCATCATTAGCTTGTTCCTTGCCAGACGTCGTGGTACCCACACAAATATTACCATCTGGTAACTTCTGTTTAAAGCAGCTGTTGTCAGTGTATTCCAGAATTTTAATCGGTATCTAGATTTCTAAATGCCAAAGCCAAGATACTCTTGGTCTCATTGCAAACAGAAGAGCTTCTTAGATTACAGGGCAGCACTACAGCGTGCTGATCTCCTCCTTGAACTGTATCCATGCACTAAAGAGCCGTTTCCAGATATAAGTTCTCAGATGAAAACTGACTTGGTTTAGAATAAATTTCCATGGGAACATCCGCAAGGTCATATGGAGGGAGACAAGGAATGGAGAGCGAAAGAGAATGAGAGTTGTCCACTAAATTGTCTAGGTGGTCTAGAAGTTGCTTGGCCTCTTGAGTTGTAAGGCAGGATGCAATCGAAAGCATGCCAACTGTTTATTTTGGTGCCATGCTTCTTAATGACTGCGCGCTGATCAAAGTGGCTACTTTTAGGTTTTGGGCTGTCTGGGTCAGATCACAATTGAAAACCAAAAGAATATGGACTAAAAAGTAATGGAACTGATATGTAGCTTTGCAGATAGTAAAATCTAAAAGAATCAGTACACAATGTGGGTTTTTTTTCACAGGGTTTTCTTTATCATTTCAGAAGAACACAATAGTGAAAAGATATTGATCAAAAAACTGGCAGGAATGGGTCTTCCATTGCTGTCATGTAACAAGTGTGAAAATTTTATCCTCCATTTCTTTGAGTCACCATAGAGTTTTAAGCTACAGGAATGATTTAGTAGGAGTTTCTGTGTGATACAGTCGCAAGGAGTAGTATTGCCTTAGCTACAGGCACTGGGCGTGATTATTTCTTTACCAACACAAATGTGAATTGTTCTCCAGGGAACTCAGTACTGGCACCTTCTTTTCCAGTCAGTGGAGTTTTGCCATCGCTGCAGCGTGTAATTAGTCATGACCCATAAGCTGTAACTACGGAAAACAACTATGTGTTGCTGAAAATTACGATTCCTTCTAGGAATTATTGGGAGAGCGAGAACTGGGGGACTTGTTGCTATAGCAGTGGGTAAAATGTAGCCCACTCCAGATGAATAATATTGGCATGGGATTACTATGAAACACAGCAGAATGTAGTGAAGAAATTAGTGGGTACATTTAAAGAAAAGTTAACACGAAAGAGTTCAAATATCAATTCTCCATCATCTAACTTTACTAATGCCCAAAACAAACAAACAAACAAACGCCCATCCCCTTCCAAAATTCTGTAACATTTTATTTCCTAAAGCTTAAAGCCTTGTTCTACTACGCTGTTGTTTTTCACATCTCCTTCTAGTACTGAGCAAGGTCAGGATTCATATTTGCCAGGCAGCCATTAAAAAACACCCTGTTGCAAAGACTGGGGTGCTCTACGGGAAACAGCAGGTACTAGTGCTGTTTCTGGGGGCTGCCCTTTGGGAGTGTCTTGCAGCGTGGGCACTGGTGCGTGCAGGTATTACAGAGAGAGGGGCGTGGTTTACTGCAATTCTTGTGTTCTGCAGATTCTCACAGCTCTCCTTTCCTGAGGAGTTCTTGTGACTAAGGCTTTTCCACATTCGTGGAAGCTGAACAAGTTGTGTGGGCTTAACGTCTGGTTGTCCCACGCAGTCTGGGAAATAAGTGGAGTACTTGCCTCTGCAGAGACGGTATGGCTTCAGAGGGAGAGTATATACCATTGTCGGCGTCTTCTGTCATTGGGACTATACGTTTTCTGCTACGTGTAGTAACCTCCCTGCTCACTTCTGGCAGGGTGGCTGGATACCCTTTCTCCTGAAACTGTGCCACTACTCCACGGTGATTGAGGGACTGGAGTCCCTAGGTTTTCACACCGCTGCTGTTGCAAGTTTGGTTCAGATCAGAATACAATGTGATAGTGAGCCCTGTTTGTCCTGTCTTAAATAGATCCACAGAAATAGCAGAGGAGATTAATTTGGATTTACAAGCTAAAACATAGTATATATGAGGACATATACTCTCTGCATTCCACTTACTTATGTTTAATATATATTATTTATTTTGTATCCTTATCAATCCAGGCAAGAGAGCGGGTTTCTGTAAGGCACTTTGTTTTCCCTTTTCTCTGACTTCACTGAAGGCAGAGGCACACTCGCGGCACCCACACTCTTTTATGCATATCTACTGCTGTTCATCAATCAGACAGCCACAGTCAGCTCATCAAGGCACTTTGCAACCTTTGTAATGTACAGTTGCTAGTGATTTTTTTACCCTTCCAGCATATAATTGCTTAGTCCCTACTTTATCATAGATTTAATAAGATATTTTTCTCAGCCATTCAAGTGCTCTTGCTAAAGTACAATTATAGTGATTATATTAAGGAAGGTTATGAACTGAAAAAATGTACAAAGCCTTATTTTGTTGTAATATTAGCAACACAAATTACATGAAGCTTGGAACTTGACCAAAATAAAACAGATTAAAGATCAATTTTTGGAAGACCAGGACGTTTTTTGAAAATCATAAATGTGTTGAAAGAATTGGGAGTATCACAATAATGCTCATTTGGAACAGACAAGGGAATCAGATTGTTTTGTTCTCACACATGAGTAAATCAAGAGTGATTCCATTAGAGCAAATGTAATTCTGCCAATAGAAAAACAGGTGTATATAGGAGGAGAACTGACCTAGAGAATCTTACCCCTTGGAAAGCTCTTTGTACAATTCAAGTCTGACATTTTCTATTTTCTGTGTTGAAGAAGACACCGAACAAATACTCCTCCCGTTGGTTCATTCTGTGCCTTCAACAGCACAGGCAAGCGTGTGGCACACCGAATGTCATTTCATTATGAATTACATATACGCATGCACTCTGCTGGTACAGAAATCATAGAGCACTTTGCAGGACATTCTGCTGCCTCTTACTCCTCCAGTTTGACAAAGTAGACTTCAGAAGAAATAGCCATCAGAAAAAAGGGAACCTGTGAAGCCATGACATTTCGTCAGTACCTGGCTTCGCTTAACAGAGCTCTCCATAGGCAGAACACAAACAATAAACTGTATCTTTCAAGAACCATTCGGTATGATTGAGTCTATGCTTGGTACACCAGTAGCAGTCTGCCTCGTGCATTAGAAATAGACCATGAAAGTAGCCTGATTTTATCAGATCTTCTTGTGTAACATTTATAATTCTGTGGTTTTTACAGGAGAGAGGGATATATGACTTTCTGAATCACATAAGACTATTGACGGATGAGGTCAGGTATCTTGCTTCCTACAATGACCATGACCTAATACTTCGCAGTAGCAAATAGCAACTATTAAGATGTGGCCAACTGAAAGACAGAAAGTAACTTCTGCCTGCTCCTATCACATCTTCAAGCATTTTAACAAACTATCCATATTCATTGATTCTTAGGTGATGTTGTCTTAAAAACAGCTATTTCCTGAATTTTTATACTTCTGTTATCACAAAAAACTGAAATACAATTTTATAGAACATTCTCTTTTTTATAAATACAAAGAGGCATCTATTGTCTTTTAATTGCAGGTTAGAAAAATGTAAGTCTTCTTCTTCTCCCTCTTTCTTCCATAAGCAAGGTAACGAGACATTCACTGAGGGTATCTCAAAAATGAGAGAAAGGGAAACTGCAGCCTGCTCTGCAAACACAACCGATGGAACTATTTCTGGTACTAAATTTTAGTCAGTTGTAAATCTGTGTTGGCTTGAGCCCTCAGCCACCAGCTATGGATTTAATCAATGTTTGGAGCTGGATGAATAATTCAATTTGATCTATTCTCTTTTGGCTTGTGAAATCCATCTTCAGGTTTCAGCTCCCTCATGTATTTATCCACCTACTACCTGAATCCTTTCAAAGCCGTGCTTGTCTCCCTGCAGGGTGATGGTTCCGACAGCACGAGCAGGTTCTCAGTTCTGCAGAGGGTTATGCCTAAACAGAAACCGATAGAAAAGGCTGTGCAAAGGCAAACCTGCAAAATTCAGCCCTGATGGTTCCGTCTCTGGATTAAATGGATACTTGGGTGACATTCTAACAAGGGCGAAGCCAATGGCACGGTTCCCATGGACTTGGAAAAGAGCATGGTTTCAGATTAGGTCCCAATTCCTGCATGTGAGAATGTAAAATTCAGACTTGAGAATGCAGTTTTGAAATGTGTTTTCCATGTTCAGCTCTATGTCAGTCTCTTGTCAGTTTAAAGAACGAGAATGCAAAGATGACTGATGTTGTTGCATTCCAAATATTTGTATGAATGCTTATTCAACTTTTTGTATCAGTTTTATGCAAAAACTTCATGTTTGTCTGGTCAAAATATAATTTCCTTACATTAAAGAGGTGAGAGTAAGTTTTCTATTTTGGATGACCTGGAGTAAAATCGTAGCAGATGCTTCATCCCCCCCTTCCTAAAAACATGACTTGACTGTTTTGATGCAACAGAAATGGTGGAGAATGCTGTGATTCAGTGGTTGTGGTCATTTTGGATGGTCATTTGCTTGCAGGTTTAGAACATCTTTGCTGGAGCTCCTGTTCTATAGCAGTCCTATTTCTGGACTAAATGAACATCCTGAATTTGATGGCCTTTGCATTTTGGGCCTGCTTTTTCTGGTTCTGTTAGACATCCATTTCATTATGGGCTCAACATTTTGTGCCTCACATCTTTCGTTCCCCATTAGACATCAGTAAAAGCCAAGGAGCAATATTCAATACAACCTCTCTCTAAAAGCTGAGTAATGTTTCTTCTTTCTTTTTTTTTTTTTCTCTTTCTATGTACTTTCCACCCAGATCTCACTCATTTCAGTGAACACATTTAGCTACTGACATCAAGAAAACAAAATTATACATTTTAAAAACAATCAAAGTGTGACAGTAAACGGTGTTATGATGAAATAGGCATGGTGTGGCTATATTGTGGGCAGCAGATTGACGTTAATTATTCATTTTCGTGCTTTTAAGTGCTTGGATTTTTAATGTAACTTAATAGGTACCATTTTATCACATTGTTACATTTAGTGCCTTCAAGTGGATTTAGGAATGTGTGTGATGATTTGGTTTTT
Organism: Rhynochetos jubatus; assembly: GCA_027574665.1. Classification (NCBI taxonomy): domain Eukaryota; kingdom Metazoa; phylum Chordata; class Aves; order Eurypygiformes; family Rhynochetidae; genus Rhynochetos; species Rhynochetos jubatus. Next base: position 24,017,618 of record CM050650.1, on the reverse strand, counting down.
TGTTTTGGTAATCTGGCAACATTTGGATGAAATGCAGAAATGACGTGTAAAATGACAGGCTGGTGAGCAGGAAGGTCAAATAAATGTAATTTCCACAGCACGGAGAAGGTGTAGGCTAAAAGAAGTTGGAGACCAGTTTTTTTCTTGCTACCTGTGTTGTGACAGGGCTGCTGTTGAGTTTCCAGCAACATGAAAAATAGTATTTATTTCTGTTGGAAAAGTTAATGGCTGAGGTTAAGGCTGGAATTGGGTTAACTGTTTCTATCCTGCTAACAGGAGGTGGCAAGCAAATCTGGGTTTGGTTACTTACATTGCCCTTTCACCATATTCCCCAACCTGCCCTGGGACAATTGCAAACATCTTAGTTTATAAAGGCTCTGGATTAGACAAAAGGCAGGAAAGCTTCTGCAGTTTTCCTGCCCTGCCTTCAGCTTGCTTTTCCGAGATGCTGCAGTCCACATAGTAGAGATGGAGTCCTCTCTTGTATTCATCTTTGTCTGTATTTCTTCCATCCCATCCAGTCTGATTGTTGCTGGCCTTGAAATGTATGTTTATGTGGCACAGGAGTAGGACACCTCTGTATCCTTATAAGACCTTTTCTTGACTGTGGAACTAACATGACTGGAGGAAGCAGGAACAGGAACTGGTTTTGGTACGACTCTTCCCTCACTTTGTGATTTGGAGAAGAATACATTCCCTTCTTCCTCAAGAATACCAGTCAGCAGCATCTCCCTCTCTCATTGCAGAAGGAAAACCATGCTTTCAACAGTTTATTTATGGAAACCAAGCATCCATAAGAGCCCAGTTGTCTGTAAGTACATGGAAGAACAGCACAGTTCACAGCAATATTGAAGTGCCTTGTCCTTTTGAGTAGTCTGGGCACAGATTTAAGCAGATTCACATTTTAGCACTGATTTTCTATACTTTGTACAGAAACTACTGGAAATATTTCTGTTTACTCCTTTTGCTTTCTGGGCAAAGATTATATTACATTTTGGATTATGATCTGAAAATATCTAATGCCCTCTGTTTAAGTGCAATGGAGAACATTTTGATTTTCATGGATACTGAATGCTAGTATGGATTTAGCCACTCAGTTCTTATTTATCTTTCAGATCATTAAATCTGACATATATACTCCGTGGGAAATAGAAATAACTTTGTTCCTCATGGTTATGAAATCATTAGAAAGGCTGAGGTACATCTGTAATGTCTGCCCATTAATATAATTTTTATATTTAATAATAAGCAACTTGCAGGCTTGGATTTTCTAAATGCTGTTACTACTCTTGGTCCTTCCAAAGGACTGTGGAGTTTTTGCCTTCCTTCAGATGAAGGCAGTTGGAGACACTTACAGCACCCACACCATCTGGAATGCACTGTTCAGCAGCACTGAAAGTGAAATGTAACTATTAGACTAGCTCTTGGTTCAACCCATTTATATGTTGGGTTTTTTTGGGTAAGATTTCTCACCTCTGTATGATACCAATGTAGATTTGAGCCTTATGACAGAAATGCTGGGTGGGTGGCGGGGATGTGAGCAACTTCGGAAGCCAGTCTTGCTCTAGAGAAGCCCGGATGGCAGTCAGACTCATCAAAAAGACTCATTATCATTTCCTAATGTCACATTCCCATCATCAAGCCAAACAGCTTAATCTAATGCCAACAACATGTGCAAGATGTTTGAGTGTCTGGTGGCACCTATTTGATATATAAATATTTAAATATTAACTTATGGGATATTGTTTTTTTAACATGCAGCCCTGTGTTTTTCTAAGACACAGCAGCCATCCATCTGCCTCAAGTATACAAAAGCACCCTATTTTCTAAAACTCAAGTGTGCTCTTGTATAATTGAAGAAAAGTTGTAGTCGTTTTCTGAGAAGTGACAGTAAATAACTCCATTTTCATGCTAGGGATATTGAGTTATGCTGTCTCTTTCCAGTGATACAGTCTCACAGTCTTCAAATTAATCCTGTCTCTACAGACCTGTTGGGCACAGCGAGTTACTGCAGATTTAGCTGCAGACAGCAGCCATCTGATTCTGTTCATCCAGGAGGAACAGAATCCAGCTCTTAAAATCCGTCCTTGGCTGGGCTGAAGTTGGCAGTTTGCAAGCATGTATGAAGAGATCAGCTGCTTAAGGAAAGGCCGTTTCTGTGTTCTTTGGAGGAGGATGATCTTGTAAGAAAAAATGAGTGCAGTAAATAGCTGAAAGCTGCTGCGCCAGACTAAACCAGGACAGAATGGGATTGTCGGTGTCCCAAATTTCTCCCTTTTCATGCTCCATTCCCTCTTCCAAATTGGCAGCTGTTTTCATGAACATTCATATCTTCCCCTAACTGTTGGCTAAGAGGCCATTTCTAAGACTGATGCAATATCATTTGAGAGTGCTTTTCTTAGATACACAAGTTGTTATCATACTCCTATCCTTTCCCCTAAACCCAAATACATCTGTATGCCATGCTATTCCCTGTAAAATGGCTCTAACGGTTCATTTTTCTTTCCCAAACCTTTTTATGGTCATAGTGTAAAGGTTATTTTAACCCTGACTTTGTGCCTGCCAATATAGTTACCTCACAATTATGTAGATTTTCCATGGAGACATGGGGCGTCTTGTTCTTGGGGGGAACTCCAACTTAGCAAGGTAAGACTGCGTTAAAACGGCAGCTATGTTAATTGCATAGTCAACCTCGTTACCTTAGGCTTCAACCTTCTCTGAGTCATCTGTCGTTTGCTTTTTCCCTTGTGAAGTACAGCGTCTGTACTTGCCTTTGTTTTTCACTTAATTTTGAAGTTGGTTTTGGTTGCTTTTTTTTTTTTTTATTTTTTGTAATCATTGCTTTTAAAACTAATTTTGCTTTTTAACCTTTCTGTTATTGTATTCTTGTGCTATTTCTTCAGAATCATCCTTAGTCCTGTGGCTTTTCCACGCTATTTATATGAGTCCTCATCTTAGATATTTGCAAAGAGAAATTTTAGTAAGAATTGCTACAAATGATATTTTTGTTACTTTTATAAAAAGTACCTAATGCTGGATATTCATTTACATAACAAATAGTCATGTAAATGCCTGAAGCTGTTTTGAGCTTGTAAATTCTTGTCGCACTGAGTGAAAAGGGTTTTTTCTTCTGTTTTGAGTTCATCATCTTTTAGTTTCACTGCAGCTGTGGTTGTTTGTTAGTGTAGTATGATATTCCTATTTTGTAACAATATTTTCATGCCAACTTGTATAACATAGCTGTCTGTGCCTTTAAAAATATGTAATTTTGCATCTAAAATCCACAATTCAGTTCCCATGGATCTTCTATTTTTCCCCTATTTCTTAGATGAAAACAAAGTCATCAGCTCAAATAGTTTAAATATACCTGAAACCAGAGGTGCCACTAGTATGGTTATGCTTGTGATGCTGTTGAAGGTACATACATTCAAATTTTTACCTTCCAACAGTACCAGTAGATCAGCATTTAATAGGCTTTTGCATGTCTGTAATTGATGTGTAATTCAGGGACTACAAAATAGAGCAGGAGCAATTATATCCCTAATTTTTCCAGTTCTGGCACAGTTAAAGTACCTTATTTTGCCCAAGTATTTGTATCTGTAGAATAGAACAGTCAATATTACCTCAGAAAAATGATATGAGATTGAATAGAGAGGCATTGTGGAACTTGTAAAGAATACAGAGGATTGGTTGGACAGGATTCATGCATCTTTGGAAAATTCCCACATACAACTCAATGAGTTAGAAATAGAAACTCTTTTTCTAAATAAAAAGTTCTCTCCTTTCAAAGTACTGCTTTGCCATTGATTTCAAAAAGAATGGAATTAATCTGATAAGATTTCCTAAGAAAAATACTTGCTTTGAATATTTTGTTAATGACATAATAATGTCACTCTTTCAGTTACCCACTTTTTCTTTATCCCTATAAATGGCATACCTGGTATGAATGTATAAAACATTACACTTTTAGAAAAGTTACAGCTGCTCAGGGCAAGTGAGTTGATGTCTTTATCTCAACAGGGAAAATATTCAGTGTGTAAATGAAGACAGCCACGGACTCAGAGTGCACTACTGGCTTGTTTGTCCAAGTTTATGCAGGGCTTGCATGCTGACATGCTAGATTTGCCTCTACATTCCATGAACTAGCAGGTTTACAGCCTACCTATAGGACCATTTTCAGGAATTGTGTCTGATAGCTAGAAGAGCAGAGGTAGCAAACAGCTTACAAAAAGCTGATTGACCGCAAAGCAGGGTGTGAGCACTGTGGTTCATGGCAGTTTAGTTAACATCAGCTCCTGCAATGCCTGAAACTCATCATCTGCTTTGTGTCAAAGCAGGAAAAGGACATACCTTTAGGTGCGAGAGAGGTTTTAGGAAGATATTTAAGGACTGTTTATAGGTTTTTGCCTCTGAAAAGGATTAAGAATTCTCATGAGATGAAACTTTGAGTGAGCAATTTCACCCTGCACTTAGGGATGTCAAGCTCAAAGTCTGCAGGAGCAACCACCTCTGCCCTCAGGGCACCTTTGTCCCTGTGCACTAGTTTTGAACCTGGGCCGTCTTTGGAGCTGGCCCATTTTCTCAGATACTGGAAATTGAGGCCAGTTAGTCCACACGAGGAAGTAAATGGATGTCTTTAGCCTAGCATTTATAGTAACTGGCTGTTGTTCCTTGCCTTGTGATGTAAAAAGGGACAAGCAAGGGTTTCCTGCTCATCTTTTTTGGTAGCTTTCCATGACTTAGGTGTGAGACAAGCATCTGAACTTCACTGAACTTTGTAAACAGGAAAGTCTTTTATAACCTTCTTCAGAGAAGGGCAATTTGAGTAATTTGTTTTGTTACCAAATGTCAACAGGTTTATGTCAGATGGTAGAAGACCAAAAAGGCATTGGAAACCTTGAATGTTTTCTTCTGTTGTCTTCATTCAGCTAGGATAGCACGGTAAAATCTTCTCTGATCTGGGGTCTTTTCCAAGGTTAGGTATATATTGCTACTATGCTCAAAACCATAGATTATTACGCATATGCATAGCATGTGAGTGAAAGATGCTGTGGTTTTGGTACACCATACAAAATTGACTGTATTTTCATGCCATAAAATTCCATCAAAAAGAGAAATTTGGAATTCACCAATGGAGTTTTAATAGAATATGAGAATTATGTACAGCTATTTTGAGGATTTAAAAATAATCATGAACGCTGTTGAAACGAATAATTCTTTGAGTTCACAACTGCAAATTGCAGTCAACATAGAAAAAAACCTACAAATACATGGTGAAAACATGGAATTAAACAAAACAAAACAAAACAAAAATCCCCAACCATTTCATAAAGCAGATAAATTTATGGAACTTATTATTATTAATTTTTTAAATCCAAAATTACCCTATCTGGCACTAAGATCTTCCAGGCCTTCCAATATAAGTGTATTCTACAACAGAGAATAAAGGGGTCCTGAATAAATGTTTCTGGGACATGGTTGAAGAGAAGAGGGTAGGAAAAAGCAGGGAGGGAGGAAGGACTACAAATGAGATTTGCATTATTTTATCAAAGAAAAGATAATCTTATCTGCCATCATTCTCAGGGGACAACCCAGCAGAGTTCCCATTCCTCTAGGAATTCCAAGAAAACCTGTTAATCAGTCTCTGATTCATAGAGTCTGACTCTTCCCCTACTCTGGATGTACATTCAACGATCTTCATTGACTGACTCATATTAAATGAATTCATTTCATACGTTCCCAATTATTGTCAGTACCCAAGTGCAGGCACACTAGATTTACGGAGATTTGTGGCAATCACTCACAGAAAGAAATTACGCAACTTACAGAAATAAGAAATGAGTACAAGCAATTTTTGTGCTTGTGTAATAACCAAATGATCAAAAATGGCCAAAATAAAGAGAATTGATCATCTGAAAGCATTTTTGTAGACATGCACACCAGGGAAATGGTTTTGCCTGTAAAAACAAAGCCAAGCTATCAAGCCAGAATTAGAGCAGAAACACATGCTATGTGGAAAATTTTTCTTGATAATTTATGCTTTCATCTCACAGCATCAGCCTTGCTTTGACCATCTTTGATGCCTCCTATAGTTCTGAGAACTTCTTACTTATTTTTGACCTAAAATTCCTGGGGCTTGGATTTCTGTGGGATTGATTTTTATTGGTTCTTAGGTTGCAGCAGTTGCATGTTTGTTTTCACAGAGAGACAGGAAGCTGGATCAAAAGATCAGTATCACTTCAAATTAAATGCGAGCAAGGGAGGACTGCCTATCAAAACAGTTACTGTAAGCAGTTGCTTACAGACTAGCTGGGACCCTGTACTTAAAATGCACAAACCCCAAAACACTTTCTGATTTAAACAACTCCTTGCACTAGTGACTTACTAACAAATAATACATAGCTAAGTCTTGCTGCAAGGCAGATTTTCCTTTAATTTGCATCTACATCTTCATCATAGCTGTCAGACTCTTCGTAAGCATAAAGTTTTAAAGTTAATAAAAAATACTACTTCAATCTTTGTCAACTACAGCTTATATTTCCAGCTCTTCACTGCAAACATACGATGAAGCAATCAAAGAAAAAAATGTGGTGTTCTGAAATATTTGCCTGACTTCAGGCAACAGGTCTTTAAAAAAAAATACTAACTATTCTAGAGCTCCTGGTGGAAAGTTATGAAAGTTAGGTAAATGAAACTATTGAAGCACCTATCACGGGGACTCACATATTGCACATCTCCATATTAAGAGGTTCTATGGAAATCTTAAGAAATTATGTCATCTGTCTGGCCATGAGCACTATAATTGCTTTAGTGGTCTCCCAGATGGGTCTGTTTCCAGAGTCTGGGCCCAGATTACCAACCTGTGATACCCAAGAGAAAAAGTTCCTTCTTAACTGAAGAAGAGTGGGGATGAGTTCCTGTAGCGCTGCCTTCAGAAACAGTTGTTTCAGATAGTTTTCTTGTTGTCTAGAGGAGTTAATCAATTGGCCATAAAAGGATTGGGATTGTAAACAGTGTGTTGGAAAACAAGCCTGCACAACTGTTTGGCTACAATTTCAAGTCTCAAGGGGCAAGCCAGGCTTTCTTTTACTGAAGATTATATTCCTTTGTGGATGGATATACTTACAAGTGGATGACAGAATGTTTAAGAGAGATAGATTGTTACATTCATTCTCTTAACCCCTTCCTGTACCTTCAAATATATAAAATGATATATCAGAAAATTAAGAATAAGGTTATATGACTGCCATGTCACCACAGTACTTAAAATAGTATTCTTTGCCTACTTTCTTAGGTGACTGTTGTGACAATTAGATTTTCACAAATATTATGACTTACAGACCATTTTTTTCTGTGTGAGATTTCTGTGTGATATGATCTTCTATGCCACCTTATTTTTTTAAGGTATTCAATACAAACATAAACAATATGCTTCGAATTACTGACATCTGAATTTGGCAATCGGTGTGCATAAGAAGGTAAGGAACCTAGTAAATCAGGGTCCTTTTTCAAAATTTGAATTGGAATAATCATAATACTGCAGCTCATGGGGAGGAAGAGTGGATGGGCGATAAACAAAAAATTGAATTTCTAAAAAAAAAAAAAATATACAGAAAATCAAACCTTGTAAAGATTATATTATTCCATTCTCCCTTGTCTGAATCAATAACTATTGATACTGTCCAGAAGAGATGCTTAAAAGCTTGTTTGTGACTGCTACTTATAAAACTCATAAATTAAAAAAGAAATCTTAGCAATGTAAGTCTTCCTCCTTTAAACAATGGAGCAAATTGTATACTTTGAGGCACACCTGACTCTCTAAAACAACTGGGGATCTTTCAGCGGCAATTAGACTGCATGCTGCATATGCATGTTTCATGTGAATGGTGCTTAAGAAAGGAAGAATTAATGGGAACACTGATTTTCATCTATTCATGTGTAGTAAAGAAGCTGTGGTCTTTTAAATCATTCTGGAACATCTGAGATACAATTATTCAATCTTCTAAGGGACTCTGGGTAATTTTGGCTCAGGTTTCTAAGCGCTCCCTAAGCTGTTCAATCAGCTGCCCTTTGTACTATGAAAATGTAAAACATGATATAAATGCCATGTAGCATAATTAGTAACTCACTAGTTATCTTTAACATGTACATTGCATGTTTTGGACAGGAAATACAGAGAAAGAACATACGTGCTCTTCAGAAGAGAACGTGTTATGACGATGTGACTTGTTCCGAAGACTCCGTAAAGACAGAGATATAGAAAATGTGTTATCTTGGAACAAAAGCATGGTGACTTCTGAATATTACATCACCAAATGAGGAACCCACAAGCAAGACATAATTTTTACTGTAAGTACCACTACTGCAGGCAAATACTTTACAGCTTTTATTCAGTTTCCATAACTTGAGATGGTGGACTAGAATGTAGAATAGATTAATTGATTAATAATTAAATCAGAAAAAATACCTCAATGACATACCTATCAGTTCTAAATAAAGATGTCCTATTTTAGTTAATGGCCTTTCTTTTGAAATGTTGATTTTGTAGTAAGGTCTGTTGACACACTACACTTGTGTAGGTACTGAAGATTTGCTACACCTGAATGGCATAATTTGGACAAATTACATCAGTTATCCAGTATGCTATTACTGAGAAGCCTTATTTGGGAAGTTGGAGATACCCTTAACTTTGATCTGATCACAAATATCACTTAAACACTGTGCAGATTTATTTACATATGACAGTGTGATGATTAATTTGGAGCTTGGAGACTAAGAAACTGTTGAATAGATTAATCTTCATAAAAAACCCCATATTCAAATCATGCTTTCATTTAAACATATTAGTGTGGGTAGTCCCTACTGTAGTCAGATATTGGAGGTCCTTGTGTTTTAATTTGGGAATTATCAGCAGGTATGTAAGTTCTCACTGGACAGTTTTCTCAGGCCCTGAGGAAAGTCCTGACAGAAATCTGCGAGAGAAAAAATCAATGCTGTAGTCTTAGACCACACCAAAGAGGAAAACCTGCAGATCTTCATCAGACTAGGGACTTGCACTGCAGGTTTCTGAATTAGAGATGAGTCTTTTGAGCCACCACAAAAGGAGATGTTATGGGTTTACAAGATTTCCTTTGCTTTTGTGTATTTTTTGTTCCATTTTTTGGGCCTTTTTTCTGCAAAAAACTTTTAGAAAATGTATGCTTCCTTCCAATGAGTGTTTTTGTCTGTGAGCAAGAATTTTCTCCTTCTGCTTAGTTGTCTTGTAGCCCTCACTGAGCATAACATGATCATAATCCTGAGTATTTGTGCTGGACTGGGGATAACCAACTCATCACCTTCATAATGGAACATTCAGTGCCATGTAATAGAACTTTATTCTTTGATGCAGTTCTGTTTGCAGAGTTATATGTCTCCTTTGGATCACTGGCTACTGTTCAACAGTTCTGAAAGTGAACTAGAATTTATCTTTATTTTGAATGTTAATTATGCTGAAATGTTGCCTTCCAAAATGTTTAACCTTTTTTATTGAAGGACCAATTTTCCTTGAATTAATTGAATCCTTTATCTTAAACTCCTTTTACAGCTTTAAGGTGTGTACCATGTATGTGAATGTTCAGGTTGGAATTACTGATGAAAAAGCCCAGCCCATGGCGATTTCTCCTTGTTTTACTTTCTTCATTCTCTGCTCTCTCAGGGTATCAAAGATTACATACTTTTCTCTAGAATAACATTGCTTTCTGAAACATTGTCAGAGGCCTTAGATAACCTGTCCACCGTTAGCATTGCAGCTGAAGAATGAGTAGACTACTTACTTAGAAATCGTTAGGAAGATGATGAACTTAGGCATTTATTTTAAATACTGAAAACAAACATGAACATCACCACCACCAATGTCTTTTCTATCAATTTTTATCCTATGATTCTAAAGAGTATGGAAACCAGCTGAAGTACCAACACTACCGTAGCACCCAAGTGCATCTGTTCCATGGCCTGCAGCACCACTACAAACTCATGTCAAATGAAGAATACATTTGCAAAGTCTAAAGGAGGCCTCAGGCAGGCAGAATGTAATTACCAAACTAGAATTTAAGTAAGGTCGCAGGACCACCTGGGAAGCAAGGTGTTTCTCCTTGTTCGTAGGGTGCCAGGCAGGAAGTGTTTTTAAATTATTTACTACATAGTGTAACCTAAAGCACAGGCATAATTTAAAATTACACAATAACAAAGAGAAAAATGTACAGTGTCAGTAATTTTCAACATAGTAAAGAAGCATAATGGAACAGAGCCATCATGTTATATTATGCCCTCTGCATTTTATAGAATGTTTGAATATAACTTCAGTTATTTACTGTCTCTATTGTGTGGAATTACATCAACTTAATATTTGAAAAACAAAAAGTACTCTGTAAGAAAAAAGGGAAGGAAGTAGCAGCTCTTTCCTCTCTGAAATGGAAGTTTTTGGTTTATTAGGACACAAGCCTTTTCTGTATCTATCTGTGGCATTAAATCTGAAGGGTATATTAGAGTACATCTCAAAAAGTTGCTGGTGCACCACATATAAGAGGAAGGTGGAGGGAAATATTAGCGAAGGCTGTAGCACAAACCCTTTTCATATGAAAAATAAATCATAATTCAAAGAAACCAACAAGATCAGACATTATTTGTTTTGAAGGTCGTGTCTAATAGAGATTTAATCTGTATGTATTTAAGGTTACTGATGCTGTTTCAGTATTTGCAAGACAGGTATTGCCAGAAAAGCCATAATCTAAACTGAGAAAGGTGAACTGAGCACAGAAATAAGGAAAAATCATAAACAGTTTAATACTGCAAACAGCACCTCAACTTCTTTCTCTGAGGATACTGGAGAAGCTGAGGTGAAAGTCTGCTAAGAGAATAGAAAAGAGAACATATTTCTGGTATTTCTAAATGCCTTAGAAATAGGTATTATGATGGAAAGCAGAAAGGAAAAAGTAGAAGACTGTCCCAGAACTGGCACTCATTGGTTGACTAACTCTTCGCCTGCCGTGCAAATAATTTTGGTACATACTAGATCGTGTTCCACAATTAAATGGATGATGTTTTGTTCTTGTAGACTCTGTTCCATTAGTCCATTGGCCTTCAAACCCTCTAGTTACCTGCATTAGTTAAGGAGCTGCATCAATAAATATAACCAGGCATTTGTCAGCCCACTATAGCTCTAAGGACTCAGTTTGCAGAGATTATTTAAATTTATGCACACTTAGTATGTATGCTTTGTTTGTGTTTCTTCTGGCACTTGGTGAGAATTCTACTGTGGTCAAGATTTCAAATTTGGAAGTACACCAAGAACAGGGGAAAGCTGAAAATTGTCTGGGAGAAGATAATGAGACAGGGTTTGAAAAAAATAGGGGGAAAAAAAAAGATGGAAATGAATTCCTAATACCTTTAATGTATGAAGTCAAAAAGATAAGCAGTACTGACAAAGCATGTTTGAGAGGCTGAGAGGCATCATGGTGAGATTAAGTAGGTTTTTCGTAATTTTATTTTAATGTGATGGATTGACATAGATAAAATAGATGGTAGTTTAATTTTCTCGTATGTATAACCACTTCCCATCGTAATTAATCTGTAATTAAAAGAAAGGATTTACTTCCTACATCAGCTTCAGGAACAGAAAGGAACCACACTATGCTGGCAGGCAAATTCATATAACATTCAACACGGTGTAACGCTAAGATCTTCAGTATGATGCAGTAAACCACAAAACAACATAAAGACAAATACCTTTTGGGCCTCCTTCCACTGTTTTATTTATTACATCCTTCTCCATTTTTGACAGGTCATGACCAATTTTGTGTTTTGAGACAAGCCTTACTACATGAAACATTGCAATAAATGCATGGAGTTGTCTATGCGTGATTTTTGAGTTACTCAAAGAGAGCACACCTTTCTAAAGGGAGGTCAGGTGGGCTGGGAGAGGGATGATTTTATTCATGCAGTGTTTCCTGTAAAGATAAAACGTAGGTTAACAGTGAAATGTAATATCTGTAGTCCAGGATTCCACAGTGGTCTAGCACAAGTTTGCTGGATTGTGTTTTATTCTTTTTTTCTCTCTTCTTTCACATCCCCAGGAGTTCAGGCCAGGATCTAAAAATTCCTTTCATAACTGTTCTGTCTGCACACTTTGACTAATTGAACCCATAAAGTTCAGGCAGGTTCTAATTCCTGTTGATACAAACAATCCAAAATGTTTGGGCAAAAGCGTCCAGTACGATATTTCTGAATAAGCACGGAGTAAACACAGCCATGACTGTGAGTTTTGTCCTCCTGAAGCATTGTTGCAATAGCACTCTCCCAAATCAAAACTAGTGACAAAAGTTGCAGAACATCTGCCTATCTATCTTCAATGTTCAGCTCGTGTTCCTGGTGTTTTGGAAGGAGATGGAGATCAGCTTTCTTTGCTCACCGCTTGTTCTTTGAAATAGCAGGACTAGCACTTAGTGGATTGAGCAGATGCTATGTTCTCTGTAAATTACCGTAACTGTCATAGACAAAACGCTGCTCTGCAGCTGCGAAAGGATGGTGTCAAAGCGAGGAGTTCTAGTGGTGGGACCAAGGAAAGGTGAGTGGCTGAGAGCCACTGAGAGCGACAAGGATGTGACATTTAGTGCTCATCCTGTATGAGCTGAGGAAGATGACAGAAAAACCAAGTACTAATCCAGGCAAGAGAGACCCTGTTGTCAGAAAGAGGGTGCCTGGCTACAGAGCTTTCTGCAAGGAGCTTTTTCACTCTTGTCTCTATCAAACTAGATGAAACTGACCTCAGTACAGCTCTGCACTTTTCCACCCCTGTGCGCTTCAAAGAATTGAAATCCTTTCTGTGCTTAGACTAAAGCAACCCCACTTCAGTAAAATAATTGTGACGGATTGATTTCTGGATTATTACTTTAATCTTTTTGCTGAAAGGCTGATAATTACAGAGCAGCATTAACAGGAAGGTTCTTTTCTTTCTTAAACTTTAGTAAAATCAGCCCTCCAAAAAGAAGACTATGTCTTTTACTTATTGAAATAAATCCATTGGATTGCAGGGACACTTAACTAAGTAACTGATATTTTTTAATGCTACTTTTTAAGAATTACTTTTGTTCTATGTTACAAAACATTGAGAAAGATTTTAAGAATTGCTAAAATACACTTTAAACACATTCTGCAAGAATCTGAACTCCATGATCTGGAAAGACATGCTGTTCTTAGGCATAAAAGCAAAATTCCTTTGCCAGTCTATAATGTTTTAAGCAGAAATCCATTTTAACTACTACATTTATTTCAGAAAAATATGAAATGAAAAACAAAACTCGAGATGCATGAACCCACATGAAACAGCAAAAACATTAAATTACTAACTAGAGAGCTTGAAGCATCAAATTTTGCAAATCTCTAGTTAAAAAAATAGAAAGAGAATCAGGATGTTTTGAAAAAAGAAAACATTCTAAAAGAGAACATCGTTTCTTTGTTACATAATATCCAAAGTGCTTTAATTAATGCCTAAGTTTAAAGTAAGGCATTTTCTCCCACATCTAGGTGCATAATAAATATCAAGCTAGACGGAATGCGTCTTCCTTCTTACATTGAAGCTAAAACTGAAAGGCTTCATCCTTTTTCTGGATGAATAGTCCTCTTGTAGCAGATAACTTTGCACGTAGCCAGGGACTGCAAAGTAGCAGTTCTAGGCGGCTTTCTAATTTTAGCTTTGGAGTCACATCTTTGATTCTGACTTATGAAATGGATTTACAAACAAGCAACAATGACAAAAGTCTACCTTGAAAGTCTGCTTCCAGCAGGCAAGAAGCTGTGTTCTAGAAATGTGGTGTCGATGTAGGGATTTGTACAAGTGTGCGGCCATGGGGGTGGTAACACTCCAGTGCAGGAAGCGAGTGGATGTGAGGCTGGTTCATGTGCTCTGTCTGTTTTGGGTAAATATTGAGGTATTATAGATCCACGAACATAACTTTTTCTCTAAAATATGTTAAAATTACCTATCATGAAGAACCAAACAGTTTTTTCATTACTACAGGATATTTGTTCTTGGAATTAATGGACAAAAATGTTGTGATTCCCACAAATTAAATATATGTCAGTAAAGTGATAGTTATCAAAAGCTACAAGTTTGATTTTTGTGTCAAATTAAAGGCTGTTAGTATCATCTACAGTGTCTTTCTTTAGGGGACATTCAGGGAGACCAGTATATCCCATATTACTTATCTAAATATTAACCTGACCCATGTTCGATGAAGAACGCCTGTTGCTGGTTACATGTAACAAAAAAATCGTCACTTCTTTTTAATTTTGAATCTGGATATAAACCTATTTAAAAGTCCAAAGTATATGCTAATATCTCTTTTGATCTGGATTATTTTTCGTCTCAGTCTTACACTTTACAAGCCAGAATAGTCACTTATTTAAAAGCTTGTTGGTGACCTGAGGATATGGAGGAGGTAGAATTACTGAATGCCACCTTTGCCTCCCTCTTTATGGCTAAGACCAGCCCTCAGGAGTCCCAGAGTTTGAAAACCATAGAGGAAGTAATGAAAAAGGAAGGAAGTGCCTCAGTTGAAGAGGATTGGGGTTGAGATTAGTTAAGCACACTGGACATTCACACATCCATGGGCTCTGATGGAGTACATCACGGGTGCTGAGGGAGCTGGCAGAAGTAATTGCTAGGCCATTCCATAGTCTTTGAAAAGTCCTGGAAAACAGGAGAGGTGCCTGAGGACTGGAGGAAAGCCAATGTTACTCCAATCTTCAAAAAAGGCAAGAAGGAGGACCCAGGTAACTATAGGCTGGTCAGCCTCACCTCCATCCCTGGAAAGATGATGGAACAACTTGTTCTTGATGCCATCTCAAAGCATGTTGAGGAAAGGAAGCTAATCACGAGTAGTCAGCATGGATTCAACAAGGGGAAGTCATGCCTGACCAATCTGATAGCTTTTTGTGATGGCATCACTAGATGGATGGATGAGGGGAGGGCAGTGGATGTGGTCTACCTTGACTTCAGCAAAGCTTTTGACACCGTCTCCCATGGCATCCTCATGGACAAGCTTAGGAAGTGCAAACTGGACCATTGGGTGGTGAGGTGGATTGGGAACTGGCTGGAGGAAAGAGCTCAGAGAGTTGTGGTCAATGGGGCAGAGTCTAGTTGGAGACCTGTGGCTCATGGCATCCCCCAGGGGTCAGTGCTGGGTCCAGTCCTATTCAATATATCCATCAGTGACCTGGATGAAGGGATAGAATGCCCTCTCAGCCAGTTTGCTGATGATACCAAACTGGGAACTGGGAGGAGTGGCTGCCATGCCAGAAGGCTGTGCTGCCATCCAGCGTGACCTGGACAGGCTGGAGAGCTGGGTGGGGAGAAACCTAATGAGATTCAATAAGGGCAAGTGTAAAGTGCTGCATCTGGGGAAGAACAACCCCATGTTCCAGTACAGGCTGGGGGCTGATGTGTTGGAGGGCAGCTCTGGGGAAAAAGACCTTGGAGTCCTAGTGGACAAGAGGATGACCATGAGCCAACAGTGTGCCCTCATGCCCAAGAAGGCCAATGGCATCCTGGGATGCATTAAGAAGAACGCGGCCAGCAGGTTGAGGGAAGTTGTCCTCCCCCTCTACTCTGCGCTGCTGAGGCCTCCCCTGGAGTGCTGTGTCCAGTTCTGGGCTCCTCAGTTCCAGAAGGACAAGAAGCTGCTGGAGAGGGTCCAGCGCAGGGTCACTAAGATGATGAAGGGCCTGGAGCACCTTCCATCTGGGGAAAGGCTGAGAGAGCTGGGTCTGTTTAGCTTGGAGAAGAGGAGGCTGAGGGGGGGATCTTATCAATGCTTATCAATATCTAAAGGGTGGGTGTCAGGAGGATGGGGCCAGGCTCTTCTCAGTGGTGTGCAGTGACAGGACTAGGGGCAATGGCCATAAACTGGCAAACAGAAGGTCCAACCTGAACGTGAGGAAACCCTTCTTCCCTGTGAGGGTGCCAGAGCACTGGGACAGGCTGCCCAGAGAGGTGGGGGAGTCTCCTTCCCTGGAGACTTTTCAAAGCCGCCTGGACTTGTTCCTGTGTGATCTGCTCTAGGTGATCCTGCTCTGGCAGAGGGGTTGGGCTAGACGATCTCTAGAGGTCCCTTCCAACTCCTAACACTCTGTGAATCTGTAATTCTATGGATCTGTCAAATCAAGTGATTCAAAATGCATACACTTAATTAGAAAACTATTTTGTTTACTTTGGGATCAGGATTAAGATTATAAAATAATGCTTTTTACTGATGATATGTGGTGGGAAGAGAAGCTCAGAGAACAACATTTTTTCCACATAAGAAATTAGTAGTTTCAGGAGCTGTTGTACTGGAACAATATATTGGAAACAGATAGATCAGCTGGAAAGCACCTTAAGGGCCCTTATAACCTCACTTTTTCCTGCTACCTGATAAATACGTGTCTCCATATATAAAACCAGTGGGAATCTATGCAGGCATAGCAATCTGTTCAGAATTGATTAATGAATAGAAGAAACCCTGCCAAATCTATGTTCTAAACCAAAACATACTGCTTATTTTTGTATTTAACATGAACCAAACCTTGCACAAAAGCTGAAAAAAATTATTTTCATTTCATGTGTTTGTACTAAAAATGTGCCTGGATTATTCAGGAGAAAAATTATTTTGACTCATTCTCTCCCTCAAAGATTTGGAGTAATATACACTGTACTGCGTTATAAACTGAGCTTCTGTTAACAGCAGAAAAATATCTTCCTTAACAGTCACTTGAATGATGGAGTGGTGGTTGCTGAACTGTTCATTTGCAAACTCATTGAGTTGCACGGCCGTCACAGAATCTCCAGTTTTATTATCCTTTATGCCTCTGAGAAGTGCCTGCTGTTTTGTCATTCTGTTTACGTTTTCATCATGTTCCAAACCAGAAATGTTTCACTGTCCAAAATGTGTTGGTAGGTAATAGAGAAAGGCAAGTGAAAGGTCAAATCTCTTTTGAACTCGTAAAACCACATAACTTATATTTAAATAGAGACCACATTATATGACCAGAGACATCTGGATTGTAGTATAATTTATAAAATAAAGAACGTTATCATTAAGGGCGCCTGGGACTGTAGCACTGATGAATAAGGCAACATTCCCATT
Organism: Rhynochetos jubatus; assembly: GCA_027574665.1. NCBI lineage: Eukaryota > Metazoa > Chordata > Aves > Eurypygiformes > Rhynochetidae > Rhynochetos > Rhynochetos jubatus. The sequence continues at coordinate 24,000,459 of CM050650.1, read as the reverse complement.
GACTTGCCTTTAGATGTGTCCTGGGTTCTTGTTTGGTTTAGGTAAGGGCATGTGTTTGGATTTTCTCTGCTGCATCTAATACCCCTTTTGTTTTTTCCCACTCTTCACAAAAACACGTGTACAAAACAAAAACTCCTCAGTGGGAGACATGCCTACATAATGATTTTATCTTGCTAATATTGCCCTTATTCCCTCAAACAGAGCTTTCAATTTTCTCACCTACCATTTGCTTTATATTTGCTCACAAAACGACGTAGTTTATTTTGTGCACTTATGTACCCACAGAAAAGTTAGTAGAATGCTAGAGAAAGTGCTGACATCATGCTCTGTTTTCTCAGACTTGTAACTTTACCTCTTACGAGATTGCTGCAGGATCCCTTCAAAGTCTCGTTCTGCCCCCATTCCTTGGTTGGTGAAGCTAGGTATCTGGATACCAGAGACCAGAACCATCATACCGGAAGTTGCATGAGGAATGCAGAGGCTGTACCAGAGCCTGTACAGATGATCTTTGCCACGTGAAAGACAGCAGTTCAGATCATATCCCCATCTATAAACACATGACTTGAGGTTATGCAGCCTCAGTAGCTCTGAGAGTTGAATCTTTACCCCCCTTCTGGAGTACTCTCATGGTGTAAGGCAATGAGGTTACAGCAGGTGCTGGCCATACATACTAACCCACACATATACCGGGAGAGATCTGTCTTCAGTCCCACTGTTCCTCTCACATGGAGGAAGCAGGGCCTTGAACACATGGTTACACATTCAAATAGGAGACTGTATTTGACTATTACAATGCCCAAACTGCTTCTGTCCAACTCTCCTGTAGAAAGGGAAGAGAATGAGCAGGGTCCATCCGTAATGTGCACGTTGCTGGCTGCGCCTGTTGTACATACTCTGATCTCTCACACAAATAAGCATTTGCTTCCAAAGAGGCCCAGACAGGCAGAAATCAAACACTGGAGCTAAGTGCAATATTTTGAAAATCACAATGAATTACATACTTTTTTAAAGGGTGTGCTACCTCCAGTATAGGCTTGGCTGTTGCAAAGAACCAAATCAAACACTGTAACCATACCCACTACCAATTTCTGTAGGAAAAGGTTGCTAAAGTTTTCTTCCCACCTTTATTAGAAAGTTGTGGTGCTTCAAATGAGACGTCGACTACTTTAAAATGTTATTGTAATTATTTTAACGAATCTTGAAAACCCTTGGTCAAGAACAGTGTTAAAACCAGTTGCAGAAATAAACTGGTCTGGGACTAAAGTAGAAAGATGTACATGCTGAAAAGTGATAGGCATCATAATACTTTTGCTTTAATTTGGAAAACCATGTAAAGAATAAACTGTAGGAGTCTGAAAGTAAAATCCTCTTAGTCAATGAATCACTGCTGCTTGGAAATGATGACCTCTGGAATGCAATTTCCCATGAACAGAACAGTTGCAAGAAGATGGCAGAGAAAGGCCTCACTGAAGAGCTCTGCTGACGTAGCTCAGCCCCGCTGTAGCTGGTATTTCAGAATATGAGCTATACTTCACCATCTGTCTTGTGGGTCACCATCATCTCTCTTCATACCAATAGCAAACACAGAGAGGCAAGACACTCAGGAGATCCTGTGGGCTATGGCTTCCCTTGTTCTTTGTGTGTGCTGCTTGGAGTTGAATCCTTCTTGATACTCTGGCAATTACCACCTAATGTGAAAGCAATGACTTTATGGTGGTTCTGTGACCTACTGAGAAACAGCCAGATCTCAGCCTGTGAACCAAAGTGGAAAGTATTGTTACTTGTCCTCTTCAAGGTGGGAAAGGATTCTTACCTTCACTAAAGTGTATGATAAAAAAGTAAAATTAAGTGTAAATCTTCATTGAAATCAATAATGAAACTCAGTGAAACCAATGTTTCACTGTAGTTACTTAACTAAACACTCTTGTTTTGGCGTTGCCTAGGCGCTGCATGTGAACTGTGTTGCCATTTGCCTATATAGCAAATATTCTGGGAAGTTTTTCTTTAGCTACTTAGAGCTGCTGCAGGAGTCTTGGCTCTCTAGCTACGTAAATGCAACCTGATATTAAAAAATCCAAAAGAAGCTGATATATAACCTGTGCCTTTTTACCAAGGATAAGAAAAGATTTATTTAATGAACAATGAGCAGATCCTCCTGGAAACTATGCTAAGGCACATGGAAAATGTGGATGTGATTTGTGACAGCCAACATGGATCTACCAAGGAAAAATTGGTTCTGACAAACTTGGTGGCCTGCTATGAGGGAGCTATGGTGTTGGTGAATAAGGGAAGAGCAACCAATGCCATCTACCTGGGCTTGTGCAAAGCATTTGACACTATCCCACACAAGATCCTTGTTTCTAAATTGATGAAGCATGGATTTGATGGATGGACCACTTGATGGATAAAGAATTGACTGTATGATTGCAATCATCAGCAGTGAGTGCTGGCAGCCCAGAAAACCCACCATATCCTGGGTGGCATCAAAAGAAGTGTGGCCAGCAGGTCACAGGAGGTGATTCTCCCCTTCTACTCGGCTCTTGTGAGACCTCACCTGGTCCAGCTCTAGGACTGCCAATGTAAGAAAGATATCGACTGGTTGGAGCGAGTTCAGAGGAGGCCATGAAGATGATCAGAAGGCTGCACCACCTCTCCTATGAAGAAAGGCTGAGAGAGTTGTCCTTGTTCAGCCTGGAGAAGAGAAGGCTCCAGGGAGACCTTATAGCACCTTCCAGTACCTGAAGGGGCTACAAGGAAGCTGGGGGGCAGACTTTTTACAAGGGCCTGTAGTGACAGGACAAGGGGTAATGGGTTTAAATTGAAAGCGGGGAGATTTAGATTGGATATCAGGAAGAAGTTCTTCCCAGAGAGTGTGGTGAGGCACTGGCACAGGTTGCCCAGAGAAGCTGTGGATGCCCCATCCCTGGCAGTGTCCAAGGCCAGGCTGGATGAGGCTTGGAGCAACCTGGTCTAGTGGAGGGTGTCCCTGCCCATGGCAGGGGGGCTGGAACTAGATGATCTTTAAGGTCCCTTCCAACCCAAACCATTCCATGACTCTATGAACAGGGTAGCAATGGTATACTTCTAGTATTCTTAAGAAGTATACAACATATATATATGAATTGCATATGAAAAGCATGGAGACTGGGATCTTATATTCAAGAATGTACTTTAGGTTTCTATTCAGCCGAGGTAAGCATCCAGCAGAAGGGGACACCACCATGAACACCTCATCCAGATTGCTACTGTGTGGGATAAAGAAAACAGGCAGAGGAGAAATGAAATGCTGTATAGAGGTTTTCTATAAGTTACAGATGCTATTGTTCCTATAGACAACTAAGCACTTGTGCAAGGAAAAGAACACTATGTTAATGATGCAGACATGCTTAACACAAACACATAGCTGTGTACTAGAGTGGCTTAAAAGATCAAATTGAAAACTGGTGGCTATAAAATATCTCACAACAGAAATATAATGACAGGAAAGAAAAGTGTAGTTATATTCAGGAAACACATTTACCAACAGGCTTAGCAAAAGTGTTTGGTATTTCTAGTGAACCCTAACAAACACTGCAGAAATACTGTTTTTAGCTGTGGGTGCACATCATCTTTGCAAAAATTCCAGTATATTTGAAGCGATGGGGAGACAGGACTGTAAGAGGACAGTGATGGCAGAACTGCAGATGTCTCCAGCTGTATGACTTGAGTATGTTGTAAAGCAGCCTGTGTGACAGATCTGTAGGCAGAAACTCATCAGTTCTTAAGCAGAGGGTTGTTCCTGGCTCAGGTTGACAGTACTCAGAGTTAAGATTGAGGAAGAGTCTACTGTTTACTGAACTCCCAACCGTCCTTTTGAAATTTTTCAACTAGGTGGGCATTTGTCCGGGAGCTCCTGTGTTGGCTTCTCCAAAATGTATTCACCGATCCATTGGGCGCTGTGCACTTTCCGTTTTATACGAACATTAAACTGTGCATCAGAACCCTGTTTCCCATAATCTATGGGAGAAACAATGAGGTGGGAACTGTGCTTTATTCAACCCTGCATAGCGCCTTAGCCATGCATGGCTTTGTGCATGGATATAATTATACCTTGTACTCTAGCTATGGTATTTGCATCCCTGCAGAGTTAGCATATAGTAACAGAGATGTGTGACACTCATGACAGACTAATGCCTTCATCCAGGTTGGTGGCAGACAGAACTAGACAGCAGGAATGCACATCTGCCGTAGCGGGGACCAGGCGGTGTTGCTATTCTTTGCTACCATGAACTGGAGATAGTGAGAAATTTTTTTGAGGTGTAATAAAATGTCTTTGATGACAAAAGCCAGTTCTTTCAGAAAAAAAACTTTGCTCACAGGAAAGCACCGGTCTAACTGAAACTTCCCATGGGAACCTGCGTTTCAGCTCCACCATGGACACAATAATACAAGTACTTGATACTGATAGACTAGTTAAGGTGCTGGATCAAGCAGGTTAATACTGTCTCTTGACGATTCCATATGCCAGGTGAGGGTCCTGACCTACAGCCTAGTTGCACGATGTGTCTTTTTGTCTTTTGCCTAGTTCTTAACAAAAATAAAACCAACCAAACAAGATTTGTTTAAAAGAGTTTTCATTCTCACAGTATGTGGAAGAGGGCATTCACACGTCTGGGAAGAGCCAGCTTCTGACTACCCATGCAGTCAGTGCACACGCTGCCGTCTTAGTTTAACTTCATCAAGTGCCTGGTTTCTTAGGTCCTCCCCAGCTGCAAATAAGTCATATCAGCCTCTAACACCCTTTAGATCAAGGAAGGGTTTTTATTAACCCAGAATAAGAAGATAAACACTTAACAGCAGAGAAAATGGAGATGGAAAAATCCTGAAAATAAAACATTTAGGTAACCAAACAACCCAGTCAGCCCATGCCCACTCTTCTGATTCATTTTCCTAGCTCTATCCGCAAACACGTGTTTTGTTCCCTGTGACTGCCCCAGAAAGGCTTGTCCTCCTATTCATTATGGCATTTTTTTCCTCTATTTCACATGGGAACAAGCACAGCTTCTTCTGCAATTTCCAAACACATATTATAAACAGAAGTATATTGTAGGGGAAAGTAACCCTGCAAACCTATGCAAATATCAGAGAAGAGTGTGAAGATTATGTTAGAAAGGGTAAAAAAGGGTTAGTAATATGAAGAAGTAGAAAAAGCAGAAAAAGGGTGTTCCCACTGCTTTTTAAATCTGCCTTTAAATTATTTACTTGGCACTTTGACAGCTCACAATTTAAATTTTTTCATTCATCTTAATATTTAATCACAATTTTTAATTATATTAGTAACTTGAGGCTACATCTTAACTCAGCAATAGCTTCATCTTCTATTAATAAACGGCACATGTCCTTGGCTTTGACACTTACTGCTGCAAGTGTTTTGGCTTTGGTAGAACATGCAGTCCAGGACACTGTTATTGCCTCTTAAATCTCAAATCTTCTCATGTTATCAGTGCCGTGCTTCACCCTGATGGTGATAACTTTGCATAAAAATGTTCAGTCTTCACTGTGGTTCTTAGAGCTACTGATGATAAAAGTACAGGAGGTCAGGGAACAAGTTCTTAAAAAAATCTTATTCCAAAATATATTCTTCCAGATAATTTTTCATCTCCTTAGTCTGGAGAAGGGACAGCCTGTTACCTGAGACCTGTGGGTTGGAAGAATGTTACATCCCAATGTGTGTGACTGAAAGGGTTTGGGATGAAGTTCTCAGGTCTTTTGAGTTGTGCCCCAAATGACCTCCTACACTGGCATTACAGCACTTATGTGGCACTGGGCTGCACTGGTTTGGAGGCTGCTGGGGGATGTAAGCCAATGGGCATGACCTCGTCTCAGATGCAAAGGCCATCCAGCCCAAATCCACAAGGGAACAGTAAAAGATCTGCGACTTGCTGAGCTATCCACTCTCCCCACAGCTCTCTGAAGTCTATGTGGCTCTGTGAAGACTGGAGAATGTGGCTTTTGGGGTCAGGAAAACTGACCATCTCTCCGCTGAGCCTCTGAGACACATCTCCTGCTTTTGCAGGCAGCATGTCAGATAAATCTTTTTTATAAATTGACCAGCCTCTATTTTACAACGTTAGGGTTTTGTTCTCATCCTCACTATTGAGAGTTTGTTCCAGAAGCTGGCTCGTCTCATGCTTTTTATGTATTCCAGCCAAAATTTATTCACAGAATGGTTTTGGTTTTGTGCCAACGTGGCCCATTAACTCAAAAAAAGTCTTTTTGATTGATCTACACACAGCAATCTGATGTCTTCTCAGCCTTCATTTTGCCAGAATAAGTGAGCTGAGCTCTTCCAGTTTTCTCTGACACAATCCATCTAGAAGTCTTTTCTACTCCTCTTTGGGTTAATTTTTGTGTAGCACCGATGACTAGAACTAAGTGCATTTTTCCCACTGATGTTTCACCGGGCGCATGGATTGGCCTGTAGCGTTCTGATAGCACTTGTTGGCCAATCCTCACCTCCTATGTATTGTCGATAGAACAAAAATAATCAGTATAAACAAGATGGTGGATTTAACACAACTTCTAACAAATTTGGTTAAAACAGACTAGAAGGTCCCAGCTTATGTGGCACTTCTCTGTATTCGTACAGTGGTAACACCAGGATCAGGAACCAGAATGCACTGGCCCACATGGGTAGTGCTGTTTGTAGGTGAGCCTGAAAGAATCAGTACCCCAAATATGTGATGTTTAGGGGTTTTCTGCTCAGGGGTTGGACACTTTGTGTTCCTTTCAGAAAGTGCCAACTCTCCCCATTCAATTAGAGGAGACCTACTGCTCATAAGAATTTCCTTCCTATAGCCACAAAGATTATTTTAGACTCCGGTTGAAGCAAGAGTTTAAAGATAATTGGACCCTGAATAGTCTTTGGCAGAAGTGTAACATTCCCTGTGCAATGTATTGCTTTGAACCAGAACAGATCAGCAACAAGAGGAAGAAGAAGAGAAGCATCAGTTTCCCTCTCTCACAAGCTCCAGGGTTACATATACCTGATATATATTCATCAGTTTGCCTGTTACAATTAGAAAGATTCATCACAGTAAGAAGACCCAACCTGGGAACTTGCATTAATTACCACCAAGAGCACTCGCTGGGAGCTGAAGAAGAGACAGAAGAAGAAGTGTTCATTCAGTGTCAGAAAAGTAGAAGAAAATGTGAGGGATGAAGGACCTGGAATAGCAGTTGAGGACTACACCTATTGCATCTGGAGTTCTCAAGAAATGCATCAGGCAGAGGGATTAAAGGAGAATTTTGTCTCTTCAAAAAGAAAAGTTCCTAAAGAGAAAGGTGGGCAAAAGCTAGCTACTCTTTTTTTTTTTTCTTTTTTTTTTTCTTTTTTTTTTCCCAGTAACCTCAGGCCAGGGGCAGTGTATATTATTTAATAACCTGCAATTAAAGAAGAGCAGTCTAATTACCAGTTTGTGCTAAAAAAAAGGAGAGAGTCACTCTCTCTGAAAGATTGAAACTCTGAAAGGATTGATTGTATGTGAAATACCCAAAAGAGAAATTAATATTTGTAAAACCCCATGCTTTTTTCCCTGCTTATAGGTTCCTAATTTTGAGATCAGATTGCAGCAGAGAGACCGAAACTGAGAGAAAAAAATCATATGAGATTCTGACTTACCTTTAGAAGCAGCTGTGTTAGTTTGCCAGGCTGCAGAACACTCTTGGATGAGAATGCAAGTTTTAGAGAGAAAAGAGGTGATGGCACAGTAGATTGGTCTGAAAAATGAGTCTTACTTATAAAAAAATGAATTTACAATGTGAAGAAACCCTTCAACAGTTCAATTCTCATGTGGAGTGAATTTGCAAGAAGTAATGTCAAAGTTTACACTTGAAGGAAAAGTGGGAAACTGAACAATGCTTGACCTTCAATAGAGCTACTATTTTGGCAAGAAACTAAACCATCTGTGGGAAGAAGTACCTGAAAGGAAATGAGGTATAAGTATCCTGCACAGTGAAGAAGATTGTTCTGTGGGAATTGCTCAGATAGAGAGCTATTTCAGATGACTGAAATGGCCCCTTGAACATGAATGGAATGGTTGTTACTTATAAATTGGATATTGATACCCAGGTCAATATGAAATCTTAAGTCAATTTGAATACAAACGAAAAAGCCCAGGTTGTGCGATGACAAACTCTGTTCCGTAATAGATGTACTCAAACTAAATGTAATTGCAAAGCAGTCTCTTGGAAACATAGGATTTTACTTATTATTGAGGGAGACAGAAGCTGGAAATACATGTGCTACTCCACAGCTAGAAGGACAGAAGGACTTGGAGACAGAAAGAAAAACAGATTAAAAAACCTCCCAAACTACATGAAGATATAAATAGCAAAGAAAAAAATTATAAGGAAAATTTCAGGAAAAAAAAAAATTAAAATCGTGATTACAGTTGTAAAAGAACGCTAAGGAAAGTGTAAAACGAAGATCAGAAGTTGTTAAAAATACATGTATGATTAAAGAAACTTTCTATTCAAGATCATTATATCCATTATTATATGCTTTGGAGATTTTTGAAACAAATGTCCTTCACAAAGGAGAAAAATGGCCCAGCTCTCTCAGCGCACATTTACAACTGAGTACACAAAGACTTAAACCGCAACCTGTTAAAAACCTCTTGTCCACAGGGAACTCCCTATAATATTATCAATTCAGTGAGTTCTAGGTCTAAAAGAATAAGTCACTTTGAATAATTGGCATGCCCTCCATTCTAAATTACAGATGACTGTGTTTTGCCTTGGTCCATATGCTCATTTCGAATATGAGGGGTGAGTGGATTTCTATCATGGTTCCACTTCATCCACAACCAAGCTCTGCACACTTGCTACAGGTACACTTTTTTGAGTGTTCACCTTTTGTGCTTTCCTGCAGTGAGTATTTACTGAGAGCAGCGCTCTGCGGCCCATGGAAACAACATCAGCGGGCAGGTTACTTCTGCATCATGGTATGTGGGAGTCCTTCCCATTTCCCTGAGCTCAGAAGCAGATGCAGGCTGAATGCCACTGCTGTACCAAGGCAAGACCCAGGCACCCACAGTTCCCTTGTCCCAGCACCTCTCAGACCCAGTTCCCATGCCAAGGAATGCTCAAACCCAGAGCCTGAGCATGAGCTGTGGCAAGTTGTAGCTGGGTGTGGGTCTGAATGCTCTGTGGAACAGGACCCTGGGGCATGCCAAGGCATGCATGGGAACGTAAGTATAGACACCGTCATAGATAATGTGAGAACCGAATGCCTGTAACATTTTAGGCTTCCTTTGAAGTTGATGGGAATTTGCCTGAATAAGGTAAGCGTAAAAACGGAATAAAAGCGTTCAGTTTTGGCCTGTTAGGACTTGGGTGCCAATAGTAAACGCTTTATTGCCAAAATCATAAGCAGCTAATATTCAGGGATTAAGAATACTCCACCCAAAGCCTTGCTGGTTGAAGTATTAACAGGGAGGTAGAAGATGTGAGCCCAGATCTCTCTTGTCTCTCAGGTAGATTCTTCAGCTACTGAGCTGCACCATGTGGTGCCTTTTAGCTCTTTCTTCTCTCCCTTTTCTTCCTCCCTTCCCACTTTATTACTCTGTCCTTCCTAAGTACTTTAAAGAGCCCACCAAAGCAACATCTGGGATCTGAACTGTGGACAGATCCTCCCTTGACAGATTTAAATCCCAGAGCTCGACAGGTTTTAGTACACTTCCTTTTCTGTAGTGTTGCCTAGTGGCTAGTTGATAGCATTTCCAGGAGACCAGTTTGAGCTTCTCTTGTACGTCACTGACTTTCCACATGCGTTATATGGGGAACTTGGGTTCGAACTCTGGACTGCATCAGCTGTGTTTGCAAGGTGACTAAAGTTAGATGCGTCAGTGCAAAGCATGGTGACTTTTAAGTCACTGTGTTGACTAATCCCAAGGCCCATAAGAGCTGAGGTGAAATCACAAGGCAAAATGACCAACGCTTGATTGATTTTATTTACAGTGATGCAACCTAAGTCAGTGGGATCGCTCCAATATGCAATAACTAAGAAGATGTGAATCTGGACTGGAAGAAAGACTGAGTCACCTACCCTTGTCCTCTGCTACTGCAGGCAGCTAGACCATGTAATTCCTTTCACAAACTGGTGACCCTCCAGCCTCCAGCTTGACATTATAAATTCCGTAGCATTAAATGAATAGGAGAAACTAATGATACAGGCTTTACTACTGCAGCATCTTGTATGTCAGAATGTTGGTAGTAAGGGACCCTAGGGAACATTTATGGTAAGATAGAGAGCTCCATGCTGCAGGTCAGAAATTCACACATTTGGATGCCAGTAGTCTGTTAAGCTAAGTGACAGCTCTCTCTTTGTTACATGATAGGAGTGTATAAACAAGTTCATCAAGTTACTGGTATTTATCTCATTATTATAAACTGCTTGCCCTATCCTAATATAATTTTGAGATATTATAGCAATAATCAGAGCTTATAGCTAGTGTATAAATGCAGTAAGTGTAGGTAATACAGATGTATACCTATCTAAAATGTGCAAGTGGTATATTGAAGGATGCATTGCTGCTAGTTCATCAGGAATTGCTATACATGGTTTGAATGTTCTTTACGAGAAACATGGCGAGGTGTGAAGCTTGAAGTAACAGTTGTGGGTTTCCATATACAGCTTTCTGTTAAATATTCTACACAGCAGCTACTGTGCGTATGTTCTTCCCTAAGTGGTCACTCTGAACAGCCAGCAGTTCAGCAGTTATTGACAGGTTGCTTTCTTGTCTAAAAATAGAGGAATGTGTGGATCCTTGTACACAGCAGGTATTCAGGCAATAATGAAAGTGATTGATGATAAAAAGCTTCCTTTCTACTCCTCTGTCATCAACAACCTATTGGGATCAGGAGAACACTGGGATAGAAATTACTGTTCCTTGAGTTATTCTAAGCAGTCAACTGATGGGAGATTTCTTTGATCTCATTCGGTTGAAATTGATTAATTCTGTTAATTACTCTGTTTGAACTGAGTTAGCAGGAATTTTCTGCGTGTTGCAAGCATCCTTGATGGTTTGTCTTCTTGCATGCCAAGCAAGTAAACTTGGTAAAGAATTTGGAGGGAGGTGGTGTCAGTGTAGTGTTTGCTGACTAGGATTGATGGTGACTGTCAGTGATAAATATCTGTAGAAGTGATCAGATGTAATTTGTTTCTGTACTTGGATTTTTCATTGAAAGTGTCATTGGTTAAAACGCATAAACAGTCCTTGGAGCAGGGACTCCTGTCTTCCTCTGCCAAGTGAATACACAATCACTAAGCTAGGAATGTTTCCTCTCTCTCCTTCTGTCCTTTTCCCACCTCATGAATCCTGAATTCGACTGGAAGAACTGGGATCACATTGGAGTTCTTTAATGCCTGCTGGATTACAGGATTGTCATATGTCTAAGGAAGTCTCTTGAGTCTCATGCCATCTCCTTATGACCCTGACACCTGTTGAGTAGGTTCTGATTAACATTGATAGTGGGGAACTAATCCCCTACCTGGAGCCTGTTTTTTCCGGTAAGCAGACTGGATCTTACAAGCTAGAGGAGACACTCGGGGTGCTTGGGACTGTAAGAATAGGCTGACACACTGAGGGATTTGCCACATACTAAGGAGATGGATGCTTGAGATTTGTCAGCCATCCTGACACCTGTTTTTGCTCTAACTAGCTTTCAGTCAAAACCAAAATTAATTTATTATACTAAAACGTTAAGATTAAAAAAAAAAAAATCAGTGACTATTTTTGGAGAGAGGTATGAAAAATGAAATAATAAAATATGTTGTAGCCACTTCTTTTACTAGTTAGGCTTCAAGGTGATTTGTCTTTCCTGGGTAGCTAGTAGGCACTTAAGCCTAACTTATTTATGAAGTAATTACCACAGCCCTCTGGTGCTGGGATCCAGTTCTCTTGCATCTTACCTGCCGTGAGTTAAGCTTTGCTCTTTAAGAAGATCTTTGGAGTGCCCTTCTGTGCCAGTGTAGGCTCAGCTGGAAGTCAGCAGCTGACTCTGAAGAAAACCTTTATGCAATAGAAAGGCAAAACATAATGACAAGCTCACTACTTGCTCTGGGGGTAAACAGGTCATTTATCTGTTTTCAGTAAAATTCTTTCTGCTAATGGCAAGGGAGGTTGAACTTTCTAAGCACCCGTGAAGTATATTACTATTAATAACACTCAAGTGTAAACCTTATTTTGCACAAATACCTAAGTGAGAACAACAGATACAGCTCAGTAATATTTCCTAGAGACCAGAAGCAATCACAGGACAGTGCATTTGAGTCCAGAAATGCATTAGGATCAGCGATGTCTAAGCATGGCTTGCTAGAACTGTGGGAGTCCCAGTGAGAGGCTCTATCCAGGAAAGTGAAAGATGTGGATTTAATTTCCTTTAAACAGGAGATATAATTAATCTTTTTTCCCCCATATCCTGAGAGATTCTTCCAATCATTGCACTACTGTATAAAATCTGGTGGAGGTGTTTTTTATTTATGTTTTAAAATCAAGTGGTGACCATCCCTACATGTTGAATAAAGTTTGCTCCGCTAGCCTTCCAGAAAAGCCTGCTAAATAAACTCCCCTGAGAAGTAAGGAAGGCTTATTTTCTGGATCAGTTGGGCATAAGAATGCCATCGGTGTTGAGCAGCATGGTGGCAAGTGTATTTGTGTCCAGAAGCAGAAAGCTTGCTAAAGAACACCAGTGGTGAAAACCGAGCCACACAGAAATGAAAAGAAATAGCTTTTTGGGATCACAATTTTGCATATAGGTGCCTCAGTCCAAGTCGGATGCCATATCTGTCCCCTGTACAAAGATACAGGAAATCCCAAAGTAGCTGACACAGACGTAAGTCCAGAGCTGGAGGCAACACAGACATGCCATGGAAGTGCTGTGAGCCAGTTTGCCCTGCTGAGGAATCAGAGTTATCAGTCCGAGTGTGCTGCTGTGAAGACCATACTTGCTCTACCTTCAGGAGCTGGCAGTGTTTTTGTGTTATGCTTCACAGTCTTATACATGAAACAGCTTGCTCCTTGTGTGAGGTTCTGCTGTGATGCACAGGTATATCCAAAACCCTTCTCAGCTGGATTACATGTATCTGCTGGCAGGATGCAGGACCTAATCCATGTGACCCTGTAAATTAGGAATAAGGGATATTTTTCCCACAAGTCTATTTTGCTAGTTACAATATTGTGATCATAGTTGACTTTCCAAAATATTCTAGGCATTTCTTATGAGTAAGAAAAATCGTTAGATCTTCCCTCTAAAATAAAGAAAGAAATTGCCAATGAGTCCCCAAGAATCCGGTACAAATGTTCAGCCTGAGGCTTCCTTACTCATTGCTTTTGTTGCATTTCTTCCATTGAGAAATTCTTACTGGATAATGCCCTAAGTAATTTTTTTGAGTAGTAATCCCTTAATATCTGAAGTTGTTCTGAGAGAGAACATGAAAAGATAGGAAAGCAATAATTCCAGGAATTGGTTTCTTTATGGCTTTTTTATTAACTTTTCTTGGCAATCATGCTTCTTTACACTGGTGTACTCTCATTTTTAACAAAAAAATCACAGAAAGTTGACATAAATTGTTACAGGGGGACACTTATGCTATATCTGTTGCCAACATAAATAATTTAGGAAAATAGTATTTTTTATTGAAGTATACCTTTTTTATAATCTTACTTTTTCCATTGATGTGATAGGGCAAGTGATCTTTTTGGGCAAGTGATTATAAAAATACTAAGACGTTGAGGATTTTAGAAATAGAAGAGCTTTCATATCCAGGCTTCTAAAATGTCATGGAAATTTCATAATATTAATTTTAACTGGTTTATGTGCAAGGGTCATATAAAGTAACTTTCTCACCTGTCATGGTCCTGAGTGCATCTGGTTCTATTTGGTGCCTGGGGTATTTACCTCTGGGGTGCATTTATATTTGCTATGCAGAGAGGAAAATGTGAGCCAATCTTCCCCTATATTTTGTACCTACATTTCCCTTGGAGATGGAGAGCTGCTTTTAATCTTCCCTCTAACTGAAAATAACACAGGAAAAAGTGGATCAATTTCCTTGTATGCTTAACATCGGTGGCATGACACAACTACAAGACCTCATTTGTAGCAAAAATGAAAAGATAGATCTGCAGAGACTTTAAAGCTGAAAGGATGACTATGAACCTTTGACTTGTTCTCCTGCCAACACGGTCCATAGCTGCCAGCCCAAGACTTCAGCTACCAAGCCCAGAATGTCAGGGTTTACCCTTTAAAGAAAATAGAGGGAGAGTGTTGAGGGATGGAAGTGCTGAGCAAAGCCAAGGCACCGTGCATCTGGATGGCAGAAATGTATGCTTCTTGCTGGGAAGCTGGGCTCTGTTCATCGAGCTTTCTGCCTGCATGGTGCCAGTGGCATCATGCAAAGATTTGGGCACTGGTAAGGGCAGGTGAACCTTTGCAGATGAAGCTATGAAGTTGCGATGTCCTGATTTTCAGTCAGCCTTCTAATGCGGTATGTGGTTAGCTCGTCACCTCTATTTAGGGGCTTAAGTGTGAATCTGGGAGATACTTTTTCTGCTCAGAGTTTTAAAAGCTGAAACTCTGTGACGCTTTAACTAACCATTACTTACAACTGCCATATCTTGACATCAGCATTAGTGTGCAGCGTAGTTTCACAGTGTGATTTGTGAGCTCTCTACCTGGCATGGGGCAGGGGGGAGGAGAAAATGGCAAAATAATTGAGGAGAGATAAAGTAAGAGGTTTATCCTTATAACAAGCTATTGAATTTAAAAAAAAAAAAAAAGAAAAAGACTACCAAATGCTATCTTTCTATAAAAAATCTGTAGCATCTTTTCCAGGTGTATCTCCCTGAAGCTGAACACACAGTGACTGCCAGAAAACCGAGTCTCGTGCACATTTGAAAATAATTCATAGATTTCATTGCACTTTCTCTTATGGCCACTGCCATGGAGAGCAGGTCTGGTGGTTTCAAAACATAGATGATACTTCATGTTCTCCTTTTTCATCTTCTCATTTTTATTCTTTATTTCTGCTAGCAAGTTCTTTCATTATCCCTGCATGATACTTATTTGCTATTGCCTGAGCTATTTTCTCTTCTCTTGTCTTTGTCTGGTTTGTTTTGTTTCTTCCAAATGTTATTTGTGGATTACTCTACAAGAAAAGGACTAATGCTATTTTAGGTGATTTCCAGTGTCCTCTGTCTGTATTTTATTTTATTTACAGATTGTTGTGCCATAGGTCTGTGTCACTATTCCCAGAGCTCCCTAAAATGTGGATGTAGTGCTTCACAAATATAAAAATCAAATCCTCAGCCCCTCAAGACATTGTTTAAAAGTAAGCACCTGCTTACTTACTTGGGGAAAACTAACTTCAGAGCAAGCACGAACTTTGGCCATTCTCTTGTCAGGCCTGATGTGTGCAGTCTTATATGTACGTTTTTCTTCTTTTCAAAATACTCCACACTTTTTTCCAGCCTGCAAAGACAATACAGAGAAGAGGTTTCCATCTCATAAGTCATCCAGTAGCGCCATGAAAATCTATGAGGACAGTTGCATGATTGGTACTAATGGGTGTGGACAGCCAGATATAAAATCTAGATATTCCCATTGTCAGTCTCCTATTTTGAAGAGACCACAACTAGCAATGAAAAACAAATTACAAACCAGCAATTTTGTAGAACATTTTGATGATTACAGAAAAACATTTTGTAATCATCTCAAAGCACCACTAGCTTTCCCTCAAGGAGATCAGTAATTCAAAGCAGTAGTAAGTTTTTCCTGTGCATAAACAATCCATAATAAAGGTGACATATGGCAATTCACATTTATCATTGATGAGTTTGGCATTGAAAAGTTAGTTGTAATTGTCGCTTCTGAAGCTGTCCAAGCATAACAGATTTGTGAAAGCAAATACGAAAAAACAGTGGCAGAACATGTGACAAATAAATCCCATTAGGTCTGGTAACACGACACAGGCAGGGAGGAAACCCACTGGGAGATCTGCAAGCCAGTAAAGAAAAATACACATTCACAATATTAATTACAACAGCGAACACTTTATGGGTTCTAAGACAACTTCCCACTTGCTGCACGTGGATAAATAGATAAGAATTACTAGTGGTGGAAAGAATTAGAACCTAATTACAGCTGACAACTGAGCTGTATGAAAATGGATGGGCACATGTAAACATTTTTTCTAGTAATTGATGAGGTGAGAAACAATGGCTTTTCTGCTGAACAAATAATTCATCATACTGTAAGACAGACACTTAGGGTAGGTGTAATAACTTGCTAGTGAGATAAAACTCCTGAATACATATTCTAGTTGCACCATGTATGCTTAACTCATTTAAAAATGTGAATTAAAAGAGGTCACATTTTTAAATGGGACTGCTTTAAGGCTTTACCATTTTCAGAGGCAGGTGAGGGCTGAGTATCACTGAGCTGAGTGTCTCCTGCCTATTGCCTTCTCTTTGGCCTCCTAAGGTGAGTGGTGGGCTGAGAGGGTACAGTCTCAGCATGGTCACTGGGAGCAGCCCTGTGTCCTTACCACCTGTGAAATACATGTGCTCAAAGGAGAAGCAGGCTGTATGCTCTTAGTTTCTCATTTAGTGTAAATTCCCATCACAGGATATGACTAATGATTTAATGGCAGAGTACAGTAACATGGCATGGCCTTAATGTCATAATTATCCATAAAGGATTGACAGAGATCTTTTAATGTCTCCAAAGAAGTCAAGAGACAAGTCATTTGTAAGTCCCACTGAATAAGTAAAATTAATCTTAAAATTAACTTACTGAATAAATCCAGTAGTACTTATGCTGAGCTCTGTTGTAATAAAACTCCGCAGTAGCAAAGGTGTATCCTTGGCTTTAACTGGGTGTACGGTTTGGCCTATTCTGAAGAGAGACAGGTTTCCTACTCTCATGTCATGAGGCAGGATCGTTTCCTTTCGAAGAGAGGATGCTGTGTCCACAGCCAGGCCTGAGCCTGTATCAACACTTTGATCAAAGTCGCGGGTCTCCTGCAGCGAATGAAATAATAGGTGCCCATATGAATAGTGTGTTGAAGTCAGTGAGGGAAACGCCCTAATTGGAAGCCTTGCCGTAACAGTCCCTTGAGAATGCAGAGATCCTTGGCAACTACGTAAGAGAAAAGAAGTCTGCAACCTGTGGCGCCTTCTATTTCGCAGCTGGTTAAAGGAGAAGAGCCTTTACTGCACCCAGAGGTGGAGGTTTAGCAGGAGCTAAGCAGGCACAAACCAAGTGTTCTGCATGGCCTCTTAGCAAGGGGATGACTCGACTCCTGCAATTGGCAAGAGGAAAAGAAAGTGCTAGTGACAGATAAGGGTACTTTCTTACGTACACTTTTAAAATCAGACTTTCTAGGGCGGTATTTTTCTGGAATAACTACATCCTTACAAGTGTGCTCCTGTCCTACCAAATCCATGTTTAGATCATATGCAGCTGTTATTTGTATGAATGTGACTGCTATGTTTATCACGCAACTTTGACTTCCTCTGCATGCCTCTCTCTCTCAGCTGAGCCTACTTTTAACGCTTCAGAGCTGAGCAGCTTCCAGCAGCCACCGCCTGTGAGTAATGTGGCCATCGCAAACTCATGCCAATACATTTTTAGAGAGCATTTGGCAGTCCTGTACTTTGTCTTTCTCATGTTAGCGTGAGATATACAAACCTTCATATACATAGTCTTACAAGCATATTTTTTTTACTTCATTCAGATAAATCTCTGTGGCTCAGTAGCAAGCCCAAGGTTGGAGCTCTGTGTTGTAGCCCCTTTTACTACTTAATCTTGTCCTTGGTGGTATGTTTTGTCAGTGATACACTGCATTTGAGTGTGTTTGTTTAGTAAAGCTCAGGCCTGATGCTTCAAACTGGTTGAATGTCAGTTCCAAATCTGAGGGCAAAACGGTCACACACAATATCCAAACAATGTGTGGCGTACATTACAATAAAAATATTGGAGGGCACGACTCTGAAGAATAAACGCTGGTGCTACATAAGGCCTCCAGAAAATTGGAGCTGCTATACACAGTGTTGTTTGTTGTACACCACAATAAGAATCTCTGGTTTTCTTGCTGGATTTGAAGATGCCTGTCATTGAAAGTACCTACCCTATATGTGGAGCGTTTGTATCTGTACTAGAAGTGAGAAAGCACAGCTCAAGTCCACTTTAAGTAAGTGGCAAGCTCCAGCTGAGGATTACCTCTGGGATCGCAATAGGTGGAAAATACCAGCCAACTGAAAGCAGATATTGGAGATATTTACTAGATAATTAAGGGAAATAATTACTTTGACAGAGACAGCTCTTCAGCTATTAAAGTTAAGGCACCAATGCAGTCATTCCTGGAGTGGATCTCAAAATGGTGTATGCCCATTGGGTGGAATGCCTGAATTTGAGGCCTGACCCAAACCCTCCTGAAGCTATTGGGAGGCTTCTCACTGATTTCAAATTATAGTCAAGAAGTCTGACCCTTTTTCAGCTTTTAATCATAATTCCTCCACTCAAGGAAACACTAAATCTTATTTCAAATATTTAGATTGCTGAAGAAAGACATCTAGTACTATTTTTCACAACATTTTATAGAGACACAGGTCAGCGTGGAGGGAAATTTTCATGCCTGTTTTCCTATAGATGTTGCAAGAAATCCTGTTGGAAGAAATCTCTTTTCCATGAGATGGGAACAGAGAGTGTTCACATAGTCTGAGGGTTAAGAAATCCTTTTGGGAGAAAGGGGGAAAAGTGATGATTTTTTTTTTTTTTTGCGGGGGTATAAAAAAGATTCAGGCGTGAAAATCTTTCCTCTTCAAGAATTCCTTGAGCAAGGGTGTATCAGCAGGTGGGAGCAGGCCTTTCACTTTTCTTCTGCTGTTCGAGGACTGCGTCTGTGTCGGTTAAGCCGACCGTATGGCTGAAGGTCTACTCGCAAAAGGGTTTGTTGGACTGGGCCCAACGACTCTTGTTACTCGACAACTGCTTTGCCGGTTCGCGGCGATGGGGAGCGATGAGCTACAGCTCAAACCGAAATAGCAGACGCGGCTTCCTGCCCTGTGCTGCGTCTCGTCTCGTGGAGACGTGTGAACACACTGGGGAAGATTGGCGTGATTGATGTTGCTGAAATGGGAGTCCTAAGGAACTCAGTATTACACTCATTTGTATTATGTCACATTGATACGGGGAAGCGTTAAAATAAGTGACTTCTAAAGTGTTTGCTGATGGTGCTGCTGATTTGAGCAGGATTATAGTCCATTAAACACCCCATGTGTGACCGACTTTGGCCATTTTACGGATACAGCCTCTGGCTTTAAGCGCTCGTGACCTATACCCATTCGTTACGGCGACAAAATTTGTTACGTGTTTGCAGAGACTTTTAGAGAGGGGTTGTGGAAGCAGCTTTCGGGTTCTCCTTGTAAATCCTCTTCTGTCTTTTCGGCAAGAGTAGATGTTCGGCATCTCGGTGTGAACAACTGACCCATGGGCAATGTCACAGGTGACAGATGACCGGGAAATCGGGGAGTTAGCCCGTGGCAAAGGTAACGGGAATAACTGCAGGCTTTTTGGTGACAGAACGCACACTTGAAGCAGCATTTCTGATGTATCCATCACACTAAAATGGAAGGAGGCAGTAGGCTGGCGGTGCGTGCGATAGGAGAGCAGCTACCATCCCTGACTCCTAGATCCCACCTAGTTAACTCCTTGCAGCAAAACACCGGGCTGCAAAGCACGGGGGTTAAAAATCAGGCCAAGCCGGGAAGGACAGAGCCGCCTTGCTCCGCATCCCCGCGCTGCTCCCCGGCGTGGGTCGAGGTCTCCCCGCTCCCGCGGCTGCGGTGACAATTCTTCTAGTTCAGAAGTTCACAGGGAGGCTCTGCCGAGGCGTTTGGGGTTGGAGCGGGGACCACCGGCAGGTCCTGCCCCGGCGGCGGGGCTGGTCGGTGCCTTCTCCCTCCCGCCTCTCTCCTCGCTCGTTTCCCGGCGAGACCTCGGTCTCCGCAGGTACCGCTCTGCCTCCCCTCGCCACCCCGCTCCATCTCTTCCCTGCGCCCCTGCAGCATCCGCCGGCCGCCTTGCCTGCGCGGAAGGGCGCGGAGGGGCGCGCACCCGCGGGCGGGTCGGCAGCAGCGGGAGGCGGCGTGGCGCTGCACCCCTCCGCCGGCGGGAGGCGCGGGAGGGGGCGCGGAGGGTTGAGGTTACGGGGCGGGGTGGGGGGGAGAGAGAAACCGGCGGCGCTGGTACCCGGCGCCCCACAAAAGGCATCGCCGGGCTCGGGCGGCTCCGCACGCCCCGCGCACCGGAGCACGCACTGACACGCGCGCACACGGACACGCGCGGACACACGGACACGCGCGCACACGGACACGCGCGCCGCGATGTGCGATGCGCGATGCGCGACGTGAGGCACCTCGCACGCCCCGGGGCCGGGGGGAGCCGGCGGGATCCGCGCTGCCAGCCCGCCCGCCCCTGCCGCTCCCTCTCCTCCAGACCCATCCATCAGCCTCTTCCTCTCGGTCTGCTCCTGCCTTGCTTTTCTTCTCTCTGTGTGTGGTGGTTTTGTTATTTTTCTTTTTTTTTTCTTTTTATAATTAATTTTTAAATTTTTTAATGTGCTCTAACCGTATCTACCCAAGCCCTGAAAAAATGCCTGCCCGTGGAGCGAGGAGAGGGCACCGGGTCGGTAAATAAGAAGTGAGTACAAGCACAATGGCGTGCCTCCCCGCTCCCGGCCCTGCGGATGCTGCATGCGCCCCTGCTTCCCCCGCGCCCGGGAGCGGGGGGTACCCCGGGATGCTCCCCGCGCCGCGGCGGCCCCTGCCCCCTTCTGTACCTTGCCTGGCTGCCTTCCCTGCCTTCCCTTCCCTCCCCGGCCCCGCTCCGCGCCGCGCCCCGGCCCCGCCGCCGGCCGCCTCGCCCCCGCGCCGCTCCCCGACGCGGAGCGTCCCCGCCGCCGCCGCCGGCTCGGGGGTTCGCCCGTCGCCCCCCCGCCGCATCGGGGCTGAGCCCCTCGGAGGCGGCGATCATCCCCCGGGGCATCGCATCTGCCACGGGGAGGGGGCGGCGGCGGAGCGGCGGTACCCGGTGCCCGCTCCTTTGTTCGCCGCCGGCGGCCGCGGCGGGTCGGCGCTGCCCCGGGCGGGCGGGCGGCGAGATCGGCGGGGCCGGCCGGGAGGGGAGCGGCCCCCGGCCGGGAGCGCCGCGGCCCCCTGCCCCCGTCCTTAGGGGTCTCGGAGGGTCGCGGCGGAGAGAGTGCTGTCCCCGCCAAGGTGTGGGGCGCGGGGAGGGTGGGGGGAGCGCGGCCGCCCCCCGTGTGCCGCCGGGACCTGGGGCGGCGGGAGTGGGAGGCGTGACCGCGGCACGCGTGGGGTGCGCGGCCGTCCCCGTGTGCCCGCGGGCTGTGCGGGGTGGCCCCGGGTACTCCGCTCGGCCAGGGCTAGGGGCTGCCTCTCTGCCCTTCTCCCGGCGCCGAGTTGAGCGCCCGAGCCCGGCGGGTGCCCAGGAGGTGACCCCGCCAGGTGCCACCCTGCTGGGGACGTGTCCCACCTCCGGGCTTCCCTCTGGATTTACACCTGGGCTTTGCCCACCGGCGTCGAGGCCGTTCAGAATGTAATTCAGAACAACTTAAATACGGCTTGTGGGGTGAAGTGCCACGGCCATCTCCCCACGGGGCCCCTCCGCCTGCACTTGGTGTGGCGGATTGCTCTTGGCGCCCGTGTCGTTGCCGGCAGTCACGAGTTATCGGGATACTCGATAACCCGCTCAGCTGCTCATTTCCTAGCCCGGTGGGTTTCTGTAGCTGTAAATAAAAATACACGCCGTAACAAACGGGTGACTTTTCCAGTAAGTACACATACGCTTTCCTGGTGTTGTCTGAAAGGTGTGATCGATAGGCAATTAACGCCTTAACGCCGGTACCGTGAGCGACGTACTGTTTTTACGGTCGTGCCTGGGGAGTTTGGAAGTGATCGTGCAACTGTTCCCAGAGAGCATCTGTCGGAGCACAGGACAGAATAGGTGAGAGAAAGAAGGATTTGGGTTTTTCCGCTACCTGTGTAATGCTGAGGTAGCACAGCTGGAAAGCTGCTTAGCGGTGCTGAAGCGAGCAGTGGGTGTAAAGAATCTCTGCAGCGAAGTCCCACCTTACCCTGATTGAAACGCAGGAGCATAGGGGAAATCTGCACTTGTGAAATGATCGAGCATCAGAAGGGGACAGACGTATACAGAAAATGTTGGAAATGTGTGTAAAGTGGAAAATACTACTTAGAGCAGCAGCTTCGTTGTAACGTGGCATGGGGTTTCCGTGAAAGGTTCAACAGTTTAAGAGTTCCACTTGGAAGCAACAGAATTTCTGTAATCTCTTGTCAAGAAGTTCTGTTGATGGAATCCGAGCGGCGCTGTAAACATTAACTTTCTTTCTCTGTTTTGCCAGTGGCGGCACCTGACTTGCTGGATCCCAAATCGGCCACTCAGAACTCCAAACCAAGATTATCATTTTCCACCAAGCCTACCGTGCTCTCTTCACGGGAGGAAAGTGATTCGGCTATTAATGTTATGAAATGGAAGACAGTCTCAACAATTTTTCTGGTGGTAGTCGTGTATTTAATAATCGGAGCAACTGTATTTAAAGCCCTGGAGCAGCCTTATGAGACCTCCCTGAAAACCACCATTGTGATTCAGAAGCAGACGTTTGTATCTCAGCATTCCTGTGTGAATGCAACAGAGCTTGATGAACTGATTCAGGTAATCCATACCCAACCCTTCTCACCCTGCCTTAGAGGAACAAATTCTGTACGGCAGCTCTGCTGTGATAAAGGGGAAAACATTTATTAGCAAAGCTCTTTATTGGCCGAGCGATGTGGAACAAGTGTTAAGACCAGCATTTTCATGCAAAGACTCACGGTTGAAAAGCTATTGCTATTTTTAGGTCTAGTACCCTTGGTAGACAGCCTTTTCACTGAAGCCTCCCATTATGCTAATTAAATGATTATTCATCAGCAATATATATAATTAATAGCTCACAAAGGAATTGATATATTGATTGTGCCTTACTAGGTCTGTCAATATCTGAAATGCCTAATTCTGAGGAAGAAAATACACCATCCGTTGCCTTTAAGGAGTTTTAATTTACTGTGATTGTATCAAGCTACCTTGCCTTTCAGCTGGATGTTTGTTTTTATTGAATTTGTTTTAAGTAGAGGAAAGTACCACGGACTTGCTATTTTGATCTTAAATCTCAATTTTCTCCACTTCTTAAAGGCACATCCACAACTGATGAACGTTGGTGTGTTCCTACTAACACGATTTTACCCTTGCAGGTCACCTGCCTCAGAACCATAGGAAATATTTATTTACACTAACACAGAACTAGATCCAGAGCCTTACGAGGCCCTCTCCAGCTTAAACTCCATGTTCCCATGCTCTTAAGAATGTCCAGTGGCACTGCAGGGAACAGCAAGGGGTTGCCAAATAATCTTGGTTCTGGGTCTGAGACCATGAAACAGGAGGCTGGAGTGGACAGCCAAGAGTTGGCAAGAGCTGACCATTAGCAATAGACCTGGGGCTGTCTGGGTCTGCAGAGCCTGAGATGGGGCACCAGAGAGCAGGAGGGGACGGTGGGTATCCAGACCCTGGCTGGCATGAGCTCTGGAGCATGCCAGTTGCATGGGCAGCAAAGCTCTCCGGAGATGGTTTTTGACAACAGATCTGGCTGGGAGTTTAGGAGTTGATTTTACCTCTCATCTGCCTTAAGCATCAGCATGGACACCTGGGGTTTTTCAGTTTTAAATGAAGAGCTCTGATGTACCAAGTTATTTTTATGGCACACTGCATGTGAATTTTAAAGGCAAACTGGGAAAATCTCTTGTATTTTGTGATTTCTCCCTGCCTTGTTGCTAAAACGTGTTCCAAAACTGCCACCCTTTAAATGACTGTCAGGCAGCTCCTACCTCCATGTGTCCTGACTAGGGTTGCTGTCCATGTGAGTTCCAATGCTGTGTAATAACTATGTTTTGCCAGCATAATGCAAGATAATCTTTCCAAGAAATATGCATGCACATCTTGATTAAAACAGTCTCTTGCAGGTAGCATAAATATCCTCATATGAAAGTTTTAGGTCAGATCCATTTCTTGTGAAGATAAAAATAGAAATTTCGAAGCAATATTATATTATCTATGAGATGGTCCTGAAGGCAAGAACTGTTGAAATTTGTTCTGGAGTACTTAGATATTTTAGCATTTATGATTCCCTACCCGGAAGCACAGATTGGTAATAAAACCCCACTTCATCAGCATTCAATGCCCATTTGATGACCTGTGTAAAATAAATTACACTTTCCGTACAATTAGAAGAGCACAGATGCCCGTATCAGCATTAGCCCCCATCTTCGCTAGCGATCTCGGCATGAGCAGAAAGACACAGGCTTGTGAAGCCCGGGGTGGGTGTGACGCAGCCTCCCACTGCACGTGGGCGAGGAATGGTTGCGGGAAGAGTTTGCGCTGCTTGTTGTTGGGGTAAATGGAAAACTTGATTTCTGCTTCTCCCCTTCTGCTTTCTGCAAAAAAGAACACCACAACGTGGAGCTAGGAATGCGCTGTTACGCTCCTCTTGTAGGAGCTGAGGTTTAGGGAGCCTGGTCCTTCAAGTGCATTTTGGGTGTCTTTCTTTCCACAGAATAACTGATAAAAAATTACAGGTTGTTTAAGGGTCAGGAATTAAGCAACTTTCCCAAAGTAAAGTGGGAAATGAGTGGTGAAGCAGTCTCAAATCCATTTTTCCAAGTCTGGGCTGCTGCCCTAACCATGGGGTCATATTTTTCCCTACTTAATCACTTTGTCACAGAAGCTAAATTACTGGAATACGTTTTGTCTCTTTGCGTTTATGTCTGACTGCTATTACAATATAATGCAGTGTTTCTTCAGTTTTTGTGGGATGTCTGTATGAATAAAAATAAATAGTGTGTGTGAGGAAAAAGTAAATGATATTTAAGAATTCACTGAAATCTATAAAACTGAAAATTAATATGTCCCAGTGTAGTCGGAAGCTGGAATGATTAGTGTGTGTGAAGAAAATTATAGAGCTTACAGACTGTAATGTCTTCTTTAATCAAGTATTTACCTAGAGTCAAACTAAAATGAAATTCATTATAAACTTTTCCTTTTGAACTTAGTGTTCTGGCATTCCAGAAACTGGTTTGGCTCTGGTTCGTGCGAGTCATTGCTCAAGGTGTTTATCACACCAGGCTTTTCCAACCTTCACAACTTCTGATCTGCCATGTTATCCTTACCCTGGGGCAGGCTTGGCTATTGCAAGACTGCTAACGCAGTACAACGCGCAGTGGCTTAGACAGGTGAGCACATTAAGGAGCCTGGTTCGAGAGCAGAAATTCAGCTAAAAAATTCTACAGGTGGAATGAAAATCCAGTTCCCTTTCATTCCCGGGGGCCGTCTAGTTTCCATCACCTTTGCTAAAATCTTCCCTTTGCCACAGAGCTGATTGCAACATGGAGTGATGTGCTTCTATAAACGCACACAAGACAGGGAATTTTCCCTTCCTGTCTTCTCCATCCTTATTTTATCTCACCGATCAGCAAAAACCTTCCTGGCACAACAATATATACTGCTGCCAACTTTTCAGCACACACAGCTTTTTTTCCCTGGGTTTTGAGCTCCTGAAGCTATGTATTTCCACAGTGATTGTGTGGCTCCCCTAGGTGTACTCAGTGCGAATTATACTATTATGGACTTTATATATTTTATATACACATGAAACATGGGGCAGTGGAGAGCTGCTGTGCAGCATAGAACATGTCCAAAGTTAATGAAATAGAGTGCTCTGATGATGACAGGCAAGTAGTCTCAACTGCCTCAGAAAAATGACCTGGGTTTTCCTCATAACTTTTCAGCCCAGTGCAGCAGCATTGCTCGCGTGTTGACAAAGAGGTGGTCTTCATGACCTTCTCCATCTCTGGTTTCCATGGTCTGCTGTTGCAAATCTCTTTCAGTCTAAGTCACTTCAGTTGCTGGTTGTCTCACTGTAATAAAATATACCTGCAATGAACACCTCAGGTGTACAACCCTGAGGCCTGCTTCCAGGTACATCACCTTTTTGATGTTCCGTGAGCACTTCCATTTAGTAACATACTTAACATGAGCAAAAGTCACGCAGAGCATAGCAGTATGCCCAAGAGACCATTTTTTTCCAGGCAATTTCAACTCCTTTGGCTGTAGCCTTCAGCCCGTGTTAACAATATCAAGTGGATCACTGCGTGCTGTACACAACAGTGCTGAGGTGGGCAGTGCACAGCGATCAGTGGTGCTATATCTGTATGTACAACCAAATAAATGTCCAAGGAGGGAAAACTGTGAACATAAAAGTACTACCTTGGTGAGTATAATGAGGATACAACAGACCCAATTGTCGTGCATGGTCTGATGTTAAACTTCAGGTTCCAAAGTTTGAGTTGGAAGGTCTTGAAAGGATCTCAGTTATTAACAGGTGAGAACACATTGGATTAGTGAAGCTTATATATACTATCTAATACATTATAATGCTGTAGAAAGGGATGTGGGCAGACAGTTTTCTACTCTTCCTTCTTTTGGAAGAAAAAGGACTCTGAACAATTCATTATGGATGGTGTTTTGGTTTCTCTGTCCATGCCTGCCCTCAATTCAGCCCTGCCATGCAATGCAAAGGAACTGCCAGGTGATGGAATACAAGAGCAAATGTAGTTCAGACTGTGTGGATTTTATGTATACATGACAAAATATATAGACCTGGTCTTCATTTACACTAGGCATTTTTTACATCTCGCATGGAACAGGTTTTTTCCCGACCACTGAGCTTTTTGTGGGCAGAAGCTGATAGAAATCTGGGACTAATCCAGCTATACAGACGTAAATAACAATAAACATTAAAGAATGAAAAAAAATCTCTGATTAGGTAACTTGCATTTCTATTTATTTCAATCTAGTTCTAGTCCTCTTTCAGTGTGTTGACTGTTCCCTACAATAAGCTAAACATTTGAAAATGTTGGAGACAGTTTCCAAACTCAGATGCACAAAGTGTATTGCCAAGCCCCCAGCAAAAACTCCTGCTGTGGTTACGCACCTCTGCAGAGCAGCACACGTAAAGAGGCCTTTGGTGACGTTGCAGATGTTCAGGTGGCGTGCATGGCCTCCTGCAGTGCTGCGCAGCCATCAGGTAGATGCATATACCTTCGGGATGTCTCTTGGGTTTCAGAGTTTGTCTCTGGGGACAGGTGAGCCTGACCGAATGCGATATCCAACAACTCTGTAAAATTGTCATTCTTGTGGTTTCATACGCCTCATTCCTCTATAGGGGGAAATTAATTTGCTTTCCACCCCCCACAACTCATGTTGTTCCTAGGAGGTAAGGATGTGACCAGTATTGCGGATTGTGGGAGGGCTTGACAATGAGAGACAAATATTTGTCCCCCTGTCAAAGAAAACGGTGATTAAAAATACACAAAAGAGCTTTTTATGTAAATATCACTTAATAATGTATTGCTCAGCAGTTACTTTCGTGTTGACCTTTATAAATCAAAATGCAAAAAAAGATTCCTTTTAAACCCCAAGCATCAAGGTGTTTCATGTATTATTTTTGCATACAAAAATTAGAAATAAGAGAAATTTCAGTTACATTATTTTAAATATCTAGAGTGTCCCAGCAAGCTGGTGTGAATTATTTTAGTTAGCTTAGTGAGTTAATTCCAAAACTTTAATAAAGAGTTTTCAAGGAAGGCTACAGTGAAACTGAAGATAATAACAGAACATACCTCGTTTCTGGTGGCTTTAGCAGAAACACTTTTCCACATATGTTTAATCTGAAAACCCTAACAAGTGGAAAGTATAATATCACACTAACCAGCACAATCTTTTAATGTGTTCCAAGTGGTAGTTTTTGTCTTATAAAACCTTCATTTCGAAACCTGAACAAGTTTTCAGGGTGCTGCACCAAGCTGTCTCAGCAATAAAGGACACCTTAAAAGACTTTTAAGCCCAGCCTCTTTCAGGATATGTGGGTTCTTCTGAAAACTGAATGCCCACAAAAATGTGTTTGCATTTAAAACAAACAAACAAGAAATAAAGGAACCACCAGGATTAGCTGAACTGACCTTGATCTCCCAAGTTTATCTCCTTGGGTTTTGCGTGGGCTTGCGGTTAACATGAGGAGAACAGCTCTCCGTGTTGGGATCCACAGCCATGTCCTGTGCCGGTTTTCTTATTACATTTGCGTCAGAGGCATTCTCTCTTTCCATTCATCTCTTCGACTGTGAATGAGATCAAAATGTGTTTTCTTTTTATCTCCCTTGAGGAAAAAATGTGGGTTTTTCTTTATCTCTCTTGAGGAAAGCCTGACACAGTTATGAATGACATGGGAGCAGGGTTTCTCTCATCAAACTGGCATCACCAGAACATCATCATGGCTTCTTATGTGATTAATTTCTTAATATTTTGCTTTAAATTCTGTGTTTCCTATGGCTTAATTTTTATAGTTTAAGGTAGCTAGCTACATTAAGTTGCCCCTCCACCAGTAGCTGATTTTGTGTCTTTTTCATAGTGTTTTTTACAATTCACATTGTAGCCCCAAGAAACTAATTTTGCTGCATTCTCAGGAATACGTTGCTTTATTTCAGCCAGGGAAGCTCCTTGAGCTGCAACCTCTCTGATCATGTAAGAAACTGTTAAAATACGGAAGTGTAAATCCTTCTTTCTCTCCCAGTGATTGGAAGGTATTTGAACTTGCTGTCTTTTTTTTTTTTTTTTTAGATAATAAATCACAGAGATGCAAAGATCTTGTTTTCAGACAAATCTGAAATTTATTTAGATTTAAAATTTATTAGCTAAGCCTATTAAGCTTGAATCAAATTTTTTTCATTCTTCGAATCACATTTATGGACATTCTCAGCCCTGTGAGTGGTAGCTTACAGGTCCTCTCAGCAGAAACTTTTTGAGAGTGTTTGAATCTACCAGTTTAAAACCTAAATATTCTTAGTCTCTCTCTTTTGCAATTCCTTCCAGCCCCTCCAAAAGGAAGCAGTAACCATCCCGTGTCTGGATCCTAACTTGGAAGCAGCAGGTGTTTATTCTTTGCAAAGCTTAAAGCCTTGAAAAATTCGGTAGACCAGCATCAAAGAAATTGATGCTGCAGCATATTTTATTTATCTGGGGAGCCAAAGTGCCGTTGCATCCCTTCTTTAATGTACTGTCTGCGTGTCAGACGTGAAGCTTGCAACAAATTGCAAATACCGGTAGCAGAGCTGCCTGTTGGTGTTCTCAAAGCAATGTGACATGAACGACTTTTAAAGCAGTTAAAATACAAAGTGCAGGAACTGTGTTGTTACCTTCTGCATATGTCTGTCCTAGGTAAGGGTTCTGCCTGTCAAAGCACTTAAGCATCTGTCAATCTTACAAAGGTCGTCCTAAGTGGTGCAGTAAGGTCCTGTCTCCATTTTCCTCTCGCTGTGTCTGGAAGTCTGGTTTTCACCCCAGGATTTGCTTTATGTTTCACTTGAGTCAGAAATAAACGTTCAGATGCTGTTGCCTCCTCCACAATAAAGCCCCCCACATTCTGCCTGTATCCCCAGATCAGAGGTGTATTTGTTAAATGAAAGATCTCTGTGAAAGACCTTCGATCATAACCTTACCCAGGTCTGTCCTCCACCCAGACACCCACCTGCTGTGCTCGAGGCCAGCTGGGTGCAGAAGCCCCTGGGTTACATGCACCCCTCGCTTAGGGTTGCTCCCATTCCTGCTGTCCTCTTACAGCCAGATCCCCTCATCTGGCTCTGGAGGGATTTTTTTGCCAAACTTTCTCTTGCCTGGTAGCATTCCCTTCAGTGACAGGACAAATCCCTTTTCTGTAGTTATTTTATACATGATGGTTAAACTAAAAGGGTTTTTTTTAAACAAGGAGTTTTATCCTTCATGAGCATACGAACAATTCAGATTTGGGGGAGAATAATAAATAAATTCCAATTGCCCTTGTCACGTCTTTGTTTAAGCAGGTTGGTTTCTAACTTTTTTTGCTGCCTCTGGTGTTGGGGCTCTTAAAGGTTACATTTACTTCAGATGAACAGTTTTAGAGGACCTAGAACCTAGCTAGCCTGAATGCATCTGAGTGACAGCTCTTGTCTTAGAAAGGGTGGCAGATATGACTCATTATTAAGACAGTTTTGCTGAGCAGCTGTCTGCATAATTCTTCCAGTCTTTAATCTCAAGAAGCAAAGAAAAACTCTCTTCCCTGAACGTGTATGTGTGCACACATATATATGTATGCACACATAAAGAAATTTATATATGGAGTCTGTTTGTAATACAGATTTAGAAATAGAAATGTATTTCAATATGCTTTTACACATTTTCACTTCAAGTAGGTGTGAACATAGGGTGAAAAGAGTTCTTCAGTTCTTCAAGGCGTTGGATAATGGTCTCCAGCGCAGATTAGAGTCATACGTTATACAAACTAAAAGGAAAAACATGGAGTCACAGAATTATAATACAAACATCTTTGCAATCTCTTTCAACAGCAAGGCTCAGAAGAATGTGCTTTTGGAGGCTGGAGAGTTGTTTGCTAAGTGCTAAAAGCATCCTAGTGTGCTTCTGAGCAAAGAACTAGGATTTCCATTCTTTGTAAACCGAAGCTGAAATAAAAACACAGGGCTCATGCAGTAGCTGGGCCATAAGAGATCTAACATACTGGGGGGTGAGAGAGTGCTCTTGTTAAGTGGCAGCAGGACAGAGGAGGAAGAAATCCAGGCTGAGAAATGAGTTTCCAAAAACTTTGAGGCGTATCTGACTTCTTGACATCGCTTGTTAAATGATTGCCAGGAAGCACAAGCTAACTCCTGACAAGCTGGGTAACGAAAGCCTGCACACTCTGTATTTTATCAGAAGCATAATTTAAGGTGCTTCTATTTTAATCTTGGGATAGAAAACCTGGGAGTAATGAACTGTTGTGTTACATCATCTCGTAGAAGTAAAGTGACTGGTAGATGGTGCAACAGCACATATTTAGAGCCTGGGTGGAACGAGGAGATGAGCATTAGGGTGACTGGTTTGACACAAACTTATTTCTGCCTGCTCTCTGTATGAGAGCGTTTGACTAGCCGAGGGTAGCCTTCGCAGTTTATAACCTCTCTGTGTTTCTCCTGTGGCTCCGCGGACCCCTGCTCTGTGGCTGGCTTTTGTCAGTCATACCCACTGACTCCTTGCAGGGTCAGAGGAGCAGAGGTTGAAGTCCCTGACCTAGGAGAATCATCTTCTGTTGTCACAAAGCAACTGTGCTGTTGGAAAAGCTGATTATCTCTTGTTTTGACAGAGAAAAGTCACAAAATTCTGTGTCTTAATCTGCAAGGGTAGCTCAGTGTGGCCTCTACAGGCAGATATCTGCGTTGAATGCAGGGATGCGATCATACAAAACTGGGTGATGTATTTACCTGGAAGTGTTTCTAAATTATATAGGAATTTAAAAGCTGACAACCAATTAAAATGAGATTTTTATATTGTCACTCTTCTTTTCCCTGTGTTCTGATTTCAAGCAAAAACGTATAGGTCACGCCTGGACTATCCACTCTGGGCTCAAGCGTTTCTGTCTCTTTTCTCTGATGTTGTACTGAAGGTATTCCTGAATATGGGTGTAAAGCCAGGTAGTTTGGATGTAGTACAAGCTAGAACTCATACTCAGACACAACTCATGCCTATCCTAAGTTACAGTACAGAGATAGTTTAAGAATCCACGTAACTCAAAAAATGGGAACACAGTTCCTACAATCTTTAGGTATTTGAAGATTTTATTTAATTTCTTTTTACTATTAAAAAAGCAAACAAATTTTCACCATTTTATAGACAATTAAAGAAGAGCAAATGGTGAAAAACTTATTACTGTAACCATATAATATTCTTAAGATTGTTACACAAAAAGGCCTTGACTGGGTGCCATGTGCTGGGTGATCCTTCCTCTGCTCAGTCCTCAGTCACCTCATATGAAACAACTAGTGGACAAATGCTCTGGAAAAAGGTAAGGCAAGTGAAATAACCTACATTGTTCAAGAACTGAAACTGCCCACATTCCTATTCTAATGCTGACTGGTTCTGCAGTGCTGAAGTGAAACTGGTTTTGAAGTCAGAATTCAGCTTGTATATGAAATAAAAATAAGAAAAACTAGAAAAATTGCCACTGATGCAGCCAGTAAACTTTAATGCTATAAAATAATATTTGAAAAGTCAAGAAATTTCCATGTTAGGGTCACACAAAGTGTTTACAGGCTGCAGCATATAATAAATGCACAGATTATATAGAGTTTACATGATTCTATTTTGAGATTTAAGATGCATAGGATTGCTGTTGCTATTGTATAAGTTAGGATAAGCAGAAGGGCTCAGGTGACAGAAAGAAGTTATGAAGCAAGGAAAGAATGACATGCCAGACTTGTGACAAATGAAGTGGTTGTGTTTGCTCTAGTAGTAGGACATCAGTTAAGCAAAAAGGTTGAAGACCAGGAATAAAGTGGCAGAAGAAACTGAATCCAACAGCACTGACAATGGATAGCAAGCTGTTTGAACGCTGAGGGTGAGATCCTGGCCCCTAGTGAAGTTAATAGAAACCAGCTGCATGAGCCTGGGCTTTTATTCCAAGCTAAAGAAATGTTAGTATTCAATATTCCCGGTAAGTTTGTGCAGTGGGCGTAGTCAGAAAGAAGATGCTGCCATGAAATTAGTGCCCTGAAATGTACATATGTTAGGAGTTATGTTATATATTATTTTCTTTTAAAATTATGCTTGGGAATAGTCTTAGATGAGGATCTGCCCATAGGCACTGACCAAACTAAGAAGAAAAGGTGTCTTCTGATCCAAAGAACTGAAAATGCAGTTACCCCTCCCTAGAAAACTGCAGGCAACTTTCCAAGACTTTATGGGACAGTAGTATTGATCTCAGTAAACCAGCAACCTTATCTAACCGACATCCTTGCTAGTAAGGAAGAGTTTGAAGGAATAGAACGCAGTAGCTTTGTTAGTATTTAAGGCTGGCACCATCCAAACATGGGAACAGCCCTGGAGAAAGCATAATTGTGCGTGTTTGGAACTTAATAACCTGGTGATGAAGAAGGCATCATCTGGACCTTTATGACTAAAACTATATTTAAAACAATCAATAAGGTAAATAAGTAAAGGTACAAAGAAGGTCAATGAGAAATGCTGGCAACAAAAAATTACTTACATACAAAATTCAACTGATTTATTTAAATAGGTAAACATACTATTTAATACGAAAGATTCTTTAATTTGGAAGAAAGAGGCAGCTGATGTGTCTATAAGATCATTAATTTCTTGAAGGAGACAAGTAAGAAATTGCTATTCAAGTGTTTCTCATAACATAAGATATTATAAAATTACTTTGAAGCACATAAATATCTCAAAAGGGAAATGCTTTTTTAAATGATCCACAAGTAAACTGCAGAACTACTGCCACAGAATGACTTGGCTCCCAACCTACGAGTGGGCCCCAAAAGTAGTTCGATAAATTCCTGGTAAAATGATCCACCCAAAGCAGTCTGAACACCATGATGCAGATGCAGCCTCCCACTCAGAAAGCCCCCAAAACTGAGCTTAGTCAGAAGCTGGGAGGATGCATGGAGAGGAAGCATCGCTTGCCTACTTGCCCCGATTCTTTTCCTAATTAGGAGTTGGCTAAAATCAAAGGCATAATAATAGCAGCTAATTGTGTTTTGTAGCCATCTGTCATGTTTTGTTAAGTCTGATTCCACAAAGTAGTTTGGGGGTAAGTTGTGCCTTTCTCCCTGGCAGTCTGTAGGTACAGCATAGTGCGGTTAGGAAACACAGAGCTGCGATGGGTCTTTGAGCGGTATCCAGTACAATGAACTGTAATAAAACATGAATGGTCCCATAAAATTATATTGATCCAGTGCTGGGCCATGTGATGTCCTCACTGGAGAGCATGTTCCCGTTTGCAGGTACAAGGACTTGTGATGAAAGCCCTTAGTCTCCCAAAATGAAACAGTACTCAAGATGTGTTCAGCAGGCTTTACGGTGCCGCACGCTGGATATGTCAAAGGTATATCTGTATTACAGAAATTATAAATTCGATACAAAAAATGGTTTTCACCTGCTGCTTAGTCAGATGTGTCCCTTCCCACACTGATGTAAACACCTGTCAGCATCAGTGCTGCCCTATTTACTGCTGCCAGCCTGTATGCAACACACGAGCATAGAAACTTTATTCTTCCAACCCAAAGGAAAATTGAACTCTTTCCCTTCCCTTTCCCCATCCTTTCTCCTTTCTCAGTAGGACTGAAAATTCCACGTCTTTGATGTCTGACTTTCTGGTGTTTAAAAAAAAAAGTAAAACTGAAACCAGCTGAAGGTGTAGAAGGTAAACCAGTGTAAGGTCCATGTAAAGATACCCCAGCTGGCTTGTTGCTGACAGCCCTGGATGTGGAAAACGGTTTAGGAGTGGCAGCAAGATCCCTGTGGCTGTGGAGATGCAGCTGTGGGCTTTAAAACGGTTACTTTGTGCATCTGAGCTTTGAAAACGGCAAACTGGAAACGGTGGATTGAAGCTGAGATCCCGTCATGAAAAATCGGTGAACTGGTCAATCCAGCATAGGTAGTTTGTCATTTCTGGCCAGATCAACTGACTTCCACGGACACAGCTTAGAAAGAAAAATGTTTTCATTTGCAAATTATCACTGTATTTTGGGATTGAAAAAATTTATTGCTACTGCACAACACACTTCCTCTGCAACAGACTGCCCACACGGAAAACCATTCTGGTCTGCCCCGTTGCTGAGTATCTTTATGTGTATAATTATTGCTGGACACCTCGCCAAGCAGAAACTGTTAGATAAAATGTTCATTTCAGCTTTGCACTATTGCTTCCTCCGTTGTTCTTTTGTTAAACACCCATTATTACTATCAGGATCATGATTATGGAACCAGTCCTGGTTTAAAGTTTCAGAATGAAATGATGACATAACATTCCTTAAAATTTTTATTGCAAGTTTAAAAATACCTTTTCTTGATGTGTATTGTTTAACTCAAATACTGGTACGTGTCTGCAACAGAGTTAGAACTACACAGGAATACTTTTTGTGACAAGAAATTGCAGTAGGTGACACTGCTGAAATAAATATTTTGTGTTTCTCAGGGCTGTGAAAATGTCACTAGTTGGCAAGCTTGTTCAGTTTAGCTGCTAGAACTGCATTTTTCATCAACATTGATGAAGTATATCGTTGTACAAACTTAGAGATACACATTTGATGTTTGACTGAATTTTTCTTAATATAGTGAAAGTTTTGTGAGTGTAATTGTTAAACTAATTATTGAATTATCTGTTCTGCAAAAATGTTTTAATTACTTGGAGGTCATTTGATCCAAAACAATGCATGGGCATTTTTTCGTGGAGTTTTAAAATGACTGTGTTTTAAGAAATACATTTGCTTGCCTAACTCAATAGAGGAACATTTTGGGAAACTCTTACTGTAGATCTTTGTTTAATGCATGTTTTTCTTCACCAAATAGTTGCAATGGTAAAAATAATTGTGTTTGCCATCTAGCTAAGGTGACACTGTCACTGATATTGTGGATTTTGCATTCTCCTTAATGGTCTGGAGTTTACAGCTCTGCTGCGTGCTGAAGTGCTTGGGGTGTCTGCTGAAGATTAAATTGTAGCCTGACCGATAAAACTCAAGCAGAGCAACACTGACCCTTTTCTAGTTTATTGCTTGAATTAAATAGGTGATTTAATCAATTTACTGTGTAATGTATATTAATATCATTGTTTCATGAATATTGACAAAAATCTTTTTAAACTTGCAGCAAGTAGTGGCAGCAATAAATTCAGGAATCATACCTTTAGGAAACATATCTACTCAGAACAGTCACTGGGACTTGGGAAGTTCCTTCTTCTTTGCTGGCACTGTTATTACCACCATAGGTAGGACACACCTTATTATCTTTTTATAGTAAATGACCTGAAACTGTTTCATTTCCAGTGTGTGCACGTATTTGTTAATGGCAAATCTTCCAAATCTTCTGGTTAAAAGTAGTTACTTATTAGATGTGGGGACAGAAATTATAGTTATCTGTAAGGATCCCTAGCTGAGTAAATGGTTCTCCTGTAGAAGAAAAATGTTGCTGTGTATTTCTGTGAGGTGACTAGAAGAGGTTGTGGAAATGTTTTCTGCAGGAATTTGGTCAAGTGTGTAATCACAAGTGTTAAATGGGGCATGACTTAAAGCACATGTGCATTAAACCTTGAATGAGATGTGTGGAATTTCAAGTCTGTATAATCCCATTCTATATTGTTGTTTCCTTTAAATTCTGAAAAAGATGAGAACATGGTAAATACTCAGTTCAGCCTAATCAGTTTTCAGTGTTGTATTGATGGGCAGATTTACATTCAAAGGCTTACTTGGAGGCTTCTGATGCCTTCAGGGAAGTCTAAAGCTGTAGGGTGATTTATCCATGCTCACAAGCCAGGGGAATTTTCTGGAGCCTTTCTGCGTTCAAGAGCCACCGTTCCTCTGGGCAGGTGTGAATAGGAGCAGCATTTGATCTTACAGTTCCTTCCCCTCGACTACAATACAATGCGTATGTTACACACTTCAGAGGTGTAGTGTGGCTCACAGATAGTAGAAAGGTCATCCACAAAGTGAAATTTGAAGAAGAAAGCAAATAAAAAAAACTTAAGACCTACATTATGAGAGTAATAAGGAAGTGTAGCACTGTTACAATAATTATCTCTATGTAACATTTGCATGCATATTGTGATGGAAGGGGATGTTCTTTTCAAGTGTTGTATGTAGCTTTGCTCTTTCTTTAGAAGTATATGAGTACTATTTTTTGGGGAGTTTGAGTATATAAATTTATATATATATATAAAAATATTATGTCTATGTGTAATATTTTTTTCACATCTAGAATAATTGAAACACAGGTGTAGTGAAAACAGAGGGAAACCTTTATGTCTCTGAGGTTCGTAACAAATATATATTTTATAATAGTAGGTCCACAAGGTAATAAAAGAACAAGTATTGAGAAATGTAATTTTAACAGATTATAACCAAGAAAAGCAAGAACCTTGAAAGGATAGCTTTATGATCAGTCTTATGTCCTGCTCTTCTGACAGCACAAAGCTTTATGTCGTGGGTAAGTATCCGTGGTCCTGTAGAAAGTATTTAATATTGGTTTCAGTTTCCAATAAGGATAAAAGTTAATGTATGAAGTGTTCAAGGGATTAAATGATTTAAAAATTATTTGAGACCAGTGGAACATTTTCTTTCACTATTTTCTTTCTAAGTAAAACTAAGACTTTTCTAAATACAAATGTTTCCTGATTGAATTTATTGACCTGATTCAACCAAAACATGTGTGAATCCTGCTTAGAGAAGAGAGGGGGATCTGCAGAGGCATCCAGGCCACAGACCTGCTGTCCCCACGAGGCACAATAACGCAATAGGAAATGCATTTGAAAATTAATATTTCAGATCATTTCTGCAAACCAGAGTCATCAGAATCAGGCCAGACTAGGCAACTGTAAATATTTATTTCAGATTTTATGGTAGAAAACTGAGAAAATCTAGGGAAAAAAAAATCTTCCATAAAATATTTTGGCTTTGGAGTAACTCTGTTTTTCGCCAGAGTCCCTTTCTGATGGGGAGCTCCCAGTCAGTTGCAGTTTTGAGCTTTGTTTCTTAGGAGCTGAGGGCAGCATGCTGATATGGAAGCCGTATGTGGTTGGCGTTGTCTTACTGCTACAAACCATCTTCCCGATGGTTCGCAGGGCTTGCAGTGTGACAGCAGGTAGAGCTGTCATTAACAGCTCTTGACATTGTGACTTTCCTATGAAAACTGTGACAAGCGTAAAAGTTGGGTGTGCTTTCCCTTATTCTTTATGTAATTGCGTGCCATCGAGAGGTTTTGTGTTCACAGCAGCATCTTTTTGTATATGAGTAACCTTTTGAAAATGAAGGCATTCCTTCCAATTAGGGGGCATATGGTTATCGTGTAACTTGGTATTTTAATGTCTCAAGAGACCAAAAAAGCAGTTTATGAGCATCTCCAGAGAGTTGCCATAGGTTTCAGCTGAACGCTACAGATATTCTCTATGGATCAAGGCAGGACCCTATAAAATCATGAAACAACTTTACAGAAATAATTTGTAAAAGTGATTTTATAAGTATGAATAAAATTTATAAATATTATGCCATTTAGAATGTATACCTTAAGAAGTACTTGAATACAAGAAAGAAAGATTACTACTACATAGAGAAAATGATAGCTTTCCAGTGTTGCAGCAGATTCTCTAGCTTTCCAAACCTCTTATTATTATAATTTTACCTTATCATTAGCCCACACTCCTCCTGGTGATATCTCAGAGTCTAAGAAATTCAAATGGAACCAATAGTCTGTTTGTGGATAGCGTTTCTCAAACCTTTCTTTAATGGAAGTAAAGCGTTTCTTTATTGACAGTAGCACTTGCATCCCACAACTACTTGGTTTCTGGGGAAGAGGGGATAATAAATAAAGCCTTTAGCATTTGTCTAGGCAATAAGTTATTGTTTTACAGTTATTGTTGTTATTGTAGCA
This sequence comes from Rhynochetos jubatus, assembly GCA_027574665.1. NCBI lineage: Eukaryota > Metazoa > Chordata > Aves > Eurypygiformes > Rhynochetidae > Rhynochetos > Rhynochetos jubatus. The sequence goes on along the minus strand of CM050650.1, from coordinate 23,961,780 downwards.
CAGCAGTGATGAACACTGAAGTGAAAAATATTGACCGTGTATTTTGGTGGGTGCTGGCAGCCTTCCAGAACCATCTGTAGTTTCTTACAGAAGAGTAAGTCTCCTGTAGCCTGCTGAAAGGCGCTCTGATGGTGGCATCTAGACCTGTTGAATTTCAAAGCCAGCTCACAAAAGCAGAGGTAGCACTAGAGAAAGCATGGCTTGATAGTAATTTAACATTTTTTATTCTCTTACAATCCTTCATATTATCCAACAAATGTTACAGTACATATTATAAAATTAATAAACTCAGTTTGAATAGGATAATGCCATTCTGCTACTAGCTCTTTCCTAAGATGTGGGTTTAGTTGAGACATCAGGGTCAAACAACTTCACAAGACTGAAGATTTTTTTTTTTCCCATGTCTAGTGGTTTGGTTTTGGCTTTGCATTTGCTACTGTGCAATAGCATAAAGCTTATTTCAGGAAGGGAGCTCACTGTTTATGAGTTTGGCTTGCTTAGTTAGGTGCTCTCACTTGTGGATATGTTTCTAGAACAAATACAGCTCACTTCAGCAAAGAAATGTGAAACTATGTGATTACTCTATGCGTATGGAACAGTTTCAGATGGTCCCTGAGAGTGAAAAGGGTAACAGGGGGAAATGGCAATGCTAAAATTGTCTATGAAAAATATTGTTGCATTGTTCCCTGGGATACTGTGCCTACTGCAAAGCACAAAAGATATTCTTTTTGTCTACCTGAAAATGTCACTATCCAGTCAGTCCTATTCTAAGACCACATGTCCAAAGAAAAGGAAAAAGAGGGTTCAGAAGAAAAGCAAGAAAAAAATGGTAACTCTGTCATAAAGCTGGAGATGATGCGGAGGAAGAGGGGAAAATAATCTTTATATCACCTCTTTTAATTCTGAGAGCTTATTGTTGGTATTGCACATGTTTTTTTTATCCTCCAGATCATTTCCTTCGATAGGTAGCTTAACACAGAAAGGGACATACAGACACAACCTGTGCACACCCCACTTCCCCTAAACTACTTATATTTTAGGGCCCGAACATCTATTTGCAGCAGGGTAGGAAAGGAGACCTCTCTTGTTGCAAGACTGAGACTTGTCTCTAGAAAAATGGAAAAAAGTAGAATTGCCAAGGCCTTGAGCTTAGCAGTCATTTTCCCAAATTACTGCTGTCTCAGCACATAAAAAATGTAGTGTCAACCATTATATCAGAAACTGTATCATGAAAACCTCTACTAGGCTTCTATGGATCTTTATCTAAAATAGCAGGTTTATTTCAGCCAGTCTATAATGACTTTTTCAAGCACTGCAAGTAGCCATACAGTGGGAAGGGTACTTAATTCAGACTCCTGGAAGATGGAGTATCTTGGATATCAGTTGTGAGTGTGTCAGGAGTGCCAGCAACCTGATGGGTAGCTGCTGTTTGCCAGAGCACATCCTTTACAACAGAGCTGTGTCTACATGGGGGTGAGCTCACAGAGCTCCATTAATACCTTAGCGCTTGAGGACACTTTGCAGCCATATTGATGTCCAGATTCAATAGTTGCTAATAACTGTGTCTACAAATCAAAGGAGGAAGAACACATGATTTCTTTTTGTCCTTTTCCACTTTATTTTTACTAGCTCCTGATGTTTGAACCCACACTTCTCATATTCAGTGGAAACTGAACCTCTTGAGAAGTCCATGACTAAAGTCTTTAACTTAGATTCATGTAGTAAATGGGTCATATGGTATGGGTATGTTTTTTGGGTCCAAAAGCCTAGCAACCATTATTAAAGGCTACAAAGGATGTGAATATTAGAAAAAAACAAAACCCAACCCAAACCAAACAAACCCAAACCCCCCAAATTATAAATATTTATGTTTTAGGAAACAGTTGTGAAGAGCAATCTGCTAGGATTCTGGAAAAAAGATTAATATTTTTGTCTAGAAATCTGAACTTGATTCCTCACTTTTAGATTTGCAATTAGTTATGTAGCTTCAAATGCAATTTCACTGTAAGGAATAATTTTCTCTGCTCTTTTCCTGCTGCCTGGACACAGGCGTTTGTTGTGAAGGCAGAGTATTTTAAAAAGCCTTATTACATTGCTTATTGATTTGAAACAATAATAAAATCCTGCTGCTAAATCTGTCCCTTCTGGCACCATTTCACTGCATTTTTTAAATTCAAAATAACAGAATAATGAGTTGATAACTATAATACAAAAAATATGTTTGCTGTTATAAAAAGGCAAATAATGTTGATAATTAAATGTGTTAGCTATTATGTCAGATAATGATAAAGATAAAAAATTGCAAATGACATCATTAAAAAATTTGTTCCCTTAGTTCAGAAAACCATGAAGTATCAAATACTTATGTTAGAACGGTTTTCTTTTTTGTTTGTTTGTGCCACCAAAGAAGAAACAGAGCTATTAAGGATGAGCATAAAAATTTAATTTGAAAAGGTTACTCCAATTTTCTTATCAGAATATAAATGCTGGGATTTCTGCTTGTGTATTTGCTGAGATTTCTCTGTGTGTATTTGAAGGGAAGAGAGAAGGTGGCAAGCAAAAGAGAGTGAGGTGCAAATGCTGGTGTGATAGAGGAGGGGGGTTGGTGGAAAACTCCTAAAAATAAAAACCATAAAATGTATTTGTATGAAAATATTCTGATATGTGATTTTCTCCATCATATCACCATTCAAATCTGCATTTGGGACTGTGGTTTAAATGAACTTGCCTACATGGTGGACATCGCAATATACGGCTTCTGAGGACCTGTTTCTTTCAAGGCTCCTCAACTCAAAATCATCTTCTTTGGTTCTCTTTCCAAAGCAACAGGTGAAATTTCCTTAAGGCAGCGTCATGGATCTCATCCTCCACTAGTAGCCTGGATCCATGCGTCCGGATTTCATATAGCTTCTGGCTGGGGAATGTGTTTGGCAAAGCTGCTCATAACCGTTTATAAGACCAGCTGCTGAGCAAGGGAGAAAAGAAGTGGTTAAGATTTATGGTCTGTGAAAATGGGGTAGTGAGAGACATGCTAAAGTGGTCGCTGGGGAATGAGTTGGAAATGCTCATTCCGTCTCTTAATCTGTAGAGGACTCCACCAAGAACTCCTGCTGTCTTACCATGATTTCATATTGACCCTCAAAGTGTGTTACATATGTATAACTCATCTAATAAAATGACAACAGAAATAACGATTTTGCTACAAAAAGTTAATCCCCCTGAGATCTTTGCAGAATTCAATCCCCTGTCTAGTTTAGCGTTGTGCTTACCTTCCCATCCCCGTGCTGCTGTTCTTAATGGAAGATGTTAGAGCCAAAATAGCTTTTTTAGTCTCTATTCGTTCCATTCTAATTTTTCTCATTTGCTTCTTTTGTTGCTTCTGTGAAAAATCATCTGAATTTGACCCCACTATTGCCTCTTGACAAATAGTGTTTCCCTTGTGCTCTGGGGAGACCCGCTAGGATTTGGCAATGAAATTCTCCAGATATTTCATCTGAACTGAGCATACTCTTTCCCAGGACAGTAGCGACTAAACAAGATTTCCTCTGTAATTATTTCTCCCAGGAACAGCGAGGAGAGAGGGTTTTACCACTGTGCCCTCAATTTTCTCCTGCATTTGTTCAGGCAGTGAGAAGTAGGGCTTATCTCACTCGAATGCTGAGGAAATAACACTTGGACTGTACAAGGTTCAGAAGTAATAATTAGGATAAGGCTGCTGGGAGCTAGGGAGCCTGGAACAGTGGTGGAGGAAGGACCATGGTGAAGAGCTGAAATGATATTAGATGAAGAGCTCAGTTAGAGACATTGAGGGCTTGTATCTCAGAAAAATTGAATTAAATTGAATGAGCAAATCAGAGGAAGAGATTGAGCCTCACTGAACAAAATGACAGACTAAGAGAAGGAGAGGACCAGTTTTTTACCTGCACATGACAGGATACTCAAAAACACTACGGTTGGCTCTGAAATTGAAGAAGTGCAAGTTTATGGGATGATACAGAGCTTTAATTACACAGAGAAGTGCTGCTTTTTCCACCAGCCCCATTTTCGTACACAGGTATCTGATGTGCAGGTATATAATAGATTGCAAGGACGTGCATGTCCTGTGGGCCATGCTCATGACAGAAATGATCTGATATTTCTGGTGATATTGTTACTTTAAATTATTAGCCATATTAGAAAATCTTAGTGTGATGTAGCATCTTAGTAGTGTGAATGTACAAGGGAGTATTTGTTGACCTGGTAAGTTCTGAATTCTGGACGAGAAACTTGGCAATGGAAGGTAAAAATAGATGCTGTCTTTTTAGGGAATGTCATAGCATCAGTGACATTTCATAACACTTTCCATATATTTTTTGCACTGATCTTTTTTTTTTTTTTACACATTTTTTGCCTTTTAATTCTGATTCAGAGCACTGCCAACTACTTACTGCTCTTCTAAGACTGAGTTTCCAACTACGTTTATATTCTGGAATATTTTTTCTAACCACCTGGAGTGTTTTTCAACATTGATGTGATTTCATTAAAAATGAGTTTTGTCAAAAAAGACTTTTTTGAATCCTGCTAGGCAGCACTGATGGTTTTATTTTGGTGTGGCGTCTATTTATTGTTGGATCTTGCATGCAAGGAGGAAAATTTACCACGTACCATTTTTTCAGTTTGATGTGCTGCCACATTCTGACCTTTTAATCTTCCTTTTCCTCAAAACCAGCAAAAAGTTGTGGTAAAACAAATTGCCAGGCATACAGCTTTCCATCACTCTTTTGTACCGTCTGTAATTTCCTAAACAACAGAATACACTTCACGCAGTTCTGCTGAGGTCTTGCTGTGGAGTGAAAATGTCAGCTCGACTGTTGTGACACAATCCCAAATTTACACTGCAAATGAGCACTGAAATTTTCACAGCTTACTCTGTTAATGCTAATGTGCTAATGGAACTGGGCTTTGTTTTCTTTAGGCAGAGTTCTCATCACCAGCTGATCAGTGTAGGTTTCCAAGCCTCCCGATCACATGCATTTTAATTTCCAGGTTACGAAAGCTTGTTGTTATCAATAAAGGAAAGGCTGCCAGGAAGAATTGGTGAATATGGTTGCACTGCTTGCAGAACGTTAGAATGAATGAAATTATTTCCTGCTTCCCTTTTTTTTTTTTTTTTTTTTTTTTTTGTTGTTGTTGTTGTTAAGGCATCAGGAGTGGCGCAACCAACCATGAGAACCTCAGATCCTGAGATTTGCAGAGGCACAGGATTTTGGAACTCACAGGAAAAAAGTGAATGTTTTGTGCTTTGTTTCTACTAAACAAGAAGTAACAAAATTGGAGTCAGTGAGTGTGTAGGGTTTATAGGTCAAAAGAAAAGCACCTGTAGGCAGTGTGTATATCCCACGAGGATCATCCCCTTTGACCATGTGAAGCTGTTTACAGTTACATGGAGCTGTTTACCATTATGTGCTGCTCTATTCACAGCTGTTTGCACTTGCTGTTTAGTTGAGCTGCTAAACAGGACCAGCTCTTAAAAAGGGAATGGCAGCTGTAATCAATGACATTGTTGTGCTGTTTTGTGGGTTTGTTTGTTTATTAATGTTTTGGGTTTTTTCCCCCCTAAAATGAACAATATCAGTCTTGTGTGCTGGGCTGTAGCCTCCTTTGAAAGTGAAGCTGACCATCTCAGTGGAGTTCCTGCCTAATGATTGCTTCAGAATGTAAGGCGCTTATTTACGTGCCTTTGGCACAAGTTCTGGGTTCCGAAGATTAGAAGATCTCTTATTGAACAGTTTTGCAGATCTGGCCAAATATTGGCTTGTTTTATACCGGGTGAGAATCTGACTAAGTCCCACTGCCTGTAACAGTGACCTGAAGGTAGGATGAGGTGGGTTTTCTTCCTGGAAACTAAGATCTGAAGAAGATTGTTTGAGTTGTATTAAGCCTTGGCTCGATGTACACATCAACTGCTCACAAGCACTAGGAATGACCCTTGGCGTTCTGGCTGGTTGGAGCAGGGCAGGGGCTAGTGCTCATGGGGAATACCTGGGCTTGAATGTTCCAGTGGGCTACTGAACTGGAGATGTAGGTTCTGCTGAAGAAAAGGCTCGTCTGGCCAGAATAGACTCTTAGCCCTCTATTCACCCAAATGTTTGTATGTAAACTGGGCTGTACCATCCCTAATAGCTGGAATTAAAAAACTGATGGATTCTATTTCCATTGTATTTGAAACATAACTACTTCATTTCCCCCCCCCCCCCCCCCCCCCCCAAAGCATATGAAATGGAAGTTATACTGATAGCCTAGGAGGGCTTACAGATTTCTTGAAAAAGTGAACTGCTGGTAGTATAAAATCTGATGTGTTGTACCATCACCCTTATGGAGAAAAACAGCATTACAGTATCACTACAGCGCATGAGAATATTCATTAGCATTTTATAAAAGCATTACGTTTTATACACAGAGAGTTGTCTCTATTTTATGGAATTCTCACTGTCAGCAGCTTGGTTCCATTAAAAAAACCCTGAAGAAACAAAAGGGAGGCTGAGTAGAAATACAGGTGAAGGGGAAATTAACAAAATCCATTAAATTTTTTCAATGAGTCTTTTGCTGTGTTTGTGCTTTTCAAAATCTCACCCATTGGTGTGGTCCTTTTTGTGACATCTGCATCAGTCGGTATAGCTTTGCTTGCAGTCCTAGCTCACATCTCAGTGTGGGTTAGAAATCCATGTTTTTCAGAAGTACAACGTTTATTTCTGCAGTAACATACGTATAATCTGTGTATGCAGTACTTAAGATGAAGAGGATAAAAAGTGATAAAAGCTGATTTGAACTGTTAATCAAGTGTAGCCGTTGAGAACAGAAGTCGTATTCTGATGACTTCAGTTTGTGATTTGGGAGGAGCAGCCATTTACAAAAAACACCAGCTACTTGCAAGTTAATGGCAAGAGAGGTGGTAAAAAAACTTTAGGTGTCAGTGCAGAAAAGTCCTATATATGTGTTATCTACCCTTTCCTCGTCATTCACCAATGAATAGTTAGATGCTTTTCCTGGTGTGGGGAGAAAAAAAACCAAAACAAGGATGTAAGCTAAAGGAAGGAAAATTGTCTGCTACATACTAGCTAAAAGCAAATAAATATGTGTGGTAGTACAACTGTTAGCCTGTAAAACTTATAGTGAGTTTCTCTTTCTCAAGGTGCTCTTATATTTAGTACTACGGGCTAAAATTTTAGTCTGGGCTTGCACAGGAAGAATAACATCTTTTTCCTTCTAGTTAATATACTTTCTGAAAGTCATCCTATTCTAGCTAATGCAGTGTCAGTTTGATTTTTTTTTTTTTAAGAGAAGTGGTTAGAAAATACTCTTTGATGTTAATAAGAGATTAACATCTAAGTTTTTGGCTTTTTGGTTCTGTGGGGACAAATCTGCAGACAGTTTTACTGATGTGGCTTCACTAGAGATGTGCTGTGCTCCCGTTTCTGCACTAATGTGAGATTCTGATGTGCTTTTCTGGACCAGTAACTAGGTCCAGAAATCAGGCCTAGAGGAAGCCAAGGATAATTCAAGAAAAGATATTACTTCATATGGACATCTTTACTGTGCAAGTTTCACAGCTGTGAATTCAAGTGTCACTAGATAGACAGGAATTTGATGGTAATCATGGTTGCAGTTAGTGTCCCTTACCTGCAGGGATCCTTACTCAAAACCGATTGTCCAACTGAAATCAGTAATTCAGTATGATCAGATACTGCACGGAATTAATAATTTAGTATTTACATGAATGGGCAGAAGGTATTAAGCAGTCTGAGTAGGAAAAATAATTCCAATCTTGAGAATTCAAATCATTTACAAAATCCATCAAGGCAAAGATGTCTTTTTAATGCTTTGAATGTAACTACATCTTTTTTAATTCTTCAGAGCTTATTACTCTTTTCTATAAAAAATACCTTTAAGTTCTGATGTCCAGTATTAAGCCTCTATTAGGTTAATGATGACATTATTTGAAAATGTTGGTGCTATTTCTTATCTGCCAAAATGTCATGAGGATACTTGAAATTGTAACCAAATGGAAGAATTAGGTACATTGCTCGAGTCCTCTCTTGTTTCAAATAGCCAGACTCCAATTGTAACTTCTGAATAATTGTTCCTTGCTGTCGTCACCTCTTGCTGTATAGATTTTTCATCTCACTTCCTTTCTCCAGGCATAGAATCGGGAATTAAATACTTCTCAAGAATGGATTGATGATGCTCACTACTTGTGGGGCTAACAAACTCTTTTCTGTCACTAAGGTTAGTTGTACAATTTATTTTAGTCAGGAAAGTTTTTCTTTTGTGTAAAGACAAATATTTGAAAGATAAGATAATTTTTATTGTATATTAGTGTTTTATTAACCTGAGAAAACTTTCACCATGTGAAAGGACTGCACAGGAAGGAAATCCCCTCCTCTGGTCTACACTTGCTGTTTCTTCTTGTCTAAATTCAGAATATTTTTGTTGTCTCTTCTAGCTCTTCAACCCCCAGGGTTAGTCATAGTGAGGTTTATCTGTTCACCTGTAATTTTTGCAGACTTTTTCATTCTGAAATTATGTAATTGTATCATATATTAGTAATGACTTGCTGGCTTTACCTGCATTTCTTGACTAGTGCAGCACAAAACAGCTGTCAGGGAAAACACTGATGCACGGATGACCTTGGTTCACAGGTCTTTGAGGCTCTTCGCTGTGTGATGCACCACAGCAAACAAATGATTATGGAACCAGCATGGTGCTTGCTATCTGCTGTTCTGATCTCTTTGCTGTTGTGTTGTTTTGTCTGTCTTGTTTATTTAGACAACAAACCCTTTGAAGCACATGTTTTGGGTCATATATGGTAACAACATGACCAAGTATCCCAAGTGTCTGTATTGCTCAGTTTAACTGATGCCATCTTATCGAAATATCTTACAATATACTGTTAAAATTGCCCATTTTTTTTCATAGCTCTGCAATCAAAAATTCCTGCATGAAAGTTCTCTAAGATTAAAATAGAAGTACAGAACCTTACGTAATCTAATTTAATGTGATATTTCAATACTATTAAAAACCCTCAAAACACAACAGACTAGCTCAAGAAGTTGGGAATATTTTTCAGCATAGTGGTAGATCTTTTAATCTTACTCTATAATCTTTTTGTTAAATAAGATGAACTAATATCAGAGGCTATTAGAACCTCTAACCAGCTTTTAAGTAGGTAACATTCTCTATAGGAAATAACTTTAGTAATTTCAATGACTTGAAAAGGTCTTTGATTATATAGTGTTGGCACCCACTCTAAAGTCATGTTGGCAGTCTGAATGTAGTCTTAGATTTGGACATAAATATGCTGAAACACATTTGGTATCACCAAATGATTTTAGAAATCTGCCAGCATCATTGCTGGGTTAAACCTTTCCTCTTCTTCAAACTGACCTGGAGGTACTAATTCATGCTTTTATTGCACCACAGATTGATATATTTCACACTGACCTGAAAAGCAAAACACCCTGCATTTGAGCACAAGCAATTGCTGCTTGGAGAATTGGTGCAGGAAAATGTTTGCTGGAATTTGGGAAGTGTTAGGGCACTGACAGCCATGGCAGTGCTCTGGTGAAGGCAAGGAAACTTTGGGTCTCTGGCTTGCTCTATTCTTTCCCTTATATAAGAAAGGATGGTGGGCGTTAGAGGGGATATATTAGGAGCTGTAAACCTTGCTCCACATTTTGGACAATGTAATTGGAAAGTGTAATTCAGCAGCCTGAGAACAGAGAATTTCTCAGACTATATGTCTGTCTACTGTCTGGTTAAGGACTGGCCAGAGAAAATGTGCTTACCAGAACAAGGATCCATTATCTGATTCACTGCTCCATTATAGATCATCGAGACTGAGAATTTTTTTAATTTTTGTGTGTCTCGTTATGGGATTTATTAAGCTTCAGCTGAGCCCTGAAGTGGTATTTTCTTAGGCTACATAAAAATGTAATTTAGGTTTGCATTTGCCTGAAATACCTTATTTTGCTGTGACTTGGTTTGTAGATCATCCATGTACAGAGACATCTATAAACTTGTCATGATTGATGACAGATTCTTGTTATTGTATTTTTCATCCTAGTAAACAGCTTTTAAATCTGTACGTGCAAGCATGGCATGCTTTTGTCTGAACTTTTGTCTGCTAATTAGTCATTGCTGTTAAATTGTTCAGAGTTTTCATGTCTACAGACAAACATGAAATACAGATTTGGTTGTTCAACAGAAGTGACAGTCCCTTTTGTCCACTATAGGTCAGTGAAGACTTGAAGGAGTCATTATTCTGTACTCTTTGCTATGCCTGTTTTATCTTGCAATCTTCAAGCTATGCTTTTCTTATGGTTGGGTGAAAGGAGTGGTAAACAGTGTGGTTCTGCAGCAATAAGTAGGGAAGAAATGAATCGGTGCCATCAGAAATGGAAGTTATAACTGAGCAATTTCTGCTAGTGAAATATTAATCTTGGAATAGTGTTAAATATTAGGGAAGATACTGAAATGCAAGAATTAAAGATATGATTGCTAGGTGTCTTGTTAAATATACAGATTCATTGGTGCCTCCGAAGCTACAGTATTACAATAGAGGGGTTTGGGTATGTCTGGCACCAAAAGAAAAAAATTTGTATCGTCCTACTAAACCAGTTGAATTTGGGTTAGTGTAGAGGGTAAGATACCAACATTTCCTTCTTTCTTTTTGTTTTCATTGACTTATTTTCAAGAGAGACAAATGTTTGCATGGAGTGCTTCATTGGTGGGCTGAGAAACATGAATTTTGTGTTCAAGCGTACAGTATTTATTTGTCTGGGACTCTGTGCACTAGATTTTTTGGTGTGTGGAAATGTGTCTTGCAGAGACCAAGGTTCATGCTCCATTTTAAAGGGTGGAGTTGCAGGACCTGCAGATGGAAAATACCTAGTCTTGGAGCTTCGTGCTTCTAACAGAACTGGAGCTAAATATCTTTGATCATTTGATATCCTAAGTTCATGGGTTGTTTTGTTTCGTTGAAAGAATGATGCATATAGAAGGCAGGAGTATAGTTCCTTCAAGCACAGTAGGAGAGGTTTGTTATGTTGTGCCATGTTCTGCCACACTTTGAAGTAAACAGCCCTGGCAATATAAGAATGTAGTATGACGAATACTCGATCCTGTATGCTAGAGAATTTTACAGACTTAAAAAACACTCCTGGTGATCACTGACAATAGGGAGGGAGACATAGACAGGAAAGAAACTGAGAATTATAAAAATTAGTTTAAATTAAATTTTAAATTATCTTTAAAATAATTCTCAGATGAGCCTAGTGAAGGCAGTTCATAAACCTGGGCACAGTTGCATGAAGGGGTAGACCCTAGTAGGGTATGATCACTATTTCTTGGTGATCTCTTGAGTTTGGAAGAATGTGTTTTGCAGGGATTTCTTCTTTTATGAACAAGTCTTAGTACATATTTATAACACTGCAGCATTTTATGATGGATAAAAATTACTCTAACGTGACTAGAATTCAATAATGGCTGATCTCCTCTTTGTAAGAAGAGGTATGACTTGTAGGGAAAGGCACTATCTTTTATCAGAGCCACTCAAAACAGCTGGAAGAACAGATAAGATTTTTGAGCATAGCTGGGAAAAGTATAATTTACCCAAAATACTGTTATTTTCTTATTTTATCAGATACTCTAAGACATTTTGCTTTTCTATCATTTTATAACACTTATGTTCTTTTACCATCCTGGTTACAAAAATTATTAGGCTTATCTGTGAAATGTTTGAACCATCTTGCAGATATTGAGACTCATGTCTCCTCTCTCACAATAAAGCATTAAAAAGGTTTATTGTTCTCACTTAATTTTTAAAATGAGATATCCATAATGATATGTTGCTGGATCACCATACAAACATCAAGTGCAGCACTGACAGTGGAATTGTAAAGACCTATCTGTGCTGCTCATTTTATTCCCAACTCCCCCTGGCCATGTTTTATGTTTGATATTTAGAGCACCTCCACCTTAGTGGTTATCTAATATTTCTCTGTGAAAGGTAACTTACAGGGTCTAATTGGAAATAGTAATTCTTTCCATAATGTGCTAAAAATAAGAGATCATATTTAGAATAAATTAATTTAGAGATGATTCATAAAAGGTAATGAAGCAGTCAAAATTATTTGTCAGTCAAGAAAATAATTTGTAATGCACTGGCTTCCACATTAGTGACGTCCCTTCTTCAGTTTCTGACTGGCTGCACAAGTCCTGTCCTGTGCTCTGCGGCCATGATAGGGCCACAGAAGTGGGAATCAAAGAAAGAAACAGGAGGACTTTCTCCTAGAACTAGCAATAAAGCAGAGACTGATGACAGGAGGGGACCCATATTCAACTCTCATTAACATCAAGAAAAGTTTTATATTTGACACTGAGAGAAACCAACCCATCATGTTTGAGTGGGTAGCTTTACACCGTGGTGCTTTGTGAACCCAACTTTTGACAGATGTGTGAAAGTACGTGCATATATATGAATATGTAACGTTATCTATCACAAAAGTGGCCCACCAGTCTTGGGCATGTGTGTTCCCTGCCAGCCAGGATGCATGCAATACTGAGCACTAGGGTCCATGCTGTGATGTGTTTCAGAAGCGCAATAAATACATCATGGCAGCCTGCCACTGGCTGGCCATGTACTCCTCATTTGTAAGAAAGTTCATGTGCTGGATGTAAAGATAGAACGACTTCATTCTCATCCAGAAAGTTCAGGATTTTTCAGAAGAGAAATTTTTGTCATCTACTTACAGCACCTACCTCTAATGATGGGAGAGAGGAATGAAGTATTGAAAGCTGTTGCAAGATGTGAAAGATTACCAGATGCTTGTTAGAACAGCATGTTGCTAAGTAGTTGTGCAGATACAGAATGGCAGCTTCAACTGCAGTCCTCTGTGAAAGTGCTCCCACAGAGATCTGCTTATTAATGAGCACACGAGTCATAGTGGGAGAAGCTGAGAAAGTAGCTGGGATGGTGAATGCTTTATTGATGAGGGACCACTGTGCATGGAATAGTGAGAAGTGTGTTCTGGCTCTGGGAATGTTGTGCCTCCCCCTAGCCTTATGGCCTTTGGAGAAATTGTAAAAAGGAGACACCTACCATAAACATCAACTCCGAGGAACATTCCAGCCTTGTCTGGAAGCTCAAGTGAGCAGTTCTTCATCCTGTGCTGGCTGCTTTCACCTGCACTCATCTCCTCTTCCCATCTTCTTCTAATATCCTTTTCATCTCAGGTTCATCCACACCCACCTTTCTTGTTTCCTTTTCCACCTGTCCTCTCTCTGCACTCACATGGAAAAATAACCACCAAACTAACAGAACACCTTGCTAGGGAAGGCTGCGGCATGTGTCCGAATGAGGAAGGGACTTGGAGACAGGAAGTGACACTGTTTAGAAATGCTTCCTTTAATCATGAATCATTTTAAAAACCGGTTTGGGGCTAGTCTGGTTGTGAACCCTAGTAATAAATTGGTCACATAATATATTACATATGGCACTATCATTAACACTCTAGCTAAATACTAAATTGGAAAGAAATTTCTAGGGAAATAAAAATCAGAATATTCCAGAGAGAAAAGCAGATTTGACAGCATTTGACAGTATTGATGTCTAGAGCTAGTAAATCTACACAAGTTGGATGGAATCATATCCGACCAGGAACATTTAAAAATAATGCATGTGTGAAATGTGGTGTAGCTAAACTGTCCTATGGCACCTGTGCTTATGCCTGCCTTGAGGAGTGTGAGGAGGTTCTCTGCCGGTCAGGACCTTGGAGGACTTGGGGAAAAGAGAGGATTTTTGATGCCAGGAGAAGACAAGATGTGCCTGGTGTTACAGTTGGAGTCAGTATTTCCAAGTTCAGTGATTTCTAACCCCAGAATTTTCCACTCTTCTGGTTTTGGGCTGTGGTAGGGGCATATGCTTCTGAAGTCTTCCTGCAGTCGTGACATTTTGTGCTTCCTGTGAGGCACACTTTGGTAATATTAAGACAAATTAATTTTAATCACTGGGGAAAAAGAAGTATTGAATTTTTTCTTAAATCTGAGGAATACCACTGGGGCCCAGTGTAAAGGTAGCTTTACTTAAACTGCCTCTAGGTTACTTTAATATTCTTTAATTTATATTCACATCAATGCTATTCTAGTTTTCTCTCACAGATTCACAGAGTGTTGGGGGTTGGAAGGGACCTCTAGAGATCATCTAGTCCAACCCCCTTGCCAGAGCAGGATCACCTAGAGTAGATCACATTAGATTCTGATGAGTTTATTGATACTGTTAAAATCCTCTCTTCCAATCCTTGTCCTTTCATATACATACCAAAATTCTATCTTTCATACAAATTGTGTTTTTTTATTGACTCGCTGGCATTCAGTCTCCTTAAAGCACCTAAGTTCAGCAATCAGCTATTGTGTACTTCACCAATGGCTTGGTTGCTACCCACGCTTACTGTGGTTTGGACACTTTCTATTGAAGTCCCACTCAAAACTGGTGATTTGGTGCACAGATGCTGAGTTCAGACCTTTGTGCTGCTTTTGAGTGCTGCATGTACTGTCCCAGCTAACACTGCAGAAAGGTTCCAAGTCCAGCCTAGTAAGGTATGTCTGCACTGGGAGGTTCCAGGGATTTTCTCTTACCTGTTTCAACAGCGGAAAAATTTAGTTCTTGGCAGCTGTGTTGTAGGGCAGCCACATGTGTTCCCATAACTTACCTTAGCTTGATCAGGGCTAATAGCAGTTAAAATAACAACTGCAGCAGCGAAAGTTCTCCAAAAGAATGTGTCTTGTATATAGAATGAAGGTTTCCTGGTATATGGCTACAATGCCATGGCCTGGCCATGTGGTAGGAAGAATGGTAAAACACAATCTGTGTAAAACAAACTTCTTTATTCTCTAACTGCACAAATAATGTATGTTTAAAGGTATGAACATATGTTTACACATATGTATTTACATCAAGGTCTTTTGAATATATATGTATGTTGACAACTCTACCATTGGTATATGGCTTTACCTTGTAATGGTTACTTACTGTTCCCGCCTCCAGACAAATGAGTGTATGTTAACAACTTCTTGATCATGCAGAGATTTCTCCTCAAATTAATGAAACAAGGAGAGAGGCTGCCTAGCTGTGAGAAATCAGATCTCTCGTGTATAAATTGTGGACCTAAGCTCTCCTTCTGGGTGTTATTTTGAGTGTTACTTCACATGTAGGTGACATACCTTGGTAATTGCTGTGTAATGTCAACTGAATGTATTTGTCTCTGGGATGCAAGGATACAACGATCCTGTCAAACTGTATGTAAGTAGACACTGATTTTAAACCTCTGTAGTCTGCAGTTGCATTCTAAACTGGGTAGTTTCACAACCAAGTGGCTGCACCGAGGCTGTGTGACCCTGTAGCTTGTGGTGTTGATGTGGTGACACCTTTGGTCCTCTCCTCTTCACCCTGATACCAGGTGGGGGTCTGCAGCACTTTGTGCTCTGCACTTTTGTTCTTTGTGCAGCCCTTGACTGACAGGTATGCCTGGCTGTCTGAGGAGACTTTTGGGTTGAGCAGTAGCAGGGGTGAGCTTGGATGTAAATTGTCAGTCCCTTTGAGAACAGTGAGTTTTATGTAACATCTCCAAGGGATTTCTCAGGAATGTTTGGAGCCCTGAGCCGGGTTCTAGCTTAAGCAGGTCTAATTTCTGGTAGAAAACTAAATATATCCAGCTTTTATAAAATACTATCTTAGGAACTTTGCAAAGGATTGGTACTGTGGTCAGAACCTCTGGCTGAGCTCTGGATCCTGGACTCATTTCTGGTCAGGAAGGTTTTAATGAAGCTAAATTCTGTGGGGCTCAAGAGTTTGGCAACCCTCTCTGACGAGGGTGTTGTGAAAGGAGTGTGGGAGCAAATAAAAGAAAGCTAATGCAGTAACTGTGGGTGGAAAAAACCCCTGCCTTTTTTCTTTCTGCTGTTCATGTTCTCCCTTGTTCCAAACCTCCTCAGCTGGGACATCTCAGGTCACTTGGCTAAAAGATGCCGTTTCCTCCTTTGTGTTGGAAGACAACAAGCAACACCAGGGTAGTGGTAGCTGAAGCCAGAAACAGTTACGTGGGTAGTAAAGTCAGGGGAGTGACCAAGCCCATCCTTTGTGCCTTTGTGCTTAGAAATACAGTGGGGGGAAAAAAAGGGCACACTTCTGTGGCTTCTCTGAAGAAGAGGAATGGAATTAGCAGTGTGTTTTGTTTTCTTTTTGTGCATGACCAAAATGAAGGAATTTTAAACAGCTGATTTTGTTCACAACAGAGGTCCTACAAGAAGAAGTTGCATTATAATTTATTTTCTTCATTCTATTATGTGATTGTCCAAAGGTTAGGGTACATCCAGGTTTGAGCTCTGAATCTTGCATATGTGTGACAATTTTGCAAGGAGATTTGCTCTCAAATCAGCTTGAGAGAGTGGTAGGGGTTAAATATGAGTGAGATAGTGAAAGGGAAATATTAGCCACTTTGAGAAATGTGCAACTTCTTTGCTCTGATTCTAAAAATTTGATTTTATCTTTCTTTTCTCTTATATTGCTTGCTCAGTTTCTCCTAGTCTTCCACCATAGTTACAAATAGTCTTGCATCCTAAAGTACTGATTCCAAATAAAAAAAGAAATTATTTGGGGTTTTTTTGTTGGCTAAATGCTGCCATGTGCCAAGATGATATACTGACTGGAGAAAACTTCTGGTTTTGAGGATATTTTTATGTAGAATCCTGTATATCCTAGCCTAAATTGTTCAATTGAGTGTTCAGTTTATGTGGTAGTTTCTAGATTCTCAGTTCACAAAAACTGTGATAACAGAGCTGTAGAAAAGACTGGTTGTACACTAGATGTTTATTAGGACTCTGTAGTGTTTACCAAGAGTTTGAGTACAGGATTGTACAACACAGCTGAGGCACATAATGTTGTGTTCAGCTAAAGAGAGAGCTGCATTGAAAAGCTCTATGCCAGATTCTGTTAAAGGGAGGTTGTATTTCTCTGCTGCAGACATCACTTATAGATTTTTTTTTTTTTTTCAGTTCTATTGATATATGAAAATGAACATCTGGAGGCTTTTGCTCAGGGTAGAAGAGGTAGCATCTAGTGGCTTACTCATATGCAGTAGATATTTTTAAAGATATGCAGCGAAAGAATTGTGATATAATAGAGCCAGTTACTCTCTATTTAGTATTGGATACATTTATTGCCAGTTCACAGTATGTGTTTGGAGAAGAACTGGGAGGGACATTGCCTATTTTGAGATGATTAAATGTATAGTGAAGATGCTTCTAACTTTCTTCTTTTGTCAATACACATCTGAAAATATACTTAATCTAAAAGATTATTTTTCTAGAGATATCAGTGGAAAATCGTACTAGCCTTGCACTTGATAAGCATTTTTAATTGGCAAAAATCTTCTCAAGATAAGAAAGTTGATTCATGTGTTTCATGATCAACATCTTATGATGTCCAAGTACTTAAGCATCTCATCAGAATAGATAACCTGAAATCTCATTTCCAAAACTGTGTTCAGTACATGTGGTTTGAGGGTTATGAAACCATGTTGGGTATTCTGATTCTTAAAATTTGATTCCTTGTTTTCACTTCAAGAGATGAGACTCACTCTTTCTATGCAAACTCATGATTTGGTCTATTTTTCATTACTGTTTGCATGTATTTCTAACCTGTATGTGTGCATCCTGAAGGCAAAAGTGTTCAAACTTTAGTCTCTATCTTTTGGGAAGTGCATTTCTGCTTTACTTACATAAATACACCAATATGCATTCATAAGAATAACTGTTACTGTACTTCTGGAATACTTTGATTTAGTATGAGCTGATGTCTGGAGCCATTTTCGTGAAGGGAGGAACAAGAAGGAAAGGAAAGGCACATCTGTTGCACCGAATTAATTTTTTGTGTGTGTATATGCTGCATGAATGTAATTGAAGACACAGAAGGGATAGGATACTATTATGTATAATCTTTGCATATTCTCTGTGTTTATTGCGTGTGGCTGTGTGTGAGTCCTATGTCTACTTGTTTTCATAATGCCGATTCCAGTTAGAGACAGCTTTGGATCACTCAGCTCTAGTTCTGTGGTTTCCTCTAGAAGGCACACATAACCACTTTATTCCAACAGAAAGATGTGTTTGAGTACTGTTTTTCTTTTGAGAATAAGCTTCATCTGTAGACATTTCATTAAGCATTTCTTTCTGTTCAAAACTTTAGCTATTTTGCCCCTTCTGAACTGTAGAACTAAATGTAAATTAAAGTTACATAGAATTGCTTAGGAAAAGTATTTCTAGACTGATTATTCATAATTTTAATATATCCTAATGTAAGTAGTGCTGCAGTATTTAGCTATAAAGTAGCCTAGATTGCCAGCAATCCCATCTGGAAGCACTGTGATTGCCATTTATTCACTTACAATTCTTGCTGTGTGGGATGTTCCTGTTTTTTTCATGGTGGCAATACACTTTTATTAGGCTCTGAATATTTAGATTGATTTCAGGAACTATAGTATTGAAAACCCATAGGTCCCAGAGTTTCATCCTTGTGATTGGAGCTGATGTATGTTGGACCACAGGATGACATGTGGTTAATTTTGTGGCCCTGTTTGGTTGAACGCCCCCCTGTGGTGCCTAAGTTCTTTTGACTTCAACTTTAGTACCTGGCATGCAGTAAGGATTTCATTAGTGCCTTAGTCACCAGCTGAGAGCCTAAAGATATTTTTTTTGTATGTGGAAAAATTTAAAATGCTAGACGATAAATATCATAACGTTTGTACATGATGGCTTAAAGAAGTGAATCAAAAGACTTAGACTAATGAATGCCACTGGGCCTTGGGAATATGAACAGACATGGTAATTTAGCTTTCATCTATTTGTGGTCTGTTTGTGTGTAAACATAAAGAATTCATTTCATGGTTCTTTTTTTACCAACAGTCCTAGAGCTACGCTGAAAAAACAAAATGACAACAAACAATTTGTTTTCTATTTTTGTGTTGACAGATGAAGCTGTGAGATACCAACCTGACACAGATTGTTCTTACACATATTTCTTGTCCCAGAAAGGAATTCCTGGTTAAAGCAAGATAAAAATTGTTAGACTTCAGTTTCTGATAGCTTAATTACTTGTTGTAAAATTAATTGTTAAAATCAGAGGATTATGGTATTCTCTTGAATGAATAGTGTCCAGTAGAACCTAACAATTGTAGTGTAAAACAATTCATTTTGGCTTTATGGGTGGGATTTTTTAAAACAATCACTGTTTTCCCAGTTAGGTTCCATTCTGGTTGCTTGAGAAAATGAGATCCTGTAAGCAAAAGCAGCTTGAGCAACAATGTTTTGAGTAGTCATCTTTCTGTGATACTTCTGTATAAATTGAAGAGGAGACAGTGTATTTTGTTTACATATTTGAACACAAACTAGCTACTCCAATTTCCTTGTTTAAGCAGATGTAAAGAAAGTAGTATGGGTTGGGGAAAGTATATATTTTTTGCTTTGTTTTCTCTGTGATTTTTATGCAGGTTTTGCAAAATTAGCTGTTATTTGCAAAAAAATTGAAGAAACTAATTTGCAGCATTTCGGTTATGTTAGTGTGATTTTCAGGATCATATATTTCTAAATAAAAGAGAAACTTTTGGAGGGGGTAGACAAAAGTGTTACTCATAACACTATTGTATTAACCTATACTCTTAATGTCCGGGTTTTCATGTTGTCTCATCAGGACAGTATGTGAAATAAGCATAATCACAGAACACTAGAGGTTGGAAGGGACCTTTGGAGGTCATCTGGTCCAACCTCCTGCCAAAGCAGGTTCACCTAGACCAGGTTGGACAGGAATTCGTCCAGGTGGCTTTCGCATATCTCCAGAGAAGGAGACTCCACAACCTCTCTGGGCAGCCCATTCCCATGCTCTGGCACCCTCAAAGGGAAGAAGTTTTTAGTCGTGTTGAGATGGAATTTCCTGCGTTCCAGTTTGTGTCTGTTTGCCCTTGTCACTGGGCACCACTGAAAATAGTTTAGCCCCATCGTCTTGACAGCTGCTCTTTAGATATTTGTAAGCATTGACAAGATCCCCTCTCAGTCTTCCCTTCTCCAGGCTGAACAGACCCAGCTCTCTCTTGCCTTATGAGGTGCTTTGATAAATACCTGTTCAGGATGGAAATGCTTACAAAGAGAAATTTAGTAAATAAATATTTGTGTGAAAAAAAGTTATATATGTAAATGTGGTGTCTTAAAAGCCCAAAGCAACAGAAACATGCTTAAACTTAACACCAGTTCACGTCTTCAAAGAGTTCATGAACACTGCTGCAGAATGTCTGTAAAACAATCTTCTAAATATTTTCTGGAAATCTTCTGAAAAACAAGTGCAGAATAAGAATTAAGAAAATGAGTGCATACTTTCCTCTGTATACAGCATTATTCCCTGAAATGTAGCCTAGGGAATTCTGAATTTGCTATGTCAAACTGGAGTGACTAATATGGAATTCACAGCAGCTACAAAATTGAAATGTTCCCTATAATTAAAGAACAGTCTGAGCTACTATTTGCTTATTTCTGGTAGTAACAAAGTAGTAGTGACCTTTAGTGAGGCTAATTAATACATGTTCTCTTCTGCAATGCAGTTTAGAATGCTGTGATAACAATAGGAAAAAAAGCATCAGTATTTGTTATCTGCTGTAATACTAATAAAAAATTATACTCATACCTCTATGTTACTCTTTTAAATTTCAAGGTTGAATAAGGGCATGGGCTATACTCTAATTAATGTAACTGTCCTCTTATTATACCAGGAATGGTCCTATTAAAAAACCATTAAGATTTACTGACCTTAGCTGGCAAAACTGCTGTGCTGTCCACATCTCTATGCTTTCAAATTTTATGGGAAAAGAAACTATTACTTTATTAAGGATACAGTTTTCCTTGTCTTTCAGTTCAGAGAGTTCTTGCTTTTGATGCAAAGGGAGCTTTTGCCTTTACAAGATGTACTGACACTTAAGGAGAAATAGAAAAAAAGTAGGTTGATGCTTCTGTGCTTTAAAACTGGCATACGGGTGGATGTTTGTTCAAAGTAGGAATTAGACCACCAAACCTGCCTCCATTGACCCTAAAACTTTTCTTTATATTGAAAGACACCAACATGCATTCCCCAGAGGTGATGCTCTTTCCTTTTCCCACTCCATTCTACTGTTTGGCAGTGGTAATGTAACCCAGGACTTGGTTTGCTTCTGGTCTGTTTTCTGAGTCACTGATTTCTCTCATGTGGGTTGTTGGACACCAAAGCATGGAGCAACCAAAGGGCTTGGCTGTGCGGGGTATGAAATGCCCACAGATAGTTTTGATTTAAATGAGATAGCAGGCTGATAGTCTCCACAAGGATCCAAGGTTGGGGAATACCCAGAGGCCTTTTGGGAAGGCCAGGGAAGAGATGGGTCCTGTCTTGTGCCTCACAGCCACAAGGGAGAGGAGCACTAAACATTTGAGCTGATAATCGGAGTTATTAGATGTCAAATTCTCTAGTTATTTTCATTTTGATTTTTCCCTTTGCTTAATAAATGTTTTTTACTCTTAGTGTGTGTGCTTGGTCTGCGACTGTAATTCACACCTGATTTCAGGAGACTGTACATATCCCATAGTCCAAGCAAGGCTCAGAGCTGTGTTTGTAATTAGATGCCTTAATCTACACTAATTTAGCCTATTCATTTTCCAGCTCAGAACTTTGGAGAGTTGAGAAAGAAGTGAAATAATGTTTGAGAAATGTTTTTACACATGGTTAACTTTTATATGTATTTATTCTAGCATTTCTTTCCCCCCCTGTGAACTAAAATGCAAGATTACATAAATTTAAGGCCTTTAGTTGAGAGCGTTATTCTGTGTCATGAACTATTCTGTCCCATTTTAAATTATCTTCCTATGTGCAGGTGAGGTAATTAGACATTTCTAAAAGATTCCTCTCACTTTGTAAAAGAAATATCATAGTCTATATATTTAAAGGTAAGGTGTGAAGGAAATGATTGTGCATGATTTTGCTACTTGCTGCAATTCCTGTCCACTATAAATCACGTTGACTTCTTTCAAAAGCAAGCTGAGGATATAAACCCAAAATATTTCAGTGTACTAAAAACACAAGCTTTGGAATTTATTTTGCACTGTGTGACGATAATCTTTCTAATGGCTTTACAGCATGCACAAAGACAATTTTATATTAAATTACTGCTCTGTTAGGAACTTTTGGTTAGAACCAGAAACTTCTATGAGAAATTGTTTCCTATCTCTATCTTTAGACTGCTTTCCTTACCAAAGATTCAAGTGAGATTCTCCAGAGTGATAGCTTCCCAAGGGGCTTGGGTGAAGACGTGGAGTTATACTGAGGGTTGGTAGGATGCTGCTGAGCCATAGGGCGCTCAGCTTCCGCTGCCTTCTGCTGATGCATTCTCACTGCAGAGGAAAAACCCACCCACATGCATGGCTTTAAGTCACTAAAAATTGAAAACTGTGGAAGCAGAAACTAATTCTTTGTCCTTTGAAGGATTTTAAATTTTTGCAGTCTATTAATTGTGCTTTCTTCAATTGCTTGGATAATGACATTGTAACAAAAGATTTTTGATACATAGCGTGAAATTCTGGGAAATAAGAGCTGATGACAGCATGATTTCCAGGATTGATTTCTGCCACATCATGACAGTGTTGAAAATTAATTGAAAGTCTGTAAAGAATTTCTTTTGACAAAGCACGTATGTGTTTGTTCATCTTCGCAGGTGTATATGCTGACAGAATGAGTATGCTTTCAGATAATTAAGCGCTACCTGAATAGGTGTAAATTTAAACATTTTAAAGTTAAGTAAGTTACTTGCTTGACTGAATCAGGAATATAACACATAGGTAGCTAGAAGTCAAAATATGCAGTCAGTAGAAATCACTTATGCATGGTGGTTGATTTTTTTCTGTTTTTAAGATTCCATGTAAGTCTTAATTGTAAAGATTGCTTCAGGGGGAAAAAAACCAACCACACAACCATCTCCCCACCACCCACAAAACAAAAGCACAGCAAAGAACTGTATGAAAAACCCAAACAAACAATACCACAAAATAAATTGGAGAATGACCTCATGCTTTCAGATACTTGGTGACCCCCACTAATAAAAAAATACCTCATTTTATTTTTAAAGAAAATACTATGAATAAAAATCTTCAGAGCTTACACTTTTAGAAAGTTGGTAGTGTTCTTGTGTTCATTCTTTTTTAACCTTAACTCTTTTGAAGAAATTGTTTCTTAATATGCTGGTTATGTTAGCAATAACTGCATTGAGACATTTTAATTAGTAATATAATACTCAGCTATTTGACATTGTGTGCAAAATAACATGTATATGTGTATTTTTTTTTTTCTCTTGAATCATAGAATGATTTGGGTTGGAAGGGACCTTAAAGACCATCTAGTTCCAACCACTCTGCCATGGGCAGGGACACCCTCCACTAGACCAGGCTGCTCAAAGCCTCATCCAGCCTGGCCTTGGACACTTCCAGGGATGAGGCATCCACAGCTTCTCTGGGCAAAGCGTCCTCCTTCCTACCTGTCTTTCTAAGATTAAGCAACTGTGTACTCTAATATGTTCAAAGGAGGAGGTTCTATTTCTTGGCAGTTGGCTTGCCTCCCATCTACCCTGGCCTGCTCTCTCTTCCTCAGAATTTCCCTGTCTGTCTCTGATTCATGGTGAATGATCCGTATGTGTGGGCTGTGTATATGTATCCTATAAGCAAGAATAAGTACAGGACTTACAGGAAAAAAAATGGTGAGGCAAAATATATACATTTTTGAACACTGACCTGGTGAAAGTTCTCAAAGTGAAATAGGGTGCATGAAGAAAATTTAAAGCCACACTGAAAGCTTAGCTTACCTAATAGGCCAAGGTACCTGCATTTGATTTGGGCAGTTGTACCAGCTTAACGGGATCCGAGGTCTGAATGTGCTGATTGTAAGGTTATGGGATTTTTAGTTCTTGTTTTAAATCTGTGAATTCACTAAACCCAGGATGTGTTTACAGAATACCTGTGCTGGCACAGAACATCTTTCATAAGTGAAACTGGATGTTCTCACCTCTGGGAATAGCAGTGCTCCTAGAGACAAAGGGCAACTGCTGGAGACTTGATGTATTGTAGCTCTTATTTGTTGTTGTTAAGTCTGCCACAGTCCTTAATTTACTAATGGTTTTGCTACAGTTTATTATTTCTAGGGAAGACCAATATGTACAGGCAGGATATGGTTTATCTCTGCTGGAAAGCATGCCTAATGCTTTGTATTTGTAGTGGAACTTGCTTTACCCAGTACCAAGGACTGCTTTATTTGTAAAGAAAAAAACAAACCTGGTTTGTCAGTTACTTACAGGGAACAAAAAAAGTGTTAAAAGAGAGCCATCAAACCCAAGGAAAAAATATTCAGATCTCCATTAAAGTCAGTGTCAGAAAAATTCTTCATAGATGGCTTTTGGCAGTATGCTTAAAATTCAGAGTTCTTCTTTTTCTGTGGATTACCCGTATCAAAATATTTTATCTACACATTGATTATTGCTCATGACTTTGGTGCAGATCAAGTGTCACTGTCACATTTGATGTGTGTTAACACTTGATAAGAATATGTGGGTAGTAAGAGTTTCCTGATATTGTACTTTAAAGTAAAAAGTTAATAGTTCACATTATGTTTTTGCTAGCTCTGTTAGACGGGCATCTTGCTCCCATTAAGCAATCTTGCACAACATGAGGGAAAACATCTTCCCTTTGAGGGTGCCAGAGCACTGGCTGCCCAGAGCGGTTGTGGAGTTTCCTTCTCCGGAGATATGCAAAACCTGCCTGGATGTGCATTGGACAATATCTTCTTGACGCAGATGGTAGAGGAGCCGACAAGGAGAGGAGTAGTGCTGGACCTTGCACTGATGAACAAGAAGGGACTTATTGAGGATGTGAAGGTAGGGGGCAACCTTGGATGCTGTGACCATGAGATTGTGGAGTTCAGGATCATATGCAGCAGGCACAGAGCCACAAGCAGGATCGCTACCTTAGATTTCAGAAGGGCTCACTTTGGCCTCTTCAAGGACCTGCTTGGAGAAGTCCTGTGGGATAGGGCTCTAGATGGTAGAGGGGTCCAAGAAAGCTGGTTAATATTCAAGCGCCATTTCCTCCAATTTTAAGACCAGAGCATCCTGAAGAGTAAGAAATCAAGTAAGAGAGCTAGGAAACCTGCATGGGTGAGCAGGGAGTTACTGAATAAACTTAAGCAGAAGAAGGAAGTATGTAGAACGTGGAAGAAGGGGCTGAGCACTTGGGAGGAATACAAAAATGTCAGAGGATGTAGGGATGTGATAAGGAAAGTTAAGGCCTCCTTAGAACTGAAGCTGGCAAGGGAGGTCAAGGACAACAAGAAAGGCTTTTTCAAATACATTGGAGGAAAAAAGAAGACCAGGGGAAATGTGGGTCCACTGTGGAATGAAGTAGGTGCCCTGATGACCGAGGATATGGAGAAAGCGGAGTTACTGAATGCCACCTTTGCCTCGGTCTTTACTGCTAAGACTCAGGAGTCTCAGAACCTGAAAACTATAGAGGACGTAATGTAAAAGGAAGGAAGTGCCTCAGTTGAAGAGGATTGGGGTTGAGATTAATTAAGCAAACAACATTCACACATCCATGGGCTCTGATGGGATGCACCCACGAGTGCTGAGGGAGCTGCATTGCTAGACCACTCTCCATAATCTTTGAAAAGTCCTGGAAAACAGGAGAGGTGCCTGAGGACTGGAGGAAAGCCAATGTTACTCCAATCTTCAAAAAAGGCAAGAAGGAGGACCCAGGTAACTATAGGCTGGTCAGCCTCACCTCCATCCCTGGAAAGATGATGGAACAACTTGTTCTTGATGCCATCTCAAAGCATGTTGGGGAAAGGAAGCTAATCACGAGTAGTCAGCATGGATTCAACAAGGGGAAGTCATGCTTGACCAATCTGATAGCTTTTTGTGATGGCATCACTAGATGGATGGATGAGGGGAGGGCAGTGGATGTGGTCTACCTTGACTTCAGCAAAGCTTTTGACACCGTCTCCCATGGTATCCTCATGGACAAGCTTAAGAAATGCAGACTGGACCATTGGGCGGTGAGGTGGATTGGGAACTGGCTGAAGGAAAGAGCTCAGAGTGTTGTGGTCAATGGGGCAGAGTCTAGTTGGAGACCTGTGGCTCATGGCGTCCCCCAGGGGTCAGTGCTGGGTCCAGCCCTATTCAATATATCCATCAGTGACCTGGATGAAGGGATAGAATGCCCTCTCAGCCAGTTTGCTGATGATACCAAACTGGGAACTGGGAGGAGTGGCTGCCATGCCAGAAGGCTGTGCTGCCATCCAGCGTGACCTGGACAGGCTGGAGAGCTGGGTGGGGAGAAACCTAATGAGATTCAATAAGGGCAAGTGTAAAGTGCTGCATCTGGGGAAGAACAAGCCCATGTCCCAGTACAGGCTGGGGGCTGATGTGTTGGAGGGCAGCTCTGGGGAAAAAGACCTTGGAGTCCTAGTGGACAAGAGGATGACCATGAGCCAACAGTGTGCCCTCATGCCCAAGAAGGCCAGTGGCATCCTGGGATGCATTAAGAAGAGCGCGGCCAGCAGGTTGAGGGAAGTTGTCCTCCCCCTCTACTCTGCGCTGCTGAGGCCTCCCCTGGAGTGCTGTGTCCAGTTCTGGGCTCCTCAGTTCCAGAAGGACAAGAAGCTGCTGGAGAGGGTCCAGCGCAGGGCCACTAAGATGATGAAGGGCCTGGAGCACCTTCCATCTGGGGAAAGGCTGAGAGAGCTGGGTCTGTTTAGCTTGGAGAAGAGGAGGCTGAGGGGGGATCTTATCAATGCTTATCAATATCTAAAGGGTGGGTGTCAGGAGGATGGGGCCAGGCTCTTCTCAGTGGTGTGCAGTGACAGGACTAGGGGCAATGGCCATAAACTGGCAAACAGAAGGTCCAACCTGAACATGAGGAAACCCTTCTTCCCTGTGAGGGTGCCAGAGCACTGGGACAGGCTGCCCAGAGAGGTGGGGGAGTCTCCTTCCCTGGAGACATTCCGAAGCCGCCTGGACTTGTTCCTGTGTGATCTGCTCTAGGGGATCCTGTTCTGGCAGGGGGATTGGACTAGATGATCTCTAGAGGTCCCTTCCAAGCTCTAACATTCTGTAAAGGAAAAAAAAAGTGGGAGTTTTGGTGTTTTAGAGCTGATTGAATCTTGTTAGAATAAGAATTAGAGGTAAAATGAATGCAACTAATAACAATAACATGAAATGAAAAAAGACTGAAGTCTGATGAGGGAAGGTCTGATGAGAAGTAGATACTCTTCACTGGGCAAAGTGACAGCTGTATGAAATTAAGAACCTGTACTGGGAGGCAGAGCTATTTGCATTGATCTTTAAGCTTTTAAAAACCTCTTAACAGTTATTACCCAGTTCCTTGAGAAATTGCCTTAGCAACTGTATGTGAGTTACTGAATACTGCAACAACTTCTGTATCCATACAGAGACTTTTCTTACCATGCTCCTTCACCTCTCCAGCACAGCAGTTTGACTTGAAGGAAACTTACTTTCCATGAATATTTATAGCCTGTTCTTTTAAAAGAAATTTTATTGATTTGATTACTGCTCCCACAGAACACAGATGAAAAGAAACCACTGAAAGGAGATCAGCCTCAGTCTTGTCAATTCTTGAATATTACACATTTTATTAGTGTCAGTCTAGGTTTTCCTGTTATTATTCATAGATGAAAAAGAGAAGTTATACTTTATGGTAATTGAGTCATTTTATGAAAAATACCTCTCTTTTCAGGCTTGAGCCAGAACATTATAACTGTTAAAAAAAAAAAAAAAAAAAAAAAGATGTTTTTGTGACATAGAATTATGGATTAGTGCTAAAAATCAGAAATTTGTAGGTTGGAATCCAGATAATACTAAAGGGAGTGCTGTGCTGAGCAATGATATTAAGTAAACAACTGTACTTTGTGACAACATCATTCCCAAATCACTGACTAAAGCCAGTAAGAGAATTGGCTTCTGGAGACTATAGCGAGCAGCAAAGAAATCATGCTTAACTTCTGTAGAGCAGAGATTCTCCGTTTCACAGCAGAGTGCAGTTTAAAACTGAATTACCTTCACCTCTGTTATTGCACAGGGCACTTCCTTTAGCAAGAACTATGCACCGATTACATCAATTGTACATAAAGAAAAGTATTTCACTGTTAAATTGAAGAATTAACCGTGACAACGAGCATTAGCTGCATGCCCATAACAGGGTCCATAGGAAAGAGCTTGCAAGCAATGGCAATGTGTGAAAGAATTCATGAATGTAACAAATATTGTGCTTTCACTGCAAGGGTATTCATATTCAAGCCATCCAAGTACTCAGATTTGCAAATAGACTTTGTCTTTATTCAGCTTTCAAATTGTCTTGCACTGTGTTCAGGAATATATGTATATGCACATGTGTGTTGGCCCTGACAGGACAGTCCATAGATATTTTATGGATTCACATCAGATTTCTGTGTGGCCTTGAACAAGCTTCATGGAGGTTCTTTGAGGACTATAGATGTCAGATGTTCCGTAGTTAAGGGTCGCTGTAATGTGATTGCATAGTCCTCAGCCACAGACTTGCTGTGAGTTATGGACCTAAATGATGTGGGTAATTTTGGACTTCCCTCTGTGCTTCCATTAGCTGTTTGTGAAAAGGGGAAAAGGAATTTTCTAGCTACTTCATAATGTTGGGAGGAGAGTTACATGGAAGACTGAAAATGCCCTTATTCTATTACTAACCAAAGCCATAAAACCCCATGAAGTATTTATTTGTAAATATATGTGTATATGACATGGTCATACACAAGTATGTCAACCTTTGGAGTGTAGGACAGTGTTAAGAAGCGGAAAGGAAAGGAGAACAGTGTAAAAATATAGAGTTTTCCACATAGTGAACATGAACATGCAAGTTTTAGTATTTCTGCAGTGTAAGCAGAGATTTCCATTTAGAAAGTATGGGTATATATACTGCCTTTTTGTTTAGTGATTATGTCCAGACCATTATTTATGCTAAAAGGAATATCTTATTTATGTAGGAATAAGTGAATACCTTTGCCTGGCACTAATGGGCAGTCATGTATTTAAATGCTAATCTCCTCAGCCCTGGTGCTGCTCCAAAGGGGAACCCCCATTTCAGCTACTAGAAATTCAACAAGGTACTTTTTATAAAGTTTTTCTCAGATAGGTCCTCCGTGTCTGGAAAAAGCATCTTTCGATCTCTTAAAATCAATTTGACATTCAGTATCAAAACACACGTATGCCCTTTGAAAAGGGTAATCACTGTAATAGAGCTGCATAGTCAGGGCAGAGGTGAACCTGTGGCAGTGCCACTGCCAGCTGCACACAGTGTCCGGTGGCTGAAGCTGAGGGCACAGCAGCAGGTTCACCTGGCTCTGGCCTCGTGGGATTCAGCAGCCAGGAGCTCAGCCTTTCCTCTGAGTCTATGCAGTCTTTTCAGTATCAAGTTTCTGTAGTCTGTTTTCATGTAATTAAGGGTATGTGTGCACCAAGTAATTTCTCTTTCAGTATTGAACTGTTTCATTAATTGCCCACATATCCAAACCTACAGCTGAGAGTAGTTTCTCATATCTTGAAATATGACATTATTTTGGTATAATTCTCACTTTGTTTGCTACCTCATTCATATGTCTTGTGTAATCTGAGGTATGTCAAAAACATAGAGAAAACATTTACTGGTATTTGAATTTACATTTTCTCGTTTGGAAATATTTCATACCTTCCCCAGACCTTTCAATCCCACTTGAGCTATTTAATAGAAATGAATCAGAAGTGGTGACACTCTTTTCCAGTCAATTTTGCAAGTAAAATCTAGTCCCAGAACTCTCAATAACACCTATAATCTCTCACATGAGAAATACTTAATTGCAGCCAGCTAGTTTCAGTAGATGCCCTGCTTTGTCTAGGAATTTTCTGTGAAAATATATTAATTTGGAGTCTCTGTTCTTCTAAATCTGCTTAGAAAATGTGGATCTAAAGAGCTTTTTCAAAGACTGAGGTACGGGTTAAGTAGAAAGCAAAAGGATCTTTTTTCTACTTAAAACAGAAATTAATTTTTTTTTTTTTTTTTTTGTAAATTAGTTGCCAATCTTCATTTTTATGAAGGTTCAAATGCAACGACAGTCTCATGTCTCATCTGAACAGAAGCGTCTGGTCAATTGTATGAGAATTTCTGTTTCAAACTTTTCCATATTTGCAATATAACCTATTGTTTGTCACGGAGAGGAAGAAAACCTCAACTGGAAATTGAAACTTCAAACACTGTTTTGCTCAAATGCAATAATAGTTTTGTATTTATCAATGTTACTAGTTTCTACTGAATAACAAATCTGTTTCAGATGCAAAAGCTAGACACTTTCATCCTCAAACAAATCTGTACAAAGAAGGGGCATGAAAATAAAAACTAATTCCTATAAAGTCTCTCAGGATTTTTCTTTTCATTCAGCATGCCCTTGCTTCTGTCTCTATAGCTGACTGAAGGGACTGAGGTTCCACTTGGATTTAGAGGCTGTAAGGGCTTTGGAGCTGAAGCCATGAAATATTTTATTTTGTTGAATGGAGCAACTAGTTACAATTTATTTACAATTGCCTTTTATGCTGAATTCGCTCAGGGGTTACTGGAAGCTCCTTCTAAAATGCATTTCTTGTCCCCAGCTGCTTGTCAGAGACAATATATTCTAAATGCACAATGACCTTTGGGCATTAAAGACGTGTGTGCTGGTTTTGGCTGGGTTAATTTTCTTCACAGTAGCCTGTATGGGGCTGTGTTTTGGATTAGTGCTGGGAATGGTGTTGATGACACGGAGATGTTTTAGTTGTTGCTGAGCAGTGCTTACACAGTCAAGGCCTTTTCTGCCTCTCACCCCACCCCACCATCGAATAAACTAGGGGTGCACAAGTTAGGGGACACAGCCAGGACAGCTGAGCCCAACTGACCAAAGGGATATTCCTTATCATATGCTGTCATGCTCAGCAGTAGAAAGCTGAGGAAAGAAGGTGGGGGGGACGCAATGACACGTTCACAATTATGGCATTTGTCTTCCTAAATAATCATTATGTGTGGTGGAGCCCTGTTTTCCTGGAGATGGCTGAACACCTGCCTGCCAATGGGAAATGGTGAATTAATTCCTTGCTTTGCTTTGCTTGTGTGCGTGGCTTTTGCTTTACCTGGTGAACTGTCTTTATCTCAACCCAGAGGTTTTCTCACTTTTACCATTCTGATTCTCTCCCCCATCCCACCGGGGGAGTGAACAAGAGGCTGTGTGGTGTTTAGTTGCTGGATGGAGTTAAACTATGAGAGTGTGCTAAGCATTTAATAAGACATGAAAGGGATTTGGTGAAACTAGGAGGCAAATAATGCTCCTGGTTATGAAAGCCAAGTGAGGGTGCATTGGGGAAAGACAGTCTTGAAAACGGTACTGACGTTATCTTGGGTGAAACTGATCCCATTCTGCAAGTTAAGTGTTGTACTCTGTACTGTTTGTTGCAGACAGGATTGGTTAAAAGCCCTTTGAGGGAAACTTCAGCAAGTTTAAATACAGTGCTTAGCTATTTTCTGTGTTCAAAAACAATGGGTTGTAATGGAGAATCAACTGGTTATGGGAACTATCCATTTAGTATGACCAGAGGCAGAGAGACTGCGTAGGACTGGAGACGCAGAGGGTAACTGTGGCTGGCTGTATGATTAGTGTGTGCTGTCCCCTGCCTCCTCTAGGCCAGCAGCTCAGAGGGAGGGAATAGACAGCAGCGAGTATGGTGTGATATGGTGATTCTCTGAGGTTTCTCAGTGAGCAAGACAGTTGTAGACAGATTTAATGCCAGCCTCTGGAGCAGAAGTGGAGGCTCTGAAGCAACAACCCTGTGCTAGGGAGCTGCTGAGCAGTGCCAGGCGTTCCCACCCTGTGTGTGAACAGCTGTGTTACACAGGGATATGTGGTGGCATTCCTGTGGCTATGTGCTCCTCTCCAAGCACAGTGCATGAAATGAAGTTTTCCTTTGGTTTTACCTAGCAGCAGGATTCTTCTGACTTCATTGCTCCTTTCTTTAAAGAAAGAAATCTTTCCTGAGACAAAACCCTCAGGAATTACATCAACTGTATGAAATATAAATACATTTTCTCTCCCATTGCATAAATGATGAATTAGCTTTTCACTGGGGAAAGTGAGAGTAGGATGTAAGAAGAGTTTGTGTAACTCACGAAGTAGGCTGTGGTGTACAGCAGCAGACTGTTATGAAACATGACACTGTAGGAAAGATTAATGTGTGATGGAAACCTCTTGGTAGATCGGTTGACTAATGTACATGTCCGATCATGAGAGCGCCATGGTTCGTATTATGTGCAGTGTGCCTCTGGACAGAGATGAACTACTGCCTGTTGGAGTAGTATATTATCCAGTAATGTGTGAGATCTTTTTAAAAATATAATTAATAATACAGGACCTTTTTTGTCGTTTATGGAAGAAAAGCATTTGTCATTTTGCAGGATGAAAAGCAAGAATTTCTGAGTGTAGAAGTGAGATACCATCCTTTTCTTGAGCAAGACATGGCTCTGATTTCGGGAGGAGGATTTATAGAGCTGAAGGTGAACTTCTTGTTCTCATACCGATTAGCAGCAGATGAGAAGTATGCTGCAGCAGCAATTGCCTCCTCAATAGCTGCGGGATGCATGGAAAATGCCAGTTTGCTTTACAAAGCAAGTAGAACTACCTGCTTGGGATGTACTTCACCAGGCGGGTATTTTGTCACCGTTACGAGACCCCACTACTGTAGAGTAGGCAAATAGAGTTCTTAAACCAAAAAAGGGAGAATGATTTCCAAATCCCTTAGTATGAGTTTTATGCATCTGGTGTATCCAGACCCCCATTCTGAATTGCATTAAGACCTTGGAGGAATTACACCCTGGCAACTATTTGAGCTCCTGCTGATGCATAAACAGGCACACTTAAGAAAACAGAGTAGGATCTGTTTGTCCCTTTTTGGTTGGTGATGAGCTAATTTTATTTTAAAACTCAAGGGTCTTTTCTACTTGGTGCATGGAGGGACATAGTGAACTCAGTGGAGCTGAAATTTCCTGAATTATTATAATCAGTAATTTTAGCCCTGGCTCTGGGTTAGGGAAGGATACTGGGTTGGACTAAAGGCACTGTGACTTTATTTCACTTGCCTGAGTCAGACTTTTTTTATACATTAGTGCAGGGAAAACTTTTGAAGTTGGAGGACTCCATGACCTGTAATTGATGATGTTTCCTGTATTTTTTTTCCTTTATGTTCAGTATGACTGGGTTTTAGTCACATTTGGGGAAAATATGAACTATCAGCTTTTTTATCTAAGTGAACTCTATCAACATTGCATTATTGTTTGCACAATTACTATCTGATAACACGTATTAGGGCAAAATATCTAGGAGTAAAATATATTCCCAGTATGATTTGCTTTGCTCTTTCTTTAATGAAGTTGAGTGAGGCACAGCTTTCTCTCCTGTGTAGTGTAAAGAAAAAGTAGTTTTGACATAGTGTTGGTGTAGCTTACCTACATAAGAGCAGAACAAAAAAATAAGATAATAGATTTCACAAAGAAAATATATATTAATGTTAAAAGAACATGCTCAAAATAGTTAAATAAAACTTCTGATAAATAGGTAAACTATTCATTAAATGTGATTTGCATTGTGGAAACTTAGTTATTGTGCATAAATGCTAAGCTATTTTAAAAAAACCCTGACATTGCAAGTTCTCAGTAGAGCTGATAAAACTAGTCTATCAGCTTTTTCTACATGGAAATTGGGTTTACCCTGAATGATTTTTGTGTATATTAAAAGTATTTCTTATAATAATTAAGACACTGAGAAACAAGTTTCTCAATTACTTGCTGAAACATTTTGCTTTTCATTTACAAGTTATTTTTTCCCTATAAAAAATGCAACTTTTTAAAAACCCTTTTGTTTAATTTCTCCATGAAAAATAAGCCTTTTTCTGACAAAAGGCTTTCCCTCCTGGCTCCTCCCCTCCCCAGTAGGTCTTTCCTTCAAAATGCACGTTCTGCTGAAAAGGGAAGAGCGATGAGCAGAAATGCTGGGGGGTGACTGCAACTGCCCCACTGCTTCCCCAAAACACTGAGTGATCCTTGGGAAGAAGAAAACCTCTGAATTGAAACTGAGGACTGATGCTCACGAAACGTGTCTGTAAGATTCCGCCTAGGCGACCTCAGCCCATCATTAAAGTACCGGTCCTGGAAGGTGCATCTGCGGGTGTTTGGCAGATCATGGGGCCTGTGCTCTTTGTGTTCCAGTTTCTCTGTTTTAACTGGACCAGCAGCGATCAAGCAATCACAGGCACATCAGGGTGCTCTTCTATACAGCTAGCGAAGACAAAATGATTTCTGCTTTCAAATGGACAGAACTGTGAACTGTTTCTGTGAGCATCGTTAGCAACACTGAAGGAACCAAAGCCTTTAATAATGAAGAATCTAAGCAGTCCCATTTATTCCAGAAATCTGTGTTTTGCTCATCCATGTGGCTTTCTTATAGGCTGCTTCACTTTGAAACGCAGCATATCTGAAGGAAAATTGTCTTGTTTACAAGTACTGCAGCCTGCCAATTACAACTCCAGTAATAGATATTCCCAGGTAGCAGAGGCTAAGGCATATCTTCACCAGTTGGTATTAACTGCATGTAGTATATGAGAAAACATGTCATTTATTTAAATAAAAATTTTCAAAAAATCTCTAAGGGGAGAGTTTTTTCTTCTCTGCATTATATATACAATATAAAAACCAAATTCGGTGAATTGTGCAGCAGTTTAATTTTAACTGAAAGAGGATTATATGACCTACACTTTCATTTGATTTTTCACAATGTTTGCTGTGTCATGCAGTTAATTTTGTAGGAGTTGTTTGCAAAATGTCCTTTTAAAATGTGTAATGTAATATATGTAACTTCTTAAACATCTCAAGTTGTTTGTAATTTAGGCTTTGGAAACGTCTCCCCACGCACAGAAGGTGGAAAGATATTCTGTATCATCTATGCCTTATTGGGAATTCCTCTGTTTGGTTTTCTGTTGGCCGGTGTTGGAGATCAACTAGGGACAATCTTTGGAAAAGGAATTGCCAAAGTAGAAGATACCTTTGTTGTGAGTATGGTGACTGCCTCCTTTGTTCTTCTTGCTGCTTGTTGTTTTGAAGTTAACAAGTGAAACAGAAAGTCTGAAAAACAGGGTATAGCTCATAATTGTAACCAGTTATCTAGAACAGGTAAGAAGATCTTTGTAAATCTGAACATG
This sequence comes from Rhynochetos jubatus, assembly GCA_027574665.1. NCBI lineage: Eukaryota > Metazoa > Chordata > Aves > Eurypygiformes > Rhynochetidae > Rhynochetos > Rhynochetos jubatus. Next base: position 23,926,354 of record CM050650.1, on the reverse strand, counting down.
TTACTGAACGTTGTTGATTGAGAATGGGGTGAAGCCCAACATTTTCTACAACAATTATGGTTGTGAAAAGGAAGAAGATCCAAAACATTTTATTTTTGCTTTGCCCTTATACTCCTAAGCTTGCTATGATGTTTACCTTTAAAGTTTGCCATATAGCTTGTGGTAGGGAATCACTGACTCAGAGATGGAAGAGTGGAGTTGTAGGGATAACTTGAAATTACTGCTGCTGCTTTGAGTTGATTCACAGAAGACCTTTGGTATCTGAGCCTAAAATCACAAGTCTTAAAATCTCTACTCAGGTGCCATCATATCAGGGGAAAATGTTATAGCATGTAGGCATCTACATTTCCAGATTTATGGGTCTGTAGGTGACCCATATATCTGGAAATGTAGATGCCTACATACTGTAAAAGTGGCTTAAGCTTTGGCCATTCACAGAAGCAGAACAGCCTAAACAGCACAGGGTCTGTTGGTGCATCCCTGACACTGGACCCCTCTTTGTGGTCTCCTCGCTAGGCTGTAGGATGTTCTGCAGTTGAAGGTATTTTCAGCCTCTTCTGCTAAACTGTTTAGCACAGCCTAGAGTTTAACGCCCTTTGTTTTCTTTGGCTACTGAACTTTAATTATTCATGCAAAGTGGCACAGCTTCAGTAGAGGAAGAGTCCTGTCAAACAGACTAGAAGATTGCGCAGATATTTATAATGTTCAGCCATAACCAGTTCTTAACAATGAAATGCCTTGAATTCTAGCAGAGGAACTTGGTTGCTTAACTTAGTCTGTTTCACACACAGAGAAAAGTTTAAGGTTATTTTTTACTAATGTGGTTATTAAAAACATATTTACTGATTTTTATTTTTTTCAGAATGAAACTTAATAAAATTAATTATTCATGTGTTTTACTAACCTCTAATAAAATGTTGTACATTTTGTTATTACCTAATGTTCGGAACATGTATGAAATACTATTTGTCTTTTGAGATGTAGAACATGTCATATCCAGTGAATACTTAGTAAACAGCCTGATTTCATAGCTAATCTTGCATGCAGAACACCTTTTCTATTAAGAAAGGGTCTGCCATGACTTTATTTTTGTAGCAAAGCAAACTGGAGCTGTGCTGAGTAAATTTATGCAATAGGTAAATATAAGTTTGAAAGCTTTTCTTAAAAAGACAGTTATTTTTGACTTTGGAACATCAGTTCAAGTCCAGACAAGGTACTGGTGAATAACATCCGTTTCCACTGAGATTTGTCTAAAAAAGGCAAGAACTCTCCATAAGAACATTTTATTTTTATCCTTTCTGGGTTTTATAACTGGATTTTATTTTTTACTTAAAAGTACAAAAGGTTTGAGGCTAATTCATGTATGTCTTAGTCTGTTGCTCATAGGGATAATGGTTTTCCTTTTTTCATAATGGATGTATCCCTACAACAAGAATGGCCCAACACAAAAGGTAGCATCTTGCCACCTTTTGGCAATATCTGAATGAAAACACTGATCTATAGGTTGCAGTCTGAAACACTTCCTTGTTCTGCTTACTAGTTCTCCAAAAGAAGAACTGGGAGATGCTGATGTCTCAGAGAGGGGAATTTCATGTTTCCATAAACCAAATTACTGCTACTGTGACTCAGGTTAAAAAACCTGGACCTTGGTTATGCTGACTGTAAAACAGTTTGCATTGGCATTAAACTTAAATACAAGAAAACACGTATCGTGAACAGTGTGATTTTAATTTTGGTCTCCTTTTGTGAAAGTTTCTGGTTTTGTGCATTCCCTTGCTACTTTTAAGTTCATAGAATCACAGAATGGTTTGGTTTGGAAGAGACCTTAAAGATCGTCTAGTTCTAACCTCCCTCCCACAGGCAGGGACACCTTCCAACCTTTAGTTTGAAGTAACATGCCTTGGATGAATGGAAAACTCTTTGGAAAATGTCAGATTGGCAGGGCATGTTAAACTGGACTGCACCGTGGTCAGCTTTGGTACAGTTTTAAAAAAATCAATCATAACTTACACAACAGATAAAGTAGTTGCTTCATTACATCTACAGATATCTCAAGTTGGGGAAAGAAGTAAAAGTTGGAGGACAGAATTAGAATTCAAAATTATCTTGAAAAATTTGAAAAGCAGCCTGAAAATATAGGATTTAATTCAAGAAGGACAAAATCTAAATACTATATGAAGGAATAATGAAATATGTGCTTACCTGTCAGGAAACAGCTGTCTGTGCAATTTTGTAAAAGTGTTCTGAGGACTAGGGGCTGGTATGCTGACATGTTAGTGTGAAAAAGCATACCTCATGGTTAGAAGTATAAATAGGAGTGTAAATAAATAAATAGGCAAAGCATGAGAAAGGATCCTTCCGTTCTATGTTGTATTTTTTTATATATAGTTTTGAGTATGACATGGATTTGTTTGCTGGAGCCAAGGGACAGCAACAATAATGGATGGATGAAGAAAGACAAAGAAATACTTTTATTTAGTCTGAAGAAATTATGACTGAAAGAAAACACCTGTAAAAGTCTGCTGGAAAGAACAAAGTAGCAATTTCTTTATTTTCCTTGGATAAGACCATAAATAGTAGACTTAAACTGAAGATGAGATGCAGGTTAAGCATTAAGAAAACTATCTGATGACAGGAACAGTTAAGCATAATCACATGTTGCCTGGCCCATAAAGTGTCTGAGGTGGCTTAGGTTGGGTTGTTTTTGTCTTGGGGCAGGTTTGGTAGAGGTAATCTCTTCACATCCCTTTCTGTGGTTCTGGTTAGGCAGTTATTTGATTAGAGAGAACTGTATTGTTAAAATTCACCTTTTTGTATTTAATTATTTGTGGATGCGTAAAAGTAGAAACATTGCAGTTGCAAGCACTGCTTGAAGGTCGCTCAAATATTTAGCTCCCACTCAAAACTTTAGCATGATCAGACATTAACATTGATGAATGCTTCACATGCAACTCGCCCGGATCACAGACATGGCATCAATGAAGAGTCCATCCCTGCTCTGTATTTCCTGCTGGCCAGTGTTTCCTGGAATAGTCATGCCTGCTTTGAAAACCCTTTCAATATAACACCCTGCTTTGATTTTCCTGTTTGAGAATTATAATGCAGTCTTCTTGAGCAATGGAGTGCTCACTGTGGGTGATGGGTGCTCATGTACGGTGGCACAGATTTATTAACGATGGGTTTCCTCTCTTTCCCCTTCCCTTTCCAGAAATGGAATGTGAGTCAGACAAAGATTCGCATAATTTCAACAATAATATTCATACTGTTTGGCTGCGTGCTGTTTGTTGCTCTTCCTGCAGTTATATTCAAGCACATAGAAGGCTGGAGCACACTAGATGCAATTTACTTTGTGGTTATCACTTTAACTACCATTGGGTTTGGTGACTATGTTGCAGGTAAGATTTTCTTATAACTCTTTATCTTATAATATTTTGCACAGTGATATATGGTCTGCATTTCTGTATTATTTTTGGACAGATGCATATCGGTTGTGGTGCCTGTCCCAGTTTTACCCTTCATCATTCTGGTGTCAGTGCACATGAGGGGGCCTGCCCTCATCTTGGATTATGCGGCAGGCGAGAGACAGGAGGTGGGACAGTGAAATGCGTGGTGCCTGTCTCTGCATACTTCATTTTTTATTCTCCTGTACTGTTAAAAGATGCTTTACTTAATCTTTAGGTAGATTTATTTGTTCTTGCAGATCGAGTGAAGTGCAAGAATTAATACTGCATTAGTCTGCTGAATATATATTTTCAGCTGGAGTTGCTTAAAATGTCTCACCCTGGGAAGTTACATGACACTTTTTGTGTGCATATCTCACTTTCAAAGCGTTGCTCCAGAGCTGTTTCTGCCATTGAGATGTCTCTATTGCTGTTAGATCCTGCTTCTTTGCTTTCTTTTTAATTTGCTAAGTATACATTTGTCCATGTGTGTTTTGTAAGGAGAAATTTTAGCACAAGGCATAGATAACATGTCCAACTTTTAAGGTTCTATTAACCTGGAATGGGTTGGTTTCAAATAACTTTGACAAACTAGGTTAAAAAAAGGCCTGGGCCACATCTCCATATCAACTTTTTTTATTGAAAATGTGTTAGAGGTGTTAGACCACTTCTCAGAACAGGATGGAGTAAGTATATGTTGTCTGTGTTGAGAACGTGTGTTGACCTGGGTCAGTGATGTGTAGAGGTGAGTATTAGAAGTTTAGACCCTTGTGCTCTGAGTCCGAGACTTGCTTTCTTCAGCCTGATCCCATGCTTTTCCTGATGCAGCACCATCATCTCTCTTTTGTGAGGTGCCTCTCTCCCACCTCTGCACTCTGTGTAAGACAGAGGCAGCTGAGAACAGCAGCGCTGGGATGCTGTCAGCTACCTTGCTGGAGGGAAGTGTTTCTAGTAGACATCCATGTGGCATGGGCTCCTCCTGTGCCCTGTCTGTAGCCATGACTCTTGTGTGAGTCCAAGTAGACCCAGGGGAGGGTCTTGGGTTGAGTAGCTCCTCTAGTGACTTGTAGGCCTGCCCAAAGTTTGACTGGATGGCAGGAATGTGTCTGGTTTTGTCACTGGCAGAAGCTTGTCAGGTTGGTGAAGTCCCACACAGCTCTGTGAAGTGGCTGAACTGTTTGGGATATTCATAAGTGATCTGGATAAAATGGGGAGAAATGTCTATAGTGTTGAAGGAACTGTTATTCAAGCTGTTTAAAAAAATGAAGACCATGTGACAATTTGCCAGAGATTCTTATAAATGATAGAACTGGGCTGTAAAATAGCAAATGAAACAAATTTGGACTTCTGCATAGCTTTTCGTGATGTTTCCATATTTCTTTTGAATGCGTCTCACTGATTTCTCCTTTCCCTTTTCTGTAATGTTTTTCTTATTTCCATTTTGTCTTCAGGAATTTCTGATTCTGGTCAGATTCTAACTAGTACCAAATAAAAAATTTATGCCGTTTTCAAGCTGAGAGTCTGGGTGTTTTAAACTTTCATTCCTGAGGGGTATGTGCATGTCAGGGAATAAAAATAATAGTGTATAAAGACCTGGTTATATTTACTGTAGGGCATTCTGTGAGCCCACTTGGCTCTGAGTGGAACACTCAGTACATTCATCCTTACTCTCATTATAAATTTCTGTGGATTTTTCTATTTGTAGACCACTTGATATCATAATTTGTCTGTTTTTTTAATTTTTACCAGGAAGCACTATCTCTTTTGACAGAATGTCCTTGATTTATACTGTTCTATACTTTATGGCCTTCTGTGGTTCACATTGTATACATATTTTTATTTTGAAGTTCTATTCTAAATGCATCATGCAGAAATATCATGAATGGTTTTTATTTTCTTTTAAAGTAACATGCACAAGACTTGTATTTGTACTGTAATATATATGTTATTGACTTAGAATTTCAGTGTGTGGGAATTGAATTTGTGCTTGCTGAGGTGATACTCAAGAGAACAGGGTTAGATGACTATCTCCAGCCTGACAGGGAGGTTAACATTGCCACTGGATTGTATTTTGTCAGAGATGAAGTTGACAGTATTATCTGTGTTGACTAACATACTCAGTTTATGGCAGATGACTTGAAGGATTTTTCCAAAAATTTGTTTTCTTGTCATTCCAGTACATAATTATCTAGTTAAATAAAAATTCTGGAAAATAGGTAAGGTATTCATTGACTGTGCTTTGCATTGCGGAAGCTTACGGTCATCAGTGTGCATAAATACCAATTTTTTTTCTGTTTGAAGCAAACTGACATTTCAAGCTTTCAATAGAGCTGATAAAATTTGTCTTAAGGGCTTGGCTTCCTTATTAATTTTCAGGAAGTATGTGAAATCTTTTGCATGCTAACAAATTAGTAATTAGTATTTATGATTTTTTTTGTTTGCGTGTGCGTTTTTTAGGTAAAAGTCGTGACTACCATGCAGACACTAGGGACCATTGATATTTTTGTGGCAGGCCCATCTAAAACACTCTCCTGGGTTTAGGAAAGATGAATGCCATAAACAGAGGCAAAACAAGCATGCAGGGTTTAAGGCTTGTAATACTGTATAAGGCTATAGTGGAGGTTGTCATGCTAGAATATGTGTATTGCATCTGAAATTGTGACTCTAGAGCATGGCATTCTTGGTTCTGGTTTGTCATGGTGAGGCATGCAGCAGGCAGAATGATGCTTCGGTCCACTTAGTGTCCAGATGGCAATTTATTTTGAGGAAAAAACTCACATTGGTATTAATTTGCTCCTTTTATGACTTCCCCTCCCCAGCCAGAACTGTATTTGTCTAAAGTAATAATTAGAGTGAAAATTACCTTCTTCCACTCAGAATTATAGTCAGATCTAAAGCAGAGTGGTGGGCAGTGGTACTCCAACTTGCAGTTATAGTGAACTCTTTTAGCAATAAAAATAAAACTGAAAATTCTTTGTAACATATTGGAGCTCCATGGGATATTCCTTGATTATGTGTCAGTTTTGGCTGAAAGTTCCCGCAAAAATCCAAAATTCTAGAATATTTGAAAATTTCCAAGCATTCTGGTAATTTTTTCTAGGAACTGTCATCCCAGAGCTAAAAACAGGTTTGCAATCCCAAAATGCAAATGTCACAGTTGTGATAATGTGTCTTTGGGTTAAAAGAAATATTTCTTACAGTATCTGTTATTTTTCTCTAACATGGAACTTGCTGTTTTCTGGCATCACTAGAGCTAAGAGTTGAAAAGAAGCCCTGAAGAAGTTTTAGTGAAGAAAAGAGTGTTTCTGAATAGTGGTACCAAAAGGGAGCTAAGAGAATTTGGGCTTCAGGAACGTAATGGTGCTTAAGGCTGCTCTGCAGGCTGTCATATCAGATATAGTAGAGTTTTCCAGATATTTTTCTCAAAGGTTCTTATTTATACTGGAGAACAAGTATCCTGTTCCCAGAAACTAGAATGCCAAAACATCCTGTTTTGTACTAAGTATCTAGGTTGCTATTGGCATCCCAAGGAAACTTCAGCTGCAGTTTCCACCAGCAAGAGCAAGGCTAACATAAAAGACTGTTCGCTCAAGTTGCATGCAGGGAGGGAAAATCTGAAGAGCCCTTGCATGTTCAAGAAAATACATAGAACTATAGAATCTTTTAGGTTGGAAAAGACCTCTAAGATACTAAAGTCCAACTGTTAATATATGAACAGCATTCAAAAAAAACTTAATGCTTCTCTATCTTATGAAATGGGTTGGTTTTCCTAATTTTTGTGGGAGTTAAACTTTTAAATTTTAAATAAAAAGGGAATATAAAGGGAAATAAGTAATTTTTTTTGGTAATTGAATAAAGTTTATTGCTGTATCTTCTCACAAAAAAAGGAAGTACAACTGCACTACAGCCTACACTGTCTTATGAAAATCAGGACATAGTCAAACTTCCCTTTTCTTTACAAGAGAAACCATTGGCTTTAATACAACAGCAGAAAATCCACCTGACATTATGAATATTCTGTGAAATAGAAAATAAAGATGTCTTCATGCCATATATGTCATTTTTTGAGTATAATGAAAGATATGAATAGGTACTAAAGTTAGCACTGAGGTATGTGTATATATATGTAGAACATGACAATATGTGCAGATAAATCCTTTAACTACAGTGCGGATTAGAAGGTATAGCCAATTATTTCTAAAGGAGTTAGCCTAGCAGGCTTCGAATCTAAATTAGATTAGATGTCCAAAACTTGACTGAATTAAATGGAGGTCAGAAATATAAATAGCACATCGGTAGTCTGTTTCACAGCGGGGCATAATGATATTATAAGGTTGTGCTGCAATCAGCATGATACAACAGATCACAGAATTTTGCAAGTCTCCAGGTTTTTGTGGGTCCCATCCCCCCCCGGATTTGAGCTCTGATTTTTAGCTTATTGCTTCTTTACTGTTTTGGTCAGCAGTTGAATTTGGTGTATTGCCACCCTAATACAGATATCTGGGTGTGCACTGTATTGCTTGGCCTGAGACCCAGTTTGTAGAGTGATGAGATATTTTAGCCTCATTTAATGTCATCGAACTGGAACACTTCACCCGGTGGTCATAGCAGTCCGGCTGATCTGCTCTCTCTCTGTGATACTACTTCCCTGGCAGAAAGACCTCTACAGAAAGAAATCGCTGTCCTGTTGAGTGAGAGGCATGTGTTGAGCATCCTGTAAGAGAGCTATGCTCTCTCCCACAGGCTTTGTGTCTTTTTTTGGCATCTGGAAGTGCTCTTTGCCACCTCCGGTCCATAATAGGGGCTGTCTGGTGTGAACCACGCAGCCTGCTTTAAGCTTAAACCAGCATGCCGTGTCTTGCTCGATTTCTGTAAGGACAGCGTGTAAAGAGTGTTTTATAGCTGTGCTTTGTATTCTGAAGTAGTTCTCCATTTTCCACTGAGTGGCATCAGGTAATTCACATGGCCTAGTTATATTCTCCCTGGCAGACAGTGCAATGTTATCTTGTCCCAGGCACGCTGCTTTTCCACATCTCCGCATAAGCTAGCCTTTCTCTGTCCCTTTTTGCAGTCCCAGGAGCTAATTCCTTCCAAGCTGCAGGGCTGAACCTCTGTATTTCTTTGGAGTGGGACAAAAGATGTTGCTGGATTAAGCCCACTGGCCAGTGTTGTGGTTTAACCCTAGCCAGCACCACACAGCCGCTTGGCCAGCTCCCCCCTCCTCCGGTGGGATGGGGAGGAGAATCAGAGGAAAACACAAGAAAACTCATGGGTTGAGATAGGAACAATTTCATAACTGAAAATAAATGAAATAATACTAATACCACTAACACTAATGATACTACTACTGCATAATGAAAATAGTGGGAAAGAAAACAAATAATGCATTTGCCCACCACCCTCCAACCAACATCCAGCCAGTCCCCAACCAGCGAGAACCAGAGATGGAGATGGAGCAAGCCAGAGACCAGAGACTCAGCAGACCCAGACCCAGAGAGAGTGAGCAAGACCCCTGGCCCCCTCCCCCCAACTTATATATTGAGCATGTTGTTTTATGGGATGAAACCCTTTGGCCAGTTTGGGTCAGCTGACCTGGCCGTGTCCCCTCCCAGCTTCAGAAGCTGGGAACGCAGGGATAGTATGAGAAACTGAAAAAAATCCTTGGCTTAATGTAAATGTTGTTTGGCAACAACTAAAACATCAGTGTTATCAACATTCTTCTCAGCACAAATCCAAAACACAGCCTCGTTCTAGATAATGTGAGGAAAACTAACTCTATCCCAGCAAAACCCAGTACAACCAGGTTTGTCACAATGGGGATGATGGACAGCTACTTGTTTTTCTGAAATTAAAACTGTGTTTGGATTTAATCACACTTCTATACCCAGAGTAATTTGTATTGCCAATAAAAAATAATGACATTTCCTGCTTTGAAGGTCCAACTTTTGAATAACTTAGAATTTTGTGCTGGTATGGAGTTAAGATACACCATTAGCATTTTCTATTCTCTTTGAATAGAAAGAAGCAAAAATGAAAACAAAACCAGGCAACTTTACAGAAAAAATTGCATGTTTCTATTTTGAGTCAGTAAGCTGTAGAAAGAATGGGCAAAGAGTGGCAACAAAGATAAACCAATTACATTTTGCATACATAAATATATATATGTTTTAATGTACTTATTTATATATTTTAAAGTCTCATCCCTTACCTGATAAACAGAATCTGTTCTAATGCACACCTGAAATCTTCTCTAATGCCATCCTTCGCTAAAACACAGAGCTTTTCACCTCAGTGAGGAATATGTGTTTGGGCCATAAAACAACAATTCTTTCATAGTGTTGAAAATCCCAAATAATTTAAAAGTTGTTTGGCAGATGTGAGAGTGGTGGCAGCAGCAACAGAATAGCCTGTGATGAAGTTGGATGAAAAAAACTTTGATTTCTCATAGATTTCAAGGGACTTTGAATCAAATCTTTACCACAAAACATCTCTGCAATAAACTGTGGCTCCTCTTGGTAAAAGATTATGGCAGTGAGACTTGTAGTGAAAGAGTAAGCGCACTCCAGTTAGGAGATATTTCTTCTTTGTTGTGGTTGTAACACCTTTCAGGTAGAGGTCAAACAAAGTTGGAAAAAAGTTTTGTCCCTTGGGCTGCAAAATTGGTTTTGCCAAACAACGTTCAGCTTTTTGCTTCTCAGCAATTTGCTTCCAAAAGGGTTATGTAAAGTAATCTTCTTTGCAAAGGATAGATGATAACATTTCATAGCGTAATTTTTGCTTAATAAAATCCATGCAAATGCATTACGTCTGTATGCTTTTACAATGTCACCAGTAAAACCGTTACATGAATTATCTCATATGCTTCAGTGCAATACATTTTGCCTATACGTACTCACATCCAAACACATTCATACCCACTGATGTGAATTGTGAATCAGTAGTTAATGAATTCAATTTACTTTAAATTCAGTACAGTTGACTTTGATCCTGTTTTCCTGCCAGTGGAATCCTATTTAATGATACTCTCAGATAACTGCATTAGAGCACTCCATGATATTTAAGCAGCACAGGAGACCGTAGTCATCTCAGGACAAACATCCTTAGGTATGTCTTTCTCCCTGGTATTCCATTACATCGAGATCTGACCCAAGGTGTCCCTGAAATTCAGAAACTTGACGGTTAATAAAGACTTCAGCTGTTAAGCCTTTTTCTAGAGCATTGTTCACTGCCCTTTCTAACTTTAGGAAAGCTGAACTCCTTTGGGTATGGCTAGATGGAGCCATCTCCTGGCCAGACACTAAAGAAAGCTCTTGATCAAATATGAACGTGTCCTAACTCCTGCCCTACTAATTCACCTGATTTATTTACAACAAGGTTTAACCTGTGATGGAGAAACTCCCTATAGACTGGTAGAGTTAGGTTCCAGTTTCAGTATGTAAACTTTACACGCCAAAAATTAGAAACCAGCTGAGTGGATAACTTATATTGTACGTTATTGTGCATTGTGTGAACAGCTGGAGGAGAAAGTGAACCACAAATTCGTTGTTAGCTTCTGATAGATATGAGGTGTGATGGTAATGGACCACTTTTTGAGTCATGACAAATTTTGGGCAAATCATCCCTAACATCTTCTTTTTCTGGGTTGACGTGAACTGGATGATGTTAACAAATTGCTTTGTTTCCATTTCTTTGTTTTTCTTGAGCTGTGACAAACTCAGGCCTTTGGTGGTTGGCTACTATGTGTTCCAGACAGAGCCCTATCTTCTACCTTACCTGTGACTGTGCATGTGTTGAAGTACATCCATTTTTGTCATGTGGATTCATCTCTTGGGTAGTTGAGCAAACCACTACAAGCTCAGTGTTTGTTGGGTTTTTTTAATTGATGAAAAGGCTTATTGGCATATGCTTCTGTGTAAGAGGGCTTCTGTACAGAAATAACCATCAGTAAAATTCTTTGTGTGTGTACCCTGTGCAATGATTAGATAATATCAGCTAGGAAAAAACATTATTCTTCATGAGAGTTAAACTTGTTACTATAACAAGATGCTTGATATTTTGGGGGCAGTTTTCCTGTGGCTGTTTCTGTACAGGATTCAGATCCATAAAGCAACATATTATGTACCTGTACAGATGATCATAAAATCATCACAGAATGGTTTGGGTTGGAAGGGACCTTACAGACCATCTAGTTCCACACCCCTGCCATGGGCAGGGACACCCTCCACTAGACCAGGTTGCTCAGAGCCTCATCCAGCCTGGCCTTGAACACTTCCATGGACTACTTAGATGTTTCCAAAAAGGTTTTATTGTAGTCTCTTCAGTTGGGAGCAGGTATGCACACCAAAATTCTACTTGCAGCAACCCAAGCTAGGAGCCTGATCTTATTTGTTGTAACACAGCTGAATTGCAGGTTTAAGACTTCTGTATTATTGCACTGCAAGATGTGAAATATGAGTTATTTTGTGTTGTCTAGAGCTCTGGATGAACATAACTTTTTTTTCGCGTGGAAATAAGGCATCAGTTTTCTATAGCTGTGTTGTACCTGAAAGCTCTATTACAGGCATCTCTGAAATTTACCATTTCTTACTTCAACATTGGAAGGAAGTGACTGGTGCTTACAGCAGGGAGATTCAAAAAGGCTGCCTTCTGCTGCCAGCTATTATATCCACATTCTTTGAGTATGGTCAGTTCAGCTCAAGTACCTGCACACTGTTTTCTTTCTCTGCAAAATGAAGATGATAATGTTTGTCTGCCAACAAGGATACTTGTCAATGCAGGTGCTATTCTTTACTAGGGTTAAAAGATTCATGTAAGTATTGAGATGCATTTCTAAATCCTTGCAAAATCAGATTTCTCAGGATGTGAACACATTCCAGAGCAATACTTAAAATTTGGTTACTTGGAGCAGGTGGGAAGTCTTTTTATTCAAGCTGTCCTCAATGACCTCTATCTTAAATAATATATAGGAAGTTAAATCAATTTGTGTTCATTTTTTAAAATTACTATGAAAGACTAGCAATAATTGCCTAAAACTTTATATCTAAACTGTATTTTTGAGAGTGGATGAATTTCGATTATTGTTTGTTCAAATTCAACAAAATGTTTTGCTATGAATTTTTGCCATGTAAAAAAATACAAGTTGTAAGAAATATAATTGTGGTTTGGTCTTTTTTATAAAATTTTTCACCTATAACTAAGTTTGCTTTATTTTTCACTTTAATTGTTTTTCAGGGGGTTCAGATATTGAGTACCTAGATTTTTATAAGCCAGTGGTGTGGTTCTGGATCCTGGTTGGGTTAGCTTACTTTGCAGCTGTCCTCAGCATGATTGGAGACTGGCTAAGAGTGATATCTAAAAAGACAAAGGAAGAGGTAAGAACATTTCAAAAGGGGAAGAAATACTACTTTTTAAAACCCTTGATTAGAAGTTAGATGTCCTTCTAGCTGTTTTTTCTCTTAAGGCATGGGTAAAAGTTGTTCATGTATGAAGCATATGCTGCAGCTCAAACTACAGCAAACTTTGTAGCAGTCTTGTCAAACACAGTAATTTTTCACATGGCTCTCTATAAAAATAGGTAAAATGTTTTGTTAAATTAAGTGTGTATGCACAATTGCACTTGACTTACAGGAAAAATTTCTCTAAAATAATTAATTATTTGGAATTCTGTAATGAAGTCTTTTTTTGAGGTAAGAATAATTCTGCTTTGACTGTTTCTGTATGGGATGCAGGTATATAAACAAAAATACTAAATCACTAAATAGCTATATTCAAGCTACCACTGACCATTTTGTACTTGCAAGAGAATGTTTCATATCATGCAAGGTATTGGTATGAATTATTTAAATACGCCTGAGTGTATTTAACCATAATATCTTCAGCAGCATGCATGGTTACTTGTAGGCAGGTGCATTGCTTTCAGTTCAAACAGATTTTTACTTGTAAATGTGTATTTATCATTTCAATGATGATACAATATATTACTTTCAATTTTGTCCTTTAAGAAAATGCCCTGGTTTTGAAAATGTTAGAGGTTAAATAAAATTTCTCCTGAATACAGCTAGCACAGTTCAGGTTTCACAAGAAATTTGAGAAATAAATTAATTTTGTTTTAAGCAACATATTATTTCCCTCTAATTTAACTTCAGTTCCTCTACATGCATCAGTTCATTCGTGTTACTCTAATATAGAGACTCTAATATTTTTTTTTTATGGAATGAATATTGGTTACTGTGCAGTGTCCTACTATTTATATTGTTTACAATTGTTTTCTTAGCTGTAGGGCACAGCGTCAATGCCTAGATGTAATCCTGGCGATCCCCAAGCTCCCGAAGACCTTACTATCCAGGGTAGCTTACTGCTATGTACTTCACTCAGTGCAGACCCTCGGGGGCCCTGCCCTGCCCAGAAGCGATGGTGACTGCAGGCAGGAGGGTGTGAGCTGGGCACTTGGGCAGGGTGAAGCATGCGGGATGGGCAGCCCTTTTCCATTACACTTGCAATGTCCATAGCTCTTGCTAGGTAGAGACAGCATTGTGGCAGGTCTGTTATGAGTACATGTTTAACAGGTGTTTCATAAATGCTGAGCTCTGAAGCGGAGGACAATGTTTATTTGACCAGCTTCACTTAGAGTATCGTTTCTTGCCCCTGTGCTGTAGATTTGAAAGGATATTTATAACTTTTCTTACACAACAAGCTTTACTGGTGTCCTTCACAGATATGGAACAGCAGGTATCTCACAAGTGTTCCCATTTCCAAGTTCAACAGTTTCCAGGATCACTGTGTATCCTCAATGGAAAAGCATTGAGGGCATCTTTAACACCCAACCTGCGTGACTTACACTGACTGCAGGAAATCCAACAGATGACATCAAAAGCTGCTAACCTGTATTGTTTTTCTTTATTTTGAACTTCAGAATTAGGTCTGTCTAGCCCACTATTCCCTGTGCAGTAGGGAAAAATGAAGAACTGGGCAAGTGCTCTCCTAGTGTCTAACTGTTCTCAACTTGGGGTATTTCCTAAAGTGCATTTAGTTTCCCTGGGTTAATTGTTGCTGGGTTCTTAAAGAAATATGTATTATGACTTGTGACTGGACAAAAATAATTTGTTCAGGCTGGATTTTTGCTGCATTACCTCAGACACTGGTGACACAGTTTAATTCCTCACACTACTTCCTAGAATTAATCTGATATTTAACCTCACTTTTCTCATATTCTTGTCCCCTATCCAGACAGTAAGATCTCTGGATAAGATGCTGTCTTGACTATATAATTGTACATAGCACACTGAGGGTCTAATCTTGTTTAGAGTGTCTCATTATCCATATTATAATAATGATTGTAATATATTAAGAATGCTTGAATTTTGTAATGTCTTCTTGTTATTTTAAATAAGCTATTTAAATCTTTTCTAAAATTAATCAGTATTGAAAGAAACACGACTTGAACAAACTCACGGATTTCTTTAACACATTAAATAAATTACTATTTTTATCGAGTAAAGCTCCATTTGCCAGGTTATGCAGCACAGTGCTATGCCAAACTTTCTTTTCTCAGGCACCAGGAATGTATACCCCATTTCATCTTTCCATTCTTTCTCACCTTTGTAGCCTAAACAAGCATATTCATTTTGTCTACAGAAAGGAAAACCTCATTCTTCAGATAAATCCAAATTCTCTTGGCTGATGCAGGTATTTGGAATTTGCTGTGTACAAGTGTCACATGTGGGTTAGGTTAGATTAAAGGTGGACATAACATAATTGGTACCGTTTGTTCAATTAATCATATCCCTGATGTTCTTCCCCCCACTTTTTAACCTATTGCTCAGGGATATCTGAGAAAATTCGTAACAGCATGAAAATGTTCTAGCAGTTTGAAAATCCTGCAGTTCTGAAAAACACAGAGAACAGTTTGAAAACTGAATTGTGGCACAGCACAAGTTGTGTGCTAGTTAGAAAACATGAAAAATTATTTCTGTATTCTACCCTACTGATAGTTTGTAGGAAGAAAGTTGTATAGAGATATATATCACATTTTGCTATAAAATTGACTGTGTTTGAAGAGAAGCATACAATGCTCACTTTACAAGAAGCACTTTATGATAAAAACTGCTGCTCTTGGCTCATCCTTACTCTCTGACTAGGAAAATTTGAGTGAAGAAGCTGAAGGAATTCAGTGGAAATGTAGTTATCAAGTCTCCTCTGTTCCAGCAGAAGCCAGAATACACTCAGAATTTCTTGTATTGTCTGTTTTTTCAATCAAACCGAAATTTACGGTGATATGTTCAAGCTTCTATGGATGCAGATTATAGCAGAGGAGCCTATCTGGAGTTCAAATAGTAGAAATGAGTGAAATAATAGAAAATCCTAGTTCTAAGCATGGTTTTTTTAACTGTCTCTTAAGGAAATATTCTGTCAGTCATGGAGTAAAGAGGTCATTATACGTACGACAGCCTTTGAAATTATATAATGTTATATACTGGAATCTACTGAGAGAGAGAGGCCATGATAAAATCTAAAGGACCATAATTAATTCACTCTGAAAACTTAAACAGTTTATTATATTTCCTAGGAAATAACAGACACTGCAAATTGTCTTTCACAAAACTGACTCGCTAAGGGTATCAACACCTACAAATAAACAAGATTTCACGTAGGATTTTTTTATCATACCTTTCATAAAAAAAAAAATAGTAGTAGCCTACCATGTTTCAGATACAGGAGGGAGCAGATCATTCAATACTGATTGGTTCGGTTGTTTTCAGCAGTCTGAGACCGAGGGTAGATATCAGCGAAATCTAGTGAATTGTACCAGAGTTCAGGATGAAGACAGCGGGGTTGCAAGGGTTGAAGACACCCCCCCCCCCCCCCCCCCCCGCCAATTTACTTCCCCTCAACAACCAAAACTAAATATCAGCTGGTTAATTTGATATCTGTTTTGATAGGCACTCATCATGATCTCCTTTTGCCTTTTCCTGTGTACTAAAATAAAAAATAGTTTAATGTAGCATATTTAGGGAGTATATTTTGGAAGGAGAGCTCCATAGTCTTAGGAAGTCAGCATGCTGATAATGCACATCACCTAATACCTATAGTGCTGTTCACATTTTAATTCGTGCAGTTGCATTTTTCTTAAAAGCAGTTTACATAAGACTGCGGTAATAATGCATTTCTCCGTTTCAACAAAATAAAGCATCTGTTTTTTTAGGATGCTACCATACCATATATAACCATATACAATTGGAACTGAGGCAAAAAAATTTGATGAGATATGCACTGATCCACAATAATACTTTATTTAGATATTAAAATCCAGCTAACCAGCATGTCTTGTCAGTTGCTCAGGTGGCTTTTGTCTCCTGAAATACACCTGAGAGTTTTGAACACATCAAACGGGGAGGGAAGTGAAAGACAAGTTGAGACAGAAGTGGGAGTTTTAGAAGGATAGATCTGCTGCTGGGAGCAGTTCATACAGTAAGATAGATGAAGTGTCAGAAAGTCACTGGAACATGCTGTGTGCTGTAATCTTAAGTAGGCGATCTGTCTCTGAAGCTCAGCTTCAGCTGTATGAGCTTGCCTTAAACTCCCTCCTCTTCATTATTCCCTATACTGTGATTACTCAGAGCACTTTTACAGTCTTCTGATTTTAGGCTCTTTGAAAGGTAAAATTTCAACAGGATTTTTTCCTTGCCATATTTTACCTCTGTATGCAGCAGTTTTTAAACTTCAGCCTTTTGAGCAAAAAAGCTTGCCCATCCAAGGATCTTAGTAATTTGGGCTATAAATTTAAAAATCTTGCTTGTAAAATGAAGTGCTTACATCTCTTGGTTTCACAATACTTTCTTTAGGCTCTAGTCCAGACTCCATTTGAATCAATGAAGATGACATTCATTTCCAGTGTAGATGACATCTGACCTAGTCACCTACATTCCCATTATAGTCAGTGGAAGGAAATTACTGTTTCTAGGATGACCCATTTGAGTTTTTCTGAAAGTATCTGCCATATGACTCTGGAAGAGCCTGTTGTCTTCATCGTGTATCAAGTGTCCAGGTCACTGTCTCATGTTAGACATCGGCTCAGTTTGGACAAGTGATTTTCATGCTGTGAATTATATGGATACAGCTCTAAAGACCAAGCCTAAAATTTCATAAGAATTAGCACATTATTATAATTATCACTTATTGAGGAAATTCAAGAGGCAATTGTTATCTTTGATATTTATAAACAAATTAAACAAATTTGACTCATCTGAATCGCCATTCAGTTTAATCTTCTTGGCACCAGTGGCAGAATTATCACTCATGTCTGTTTAACAAAATTAAGCTTTTCATGGTGATGTCATGGAGATTATTGCACTCCCTATAATATTTGCCAGCTTCTCATTTTACTAGCTTCAGGCTAAAGGTGTTCACCCAATGTATGGGTTCCAGCCTTAAGAGACCTTGAACCCATCTCTCATATCCCCTAAGGAGGGACCCTAAATGTAGGTTGTAAGCATGAAGATGAAAAAAATGAGTGGACTCAAGCGAGAAGCAGTTCTGCGAGGTTTTAGCGAGTGGAGTTGGCATACCAGGCAAACAGGTCTCGGAGGCTGTTCAGTGAAGGTGTGTGACCAAGGAGGAGGAAGTTCTTTCAGCGGCAGTGAGCTCAACTTGGCTCTTGTAGTTTTAAGAAACAAAATCTGTTCACTTAGGAATGAAAGTGATAAGAATAAGTCTTCAACCTGGTGATTAGAGACTTTTTACAAAGGTGTCAGCCAATTGCTGATCCAACGTGTATTGTTTTAAGTGAGATGGATCAGCTTCTGTTAAAGAAAACAACTGTTTGGGCTTTTCCTTTTCTTACAAAAATACCCACACCACCACTACCCATTTTAACCCATTTTTGTATCTCCTCAAGTTCCATGGGTAGGTCAGACTGAGTCGGTGGAAGTCTGTTCCTAGAAGGCACTGAATCAGAAATATTTGTGGCAGACCGTCATGGTGTGAAAGCAATTGTGTGTCGTCTTTTTGCACGGGGGGACATAAGTCTAGGATGCTCAATCAGGGGATCCTTGAATTGATGTAGGGAACTGATGTTACTTCTGTACATGTTATTAAAACATGTACTATTAGAAACCAGTCCCTAGATCTGTGGTTTAAACTTCTGAAAGAATGTAGAGACCTAAAAAAACCAGAAGAACCATCTGAAGGGAAGTCCACCTAGCACAAAGACTTTTTTTCCAGTGCATCCGAGATGTACAGAAAAGTGTATTTGAGAAAGAATTTCCACTTTCAAAAAGGTGGTTGTTTATTTCTATGATATGGGGAAAAATGAAAAATCTTTCCACAGTAAATACAGCTATAGGTCTCTGATGAAATTTGACTAGCAACAGGACAAGACAACCCAAAAATGAAAGATGCGAGTGCAGCCCCTTCATAACTTCTTTGAGTCTTGGAGATGCATAAAGAACAGTATTGTTGTAAGGAGAAGTAGAAATGGCTGACCTGGTTTTGAATGCAGTTTGATCTCGCCCTTTTCAAGAGGTGATGAGTGTAAGTTATCCTGGTGCCGTTCTCAGTCCTGCCCTAGCAACTGTCTGTAATGCTGAGTTTCTCTATCGATCACTCTTTTACAAATACACGATAGTACTAGGTGCAATATTGAATATGAAATAACATGTTCTTAGAGTCCCAGGGAAACTAATCTGCTCATGGTTTTTGACACTTTTTTTGAGATGTCTTTCCTCACAGCTTTGTGTACTTTGGACATGTGATGCCTGCTTAACTCATGATTCAACACACAGACAGGCACAAAGGTAACATCCACACTGGTATCATTTTGTTGTGGCTTATGTTCATATCACACCTCTTCGCTAGGCATATTAACACCCTCTAGAGACAGCTGTTTTACTACTGCATGTTAAGTACCAGGTCCTGAAGTGATGCTGGTGTGGTGCTGATGACAAGAGACGTGCTGCCTCAATACACTTCCATCTGCCTGCCGAGGGCACGGAGACTGCTGTCAGCACCTGGCCTGCTGGCCTCCATACCTGGTCCTGCTCTTCCATGGTGCTACCCCTGGCCTCACTGTGCTGACTCTGGGCGGTTTGGGGGAGATGGAAATGCCTCCAGTGTGGGTTGCATGAAACCAGGTAGTGATGGTGAGACCTATTGTATTTGCAAAAATACAACTGGAGCAAGTGACTTGTATTTCATAATCAGAGAGATTGACTAGAGAGCTCAGTTATAGCAGTAGCATTTCTTGGAGTTAACTACCCATGAAGATGCCCTGAATGTATGTTATCATGGCTTACAGTAGGAAATCTTGATTTTTGGAGACAAGACATAATTGGTCCTTTACGTTACTGTGGCAAATATATCTGTGATTTAACTCTATTGACACAGTGATATTTTATCTGGAATCTGTTCAGCCCACATCTTCATGATTAACATTCCTGGAAACTACTTTTTTTAAGCTAAACTCAGTGCGTGGATATTGTTAGGACAAGACGCCAAAACCTATTAGTAATACTGAGTGTGCAAGTATTTGATGGACGAGCCCCCAAAGCCAGTTCAGCAGAATACCCTTGCATTTTCAAGAACTTGTGTCGACAGTGAGGAAACTGCTTTGCAGTCATGGATTAAAAGGACTGAAGAAACTATGGAATACTTTTCTTTAGAAGGGGTGAATGCAGTTGCAATACCAGTGTTGAACAACCAAAGTGGAGCTTTAATATTTCACACAAATGTAGCTCCAGATACTGCCATTAGAAAGTTAAGGAAAAAACAGGTTTTACTGGGATTTGACACTGTAGTTACAATAATCATTCCTTACTCAGTACCAAGTCTTAATTGAAAGTCCTGTTTCCTGTTTTCTTTAGCTTATCTTTATAAGCTAAAAAAGTCCAATGAGTTTATGAAAGAGTAGTCTCTTTCCTGTGGGAGAAAGTTGAGACAGTCTTTCAACTGCCTGTGGCTTGGGTTTCATTATGCTTCTAGTATAGTTCTTAAAATGTTTGCTATTTCTGGCAGCAGCAAAGTCATTGGCTGTACAGTGCAGACAGAGAATACAGGCTGTTCTCCTGAATCACCTTAGGCTCAGCTGGTAGAGCTTTATGTAAACCTAAATAGTGTTTTGTGGTTAATACAGGTGGATGTCATTCACTCATCAGGTTGAAA
The DNA here is from genome assembly GCA_027574665.1 of Rhynochetos jubatus. Classification (NCBI taxonomy): domain Eukaryota; kingdom Metazoa; phylum Chordata; class Aves; order Eurypygiformes; family Rhynochetidae; genus Rhynochetos; species Rhynochetos jubatus. The sequence continues at coordinate 23,905,760 of CM050650.1, read as the reverse complement.
GCGGGGTTGGATGGCTCTCTGAGGTACATGAAACAACTAAATAGAACAGCTGACTTTGATAGGAAAATATCAGATCTTTTTTTAATCCTTGGAAGTTATTAATAAAGCAGAACATTGGGGACTGAGATAATCAGGCCAATAACGTCTGTACAGTATTGATGCGCAGACACACATGCAGCTCTATGCCAAGAGGTGTCTGATGGGCAATATTCAGTAATAGTTCTGAGGAGTTACCTGACATAGGAGTGTTCATATTTCCAGGAAAAGGAGGTAAAACAAATGTGGTGATTCTTAGTATATTTGGTTCTGGTTGTGTAGACATGGGGTTTTTTTTAACTTAGTAGGCTACTTGTTTGTATTTTGTTGAAACAGACCATGATAGAACAAAAGGGCCATTTCTGCATCTACCATCTGTCACATCTCCACAAAACATATTCCCACAGCTGTCGCCATAGATGTTCCTCCATAAAAAAATAATCAGAATTCATGGGCTCTCTGCATTCTCGTTGGAGAATGCGGTTTATTTCATCCAAGGCATCAGATGTGCTCGTGGAAGTTATGTGGGTGAAACCAAACAATCATTGCTCACCAGAATGAACTCACAAACATTACTTATTACAGGACTGAATAATCCAACTTTCAGTGGGAGAGCATTGTTCCCAAAACATTTCTGACCACCATGGCTACAAAAATACAACTGTCTATTTAATTTAAATGTTACTCCAGAAGATGGCAATTTCACAAAATAGAATCTTGTCCCCTCTAATACTTGCCTGAAAAACAGAGGGACATGTCAGAGAGTCCAAAAAAGAGATCACCTACTGCTTCATTTATGCCATTCAGTTTGAAATTAAAGTCTGCTAGCTTGAAGACCTGGTGTAGAAGAATTCTCTGCTACAGGGCTGAGGTCCTGATAGCATAGAATATAGAGGTTAAACACCTGGAAAGCTCAGCAGAGGTATCTCATCAGTGCCTGTTGTATTTCCATGTTGCATTTTGTTGCTGTTTTCCTTTACATTTAAAGACAAGTAGAGCAGTCTTCTAAACACCTGTCCACAGATTACAGCACAGTGAGGTTTGGGTACTTACTAATAATGTCATAATTACAGCAGATAATTGGGATGAGAATTTATTTAGTTGGACTATAAATGAGATTCCCTTAATGTACAGGAAATGCAGTCTTCAATAAAAATGTGTGTGAATCTTTCTGTCTTTTTCTCTTCTGCACTCCAGTCTTCTCTAGCCTATAGACAACTGAGGTAGTGATCACGGATTTGTGGCCAGCAGTATCTGGGGTTGCCCACAGCAGCAGGAAAGCGAGATAGCAGATAGACAAACCCTCCTACCTGTGCAGGGAATCAACCCACGAGCGTTGCATTGTTAAACCCATCAACCCATCAAAAGCCACCTGGACTTGTTCCTGTGTGATCTGCTGTAGGTGACCCTGCTCTGGCAGGGGGGTTGGACTAGATGATCTCTAGAGGTCCCTTCCAACCCCTAACACCCTGTGAATCTGTGTGCAAACCCTCTCTGTACCTACTTTTCTTTTAGATTTTGATTTTTAAGTGGGGCTTTGAGAACCATTTCTGCAACTGCTGGATGAGTTTCTGGAAAGCTAAGACAAAATGTTATGTACTCTACTCTCCTGCCTGGATAATGTGACATGTACATGCTCTTTCTAGTTTTGTCGGAGTAGCGTGTCATGGAGAGGTTAATTAGGTGTGTTATTTTTAAACAACAGAAAAAGTACATTGGAGAGGAAAAATGAAGCTGCGAAACTTTGGAGAATGCATTAGGGATAAATGTTAGAAATTACATACTAAGGAACATCTAGAGCATTAAAAATTTCTGTAAGGAAGGCCCCCCTCCCCCCCCCCCCCCCCCCCTAAAATGCAGATGGATGGATACCTCCAGCCCATCTACTTGGTCTTTAATTCTTTTCTTTTCTTTTTTTTTATTTGCGATAGCACAGCCGTTGTAAAACATATGAGCCCTGTATGCCAAAGGAAAAAACATAAATATATCTAGGAAAGAAAAAGCTACACAAATATTGAGTTTTATTTATTTATTTATTTTCTTGCATAGCATTTACAATGTTACTTTTTTTTTTTTTTCCTTATTTGATACTTTGAGGTTTAGCTCCTCTTAAATGTATCTTAACTTTCATGTCCTATATCTGAGTTCCATCCAAGCAGGATATCTTTCTTCTCACTCTGTAAGTAGAAGTTGATTAACTGGTTATACTGTAATGTTGGGATTTTTCAAGAATCTCCCTGAGAGGAGCAAAACTAAGGTGAAGTTAAGTTAGACGAGTATTCATTTTGGTCTATTTAAGGACAACCTGAATTAGGCTTGGTTTTTTTCTGTTAGACCACAGAAGTGACTTAATTCAAAGTACAGATTACTCATGTAAAGGTTGTGGCTACATGGGTTGTACTGCTCAGACCCCACCTAATAGGGTGACTGATCTTCCTGCATGGTTTTATTTGTATAATTATTAGAATATCTGTTGTGACCAGAGTGTCCAGAAAGATCTCCAAATTCTTAAGTATAAGGTGTTAGGATAAATGTACTGAAGAGTGAAGTAGGCACATCAATATCTTCAAATGTTTTGGTTTTGCCTTTTTTATTATTTCTTTCTTTTAACAGGAGTGTCCCCTTGGACATATTTACCTGCTGGGTTACGCTGTTGGTCTCTGTCCAAGCATAGAGCTCAGCTAGACAGTGAGAAAGCTAAAACATGGTGACAATGAAAATGAACAGTGTGTTTTGTTCTCACTAGTGATGTTGGCTGAGAGCCAGTTTTAGGTCATTATTATTAATTTAGATGGGTTTTGGCAGAATAGTTGAAGGAGTGGTTGCTCAGTGTGCTTTTTTTTTTTTTTTTTTTAGTTCTGTCAAATTCGGTATGCCTGACCTTATACTGGTGATAATGTATGTACACTGCTTGGGAACTGTTTGGTCTTTCAGGAAGTTCATGCAATATTTTCTTGAGTTAAAGTTAAAAACAAACAGACAAACCCCTCAAAAAGTCAAAAGTGACTTTGACAAGAATGAGTAGACATTGTTCAGAGGCTATTCCTCATTGTATCCTAATAGAGTAAACGTGACATTTCCACCACAGGTAGACAGACACCTTAACATAGATATTTAGAGGTGGAACTAGAGATGACTGGTGGTAGTTTAGGCATCCTCATAGGGCTGTCAGATATGATGCAGAATGTATGCAGTGCCAAGGCCCCTCTGCAGTGGTAGCTGGTGGCCAGGCAGCCTGTGCTGGGCAAGGAGTTGAGTCAACACTGTTTACTTGATAGAAAAGTATCTAGTTTTTAGTGGTGAAGTGTGCTGTGTGGAATATTTAGTTGCGTTGTCATTACGATGTTTCTCGAGAATTATCACAGAGCCCTGTATTCCCTGGACTCACAAGGCTGTAGGGCATTGCTTCATAAATACCTAACGAAGTTACTAGATGTTGATCTTCACAGTACAATGTTAATAGGTTGGAGTTGATACTCTTTGTGGAATGCGTCTTGCAGTCTAATTTGGATTTCTATGTCCGGGAAGTCAGTCCTGGAGCTGGGCGAGGGCCTGTGTCCCCATGACTGGTGGCATTTCTGTTCCCTGAAGGTTAGAAGTGAGCAGCATCACCAGATTAATGCCGCTTATTGTATGGCTGAGTCAGGTGCTGTCACTGTGACATGTTTTTCCTAGTAGTTTTGAAATATTTTGTGTCGCTCAGCCTTATGTAAAGTACTTAGTTGTCAATAATTTGTGACTAAGAGGCCTTGTCCTCATGTCACATTGCCCCCAACTGTGACAGCTGCAGAGTCTACAGGGCTGTGTGCTGTAATGAGGCATGAGAATTTGAGAAAAGTAAACAATTGTTACAGTAGGTAGGTATGTTAAGATTTTTTTTTTTTCCAGCAGCAAAGGCAACTGGCATTTCAATCACTTTGCATAAGACATTTTGTGGCTGCCAGCCCCCAGATGAAGAGGAGCTGTAATGCAGCATGATAAAATGTCATACCCTAAGGAGAGAAAGAACCTGAATATATACAGAAATGTCCCTTTGGATAAAGGAGGGATCAAATTTTAAGAGCAAGTTTCTTATGTACACTGACAGTGAAAATCTGCACATTTCTTTTCCTATAACCTTTTGTGCTTGAGTCCGTAAGTACTGTGGAATTAAGAGTTGTATTCTGAAGACATTTTTGAGTGCATTTCGGTTCACACAAAAGCCAGGGGCTGAAAGCAGTAATTTGGGACACGCATAGTTCACACAGCACTGAACTCCTGGTTTCTCATGCTGCGCCAATTACCTCTGTTTTACTACTAATGCATTTCAATTCTGCATAGCAATAGCACTGCATTTTTTCAATTTTTTTCTATGATTTCAATATAAAACTGAAATTGTGCCAAGAAGCGTCATAGCTCTGGTCTATGGGATGGTAGGATTGAGTCCACCATGTTCATGTTCCACATCACCTTAATTGGAACGTGAGCCTACCTCCAAAGGCATATTTAATGACATTCTTCATAAAGAAGCTGCATAAACTTGCTTCCCAAAAGAAATCTAATTAGAAATTAGTAATGAGATATCCAAACAACTACAATTTTAAAATTCTCTTGAATAACTTCCATGCACAAGAATTAAAATATAGCAGCTTGCCCCGTGCAAGACCGGTCCATCACCAGCGTACGGGGATGTGGACTGGCAAGGGAATCCTGAGCAAATCCTAGGAGTTATGTAGGCTTGTTTTCGTCAGAAGCACAGCCAGCTGGTTTTGCTTTGCTGGGAAGACATGAGAGAAGTGGGAACTGAAACTACAGGTAAAAGGAAGGTTAAAAAGCACATGAGGAGACAGTTCAAGGTGCTTGTAGCTTCCAGTAGGTTGCCAGGACAATTTTAAAACTACCAATCTGATAACATCCCTTGAAGGTGAACACATGCAATGCCAGAGATGTGTGCTTGAGCAAAATAACTGGTCTGGCGAATGCTCACACAGCCTGTGAGGCCTACAAATGTGTAGGGTAAAATAGGAACCCCTGTACTGGCTCTTTGCTCCCCTGGACAGAAGCATGCTCCAGAATCTGAGCAGCCTCCCTTTAGTAAAGCTCTGGAGAAGGACAAAGCTGCCCCAGGGTGTGGACTGATACTGCTTATCATATTTTTATTACTTGTTTACTACAAATAAAAATATTGTAGCAACTGAAATGTTTCAGCATTACAGATTTCATTATTTTCAGATCTGTGTCTGATCCTAATTGCACAATTTAAATACTAATAATCATTCATCTGGGTGAGTCCTCTGTGTATTACAGATAATAATCCTTGGTTTAGAAAATATACATAATGGGTCCACATTAGTCATGTGTGTAATACACTGAAGCTGAGACAAATGTAATAAAATGACCCCTGGGTAAAGAAATCTTTTTAGTTTGTTTCTGGAGGGGGAAAGTTTCCCTTAAACCCTGTCACTCCTGTATGTGATGATTATTTTTTACCTTAATTATATTCCTGTTTTCCACTGCACTGCAAGGCATGAATAAGCCTGTGGCCACTTTTCTCTGATGGATTACCTGCTACGTTTCTCTGTGTTAAATTTTTTTTATTTCCATACTCACCAAGTCTGAGCTTGCTTGCCAATGACTGAAATTCTGGACTGAGCAGTACCAATTAGACTAATTTATTTAAGTGGGTTAATTCTTCTGAAATGCTTTTTTTTTTTTTTTGGAGTTATATTCATCAGCAGTCTATCGTCCCTGTGTTATACATTCCAACTATTAAACAGCCTACAGAGCAGAGATTTAAAGGGAAACAATCTATTTCTTTTGCAGTTATAATGAGATAATCTTAAAAGGCACCTCTTTTAATTACTCACGTAACTTATTTAATATTGTTACAGTGGTTTGGTTGAAATACAAGAGCAAAAATATAAATAGCATAAAAATTGCAAGGCCATGGTTCACCTCAGACTAATTTTTGGGTGAGCTGCTTGGGCTACCTCATGCCATACCTGAGGAAAAATAAGGATAATTTGGGATTCTGTGCCAGCAGCTGCCTTCCTCCCCCTCCTCAGCCCTACCCTCAGAACGTGGGTTCATGGGATGCTTCAGCTCCCCTAGTACTGCAACCCTGAAATGGTGGAAAGAAATCAGAAACAATAAAAATTATGGTAGTTTATAGCAAAAGTGGATCAGACTTCGCCATTAAGGCCGTCAAAATATAGATGCATACAGTTAGAGCACAGGAACTGAGCAGGCAGCAGGGATGAACATACATTAGTGAGATGGCAGTGACGATACAAGTGAGAACCTTGCAGCCAACCTGGCTGGAGATTTGGGCATGGCAGGGGAAATACCTCCCTCCAGCTCTGTGGTAACAGTACAGCAGTGGTGACTGGCAGGCTGTTTTTCCTTCGGGTGTGGTCCGAAGGAGCTCCTGGAGTCCCGCTCTGCAATTGTCTCCATGCTGCTGTTGCGTACGTCGCTGTGGCAAGTCAGGGTGGCGAGCAGGCATGTTGCTGACATGACCGAAACTGCTGCTGTGCTGACGCTACGTGTAAGCAAGGACAAAAAAGACGTGACAAGCAGCTGATGTTTTCCTTTAAAAAAGCTTTTCTGTCTAAATTTAGAAAATTCTTTGCCAAGTCTCCCAGGGATCTTTCCAGAGACAGTAGAAGTGCTCATAAATAACCCTGCACCCTGGTAACAATGCACACCACAGCCTGGATGGCTGGGATTTCAACATCCCCTGACCAGCTGGGTACTGCGCAGCTGTCAGGGCTCTGCAGATTCCCTATGTTGTTGACTGCCTATAATTAAAGAAAATTTAGCAGGAAAGATTTGTATTGTGTTTTTAGAATCATCGTTACTCTTACCTAGTGCAATGTTTCTTCTTGTTTACTTTCTATCAATAAAAGAGTAAGCCTGCAGCATGAATAATCAGTGTCTAAGCCCCCGGCCCCATAATGCCCCCTTTTTTTCCTCATTTTTGCCACAGGTAGGGGAATTCAGAGCCCATGCCGCGGAGTGGACTGCCAACGTCACTGCAGAATTCAAAGAAACACGCAGGCGCCTGAGCGTGGAGATCTATGACAAGTTCCAGCGGGCTACCTCTATCAAAAGGAAGCTGTCTGCAGAACTCGCTGTCAACCACAATCAAGACCTGACTCCTTGCAAGAGAACCCTGTCAGTCAACCATCTCACCAGTGAGAAGGACATCTTGCCAGCTCTGACAAAGACGGACAGCATTTACATGAATGGTTTGACACCACACTGTGCAGCAGAAGAGATAGCCGTTATTGAAAATATTAAGTAGCTATGACTTTGGTTCCCAGACCGTGAGAAGCTCGTGGCTTAGACTAGCCATATACCATTTTTTTTTTTTTTTTGTTCTCCACCCTGTCAATGCTAATAACATTTTATATGTGTGCATGAGTTCCACAGAAACTACAGTCCAGAGTTACCATCGCATCTCTTCAAAGACACAAAGACGAATGGCACTTCTGTTATCGAAAGATGCTGGAACAAGCAACGTCTTCTGCCTTTATCTGCCCAGACTGTTTTTCACTTCTCCTAATGTGCCATATGGCCTCAAGAATGAATCAATCACACTTGTTTATGGTAACAATGTAGCTTTGAGGGATCAGTCCTTAAAATTTCAGGGTCTACCTTACTGAGCCTAGGAACGGACCATTTCTGGACTACAACACATTTGTAAATGGCAAGAAATTCTTATGCAGCCTTTTACCTAAGAAATTTTTGTCAGTGCCTTATCTTTTGAAGAACCAGAACCTCTACAGTTCCTGTATGATTTTTTTGTTTGGTTGGTTTTTTGCATGAGAAGTGTATTTCATTTGAGCTTTCATTTTCCTCAAAATGATGGTGTTTTAAAGGTGTCTGTCGTGAAGATACCAACCAGCACGAATGAATGCCAAAACTCAACGATCATCAGATGATGTTCTTAGCTCTAAATTTAAAGGCACTGCAGTTCCAAAAGTTGCAAACATGTCCCCCAGAAGCATTTTGTTTTACTCAGGTCCAGCTGATACTTGTTCACACTGACTTGTAGAATTTGCAGACCCTCTTTGGGTCGTATTTTTTCAAGCAGTGTTCAGCAGTTGTTTTCTTTCCTCTGCGTCAGATGTACCAAAAAAAAAAAAATCTGCAGCTTATCTATCACTTAGTTATTTGGTAGATGGCAAAAGCAAATAAAAATTACTATTTTGATGAGAGGCAGGAGAGGTTCTAATTGCTGTATTCTAATAACCACATCCAGAAAACAATGCAGAAAAATACAGTGATTTTTAATACGCATAAAACTTCTGCCACATATTTGCTCTATGAGAAGGATTCTTAACTTCCTCTTTAAGTCAAGTCACACCAGACGCCATATGATATTTTACCCAGGAATCCTGCTGGAGTGCTTTCCTGAATGTCACGCTGTACAGTGGCTGCCTGTGCCAGAGCTGTGACTATCGTGGGAATGCAATTGAAACTGGCATCACTGTGACTTTCTACATTTCAAACAGAGATGGCTCTGAATATAAGTGCAGGCATGAGGAGCAGCTGATAAATAGCACAATCTGAATACCGATGATTGTTCAGACAGGATAGGCTGACGAGAAGCGGATCTAAACCAGACTATGGGTTTTCTTTATTGGTTTTAAGAAAACACATTCACTTTGTTTTCGTATCTTCTGTTTTGCTTATACGTGTACATGAGATTCAGAAGAAATGCAGGACGGAATGGATAATTTTGCATTTTTTTTTTCTTATGTTAGTCTATTGTAACCTGGCTGTACATAAAATGAATAGAACAGGCCTGAAAGAATAATTTAGGCTCTGTGTAAATTAAAAAAGAACAGGACTTTGCTGATTGGGCATGATTCAAGTGGCAAATCTTACAGCATCTCTGACCATTAGATAACATGCAAGACATGAATGTTAATGTTTTTTGGATGCTTAGCTTGTTTTCTAATAAATATAAGTTAATATGTAAATTCAGACAGTTCAGTGTAAATATCAGTCAATTAACATTTGCAGAGAGTATGCTTTTAAAACTAAGGAAGTTCCATGACACAGCACCGAGAAATGCTCTTATAACAAAGACCCTTGTCTCCCCAGCACAGTGTTCTGAATGTCCACATGGCAAGGATTCGTCTTGCCATGTATAAACTGTGAATTGTAATGAAAAATAAAAGTTTTTAATTAAAATAAGCTTTTCTGAATCTCCTGCTTGCTACAACTGGAATGCTAAGAAATAATTTGTGAAACTGATTTTTGTGCTTTCATTGGTTACAGAGTATAGCAGTTTGCCACCTGCTTTAATTTAAGCTGGTTTAGCAATAAAGGCTTGACTCACCCAGCACGGAATTTTTTTTTTTTCCCTTGATATTAAAAATAATGTTCTTTGCTGTACCTTAAGTTGTGTTTCTTGCTGTTTTGTGTCAAAAACTTGGAAGCTGGAGTTTCTTCTGCTGTGTGCTACAGAGCTGATGGTAATTGCTCCTTTTTGGCACTGAGGGAGGTGTGGGGTTCTCTGACCTGCTGCCATGCCACGTCTCCCATGCTGGTGGTGATCTGCAGAAGTGTGTGAAGCAGCTCTAAGGCCAGTAGCTTTTTCACCCCAGAGCAGTCATTTCTACAATGAATACTTTACAATGGACTCTTTAATTAGTCCTTGGCTGAGGGAGCGATAGCCCGCAACTGTGTGGTGGTAAGTGGACTGTTCTACATCGTCCCAATCTGATTTGCGTGGGATGTGTCTTAGTGTCTTTTGGATCTGATTTGAGAAAGGGACTGGTAATGTTTAAGACTTATTATCTTTGACACTCAGAGATGTGATATCTTGGTTTAAACCCTTGGATCATTCTAACCAGTTTGTTTCCATTTACCCAACCTACGGGGGTGAGTGTCTGTGTGGTTTCTTTAATTTTAAAGGAGCTTTTGGTCATCTTGAGGTCTGCTGAAAAAAGTAGGTTGTTTTGAGATGCTGTGACAATGTTTGAGATATTAGTATGGATATTTGTTAAATCCATTCCTCATTTATTTACCTTGATTTTGTATATGATCTCTGGGAAAAGAACCTCTGTTAATTTATATATATAAGATACTGTTTCTTTTCTCACTTTTGTAACAGATCTAAATTATCCTACCTTATCAAAATAAATTAGACTAGATTTGCCTGTTTGGAACAAAGCATAAACAAATAAAACTCTTTATTTGTAAATGTAATAACTGAGGAAGAAGTAAAGATGCAACAGTCCAGATGGTAGCAGTAGGTAGAGTTATCATGATCCAAATGTGTCTAGTACTATTAATGTTATTTGAAATTTTTTCCTCCCTTTCCACTTACAGTGATAAATCACAAATGCTGTGGGTAGCAAAGTGCATTGGTAAAACTTGATGAACTCCATAAAGGTTTTTCCTTTTATTCTTGTAAGAGCAGACTTTTGTATTAAAAAACATCTATCTGTCTTGCTGCTGGAAGTTTTGCATAGCTCACTTTTCCCTTCCAAATATGGAGCTACAAAAGCATGAATTAGGACCTAATGAAAATCCATGTGTAACCTCCTTCCTCACACACACGGAGACGTTTTCATAGTTAGGATGCTTAAACAAGTTTATGAAAATAGTATTTTGGTTTGGTAGAGGGTTGTTTTCTCTTGTACTGCCAAAAAAATACTATTAAAAAGAAGACATTGGCAAAACATTTTGGATGTGAGACAAGTTCTAGTAAAGTATTTGCAAAGGTACATGTGCCACCTAAAAAAAGAAATTATTTCTCAGTGCTAGAGGAAGCATTACTTCAATAAAAATTACCTGAAATCTGTTAAGTAGCTAATCTGTGTAGTTTGCTGTTGTCTATCATAATCCTGCCTTTTTTTGTATTCTCTGGGGTACTACATCTGCTAAAGTGCCCAAAGTGAGTGCCTAAAGTGTCTATGTTGGTCAAAGCCTCGATTTTTGGATAGACCAACATGGTGGCCGGGAGATTCTTGAGTTGCAGAGAATTTGTTCCATGTCCTGTTCTTTGGGTACCAGAGGCAGAGCTTGCTTTGGCATCCCCTCCACATTCTGTAGCTCCAGGATACCTGTCCTCCTTTTCCCAATATTTAGGCAGCCTTAAGGTGTTACCATCTGAGCTGTGAACAGTCTGGAAGGGTCAATGCCAGAAGCTCACTAAATCTCATGAATATCCTGGCTGTGCTTTCCTCTCTTCCCTGCTTCCTGAATTTTTTTTTTTTTTGATACAATAGGATGAAAGCTGGAGGGTACCATGGAAACCCACAGAAGTGCTAAACCTCTAAAGGGATCACCCTTGAACTGGAATGGACCTTCCTTAGGTCACTAAGCAAACCTGTAAGACCTGGAGAGCAGATGGGAGAAAAATCTGGTCTGTATGTTTGTTTCAAATTCTTGCTCCTCCAGTGTTACTTCTACACCAATGGACTCTAAATAGGAATACAACACACCCCATGGAAGAAGAAATGGAAGGCTGCCCTACTTTGTCAACTCTACGTGCTCATTGCAAATCTACATACGTATATAATTTTATTTCCTGGGAAGGAAATTTTCTTGTCAGGGGAAGTACATACAGTGTCGAAATACAGCAGTAATATTTCTAATAATAAATTGCTGTCATACAGTCATGTGGTAATTACCTTTTTTTTCCTACCTTGCAGTAGTATTTGAAAGGATTTTATATACTAAGAAAAATATACATTTTACATGAATTTGTCCAGAGTTAATTATTTTGTCACAGAAACATGAACAGGATTTTTTTGTTTGTGTTGCCCTGCAGATTTAAATGAACAACATAACGTTACTGCGAACAGTATTCCTCTTGGTGAAAAAACTGAGAAGATTCTGATTTATTCTTATTAGAAATAAAAAGCTGTTGAGCTACATAGAGATATTAAAAATGTTAGCTCTTCTATTTGAATGAGCATTCTCTGATTTGCCAATTTATTGTTACAATTGTAAAGAGCCTCTGTAAGAATCCGTTGTGTTAGGTTTATTGTACTTAAGCAAGAACATTTCACTTTCAGGCCATTGCTTACCATGCTTTCACAAACTTTCAGAGGAATATGTTGAATAATTTTATAAACAGGTACATTACTTACTGTAGAACAATATCATTTTACCCTTTATACATAACAGCTGATACAGTAGCTTATCCAGCTTTTTATTCTGGAACCAGATATATTTGTGCCTTCAATATGCATTGACGTTGTTGTATAATCTTAAATTGACTGAAAAGCAAACTTTGGTACATTGAATCTTGCTTCATGTTAATTCAGTGATTTGACAATATAGCTCACCTTAAAATCAGTGTCTTAGAAAACCAGTGGGCTTCAATTTTCTATGAATTAAAGCAGTCTATCTACACTGACGATATAATAAATAATATACCATTTATTGCCTGTTTTAGTTATTTCTGGATGTTTAGCTGGTTTTCTAATCTAGATGCTATAGACAGATAATTACAGAGAAAGCAACTCATCTTTCTGTTTTGTAATTAAAACAATGTGATGTGACTTTTGATATTAGAGTTCTTTGTGACTAAAACTGGGATAATATGTTGGTTTCGGTCTCCACTGTTAATATTTATTAATAGGAATACTCATTAAACACTCTGAGTGCACTGCTTTCTTCAGGGAGTGTTAGAAGGGTGTTTATATAGACATCTTTAGTATGACTTTGACGAATGTATGTCCTCGGTGAGAAACTCCTTAAGAAGGATTTACTTTATTTACTTTATTATGCCAAAGAAAGGCATATAATAGAGATCCTGTCGGGGAATGCACTATTTGTCATTAGAAATAAATAACAATATTCTCCAGAAGATAAAAAGCAGCCTGAAATGACTTCTTAAATAGTAGTTTAGTGATAGATTCTTTTCTTTTTCTTTTTTTTTATTAATCTTTTTTTAATTGCACTAATAATTTGATCCTTCGAAACAGGGGAGGTCAGAGAAGTTTTTCTGACGAGATAAATCTTTCACAGTAAGTGTATTTGAGTCTTTAGTTCAGGGGAGACAGAGACTAACTGCAGGATGACTAGAAATGTTGAATCTATTTGTTAAAAATTCTCTCCTGGGAACATGAGAGAATACATTCCTAAACTGTTGATTCTGACTTTTATACCAGTCACAAATCTGTTTCTGCTTTGTATGGATTTTTCATTTTCTCCAAAGATTATAGTATTCAGTATTCATGCGCTCAAGCATGCTAAACTAGAGTGATGGAAAGCTGTTCCTAAAGTTTTTCTCCAAGGTCACTGTTTTGTCCAAAGGGACCCTGTATTTCCTTCCAAGCTCCTGACATGCCCAACCCAACAGCGATACCCAGGTAATAAAGTTCATAGTCTGGAAGGGGCAAATACAGGATGTGCCTGCACAAGGTAGAGCGCATCACCACAGAGGACAATCACCTCATTCAAGTTCACTAGGTTGGGCAGTAAACATCATCAAGAGAGGTTCTGCTTTAACTAGCACAGCCACACTTAGCATACCCTTCTCTGTAATTTATGGAGCTTTTAGCATAATTTGTTACCTTTGCTTGTTCTATAGCAGAAGAAAGGGAATTTTACAGATTTAAAGGCACTGTATTGCACATTTGGACAGAATAATAGCCCAAGAGTCACAGTCGAGGCCCTTCTGAACTACAGAGTGAAAAGTCATAAAGCCTGAATGCTTTTTTAATAGACAATACCGTAGTGGTTTGTAGCAAAAAATGAGGATAAAAAATTAGGCTCCGCTGTGAGAAGTGGAAGTGGGAGTAATATGTCATGTACTATTGTGTGCTTTCTAAAGTGGAGGTGGTGCAGGCACAAAGACCTTTTCATTTCTCAGTGTCCTTAGAGACTGTCAGAAGAGAGTCAGGATGTAGCCTGCATTATATCAATGTACCCTTGCTCTTTTGCATTGCTTTTGCAAGTTCTGAAGGTGCCCCAGCTATAAATGCATTACACTGTTCTGGGTGCTCCTTGGCTAGCGATGATGGGATAGTTTGGAAAGGAAGAAACTTCTCTTGCTCGTACTGCACAGGTGGAGTAAGAAGAGATGGGTTTGGATTTGTAGGACAGGAGCAGCCTTTGGGAATAGGCACTCCACAGCTGAATGCTAGATGAAATTTGTTTTTTTCCAGTATTGAAGCCCTTAAAACATTGTTAGACGTAGAGAAAGGGTTTTGAAAAAATGGGTTCCTATTTTCTCTATCAAGACCAGAGCAGAGGCTCCAGGGTTTGGGTTTTTATCACTCCAGCTGCATGCTGCTTCTGAGCTTGGCCTGTTTTTTGATAAGCAAGTCTTTAGTCCATATTAGCCCTAGGAGTGGCTTCTACTGCTGTGGACTGAAAATATAATAAAACTGTTCCTTGAAAATTAATAAAGAGAAAATTCCTCTAAATTCTGGCTGCTGGTTGGTGATCATGGAAACCACGTTTAGAACTGAAGTTGTTATTGTCTGCACAGAAGGGCTGCATTTGCACAGCAGTTTAACTCTGTGAACCTCAGTAAAGTTGTTCCGTACTTGCTGTCCTTTAACAGTGCCTATTACTCCCAGAGTAAAAGATTGCAATGAAAAGTATGTAGAGCCCTTAACTACAGAGCACACCATAAATGCTTTTCCATCCTTTTCATTACCAATCCAGAGCCAGTTACTCCGTACAGAAAAACAGAATGCAGAAATGTTAACTAGCCATGAAGATAAGTCTTCCTTTCATTCTTTTTTCTCATTTCTGTTTATGTCTGTAGGCTATAGTTAAATGGTTTCACGCATTTTAATGTTTTCTTAGTGCCATCCTGCATAACAGATGTAATTCATTGAATCAAATTTTTGTGCTGCGCGCCTCTGGTTTGCACATTTCTGGTTCTATTAGAAATTAATAAAACAAGCTAATAATGCAGGTGGAAAGGGCTATTTATGAAAAAATACTTAAGAAATGGTAAAGATGGACTAAGCTGCTGATTAGTCCTTTCCCAAATAACATGCCAGCAATTTTGAAAACCATATGTTGCTGCAAAGATTGTGGCGTGACATGATGTATGACGAGGACAACGTGCTCAGGTGCAGACCTCCATGGGTTCCCATTTCCCACAGTGCCTAAGACAGCTGTTGGAATTGCATGCAACCAAAATAAAGCTGTTTTCCTATCTCTTCCAGCTTGTCTGACTGACAGTTTGGGAATTTTGCAGCAAAAAGAACTTTAAAGTCAGTTGGAAGAACAGAAAGATGGGGATACTGACCTGAAGGGATCTGGGGGCAGCTGTGGTGATTACATCAGGTTCTCAAGTGCTTTTTACTTCCTCCACCCATGCTATTTGGGAGCTGTGCAAGAGAAGCAGCTTGACAATTGAAGCGCTATCTCATCACTGCAGATATAGAGCTTGGGTTTGAAACCGTCTGTGAGCCTCCACTAAATCTGATCCTATCTGAGATAAATAAAGTGAAAATGAATTGAAAGTAGCAATGGCAGTTCTTGGGTTAGTAATTATCTCAGGAGCTTTTGATGGTCAGTCTGTATTTGAGCTATATCTGAAGCAAGTGATCCTTAATGCAAATCCAAAGCATTATGAACCAGGGTACCCTGAACTCAGATTCTTTATATCTGACTTTGTATTCCTCTGACATTCTACAGATGGTGATACAAGTCAGAACTAAAAATCATTGGCCTGAAAAATCATTACAAACAAAAGCAGTTCAGCAAAATTCCTTCTTTCCTCAGTATTCCCCACCAATGTCACACATCCACCACTATGATATTGCCCCTTCCTTCCTGCCTCCCTCCCTCCCTCCCTCCCTCCCTCCCCTTTTTTCAATGTCAAATACACTGTCACTAAAGGGATGTCCTTCCATCTGGGCAGATTATCAAGCCATAGTCTCATTCTTGTATCTCTTTGACTAACTCTGTCCCCCAGTCTCCTCCAGGTGTAGGGTAAAAGAGGACAGTTTCTACCCAAAGGAACTAAAATATTGGTCAAGAAAATAAGAATACAATGTTTGCTGAGATAATTTCAATGTTGAGTGCCTCTCTAGGCTTCTAAAGTTGGGTTGAAGTGTGTTGTTGAAGTGCCTTTCCAACCATTTGTTTGATCCTGTTCTTAAAATTATGTTTTTGTCTAGTTTCTGAATCGGACCAACCACAACAACAAATAAATCAACAACAAAAAGGTATTTTCTTGAAGCTTCTTCTCATTTGCCTGTACAGTTGAACCTCACATATAAATATCACCACTGCTTTTGTTCCAATAACCCACAGGGTAACATTGTCTTTAGAAAAAAGTAGGAGAGTGAGAACATTGCAGGAAAGG
This sequence comes from Rhynochetos jubatus, assembly GCA_027574665.1. NCBI lineage: Eukaryota > Metazoa > Chordata > Aves > Eurypygiformes > Rhynochetidae > Rhynochetos > Rhynochetos jubatus. The sequence continues at coordinate 23,889,439 of CM050650.1, read as the reverse complement.
GTTTGCTGCAAATCAACCAGAAGCCTTAGTATTTGCAAAAGAACAATTTATGCAGTGAGTGGGAGCGTAATACAAGTGCAATTAACTGTAATGATTTTGCTAACATGCCTGAATGTTCATTCAACTTAGCACTTGAAGCTACAAAATCCAGTCGTTTTCAAGTCTGTTGGGGTCTGCAGCCACCTAAACTCCCTGACAGTGTTGCTGAGTGGCAGAAGGGCAGGAAGCTGCTGTGGGAATCGTACAGCTGATCCTAGGGTGATGAGGTGCACTGAACTAGAGCCACTTATGGCTGGCCTAAACTATGCAACTTAGGCTCCCTTCAGACCTCTTCTGCGTGCCCTTCAATGGAAAGATGCATCCTATGTACTGGAGTGACAAACACTGACTCAAGCTGGAAGCAGAATAGTCACATCACTGTGGCACCTCAAGTCAAGCTTTTGGGAGGTTTTTTGGTGTTCAGTAACTTTCCAGCTCAGCGATTTTGCTTTCTGAGCAAGTGCTGGTCTGTGTGCTTGACACCATGTGCGCTGATCTGCATGGAGGGGAGGGAAGAGCTACCTCAGCGGTCCCTTTCCTTTGACATTCCCCATTCTGCAGAGCAGCCAAACCTTCTGAAGCTGCTTTTTCCACCCAAGAGTGCACCTGTACCATCTTTGTAAGTCTCAGTTTATTCCATATGTAAGAGGACAGATAGGCTGACAGATGAGGTTATAACTGGTTTTTATTTGTGGTTGATTTTGTAATAAATCAAGCTAGGAAGAAGAAGCAGATGAAGAAGAGAAACTCAGCTTCATCTTCATCCTTTTGCAATGTCACTGCTCAGGTTTTCTGAAGATCTTGTTACAGCCTTCAAGCCACTAGAAGAGAACAAAGGTCATGGTATCACTTGTCCAAAAGGAAAAAATAGTACCAAAAACCCACCAAAAGGACACTTTGTAATGCCATCTTTATGCATGTAAGGTCCATAAAGGAAAGGGCACAATATGTCTAAATTTTGATTTGAAAATCACATGGAGATGACAACACAAAAGATGAGGCTAGAATATCATGTGGTGGGATTGATCCATTTTGTCTTGCCCCATTTTTGAGTGACCTCCACGCACCTGAATTCTTGCTACGTCTAAAAGTGCCTATCAACTGCTGGTTTGGGGTTTTTTTTGGTAGGATAAAATACTGAGTTGATTAACATGCATTAGAATAACTTCTAGCTCTCACTTTTATTATATTACAGAACATTTTCCTTCTAATTCATAAGCCCTCCAGTTTAAAAGATCAGGCTTGACATAAAAATATCTGAAATGACAGAAAATGAGAAGAAGAGACAGAGACCTCTGATCAAATGAGGGAATGCTAAGCTTTTCAGCTAACATGAAAGGCTAATTACTGAGGTGGTACTTAATAATTGATGCCTTCATTCAGTATAGCTCTGAGATTTAGGTCCAATAAAGAATTTATGTACCTAAAAATAGTCAATACAGAACCTAATTTTCCAGCATTTGGTCCCCAGATAGGGAACCAGAACCCTGTGCATGTTATTGAGGCCCTAGAGCAACAAAGCAGCCGAGGAAATGTCACAGATCACCGGCGAAGGGCTAAGGTGCCTGCCCTCAGCCTGCCCACAGCCAGCTGTGCTGGATGTGACTCTGCTAATGATGCAGAATGTCGCTGGGGGGAAACGAGGAGCAGCTGAGCTCTCTTCTGCCATCTAACAGAAAGCACCAGGGTTTGCCAACACATAACGTAGTTTCCTTCAGGTCCCCATTGAATCCTCATGTATAGATCCAGTTTAAAAAACAGAAATGCTGAAAATAGAGGTAAGTGTTATTTTCAAGATTTCTCTGAGGATGCTGAGACATGCTTCTTCCCAGCCCTTGATCTAATGTGTTACTGAGGTTTTTTTCCTCCCAAAGCACCTAGCAGGACCTTTTACTGTGCAGTCAGAGAAAGCTGAAGTGGGTTTTGCTACTGCCCCTTTTTACACAATAGCTCTTACCCAGTGGCTCTCTGGGAGATTTAATTTCTTTAGCTGGAGAGGATGAGGTCATGTACCCATGAAGGGCAGCTGAACTGTGGGGCAATAGGTCAGGCTATCAAGGGTTTTATTTCTCCACCCTGAAACTGAAGTAGTGTGTGGCAAATCATGGTGGTGAGGAGGCAAAAGCCCTGCAGCTCAGGTGCAAGCTAGTTACTCCTACACAGCTGAGCCCTACTGCTGACCCACTGTCCACATAAAGCAAGGTGATGGAGAGTAAACAACTCTAGGGACAGAGGTTGGCAGCTATCTTGATGAGTCTCTAGCCTAGGACAGGTCCCTGGGTACTAGCCTAAGGAGTAAAGCTGCTTCTGCAAAATAGCCTAATTCAAAAAATCTAGAGCTTTGGGATTGAAGGTTTTGATCCAAGTCTTCTGATAAAACATGGTGGTTTACCTTGCAGCAGGGTGTGGTTGGAGCCTCATCAGCCTCCACCACTGAAAACTGTGGTGGTGGAGATGCTGTCAGGTGGTGGAGATGCTGTCAGGTGGTGGAGATGCTGTCAGGTGGTGGAGATGCTGTCAGGTGGTGGAGATGCTGTCAGGTGGTGGAGATGCTGTCAGGTGGTGGAGATGCTGTCAGGTGGTGGAGATGCTGTCAGGTGGTGGAGATGCTGTCAGGTGGTGGAGATGCTGTCAGGTGGTGGAGATGCTGTCAGGTGGTGGAGATGCTGTCAGGTGGTGGAGATGCTGTCAGGTGGTGGAGATGCTGTCAGGTGGTGGAGATGCTGTCAGGTGGTGGAGATGCTGTCAGGTGGTGGAGATGCTGTCAGGTGGTAAGGCCTTTTGAGTTAATGGGCTGTGTGGAGAACCTGTGCCTGCACAGGGCAGTGGTACCAGGCTGAAGATTTGAAACTTCCTTGGGTTGTGGGTTAAAACAGAGGAGGAGGGTAATGTGGTCACTTGTTTCCACTTTAAGGGGGTATTGAGCCCAGACTGTGTTGGAGAAGGGGATTGAAGGGCTATCTTGACTATTAGTGTTTTGGGTATTTTGGTTTTTCTTCTTTAAAAATGACGGGTGAAGGTTTGCTGCTGATGTGCTTTCCACTGAGACTGTCTGGGACTAGAGGGATTGTAGGTCCGTGTATGTGGCTGCTAAGGAGAGGAGCTTGTCCAGAGGTCAACTCAGTCCAGATGGGGAATCAAGGAAGGGGAAAGTTATGCTGTTACACGATTAAAGAAACTAATGTTTTCTAATACACCATGTCGCTTCTTTTCTCTCAACCTAGAAGAGAATTTTGTTAGGTCTTGTACTTAAGCCAAGATAATGATGCCTGCTATAGAAAATATTATGACTGGTGATAGCAAGTTGATATTCTTCCTACAGTTGTGGAATTCTGTAGAGCTGTAGGAAATGTCCCAATGTTGTTAAGTAAGCAGGATGGTAAAAAATCCAGCAGCAACCATGCTGCAGAGAGAGAAATCAAGCAAGAGCAGCACATTAGTCAAATGCATAAGAGGAAAGATACCGTGCTGTGCAAAATCAGATGAGCTGCTGGTTTCACTGCTGCACATTTATGTTGATAGTTCACTGAATTGTCAAGTTTACTGCTGGAGGTTACTTAATGAATATGGGGCTTTGCCAGAAATAACTAAAAGGACAAAACAAATATCAGGGTGTGCAAGTGACTTTCAGAACAGGAAAGAAGAACAGAAGGAAGGACATTTCATGCAAGCTAGCTTTTCCTTAAATTCCCTTTTTGTCCCTTGATTTTCTATTCTCTTTTTTCTTTGATCCAAATTCATCTGTACTGATGCAGCATGAAGAATGATAACTAAAAATACATTCCCTGTCTTATCTGTGTGTTTCTTTTTTCCTCTTTTGTTTCATGTTTTTTTCTTTAGGGGGGTTGTTTTGGTAAGGTTATTTTTTGGTGTGGTTGTTTTTTTTGTTTTGTTCTTTAATAAAGCAAAGTTTAGGGCTGTCAGGTGATTTTGTCTGATTGGGAATTGCTAAATAGGGTTTTGAAAAAAGTTGCACTAGTTTTAGGTATACAGCAACAACACTGAAACAATTCAGGGAAGATAATCACAACCAACTGAAAAATCACTTGACTTTGTGATTCTGTCTCTTAAAAAATCTGCAAGGCTGCTACTTTGGTCCTAATTACCAAATGTGTAGGTTTAGCATTTAAGACCTCCCCTCAAACAACTGTTGTTTATCACTTTGTTGTTGTTTATCACTGTGTTGACTTAATCACTTGGTTCAGTCTTGCATCCCTGTGCGAGAGGCTGTTCTCTCTTCTCTTCCCACTCAGAGCATTCAAGTTCTTGCCATTCACATTTGCACGAAGGCTCCTGTCCTGGCTTTGCACTGACTGCCTAATGATGATGGCACCAAGCTACGGTAATAGGCCACAGAAAGCCATGTGCAGGAGACCATAGCATCTGGAATCAAAGGTTTTTGGATAGTTACCCAGAGATGTCAGCTGAGGTACTGTGGGCAAATAGAGTTAGACATGTTTTATTTACTCTTCCTGCAGAGAAATGGATTAAAAAGCAAACATTGCTAGGTTCTGGTTTGCATCTGCCAGATGCTCGTGTGCTTGATTATAATACCTCCCTTTATATTAGCCTGCCTCACCCTGTTTCCACTCCGGTGCTCTCTTTGTACCAACTACACCGTAGTTGTTGCTTTGGGAGCTGCGAATGCCCCTCTCTAGCCCAAGGCAGATCTCTCAGTGGGTTACTGAGCTTATCCACCTTCATCCCCGGCACGAGCTGAGGTAGCTGAGTTGTGGGACTGTGCTTGGAGAGGCTGTGAATTGCTCGTGTGCGTTACCAACTGGTTAACTTCAAATTTAGGTCAACGAGTAAAATATTTCTGGGGTCACTCTTTGATTGTCTGACCGTGTTCTTATCTCTAGCTGCAGAGATTTGTAAGAAATATTAAATTTGGCATGAATGAAATATGAATTGAAACGTGTCTATGAAAGCACTGGAAGAAGCATCAGCCCAAGGGTTAAAAGGATGCTGCTGTCAGGTCACTCTGCCCAGAAGTAAAACTGTGAAATATGTTTTTTTTAATGTCAAGACCACAGCACAGGTGACCCCTTGGAGGCATATAGCATTCTTTTTTAATGTTAGCCCAACAATAAAACAAGATTTTTCCCCCCCTACTCCTTTTTTTTTTTTTTTTTTCCTCTCCTTTTTTCTTATCAGAAAAATGAATAAACAGCAACTTTTGCTGGGTTTTGTGGCATGGGTGCTGTGCCCTCATTCAGAGAGGACCATTCCAGGGCAGATGTAAGATGCTTGGCTGCACCACTGAGCCACTGTCACATGCCAAATCTCTTCTGCCTGTCAGCAAAGGCTTCTCAAACTAGACTTTTCAGCAGCAATATACAACTCCTCTAAAAGTATTTATTAATTTCACAGTTGTGTAAACCCTTCTGTTAATTTTGGAAGAGTTGAGGATTTTTTTTCTACTCTACAGTTTGGATCACTGGTCTTGTTCTGTAATCCTTCTTCAATACATTTCTTATTCTTATGTAATACTTATATAGTAGCCTTAATATACAGTCAAACCACTGCAAACAGGATTTAAAAATTTAATTAGGATTGTTTAGAGAAGGAGATGCAGAGTTGCACTCTGTGAAGAAATTAAATTGTATGTTAATTCTGTCCTGCAACAAAGACCCAAGGAAATTCCACCTCCAGCTCTCTTTGATACATGCAAGGCTGTTTTTCCACTCCCTGCCCCCGTATGAGATAGATATACCTTTTAGGCTATGTGGTCATATAGGGCTTTGTTGTGGTGTTCCCTGAATTTAATTCCTGCATATTACTTGCATACCCTTATTGGCAACAGGGTCTGGTTAAACAATCAAAACTGAATTTTGGAAATTGGTGATACTGACAGGTAATATCTTTCTTAGTATTGCCTTTTGCTTGGAATCACTCTATCACTAAAAAGTGGAAGTGTAATAGCAGACAAACATGTATGTTACACAACATGCTTGCATAGTTTATTTTCAAACTGTGCTTTAGTCTCAGTACTAATGAAGGAAAAAAGGTGTGCAGAGAACTTTAAGGCTTTATTTTTGTAACACCCGTGCTCTTTTCCCCTGACTTTTGATTATTTGTGAGGTTGTTATCGTCTTGGGGGATAAAAATAAACCAGTGTTCAGGCCAGCTCTGAAGAGCGTTAGCACATCAAAGATAAAGTATATTGTCGAGAGGAGAGGACAAAAGAAGAAACATCACCAGCACAATGGCCATATGGTCTCTATAATAGTACAGCTCCAAAAGGAACTACAGCTGTTTTAAACGTATCTGCTGTAGACAAACACTAATGTTAACTAGAAATTAATGTAACTGAACCACTGAAAGAGTGTAATTGTAGTTTAATATAACAAATGCAACAATATGATAATGGGCCAGGATTTGAAAGAACCATTAGATTTTCAGCAAACAGCCAGTCTCCATAAATGTAGCTTTATGCAGTTTTGTTTCCACCAATAGCAAAGAAGGTATTAATGAATGAAATTATTGAAGCATCCCATAAACAACGTCCTCTTTCATCTGTTTGCTTTCTAAACTATAATAAAATTATTCTTTATTTGTATAACCTGAAGCTTGGAAAAAATTTCATCCAAATCTTAGTGACTCTCCTAAACTCTGGAGTAATTATCCTGTTAAACTCACTACAAGTAAAAATAAAAACTGCAAACCTACCCAGCCTGCTGCTATCCTGGCACGCTGAGTCTGGTTTCCAGGTTTTATTTTTATTAGCTTAGGCAAGCAAATTGGTAGGAATTAAATGTGAGATCAGTTACATACTGCATTTCTGGGTATACAAAAATGTCGATAAAATCTATTACGGATTGTGTGGATCAAGTGTCATTAGGTGCCAGACATCTTTCACATCTCTGAGCTTTACATCAGGCTTTTGGCAATGCCTTTGAGAAATCTATACCTTCGTTTGGAGCTACCTTTATGTTAACCAGTACCAGAAGGGGACTCTCTTGAAAAGAGGCAGTCCATTCACATATAAGTCATGCCTTTATTCACCCACTTTCCTCAAAATGAAATGGCATGTGAACACTTGAATGGTATGCTAATTGAAATACCCGGTCGTTTGATCCTGCCACTATAGGCTAGATAAAATGAAGCCTAAACTAAGGTTAAAAATGATAACTTCTTTCAGGAGCAGAATCAAGAGAAAGAGAAGAATCATGTGAAAATATGTAGATATCCTGGTCAATTATTTTATGGGGCAAAATCTGGGCTCCATTAAATTTGATTGGCCTCCAGATCTCATTTATAGATGTGCTACCTAGTCACATCTAGAAAAGGGAACAACTCTGTTCACGTGATTCCACAGCCATATCAAGTAACTGAAGATCCAGCTAAACCTCACTGCGCTCTCTAATTTTCTAGGACCCATTTTCTAGAAACAAAGAAATCTTTCTAAACGCAGAAATACTACACAGAAATTTAGCTCTTGCACTATTCTTTTCAAAGCATTGCTCACGCCTTTTTATTAACAGAGTCATGCAAAAAAGGGGAAGTCTTACAGTACAACTATTCTGAAGATGCCAGACACTTCAGGCAAAAGGTTTTATAACTTTGAAACAGTCATCAAAATGTATCTTAATGGTGTGATTGACAGTAAATTGAGTGTCTCTCTTGCTCGGTTGTTTACTTACTATTAAGTAAGAGTAGGTCCTCAAGACAAAAAAAGACAAAGACATTGGTGTTCGGGAATAGCAGTACCATTCCATGATTTACTACTGTCCAGGGTGCTTTGAAAATGCAAGAAATTATTATTATTATTATTATTATTATTATTATTATTATTATTAGGTTTATATTGGGTGTCCAAGATCTATTGGTGTTGGGAGAAGATGGAGTTGGAATTTGGAATGTACTGGAATTAATAATTAATGCAGATTTGTTCAGAATTGTTTGTTTCTGTATTTTGTGAGGGATAGGACAACATGGAAAGCTTCCAGTGCTGCTGTCTGTGCTGTTCTTGCCCTCTGGATGAAAAGAGGCTTTTCATCTCTCTGGCTGTTAGGGTACCAAAGCTACAGATGTTGTTCAAACCTGCTTCTTCTTTTTGAATCTTCAACTCACTCTACCAAGGGCTGATAATGTGAATGTATAACTATGCCTGATCTGGAAGGTAGTCCAGATGTCTGGTAGCATTGGAATCATGGTTCCCACACTTCTGAATGTAGCCAGGCTGACTATGCTTAAAATCCTGTTTCTCTTTGCAAAACCTGACTTTGTACAAAACAACATAAAAGGTCTTGCAATAGAAAATAAATTCTGTTTTCAAACAACACAAAGTATTTTTGTTTCTGTTTTAACAATTGCTACTCCTTAGGATTCTTTCACAGTCCTATCTTAAAATGGGCAGTGTCCCGGTCATTCATAGCAGCATTTTGTTTACTGTTGATGTAGCGAAGCATCTCAGTCATCAACAACCCTTTTTTGTTTATAACACAAGTGTCTTTTTGTAATTTGGTCCCAGCCAGCCAAACTTGTCTTAACTGAAAATCATGCTAAGGTGGCAATGGGGTTTTGCTGTTGACTGTTTTAGCTTTTATATTTTGGTGATTAATGTCAAGATATTATCCTTTGAACCAAAGAGTTAGAAGTTCAGCTGAGTGTATGTACTTTTCTCTGGAGCGTGTATGGCATGTCTGTTTTAATCAAGGAAAAAACCCAGCACATATATAGTTCTTCAGATAGTTTGAGAGTGTTCATGCCTGAGTTTTGTGATGGGTTGTTTTTGGGTTTTTTGGGGGGTTTTGTTTGTTTGTTTCTTTGTTGTTGATTTGGGATATTTTCCCTACCAATTAAAAAAAAAAAAAAAAAGACATTTGGCAAACATATTTCTGTTTTTATTGAGATGGGGATTAATTTGCTGCCTCCTAATAATCATCTCTGACTAAACTCAGGAACTTTATGTTGATGTCATTTGATTTACTAAGTCAGTGCCTGATTCTGCTTGTAATTTAGCTGCAGGGACAAGCAGTGCCATTTAACTTGTGATTTTTTTTTTTATAGTTGGTAATCTTAAGAGCTGGACTCTCTAAGGATATATGCAGGGGTTTACTTCAAGCTTTGAAGTTTAATTTAATTAATGTGCACATAACTCTCAAGTGGGTATCAACAATTGTCAAGGAATGACTTTTTTCTGTTGGCTTTTGTAAGTAGCCAATAGAATAACCTGTATTTGTTTGTTAAAAAATGCCCTGGAGATACTTAAGGGGGAAAAAAAAGAAGAGAGGATACATTTCAACCAAAATAGGTATTCTCTCTTTTTTTTTCTTCCTTAAGTGAGAAAATATTCTATTCACCTTGCAAAGAAAGAAAATATTTACAGTCATTTTTGGAGTGTTAGATGAACAAAGCCTTCCATACCTGAGCTCTATAACACTGATTTAGGTTTTAGCTCTTGCTAGAAATAATTTTAAGCAAGTATACTTTTTGCTGCTTATTTCTGAAAATTTAAGTTTACTTACTGGAAGTTGTGTGTCATGCAAATTGTATTCTGAATCACAAATTTGTGATATAAAATTAGAAAACAGACACATAAAGTCAAACAATCTGCTCATGTCAGTTTTCAGAGGAAGATGAAGAATGCCCAACGTGCAAGTGTCCCACCAGGTTAGAAATTAGAGTTCTTTTGACATCCGAGTAGCTATTGCACTTCAAAAAGTCTTTCTCACCATTGCACTATTTCACTTATCCTGCCCTAAAAGTTAGCATATGGTACAAAAGCATAAGCTATGACTTGTGTTTCTGCAGATGTGCTCACCAGTTACATGCCGCAGTCATGTAGGGGGGTGAGTCACGTAAATCGACTGCTGATTCAGGGGTTTCCCTAAGGACTTCTGTATGTTGCACTGTAAATGAAGAGCAAGTTTCTGGTAGCAATAAGCTGTGTGCATTAAGGTGACATTTGTGTGCTGTGGACCTCATCTAAGGAACTGTGACATGACATGGGGCTTTCCTTTCAGGTGTGTGTCTGGAGATAGTTGTTTTCCAGCAATTTACTAATGTTAGACCAAGGTTTATCTAAGAGCAAATGAGGCTACAGTAATAATCTTAAATGGAAGTCATCCAAAAAATGAAGTTTCTGAAGCTTTATTGTGTATTTTTGGGTAAGGAATATAACAGTAAGGCTTGTGCTCCCCTTAAAGGGAAGATGGTCTGAGACAAAGTGGGGAAAAATGTTCTTGGAAAGATGCTGCTGGTTATTGGGTGAATAACTGTTGTATCAGGTACAGTTCACCTTTTATCTGCACTCATCTGAAAGTTGGTTGTTCAGGTTTTCTTTTTATCTGCTGGAGAGGAAAGACATTTTGAACTATTCACCCAATTGGCTTGGGTACAAACTTCAGCTAAACCCTTCCATGTTACAACACATTTTATTTTTACAGTGCCATATATACAACATGCAACACATTAGCATTTCATTCTATATGTAATGCATGTATGAATAAAATGCAATACAATCTACTTCGATTAAGAGGAGAAGAATTCTCCCCCTTCATCAGTTAAAACTGCTATCCTTTACAAGGTAGGAATTGGGAATAAAAAGACATCATGCTTTTGTTAAATAGGTAACCTACCTGACTGTAAATAACCTGTCCGGCTTCGAATTTAAATTCTCTCAAATGATAAAAGTATACAAATACTATATTTTGTTTCAGATTTAGCTCTAGAACTCTCTTTGAAATCCAGAACAATTTTCAAAACTATATGACTGCTTCTAATTAAAGCATTTTCTTCTTATGGTGCCTGGGTTGTTGCTGATAGCTTGTGTGGGTTTTTTTGTTTGTTTGTTTGTTTTTTTCTAAAGTAGTATTTCTTGAGATTCTTCAGTGAAGACCATTTAATCGAGTTAGTTATTTCCCCTGTGGAATTGCCAAAAAATCCCCTAAAGAATTTGCTAGCTTAGTTGCTGACAACTCATTTGCAAACTAGTATGCCTAGCTCCGTTGCTAGTAAGTCTCTCGCAGAGTCAACGGTAACTTCTGCTAACTAATTAATGTGATGTGAAAAACTAAACACACAATGATATGAAAGGTATAAATAACGCTGCAGGACTCAGCACATCATCCCTCTCCCTTATATATACTACCTTATTCTTCTATAATTAAGGACAGACTTAATCAAAGGCATTCTGAGCTTGCCTTTTATACCATATCAGCTATGAATGTGCAACTCTCCAGGGTTTCATGGGATTGCTGTCTTCCACGTTTTTCAGTCCTTGTTTTAATTTTTTTTTTTTTGAGTTTTGCTGTGAATCAGTCAAGATCAAAACATGAGAATACCACCAGCATAACCCCCCCACCTTTGCTTGATGGTAACTAAAACTTTTTATTACTTTTCTTTTCTAACCCTGAAAAGAAAGAATGATGGAGGAGGGTTAATTATTTCTGAAAGCTGACTTCTTCTTTAAAACGTATTTACAGAATTTTCCTCCTGCATATCTGAAGAGATTTTACAGACAGTAGTGATATTATCCTTAGGGGTAAAAAGTTAAGGTGCAATTTCAAGCAACCCTCTTAAACATTTTTACTAGAAAAGAATCATTAATAATTTTCCTCTTTCTACCATATGCAGAGGTGAAGAGGAAGGTCCCCTGTAGCAGATGTGCTTCAGTTATTCTACATGAAATTAAAAGTTTCCTCCTCAAAGAACAGCTATCCTTAAGAGAATAATTCTTACCATTCAGTTGCCATTTCTTCTGTCAGTAGCGGCTATACCTGTGTAGCTGTTGTCCATCCCAAAGACTGGAATCAGATAGGTAGTGACTGTATACTTTGAAATGACTGATTGGAAACACTCAATGTTTTGATGCACAAGGATAAGAATCAAAGGATATGTATTTGGGGGAGTATTTTTTCGAAATTATTTTTAATTAAGATAAGGAACACTGCTGAAGTGATGATTCCTGAAATAAATGGCTGTAAGAACTGTAGCTCGGAAGTGTCCTTGGTTTTTTTTTCTCTGCAGCTTCATTACCGCAATGCTCAGAGGATCTGTACATCTGTAATGTTAGAAGTCCATGGTGGTTCCTGGTCAGCTATGTCTTTGTTGGTGAAAATGCCAATAATAGCTTTTAAATTGGTTTAAATGGTACAAAATAAGAACCTGAGTTTTGTGGGTGAAACACCTCTTCTTCAAAGTCCTAGCAACTGCAAATGCTGAGTTTTCAGCTATTATAGCTATAAAATGTGAAGTCTCTGAGTCTGAACTGCTATGCTTATACTGTCTTCTGGGGTGGAGCAGGGGAAGGTAGGAAGATAAATAAATATGCTTGGAAAGGTATGAACTTAGATAAAGCTTTCCACAAAACCAGTTTTCCTATGTTTCTTTTTCAATGCACATCTACATGATAAGTCATGTAGTCATGGTAAAAGTTAACTTAAGAAGTCTTCAAACTCCACAAAGACTTCACTACTCTGGAAATAATAGTACACGAAGCGGTTGTGAAGGGCCAGAGCATGCTCAGCTTTGTTTTCAGCCTAATGCATGTACAAGCTCTTCAACAGGAAGAACTATGCATGGTGTCTGTACCCTTGGTAAGATTTTCAGACATTGTAGCTGTCAAGGTCCAGCAAGTCTCTACTAATTAACTGCAAATAAATGATTCTCCAAGGTGCCTCTAATAGGATCTCAGGAGTCTGATTGCTTGACATAAAATCCATGAAGTGATTAGGGTTTTGCAAAGTCGTAAGTAATCAAAATTAGGGTCTTAGAAAAGTTCCCTGCTGTCTTCCACTATAAACGCTAAAGCTATGCAATTCCATGAGCAACCTGGGCTCGGAGTCTTGTAAAAAGTGTGCATGGTGTTAAAGACCCTGAAAATAAATAGTTTGAAGAAGCTGAAATATATAATTCTCTGAGAGGGCATGTGTTTGTTTTATTTATTTATTTTAGTTAAGCCTCACTTGAGGAATGGCCAGTATTTTGTTTCAGTGGTAAATTCTCCTTTAAAATATCGAGCCATGAAGGATCCTGAATATTTTGCTACACAATGCCTCAAAGTGAAGGATGTCTCACAGTTCTCAATTCAACAAAATGTATCAAAAAAAAAAAAAAAAAAAAGGCACAGAAGCAGGTTGAGTGGGATTAACGGTGAGAGTGGTCACTCTGCCTAGGTACAGGAGGTGACAAATCAATGGGATGTCACTGGGTGAGCTCAGGGAGATCATTTTGTGCTCCACCAATTTTTTTCTCTACTCACCATAGATGACAGCAGCAGTGGCTGGTGCTGGGGGGTGGAGAAAGCCTTGCTGCTGAGCTGTGTTAGAGTTATTGCCTTCCAAAGAAGATGTCTGATTTGTTCAGGGCATACCTCATCTTTGAGCAGTATGTAAGGGCGTGGATGGAGAGCAGAACTCAGATTCTCCCTTTGTATCAAGTTGCACTTCATTCAGCATTGATGTGTGAAACACTGGCTGTGAGCTACTGTTTGAAGGCATTGTTGTATCCTGTGTATTTTGCATTATATTTAAAACAATAATAGTACATCATAGTAACTGATATATTATTTAAATTACAAGTTAAAGCAAAGTTACTTCCAAGCACATGTGCTATTTCTTCCCAGCTACTAATGCTCACAGCTAGGAAAATACTTTTTTTTGCACATGTAGAAGGAAAACATAACTGACTCTAATACTCTCTGGCTGAATGTGGGAAAGGTTATACCTTTTAGCTGAAAGAGAATTGATTACTTGGGGCTACAGCAATGATCATTAAAAAAATAATCATATGTTCACATTCTTGGCCCTTTGTGTTGTATTTTATAGGGGAGGGATGTTTGCAGAGTGTTTGCTGTAGACTAGAGCATTTAGATATTTCATACAGAGTCTTGGCAGGCAGTCATTGCATCAGCCTTGCTGTTACTCTGACCATATGGGTATGGAGCCCGACCATCCAGAGCCCCAAGCTGGTGTGATTCCCATTCACTGTATTGCCTTGGGAGTCAAGGCTGCCCATTCCTCATGGAGTTTTTCTGTGTGCTGTGGTGGGTTTTTTTTGTTTTGTTTTTAAATACAAACAATATTATTGTTTAAATGCAAACAATATTGCTCTTCAAACAATAAACTGTCTTAAGTGGAAAAGCACAGAAGTAAAGGCATGAGTGCTTCATGTAGTCCTAAATGTTTAAATATTTAAGCTCCCTCATGTGTGTCCTCTCCTAAATTAATGTTGTCTGTGAAGTTCAAGCTTAGAGACCTCATCTCTGATATTAGACCAGTGTTACCAGCTGGGACAACAGTGACTTCAGAAGTAGCCAGTTTGGTCCCTTGGTGTAATGGTGTAATTTGTAAATTGGGGTGTGTGTGTGTGTGTGTGTGTGTGTGCAGAATCCCGCACCTTCTTTCTTAACTGTTTTTTCTGATGTGCTAAAAAGATGAGCGGAAAACATCAAAAACGTCTTTAACTAGGAAAAGGGAAAGATTTAACTTCATCTCCGATGGAGCCAGTGAGCTGAGGAAAAAAGTGCAGAGTATGTTTTTATAACTTTTATAATATTTAGAAGTGTGTGACTGCTCTATTGACGTCAGCTGGCAGGGCAGGATGGCATTCTTCCAGAGGACTTGTATTTTTCCTCATTAGCAAGGAAGGGCTATCAACCTATTTTTCGATATTATGTCTAATTGAAGCCGCAACTTCTGCACCATGTTTTCATTTCCAGCTACTTGAAAGGATCAAGGACAAACTAAAGGGCCTCATGTGACTTGCAGAACATTAAAGCTCATAACCTCTGGGACTGATTTTAGAACTTGATAGGGTTTGGTGTGGGTTTTTTTCTCTCCAAATATCTTAATACTTTACAGAAAAGTGTTTCAGGACCCAAGCTGATGAGCCACGTCTCCTTTTATTTTCTTTTGGGTTTTCTTCTGATCAAAGTATCTCAGCAGACTCTCTTTGATGTCTCCCTAGCTCTAGCTGTATCATAAGCTGACACAGTAAAAAGGAAAAAAGCATTTGGGGGTGGGGAGGAAATAATTTCCAAACAAGATGATTTTTCACTCAAGCGACTAAGAAGCACACGGAGCAAAGGCTTATACAATCAGTGTTGTTTTGATTCCATGATCAGCCTTCACGGAATGGAGCACTTAACTAAGATATTTTTTTCTTTATTCCTGCTGGCTTTTCTTCTGGAGGTTCTTGTACACCACCTCTCAGAGCCGCCCCTTGCACTGACCGTAGAAAGCCTGCTTATTCCACCCCAGACAAGACTTAAACAAGCGTGAAGCCTATTGTGAGTTAGAGGAAAATCAGGCCAAGTGTGTTTATATTGAGAGTTGTTAATAACAACAGCATCTCTTGGCTTTTGTGAAGCACATGTCAGGCAAGGAATGCAAAGTGCTTTTAAACCAGGCATTAATTAAGGCTGACAACCTCCACCCTCTTCCCTTGCCATGAAGTTTGTAATGAGCCAGGAATGTTGACTGACTCTTCATCTCCCTTCCCAGATGGTAACCTGTCCTCCAAACGGTGTGGTGGGTGTGCCAGGGCAGAGCAAGGGAGGAGATGGGATCTTTCCATCTGCGTGAGGATGGCGCAATCCCACCCCAGAAGCGACTTCTGGCACCAAAAGTCTTACGCAGCCTGATGGGCAAACTGGCTTTGGGGGAAGCACATCTGAAGCATGTTTTGACTTGTCCCTAGAAACAGCTGATGTTCCTTAAAAGTTAGAGTTGGGACTCACACAGTCATCCCATGGCGGGAAAAGACAGATCGCTCAAAAGGTAATTGGGGCATGGTGACATGAATGGCAGCTACTCTTCCCCGCTAGATTTCACCATTCTGTTGTTTCGTCTAGTGACAGAAAATCTCTGAGATAAGCCAGTTAACAAAAAAAAAAAAAAAAAAAAATCCCTTTTGGACCAGAATTGCTTTCTCCCTTGTCTCAGCCTTTAGAAACTGGTTTCTTCACAGCTCCAGGAGAAAGCAGAGGCAGGCCTGCTCCACCTGTGCTCTTACAGGAGCAGAATTAAGGTGGTAACTTCTTAAAACTGGATCCACTAGCACCAGGTATTTCATGTAATTGCAGCCTTAGCATACTAAGCAGAGTTGTGGGTAATTCTTGTGATGGTAAGAAGTAAAACTACTTTCCAAAAACAGTAATAAAGGGAGACTTTGCATTGCATCCCAATGCAAATGAATTTTTCCTGTTCTCACTTAGGTTAATGATTGGCTTTATTATTGGTTGTAAGGTATCACTTCTGGCCAATGTTTTTGTGGCATACTGGAATGTATTTGGCAATACAACAGTGAGAAATGTTTGCTTCAAAGCACTAATAGAGCTGAAAACCGTTCATGCTATTTACTGTACCTGCTTTCTGTAACTGTGGAGGGAACTTTGGTCATGCATGCGTGGAGAAAAGTGCAGCAGCTGCTTTGTCTAAGTTGCGTGTTGATGCAGGCACTGTTAATGTGGTGTTGTAGTCTTTGGTACAATATTGGGATGAAATTATTCCATCGACTGCAGCAGGCTTTGAATTGAACTGAGATTTCACACACTGACCTAAGAACTCTTCTTTCCCCCACGCACACATCCAGATGTCTTTATGTGGACCTGTGCCTTCCCTTGAGCTGTGTGGGCTAGCTCGACCAGATGACAAATCCAGCAGAAAACTACGTGCTGCTTTTGCTAAATCTTTTTTTTTTTTTTTTCCTGAATTTGTAAGCTGAACTGACCTCTGAGTAGGGCCTAAAGAAACTGTATTTTGATACATAAACAAAGTTAGAGAGGAACTGCTCATTTGTTTACCAAACAGAGGGCCCTTTGAGGTATGCTGGCATTTATCAAAGTGTTTTCAGTTTTGTACGTTTCCAGTTATTTCACTTTTTCACATTGCTCCTGTTAGACTGCCTCTTCTTTACTCATCAGCTGCTCCTTCATATAAATCAGTCTGTTGAGAATATGTAATTTAAAACCTGTTTTGGAAGCTTGCCCACTGAAGCTTCAGCACATGAAGGGTGTTAAGTCTCTCAACCAGTAGATAATTTTCTGGAAGATCACTTTTAAACACTTTAAGTTTTAAACATGAAAGTTAAAGTTACTTTGTAAGGAGTAAGTAAAAATATTTGCCTAGACAGAAATTCAAGTGCCTGGATTAATTGTCTTAAACCCTTTGGTAGGAAGTATTACTGAATTGAGAAAGTTTGTGAAGTGTGGTATGGGAATATAAAATACGCTCAATTAGACTTCATCTTAGTCAAGAAGTTCTCTGCTAAATAGCTTTGTAAATATTTTGACTAGAGCAGTCAGCCACAGCACAAACGCCTCCTTTTTTTTTTCCCCATGCCGTGACTGTAAACAATAATATGCCACAATTCCTGGTTCAAACTCCAAAGTCTGATTTTAGATCTCTACTCACTGAAAGTGGAGCTCTCTATCTTGGAGGGAATCAGATTGAATAATATCAAGGTTATAATTGATAGACTTACTGTCTCTCTACCTTTAAATGACACAAAGCTATCTTTAAATATCGATTTAGCATCTTTAGGTATAAAAGGTCTTTTAAAGTGTCTTTTAACAGACTAATGTAAAATTATTGCTATATGAGCTCCCAGATTAGTTCAGACCTTCTAATATAGCAATTAATTTAACATATTTATAAATAATATAGAGGAGAGTAGTTGCTTCGCTAATTTTTTCTTGTTAATCTTCCATGCAGCTAAGGATCCAAACCATGGCTTATAAATTCACAGTTTCCTTGGCAAAGGAAAATAGTGTTCAATGTTATGAACATTAGCTCACTGTTTTATTAAGGTTAATGTATGTTACAAAGGAAAAGGTGTTAATCAGAGCTAGATTTGACAATACAGAGTCAACACAAACTGACATACAGAGTTCATACCTCAACATCCTCCCTCACAAGAATTACAACAAAAAGAGGCTTGTTACTATTAAGTGATGTATTTTTAACATAGCTGAGCATGTCCTTGACATCTCTTATAATAGTGTCTATGTTGCTTTATTTTTTGCATGTAGGTAAGTACACAGAGAGTAGAGTCATGATCTGTTTTGTCCTGCATTCTTCCTCTAAGATGGTCCATCAGTTGTTACCTCAGAGGAGAGTATTCCAATGTAAGAGGGATTTTTAATTCTGTATGAGTCTTTTCTCTGATCTTTACAATCATTATAATGAGGTTTGAGGTTCCATTGTAGCTCTGGCTGGTATAACTTTAGGTAGAAACAGTTGGTTCCTTCTACTACAACTGAATTATAGATATAGTATTTATGTACACATTTCTCTTATTATTAATTATCTGAATTGCCACAATGCCTATATAAACCACTTATGGACCAGATCTTTACTGTGTTAGGAGCTTTGTAAACATAGAATAAAGAGATTTTCTCTGTCCCAGAGTTTAATATCTATATGAAAGTCTTAAGGCAGCGAATGTTTATTGATAGGAGTCACTGAACAGAGACAGCAATGAGACAGATTTTATTTGTGTGACATGGATTCATACCAACAGATCTGAGACTTCACTTCTACCAAGTGTATTGCAGTTTGTAGTTTGAGTTTTAAGGAACAGCAAGGAAACTGAAGGAAGATTGCTGAGGTAACTTCGTGGGTATCATTAGGGAATTCCTTCCCAGCACAAGGGGCAGCATGGGAGAAAGCAAAGAACCATATCACAACAAAGAGGAGGAGGGAATAGGGGAAATAACTTCCAGTCCATCAGTACAGATGAGTTATGGGGAAAAAGATGTGAGAGGACTGGTGATGTGGAACAGCTTTAAGTGGTGCTTGGAGAGAGGGAGCACTTCAGTATGATTTCCACTCACAGTTTAATAATAGTTTGAAGCCAAAATGCAGAGACAAGCACTCCAAACAGAAATTATGTTGGCAAAATAAGGTTACCTTCCACGTTTGCTTTTGTACCTCAGAGTACGTTGTCACACCAACTGATGGCTAATATGCAACCTACTGGTTTAGTAAAATCAATGTTCCAACTCAGCCCATTAAATGCATGTTAGATATGCCTTAAAGCCATAATTTCAGGCATACTTATTATGGTCCTCTATAATGAATATATAGTTGGTCTACACAGACAAATAATTTTGAGTAGTATGACTCAGCAGAGCCCAGCAGTATCTGTAAGAGGCGTATTTTGACTTGAAGGAGTAACTTCATCATAAGGTAGCAATTTTTTTTTTTTTTTCTCATGTAGGAAAAATATCAATCCTGTTTCACCCTTGGGGTGAGGGGCAAAACCAGGATTCGGGAAAGAGAAATTAAAATACACAAAGGAGCCGCATATGAACAGTATGGGAATACAATGACTTGATTAAGGAAGACATGATGATTAGAGCAGACTTTCACTGGCTTGATTTGTTTCCATGCAGTTCTTCCCTCCAATGAAAGTTTAGAGTGCAACTGGCTACTCTGAAGCTACTCAATTAATCATTCTCCCCATTTCATATTTGCTGTGTGGGGCACCTAAGAAATCTGAATTTATATTGAATTGTCAAGAACAGTAATCCCAGTAACAGTGAAGAATGAAGTCCCTGTGGTTTATTTTCTGCCATTTACTGAGTAGTGAATTACAATTCATAAAACCATTGCTCTGCGCTCAGTGCACAATGCCCCATATTACTAAAATCATTTGGTTTCACAAATCTGATTATGTTCATACTATTTCTGAAACAAGACATTTCCCTTTCTGTTATCATGGATAATACAATTTACAGTGTGCATTTAGAAGATCAGAGAACATCAATGACTACAGCTGCTCCTATTTTTATGGTGCATGTTGTCCATGTTTCTCCACAGCTAGGGTTGACTTAGTTATGCACTTCTGATTATTAAACCTTATAATAACATAAGGCATGCTATACAATCAATTGCAATAAATTAGTTTATTGCCAATATCTAGCAATTTCCTGTTATTCTTATCTCAATTATTTTCAACAGGACGAATTGCCTAAGGGCGATTATGAGTGTTTTTATGAGCATGACCTTAAGGCTGCAAGGGCAATGCATGAAGAGGTGATCTTGTGAGCCTTGAAAATCCTCAATCATACTTGCTCATTGTCACATCTCACCAGGGGAGGTGTGAAAGTTCCCCACCTTAGTTATGTACATCATGGTCCTGAGCCTCTCTGTATATGTGCTAGTTCACTAGCAGTTTATGGTGGTCAAGGAGAGAAGATGAAGATTGGTGGTTATGGTAATGTCTAACTGCTAAACACCTATGGGTTGACTTACAAATTATTAAATGAAAAAAAAATTCAATATTTAACCATTTGATTGGCCTTCTGAGCTTTTGACTATGCCTCTGTAGCAACATGAACTAGAACAGTCTTTGAGAGAGGACTGAGATTCTCCTGCCACTTCTCTGGGAAATAGCAAGTACAAAAGATCACAGGGATGATACTGAAATGATGCTAGCACTTGGCAATGACTCCAGCATTGCTGGCTCTGAAGCAGCCGGCTGAAATCACAGGAGCATGCTGTAAAAGGTTATCTTGTAAACGCAGGGAGACATGCTTGCTTCACCCAAGAATACGTAATCTGAACTATGAGACTGACAACATATGAAGTTCCTTTTGTAAAAGAAAATAAAGTGAAAAACAATGGGGGGGGGGGGGGGGGGGGGGGGGGGGAAGGGTCCAAATCCTGTATGTAGCAGGAATTACAGTGGAATCCAGAGGTTCCTATTTCAAGTACAGAGAATTAAATTTAAAAAAATCCTCTTCCATTTCAGCATGTGTATAGCAGTGCTTAAGAATACTGAGAATGCAAAACAGCGAGGGATCCACTGGCACTCCCAAAGCCACCCTGATTTGTGACTTTCACAGGCTCTGCTACTCAGGCAAAGCATTGCTGTGCTCCCTCTGCATGTGTCCCCCCCTTTCTAAGTGACCTCCCTGTTCACGTGTTGCTGTTGTGAATTGCAGTTACCCGTAAACGATTCAAGGTGTTTTCTCCCTCCTGCATATTATCAGCTTCCGTTAGTGTGGATTGTAGCCGCTGAGTTTAGATCCTAAACTTTCTTTCTGTAAGGCCAGTCTGAAGTCTAGAACTAATTGCATTCAGATCAGATTCTTAAATGTATATCCAAAGTAGGTAACACTTGTGGCTATTATCCCATACTTGCTCCTTGCCATAAGGAGCAACAATAACATCAGTAGGTTATTCACAGCAAAAAGTGAGCATTTGGGAAATAATTTATTGCAGTAGGATGAGCATACCATTCACTATGGAGAAAAGCATATAAATGTCCAGAGAATGTCTTTGAAGCAGCTCAGCCTTCAACTTGTCAAAAACAGGACACCTAAATCAATGAATTGTTGTTAAAAGAAAGAGATAGCCAAGCTTTTTTGTTCATTATTGGAATAATTCAATTGGCTCTTGTGCTAGAGAAAATTAATTAATTTTAATGAGATGGGTCTAATTGTGGGAAATTTTTAGGGTAGTGATAACAGAGGCTTGAAAATACATTGCAAAAACATGTGTGGGTAGGTTTGAACAGGCTTGGAAAATATGTTACAAGAAAATAGAACAAGATAACTAGAAACTGAAAGGGAAATGATTTGCTATTCTTCTACAAAGATGAAGAATTTATGTTTCCATTGGTGCAAAGTGGAAGAAAAAAATTATAAAACGAAGCAGGAGACAATAATGCAGTTTTAAAGTAAGCAATTTCTGTAACAGAAGGAAGATTATTGTTTGCTTTCAGTTTTATGATTTATTTTCAAAATGGAATTGAAAGTCTATTCATTGGGAGCTTTTTCTCAATACGGAGCTACTTAAATGGGTGAAGAATTTAAGTTCAAGTGGTGTTTTGTTCAATTTTTTTAACTTATTTTAAAATGTCATTTCCTTGCATGAATGAAGTTTCTGTCACATAGCAGCATTCAGTGTTGAGGAAATCAAGGCAGAGAGCAGGCAGGTCTGTCAAAAATGTTTTGCTAAATAAATAATAATGAAAAATTATTGAAATATTATTTGCCAGTTGGAAGGCTGCAGAAGTTGAGAGGCTTATGTATTTGGTCCAAAATTCATTGTACTGACCTGAGGACCTAATTTAAGAGCCCGAGTGCCTTGGGCTATGGTTGGCAGAGAGGTGCTGGGTGGGCTGCACTGCCTCTGGCAGGCTCTCCCCATTGACTCTGGAAGAATCTGAAGAGCTGGGTTTTGGGCATTGGGGGTGTGAACACTGAGGTTCAGAGACCAAGGATCAGATCTGACAAGTCCTGATAACCTGATTTTCACAGGTTATCTTTAGATGGGCAGCTTCAGTAATTTCAAATTTGAAAATAACTTTAGAAATCACTGTATTCACATTTAAGGTGTCTGGCTTGCTTCAAACTGGCATTAGTTTCTGAAGCTTTGGCATTCTGGAAGTGTTAAGCTAGTTCTGATCGTTACAGGTGGTGAGTTAATAAACTGCTTCTAATAAAGTACGTTCCAGGCTTTCTCCTTTTTGTTTAGAGGTTCCTATATCTTAAGACTGATCAGGTGAGTGGAAGTTCTTACAAATAACACTACTTCTTAGTCTAAATGAGCTCATGTTCTGCTGCTCTGCATTGAGAAGGGCTCTACAATTCTTCTGAGAAGCAACTCTTTTTATACAATTCTTAACACTTCTGTCTTTTAGACAATGATCAAAAAATCCAACGCTAGCCAGCAGCTCTCTCTGAGATCAAAAAAGAATGGAAAGTGGATTGCTAAGAGTAGGCTACCATCCTCTATCTGAACAGGCTGAAATTATGATGTGGTATAAGGTGGGGACATATTTTTGATGCATGATTCTGTGCCAGAGCTTGAGCAATTTGAAGCTTTAACAGGAGCACTTGAAGGAATCTCTGTGTATGGTTTGGAAAAAAAGAATTGCCTTTGAAAATCATGTTACTTAGTCCTATATTAATCCTGACAAAATTCTGAAAAAGCAAAAACATGAATATATTGACTTTTCAAAACACACTGATTTAGCAAATAATTTAACCAGGTGCTTAATACTTAAATTGAGGTCTATATATTTGCTCAAAATTAACTGCTTTCAAATGTTTTATTAATTTTAGTCCTAAAATTTTCTGTTTTGTTTGAGTATAGGGAAAGCTTGGTTGGGGAAATAATAATTATTTTGGAGTCTGCCGATATAGACTCTCCTTGGGAGGTACTGCTCCTTTGAACTAGGTTCTCTCTGCATTATTTTTGGAGAGCTGTTGCTTAGCTGAGAAGCCAGGACTACTATTTCATTAATTATTTTCCTCAAGTATGCTGTATACTAGGAGTATTTTACATGATTACAAAGTAGATATATTGGCCTCTAGTCTGGGAAAACCCTTAGGGCTCAAGTCCTAAGACTTAAGTCTTCCATGCTTGTATGTGAAAACTTCCAAGAGGACCCCAGGAAGACCTGTTGAACGCACTCCATCGGGTTCACTGAATGACCTGCTTGGCTCATAATACCTTCATGGTATAAAACTGCTATTGCTTCTTGTGGGACAATATGTCATGGAAAATGTGTTTTATCAACACTTGCTTCACTGGGAGGAAATTTAATCCACGGCTCTCTGGTCTTCAGCTTGATGGGTCCAGGATATGAATGTTTTATCAGAAATTTTCCAAACAGGAAGGCACTTACTAACCATTATCAAGCTCATCAGTGATAAAGCAGAAGAATGTGGGACTTTCTCATTTTGAGCCTTGCACCTGGACTTTGAGAGCTCATAAACAGATGGTTTTTTTCCCATTTTAGAATTGGCCATCTTTACGAATCCAGCTTAGACATCCTGAACACCTGGCATGGAAACAAGAGAAGTGCCAAGTTACTGGACTTGGACACAGCAGGATACTTACATTTCTGACATTTGGCAAGTCAGTCTTTCTATTTTGGTTCTCCAGTGTTCTTTAATGTCTCATGCTACTCTGTTTAAAAGTCATAGGTGTTCAAGAAATTGTGCATCTCTGGGAAAGTAGTACTCCCAGTGTTAATAATTGGACATCTGCAGTTCAGAATTACACCTGCATAAGGCATAAGAGCAGTGAGAGTATATACATGTGTTGTGGGTTTTATATTCATATAATCTTAGTTCTTTATAGTCAAGACATTGTGGGCTCCTTTTCAAAAAATCTAAGAAAACGGTGGTCTAACTGTGTTAGGAAACAGCAGACACAACTGTGATAAAGAATGCTTCTTCTAGTCTTTGTGGAAACAAATAATAAATGTTATAATTAAGGGCTGCTCAACTCTGCTCTAAGAGTACTTAGCTGACAACACTGTAGCTGATAAAATTATGGTATAGAGATACATGCCAAAAAAAATCAATTACTTCTCAACCTCTAATTTGTCATGTAGGTTCTAGCACAAATCTCATTTTCTTAACTACTCAGTGCACCAAAATATACATCACTTAATTTTTGGGCATGGTTGTGTTGATAATTCTTTACAATTAATGAAATGTAAATCATAGCAATTGTCAGATGTGTCCTGTGGCCCAGGATAGCATACAATGCACTTATGAAATATTAAAACATGACCTATACTCATGCATCATAATGATCCATTGACGGCTTAACAGCATCCATCCTTCTGAGACAAGGTGGCCATTTGTAACTTTTGCAGTAAATGTCCCAGAATAGGGACAGTGTCCTTAGATGACACCTTGCAATCCGATTTGTTCTAGAGGTACTGAGTATGTATGGTTACGAGGAACAACACCACAGTTCTAGTTTTGGCAAATCCTGAGCACTACTTTCGTTTAGCTGTTTAATCGCTAAGGATTTTCATACTTATACCATTGTGCTATAAGGTCTCCTAAGAACAGAATCAGTGCTAATCATCAGTTATAAAGGGGACTGTAAACACAGGAAAATCCCTTCATCTCCACATGACACCTTTCCCATAGACATATATTTGAAATTATGAACTCTGCTTTATGCTGGCAGAAAAGTTTCTATTTTCACATGGATTAAAACAGTGAAAACACATATATATTACCCAAAAAGCTAAGTGACTGGTCAGTTTCTATGAATTTAAGGAAGGATTTTATAGACAGATAGCAGTATTTCATTGTGATTCTCAGCACTGATAGGGCATACGTATTGTGGCACGTGTACCACAATATATTCAAGAATATTCCATTCTTCCACAACATACCAAGTGAAATCCTCACCTTAGTGAGGCAATTACAATTTTTGTAGTTAATCATACTGATTCATCTACCAGAGTGCATGAAACCCTGTAATGAAGTATGTTTTGTTAATAACTTCTGGGTATTAAAAGGCCATAAACTGTAGTTTTCAAAATCAAGTTATGGAATAACAGGAATGAGTGTATTTCTGTTGGAATAATATCAGAGGTGACAGTGGCTTCTTTGGATTTTATATCTTTGTGCTAATTTTGCAGTAAACAACCTGATTTCAAATCACGAGTAGAAGCCATTGATCTTTTTTAAAATGATGTTTCAAGGAAGTCTGAAGATCTCATCTGGCCTACATCTCCAGAGGCTTAAAGCTGGAAAATTTGGAGCCTGTGACAGGATATCTGGAGGATCAATAACCTGCAGACAAAAATCACAGAGGATGCCTATAACAGGAAAGGGTAGAACATGCATTTTTCTTAGGTGAAAGAAGGTTCTTGGAAGCAGGATGGTGTTTGTGTATATTCCCAGATTCTGTGTGGGGAAAATAAGGTGGGGCTGGTCGGGGTAAGCACTGCAGCTGAGTTGATAGAAGGTTTTTGTAATGGAAACTGAAAACCTAGGTGAAACCATGCCGTCTTCCCAGTATTATATAAGATAAACCACGATTAGTCAGTCACTAGTAGAAGACAGTAAACTTCCATACCTCTTGAGTGAGGTTTCGTATTGCTTACAAAAACATTACAGTGTGAATGGTTTCAGAATAAACTCTAGAGTATGAAGCTAAGGCTGTAATATTATAAATATCTCTCAGCATCTTCCTCTGTGTTACTGTGGTGAACGTTCATCCTTTGAGTCATCATGTGGTTTCCGTGGCTTGATATCGGTCTTTGGGATCTCATGGGAGGATGCAGTGCTATTCTGCTGCCTTGTGTGGTGAGATGTATCTTTCTACCTCCACCTCAGCCACATACAACCTGCTTAGAGACAGGACAGGGATGGGAAGTCCAACTTGGAAAACACCATGCTATCCAGATCTTGAAGTTGGCACTAAAAATCTAATATTTTATCCAATTTCAGACCGTCATTATGGCCTTCAATGAAGCCTGATGAATTCAGAACAGAAGTTTACTTTGTGGAAAAAGTGTGAAGGATGTAAATTTGGTGACGTCGTGTGGGTGCATGTTCGCTGGGAACTGGAAAGAGACCTCCAGCAAACATGAGAGAGCAGAGAAGCTCAGCTCAGTGGGCTAGAGGTAAAAGGCTCATCTCCAGCACACTGAGACACTCAGCAATGCCAGCAGGACAGGACAAAACAGATACAATCTCTGCTTTGTATCTGGAGTACATTTGCAAACCAGTTCCGTATTTATGTGTCCACCAGACAGCCCTGGTGAATCTGGTGGCAAGTGTGGGCAGATTAAAATGTCTGTCTTCAGGAAAAGTCCCCCTCCCCTTAAACGAGCAGGAGAATAAAAACATTATAATGTAATTTTTAGAATTTGAATGAGATTAAAATAAAATCATGTTGCTTTTGCAGTCCTAAAAATGAAATCCACTCCATGACAAAACTGGGAAAACATAGGGCAGAAGCAATCTGGACAAAAGTGGTGTACTAGTACTAAGTATTTTTGATATGGCATTCATTTTCACCTGCAATAGAATTTGCTGCGTGGACATATTTTGTGCCATTTGTAGATTATTGCTCTTAAATGAGGTATGTTAATTAAAAAACAGTGGGTCCACCACCAGCCTTGTTACAGATGGTAGGCAGAAAGAGTCTCTACTTATTCAAACATGTACTCTATATGTACAGATGTATAATGAGTATAGTGTTGGGAGTCCCTTCCGCACAGATAAATAAGAACCAAGCCAACATATAATCAGGTTTTAGTGAGTAAATGTACCTGTCACAAATAACCGGAATGCTTTAACAGCTGTCTTCACAAAAAGGCTGAATGAAGTCAGTCTGGGAGAAGTTTGTATCAGGATTTTTTTTTATCCAGAGTGATTAATTAGATTTCTTTCACGTGGGTGTAAAAATGAGTAAGATCTTTAGAGGCAAGTGAGTGAATAAGTTGTTAGCAGTAATTTGCATCACTGATGTATGGTATCTCAAAGAATATTATGCATGAGAGGCTGACCATGTGCTACAAAGAACTTTGGGACATAATAACAATTTCTTTGAAGAAAGGAGATTAATCATAATCAAAACCAAAATAAAAAAAAACAACAACTAAAACCCAACACACAACCCTCTACAACCTGAAAACAGCAGTAATAACAGGTAAAAGGACAGGCAGTATGCGAGAGTTTTAATGTGATGAATCCAGGACCTTCAGCCATATCCTTAAGTGTGCTGCTTTCAAATTTCAATCCTCTTCATTGCTAGGAGAACCTTGAAGCGTAGAATATGAATGAGTGGTGTCTCTTCAGTTTAGCTACTCCAGATTGAAAACAAAAGAAGAACAATACAATTCCAAGTACCCATCAAGCAGTAATCTTGATAACAGGAAGAGTTAGACCCTTTTCTGAGTCTCAGGATAGTTGCTATTTCATGTTCAAGGGCCAAAACCTGATTAATCCTGGCAGAGGTACCATGACATATACTGGCGGGAAAGGATGTTCTGAATCCCTCATTTGGCCTTTTCTGTCCTTCTCTACTAGAGTTTATTAAAATTTATCAATTCCAACTCTTATTGCTTGATCACCTGTACATTGTAAGTGCAATAAAAGTGGTATTCAAACGTAAATGAGGATCAGTACCGTCAACAGTTCCAGTTAAGATTTTTAAGGATAACAGGGATATAAACGTTTTTACTATGTCTCACTCCTATGGACTGTAGAGATAGTCAGAAGAACACTTTCCATCGGAGCATAAAGATAATTCCACACTAAAAGAAAAGGGAGTCACAAATGCAGATTCTTCTTCTTGAACGTTGCATGTTACCAACATTTTCCTGGGGAAAAAAAAAAAAAGCATTTTATTTGTTCAGTTTCCAAACTGATGCTTCTATTTCCCTAGGAAATAATTTAGTGTGAAATTCATTTGTATGTGAAGATGCACCCATAAGTTGAGGTAACCCTTGCACCTGGTCCTGCATAAGCCTTCAAGAAATGCAGTGTGTCAGAGATGAGGGCAAGGGTACTGTCCATAAAACACTCCTCAAAAGTCTGCAATAAATTCTAAACCCAGAGTTAATGTACAGATGTATGTGTGTATGCTTTGCCAAGATGAGTTTTGAATATCTGCAAGGATGGACATTCACAGATTCACAGTGTCAGGGGTTGGAAGGGACCTCTAGAGATCATCTAGTCCAACCCCCCTGCCAGAGCAGGGTCACCTAGAGCAGATCACACAGGAACAAGTCCAGGCAGCTTTGGAAAGTCTCCAGGGAAGGAGACTCCTCCACCTCTCTGGGCAGCCTGTCCCAGTGCTCTGTCACCCTCAGAGGGAAGAAGTATCCTCAGTCTCTGTGGGCATCTTATTTCAGGGCTTAACCAAAACTTCTTTTTCTGATGTCCATCTGGAATTTCCTTTGTTGCAATGTTCAAAATATTGCCTCTCATGCTTTCTTTTTGTACCAGAGGAGTCTAGCTCTGCCTTCTTGATAGTCCCCATTTAGCAGCAAATTACTGCAACCGTATCCTCTTTACACGTCTCTAAGGACAATTCCGAATTATGTAAGGATTTAGTTATATACTTATTTTGTCTATTTATTTCTACATAAATTTTAATTAATTCATAAAATACACCTAACATTGTGTATAATCTGTGTATATTCTTAAACATGTCAGATTAAGCTGTGTACAGAGAATGCTGTACTGTGTTAGATTAACTGTTTATAGTGGATTTTGTAATTTTCATCCCTAAAGTTTAAATTCATAAGTGTCTCCCAGGAAGTGATATTATTACATACAAAGGATTACCATCTTTTGAAAACATAGTATTTCTACTCCATTGAGATGACAGTCTGCAATAAGTACGAATAAGGGATAAAAATTTGCAATACAATCACACCGTGTTCTATGACTTCAAGTTTGGATAGATTCTGACTTTTATATAAACTGTGATTGCAGTTTTCTTCTAGTCTCTTAGACCTTAATAGTTTCATTAGAAATGTAAGTCCCATGTTATGAAAAATTATCTCAAAATGGAAAAAACCCCAAACAAACCTCCTCTCCAAATGGAGTATTATATAAAACCGTGGTTCAAGCTCATATGTCATATTTAGTTGGCTGGGCTTCTCCAGCAGTGGCAAACAGAGCCAGCAGTGCCTGCACTGCTTGTGTTTTATGGGGCCCTGTGATTTAGTGAGTAGTCTGCTAGAGCCGGTTGGCAGAAGCCAGCTGGAGGATGCCCAACGCTACAGGGATGTACCAGATTATGTGCTCACACAGACCACAGTCATTTTGTACATGTGCAACAGCTCTGTGTGTCCAGGTCTGCTATTGAATTGCACGGGAGTCCTGGGGATGAAAAGGCTGCCTCTTCTGCTTTTGTCTGCACTCTGCTCTTTCTGGTCCCTTTGCCTAAGAGCAGAGTCAGGAGTGAAGTAGCAGACGAAGGTCAGTCAGGGAGCACCGATGGAAAGTGCCCACACTCAACATCATGACGGGGCTGGATGGGATGCATCCATGGGGTGCTGTGGGAAACTGCCAGTGTCATGGTGAGGCCTCCACCATCATCCTAAGCAGATTGTGACAGTCAGAAGGAGGTCCTCTATCACTGGAAAATGGCAACATCACAGCCATGTTCAAAAAGAGGAAGAAGGAGAAGCCAAGGAACTACCAGCTGGTCAGTCCCTGGGAAGATCACAGAGCAAACTCTCCTAGAAGTTATTTCTTCTAGGGAGAAGGTGACTGGGAACAGCCCATGTAGATATGCTAAGAAGAAATGCTGCTTGTCAAATCTCATTGTCTTCCATGATGAAGTGACCGTTTCAGTGCATTGAAGGGGGAGAAGTGGGCATACATTCCCTTTAACGCAGCTTGCAGCACACTCCTGTAGTACGTCTGTAGTCAGACTGGAGACATATAGACTGGATGGGTGAACTACCAGGTGAGTCTCAAACTGGCTGGACTTCTGGGCTTCGAAAGTAATGGTCAGCCGTTAAAAGCCAGGTGACGTCTGGTTGCTAGCGATATTCTTTAGGTTTCAACAGAGGTGGCAGTGGTGTCTAATGCCTTTGTTCCTGGATAATGGGACAGAGCCAACTATCACAAGGTCTCCAATGGCACCAAGAGGCAAGGCAGGGAGACTTTCAGAGGCTGGAGATGTTCAGAACTTTACCGGCCAAAGCTCTGAGCAACTTGATCAGACTCTGGAGTTAGCCCTGGTGTGAGCAGGGGTTGGACCAGATGATCTACAGAAGCACCTTAGGACTTGTATTATCCCATGATTCTATATACAGCGCCTATTTAAGAAGCACATTTTGTATCTACACAATAGTATTTTGGGTTTTTTTAAGAAATGTCCAACTTCATGGTAGGGTCTGAGCTGCACAAGGCCCTTACATCCACTGAAACTGTGCCCCTATGTGAACAGGTGTGTAAGATTTATAATTTTAAATATGCTTACTCTATTGCTTATATATGCAGAATCTTTTCGTCTTTAAATCATAAAGCCATTTTGTTCCTCATAGAAATAATGAACCGCAAGAGGTGCCATTAATAATGCACCCTTCTACATGTCCTAGATTTAGAAATGCTATGCTAAAACAATATTTTTAGCTATCTATCATCCTTTAAGCAAAAATTTGTCATACTTTTACAAATAGTCTCTTTTTGGCTCTGCAACTCTAATATAAAGGTGCTGTCTCTGTCAGTTTCTCCTTCTCCACAGCAGAATTTACTTTTATTTCATGTCAATTTGGGCCACGGAGTTAGCAAAGAGAAGTTCAAAGTGGTTCGATACAGCTTCTAGAATACTGAAAAATCTGATGGGTAGATTTTCCTTTGCCCAAACAAGTGCAAGAGATCTTGGGGAGATTTAAACAGGGTGTAACTAAAACTAGCACTCTGTTGCTGAGGCGAGCAGCTCTGAACAAGAAAAAATTACAAGAAAAAATTAATCCGGGGGAAAAAACCTACTAAGGAAGTTTGTAACAGATGTGGAAAGTGTGTAACAGATGAGAAAAGAGAGATCTGGAGAGACGCATGGGAAATGATCAGAAGAAAATCCAGCTCTTACTACTTTTGTGAGTCTGAAATAAGGACAGAAACATGAGACCTCTGTATAAATGGAGAGGTAAGGTTTTGTTTGTTTTTTGGGGTAAGGCAAGGTTTTCTTCAGTTGCTCTATTTCCCTCTCCAGAAGGTAAAAGCTGAATGAGTCCATCCTATTCTATCTTTGATAAGTATGGTGGAAGAACAGCAGTTGGGAGCCTGTTTACGTGCCTGGCAGCACACTTTACTGACCGCAGCTGTAGACCAAGGACCTCTTGAGGGGTTGGGCAAGAGATGGGACCTGCTTCTGTGTCTGCCGAGCACATGAGCTGCCCCAGGCTGCTGAAGGCAGTTTCCACTGGTGGTCCATGGCCGACCAAGAGTGGAGGAGAGATCCAGAGGCTCTCACCCCCTCCTCTGCTTGGTCTAGGTGGCTGGCAGCTCTGTGGTTGTGTGAGATCCTGCATGGATCTTTATGCTTTCTGAAGGCAGGGGTGAGAAAAGGACCACAAATCAGACAGGTAGTGAAGCTGCCTTGCGTGGCATCTCAATAGATGTGAGCTGTGAGGATGTATACTACTATGAGTGCCCATACCGCTGGTCACAGTTCCTCATCTGACAAAGAACAACAGGAAAATCTGTTGTGCTTTGATTACTACTAATTAGGTATCCATACTCTGATTAATTTGTTGCCATTTCTGTTCCTTAATTCCTACAAAAATAAAATAAGCAGTTCTAAACCCAATTATTTGGTTTGTAATATAATTACCACTAATGAACAGCTGCCAAAAAGACAATTTTGTCAAAACAGTGTAATAACAATTTGCCAATGGACAGCAGCATAAATGAGCTGTCCATCATGCAGCACTTCCTTAAATTAAAAAATAAAAAGGACAGAGCTTTTTCTTCTCCTCATTTTGATCAAGATTGCGACTGATACATGACTCAGGAAAGGAGCCAGATCAGAGAATGTAACTGCTCAAAATCACCTACGTGCTTTATGCTGTCAACTTGCTTACAGTCGGGAGTAAATGAGGTGACCAGGCAGCTCTCCATAGGAATGAGTGCACAAAGCTTGAAGCTTGAATATCTTCTTGAAAAAGCATGTAAGGCCGTGCCAGGGGAGAGAATGAATGCTCAGGCCAAGATCAACCCAGAACCCTGCAAGCAGACACGGTGCTATTGCTTAGTGCTGGGCGCCAGTTCAAAGCCTGTCCTCCCGACCCAGCAACAAAACGTCTAAATTCTTAACCTGTGTGCTGTGCTTGGGTTTATGGGTATTTGCTGCAAGATCTCGAGAGGTAATGCACCATCTTTCAGGCATTTATGTTACATATTTACCTTACAATTTACTTAATCTGAAAAAACAGTCTTCCGTTTGACTAGACCTGCTTGCAGGCCTGATTTTACATTTTCCACACATTTGAAGCGGAAAAAGAAATATATCAGCTGTGTTGTTAGCATGCCTGCCTGCATATTCTCAAATACATGCTTCCAGCAGAATGTTTCAATAACAGCCCATACACAACCAGAGAAGAAACTGGTTCTTCAGAAGATGCGTCCTTCCATGCCCTGCCTCTGTTCAGCTGTCATTTTGAAAAGGAGGGAACAGCAGAGCTTGGAGGTGGGATGGAGGGGAGAGATGGAGGTGCTATACCACAGTCCTTAAAAAAAAAAAAATAATTAAAAATAAAATCCACTGAAAAAACAAGCAAAACAAACCGTGTGAGTTATGTGAACTCCATTAGCTTGGCTCAGGATTTTCTATGCGTGGGTGTTTCTGATTTAATTTTTAGAGAGGGGGTGGTTTCCTGCATGTTGCCAGTGTGTGTGCCCAGCCTCTCTGCTGGGAGGGGACCCCAGGGTCATTCTTCTCACCCACCTTGCATTGCACCTCTTGCAACCGTGTCAGGGCAGATCTTGGGGGCAGATCCCAGTTGTCTGTCCTTCGTTATTTTAGGTGGGAAAGCACAGAAACCGTGTTCTTTAGTTCATCCCAGTATCTGCAGCACCAGCACGATGTCCAAATAAACACTGTTAGCCCTGTGGGAGTTTGACAGCTGGTTTGCTCCTGTTTTCTCTCAGAGCCCAGGAAATCCGGAATTTCTTTCCCGAATCATGGTCAGAGCAAGCAGTGCGGCAGAAGGCAGGGACATAGCAGAATGGGGTCCAGGGGTGACTTTGGCTTGTGAAACAGTGCTGAGTACAGAACTAATGCCAGTTTATAAGGTTGTTTAATTCAGCACATTAGCAGCAGGACTCTTCTTTGCATGTAGGTCCTTTTAATAATGTCCAATATAAGACAATTTTATCTTTCTAATAGAGATCAGACAGTGCTGTATGTACATCTACTGCTGTTTTAATGTAATCACATTTTGCAGTTACTGACTTACCATACCATCTTTTAAAGAAGACAAAATGCTTATCCGTATCAGAATGTTTGGTTCAGATAATCTAGACAGCAAATGCTTTTGCCTGACATCCCATTTTGCCACCAGCTGCAAATTGTCATGTGGTCCTTGGTTTTAGGAATCATGCACTGAAGTCCACCTTGGTGTAACCAGAATTAGAAGCAGATGGGTGTGAAGTGGGACTTAGGGCAGCAGAGGATGACTGTGCATTTTAAAAGTCCCTTTTTATGTGATGTGGATGACATAATTAATTTGATGACATTTTATTTTTATTCTATCAATCTTTTTTTTTTTTTTTTTCTTATTTTCTTTTTTTTTTTTCCCCTCTTGGAAGGGAATGGAGGCTTTTAAGATTATGCCATGCAGGACTGTGATATGTTTGCCGGTACATCCATTCCTTTCCTAGAAGCTTTTAAATTCCATCAGTTACTTCACTTAAATAGAATTTATTAGTGATGTTTCTCTGAGACCCACAAAAACAGGTAGGCAGATAAAGGTGCAGAACAACTGTGGTTCTCTTACTGCCAGGGCAGTCAGAGCTCATGCTTCATTAAGGAGTACAGGCAGGAGAGAGGCCTCACAAAATGCCCCCCCCGGTGACAAAAGCTGTAGTCACAACTTGTACCTAAGACAGCAAGCAGGAGACAGAAATCAATAGCAAACCTGGCTTCATTAGCACCCTGCTCCTACGGCTGTTTGTTTTTCCTTTGCACAAAGGCTTATTTACACCACTGTTTTCTAGCAAGTCCTCACTTCTCATTGACCTCATTTTGTCTTCTTTTTTGATATATATTCCAGAAAGGGTCCTTTCTCCTCCATTAGTCACTCCAGCTTCCAGTTATTTCCTAGTCTGCTGAAGTGTTTTCTACCTTGTACCTCATTATATACTCGATTCTGATTATCATGTGGCACACATAAACGATTTATTTTCTGTGTAAATTAGTTAAGTTGACTTCTAGCACTTAAAGAAAAGTTCCTTCAGACAGGCAGAGAGAGAAAAGCAAACAGCCTTGAAAAGCAGGCAGACATCAGAAGCAGGCAAGACAAATGGCCCTGATTTTGTTCCCATGCTGTGTGGGGTTTGAAGGAAGGTAGATTAACTCTTTTCTTGTTTAGTTAAGGGTTCTCACTGATGGCAATGAGAGTCTTTTTCTCCTCAAGTGAGGAATGAGTGAAAACTCAAGATTTGGAACTGAATGTATTTGCAGTTGTTTGGTTTTGGCTAGCAAGATACTTTACCATTCATTGTCATTTGCCCTACAGGATTAAATTATAAATTATTTGAGGCAGAGGAAGTATTCTTTGTTCCATTTGTGCCATGCCCAGTGCACTGTGATGTTGATCTGCAGCTGTGGCTTGTACATCACAGATGCAAAATAAGGCTAATCAAGGCAGCAAAAAGCACAAAGTTCTTAATTTTCTTTCTTTTTTTTTTTACTTCTTTATGAAACGAAGAATATTTTGGAACGTGTGCGCACACACACATGAGTCTGGGTGCTGGAAGACATTAGCTTGCAAAAAGAGGAAAGCAGTGATAGTGCTGGTGGATCTGGGAATACAGCACTGCTTTTCATAGTTTCTTTAGAAGTGGGAATTTCCAGTTTAATACACCATCATGTGCTAAACTCTACAGCATGGAAAAGATATTTGGTATCAACCAGATATCCAGTAATATGTCCCTGGATGCTTGTTAGTGTAGTAACCATAAAAAAGGTGGTTTGACTCCTAGAAGGTGAGCAAGAGTTGTTAAAAGATTTTTGTTTGGTTTTTACCCTTCTTTAGATCACACAGGGACATGCGTTTCTGAGGTCATCTTTGAGCTGTACTAAGAAAACCTGGGGGTCCAAAATATGGCATTGCCCTTTACGTTCTGTGACATGATGCGCTTGCCGTAGTTAACTTGATACAACGTGATGGGGAGGTGCTGTACATGGTGAATTTCTCCCAGGCACAAATCATGCTGCTTCAGCTGGGTTTGAGGTTCCTAGTATCTCTGAGATACGATGGTCACGGGTGTAAATGTATAAGATGGTTTAGAGCTAGCTTCGGGATATTTAAAATAGCATTTCATTCCATTCTGTGAACAGACTCTAAGTTTAGCACTGTGGGAGTTGTTTGTTTGTTTGTTTGATTTCTTTTTTTAACTGAAGTGGAAACAATTTAGAAAACCTGGACTCTTGCAAGCAGATTGTGCTGACTGTGAGGATAAGTTTGTGGGCTGAGTTTTGTATCTGCTGAAACTATATAAAAATCTTAGTATGAACTGCAAGCTAAGATGATGCTGTTGCTCAATTTGCTTTAACTAAAAGTGCCTGCAAAAGATCACACTAATTAAGGATGTTTCCAAGGACACAGAAAATTGCACAATCCTATTAAAATGCCCTTGAGATTTTCGTTATTTTCAGGTGGAAGTGCAAGAAAAGTTTGTGCCCAGATTTTTCTATCCAGAACCAGCTGCCTTAGAGACCTGGTTGGGCAAAGTGTAGGTGGTTCTAGTGGATGGACATGGGAGTACACAGAGTACCTACTACTACTGTACAGTGCTACTTCTGTTCCCTTCTGCAGGCAGGGGAAGCCCAGCTCCCACAGCCTCTCCTGACACACTAATGAATATTTTAATTTTTACTTTCATTTTAATATTAATTTTAATTTTAACAGAATTTATTTCTTCCCTCCCTTTGCATTTCTGTGTGATCTGTGTGCTTACAGTGAGGTCTGTAATTTTTGGGCTTTTATTTATCCTACAAGTATGGATTTATTAAAGCAAGTGAAACTATTTTTTCAACCCTTACTCTGGGTTCGTTGCCAAGGAAAAAAAGACAAACACCTGTTCTTCTTTGGCCTTCTGTGATTACATGTGATTTGGGCACAACCAACTCCTGCAAAGGAAACCTACACTGAATCCTCAACAGTCATTGCCAGCTGAAAATAATAATTATGAATAGCTGCTAACGCAAAATGTGGGTGATTTATCTGTTTCAGTTACCAGTCTCTCCCTAATCTGGAATCCAAGCAGCGCTAACCACCTTATTTTCTAAAACTGGAAGATTCAGAAGACATGCATGACATCATTCTGAGGTGAGGAAACAGAGTTAACAAAACAACCCTGTAATCTTTAATCATAATCTCCATTATTCTGACACTTTGCAAATATCTTATTTTTTAGCAATTCAGGGGTATCAAAGTGATACTGAACTAATGAAAATTAATTTGGTCTTCTGTTGGATGAGTTTGTAATAAAACATGAGAAAATGTAGTTCTTTTGATCGATCCAGGCCTCTTCTAACACAGAAAAGAACAACTCCACCCTTTAATGTTACTTTCCATACATTCTTAAAGAAAAAGGACAGATGTGAGGGGAAAAGGAAAGAATTAGAAGAACTTCAGCCAGTTTAGGAGGCCTGATTTTAGTGGTGTTTGGTTAGGCTTGCCCCCAGAATGCTGATTATTTAAAAACCCAAAACTTAGGTCACCAACGATGGGGGACTGACAGGGCAGTTGATACTGTGAGCTCGGGGGAGCCTGAGGGGTGGGCAGCTCAGCCTACATGGCTGGAGAGCATCTGTGCTTCTAAGGAGGCACCGCTTCTGCTCTTCTTGCCGATGTCTGCTGAAATTCAGTACTTCTCTTTAATGACACCTTGGAGAATTACAAAGCTTGATAATTCTGTTTGGATATAAATATCTCTGCTAAATGACCTGATCTTATTGGTTTAGGGGGCTGCAGTTTAAACGTTATTGGTAGTCTCAGGCTAGTAGAAACAGAAACTCTATCATTTGCCTGTCTTCGATGATCTCAGCTGATGAAATATAGAAATACAATAACTACTGAAAATTCTTTGTTCAACAGGGATTATTCATGAAATTATCTACTCTTTGGCTTTGTCATTCCTGAAATTCTATCCCTATTCTCGGGCTTCAAAAATGGTATAATATACCAATTCAGAAATGTAACTGATGAACAACATGGCAAAGTGCTAGACCTGTTTCCTGACCAGTACTATTTTGTGAATTATTTAAATAATAAAAGGGAACCCTCACTAGGTTTCCACTGAAGGTCTGCTGTCTCAGGGGTTTTTGTTTGCACAGCTCTTTATTAAGCAGAAATTTTCCCTTCTGTGCTTGTGTTTAGTTTCCACAGCAATTAGGGCTTGCAGGTGACCATGATTTTCCCTTAAATCTTAAAATAAGACAAATTTCCTTTGAGGACCAGTCACAGATTTCCAAACTTGGGATAGAAATTAACGTATTGGAACATTATCTAGTGTGGTGGTAGTGAGCGAGGTACTGTGCAGGTATAGTTTATTTATCTATAACCTCAGTGTTAGCAGCATTTGTAGGTTTTATAGCATCTGCTAACATTTACGTTCAGCAACTAGCACAACTGCTGATTAAACATGAGGAATTAATGGTGCTTCCAAGCCCGTCTGGAGAGACTAAGCCCATATAACCATTGCAGCTTTGCCTGCTCTTCAGCTCCAGAAAGTTCTTTAAACTTTCATGTGTTTACATGAAAAAAATCCTTTGTTCTCTTAAAATGTGAATCCAGTTTTGGTCACCCAGGAATACTAGAAATATACTCCAGGTCAGAGTGCTGGTCCTGCATGTAGAAAACTAGCCATGGCTCGTAGCATCAAGAGATGTGTTTCCTGAACACGAGATGCTCAAAAGTCTTCTCAGGCAAACAGCCCCTGCAGCTTTCTTTGCTGCTGGGTGATTGGTACCTATACAGAATATGTATCCCAATAATTACTACACTAATATGTAAATCTGCTAGGGTTGATCAAAGAAATCAGGAACCTGTAGCTTCTATAGGGTTTCTGGAGTGCTTGCTGGTACTGCAGTTGGGTGTCAGCATTAAAATTCAGGACTCTCTAGTGCTCTCTATGCCCAGACTTCTGCCAGGGTTATTTCAAGGCTTATTTTCGGAAGGATTATAGGGCTGAATGGAGA
Organism: Rhynochetos jubatus; assembly: GCA_027574665.1. Taxonomy (NCBI): domain Eukaryota; kingdom Metazoa; phylum Chordata; class Aves; order Eurypygiformes; family Rhynochetidae; genus Rhynochetos; species Rhynochetos jubatus. The sequence goes on along the minus strand of CM050650.1, from coordinate 23,850,779 downwards.
ATTGTTTCCAAGAGATTTGCTTAATTTTGCATATAAGTGAACTCTCAGTATTAATGAAACCATTAAGGTGGGACAGGATGAGGGAAATGGTAGATTTTGGATTGCATTCAACAAGGTTACAGAGGAATCCATGGTTTCAGTCAGGAAGTTGAGATGCCTCGTGACTGGTCTTCAGATTATTTGAATTGTGATATTTTTGTGGTTTAGTGCATGACTCAGCATTTCAAGGGGATACACTGTCTTTTAATCTAGTAGAGACATGAATAAATTAAAGTCAATTTGGCTTACCTTTGGTACAGTAATGAAATACATGAAGATGTTTTTGCTTCCTTATCAGAAAATATTACTGGCCCTTGAAGAAAGTGGCAAGCAGAATTTTGAAAAACTGATATAACCAGAAGCCACAGATTTTCATAGTTTTGTTGTTTGTTTTTTTTTGCTATACAAAAATCTAAATAACAAATTATATATAGTAAATCAATAATATGATTTTTTTTTTTTTTTTATATCAGTTGGAAAAAACCCTGAGTACTGTTTGGCCTTGCTAAAAGAAAAAATAATGCTGATGGTAAATTAGCATGGGTGCAGTCAGGGCTGACAAAGAGAAGTCAGATATAAACCCTCCAGTTTTTGTCTGTTGTTTTATCTTCAGTTGCTTTGTTATGCCACTAAAAACAGCATCATATAATAAGGGAGGATACTGGTGTTTTCTCAGAAACATAGCCTTTAAGGCTAAATATCAGCAGAACATTAATCCAAGACATTCTTATTTCTTGCAGACTTGAGATAATTTAAAGCTCTGTGGCAGACCTGACTGTACTGAACAATACAGTAACACAGAACTAAAGCAGGAATTCAGCCTATAAAAATGCAGAACGTACAAAGCATTAGCATTCTGAGTAAGCAGTTCACAGGGTTACGACGAAGACAGTATTTTCTCTTTTGCAAGGGAAAATAACAAAGTTTTTAAGAGTGTTGAAAATAGAGGCAAATGTAGATTTGATTTAATAATTTAAGTAAACAGTTTTGGTGTATGTGGGAAGTAGTATTTTTTTAATATAAATTTGTAATAATTTATACTAAATTGGATTTAGTAAAGCATTTTTTGACTGCAGTCTGTTTTTTCAAGTCTTTTGGTTAACTAGATAATATTCAAATATACACTGTCAAAATAAAAAGAAAATAGTTACACCTAGAATATGTGATGACTACTACCATTACTCACTTGTTAAATGACATTTAATCATAGAATCACAGAACAGTTTGGGTTGGAAGGGACCTTAAAGGTCATTCAGCTCCAACCCCCTGCCATGGGCAGGGACACTCTCCACTAGACCAGGTTGCTCCAAGCCTCATCCAGCCTGGCCTTGAACACTCCCAGGGATGGGGCATCCACAGCTTCTCTGGGCAGCCTGTGCCAGTGTCTCACCACCCTCTCCGGGAAGAATTTCTTCCTGATATCCAATCTAAATCTCCCCGCTTTCAATTTAAACCCATTACCCCTTGTCCTGTCACTACAGGCCCTTGTAAAAAGTCCACTCCAATCTTCCTTGTAGGCCCCCTTCAGGTACTGGAAGTATCAGCTTCCAGTAGTATCAGCTGGACCATTCTTCTGACTATATGGAAAAAATGGTATGGTTTAGATTTAAAAAAACATGTTGTTTGCACACTTGCAATGACTACTGACTTCTTCACTAAAGAACCTGATTACTAAAATAGTTCAGAATGTTTAATTTTGGTTTGATAGTAATTTTAACCCATCTGCCTCACTTCAAAGTAGAACTGCAAGTACGGGCCAATAAGTGAGCATGGACTGACCTGCTGAAATGCCACTGGCTACTGTTTAAAGACACACAGGAGCCCGTGATGTGTTGATTGTGAACAGAAGTGAAAATGGCTGCATGGGGATTTCTTTTTCTGACAGAGTGAATATTTTCCAGAGTGACTAGACATCCAAAGAAATAAATAATCATCAAACCTTGCATGAAGGACAGGAGCTCCTGTTTGTTTCCCTATGCAAGCTCCACTGCCCGGGCAAGGAAAGTGGGCTATTCTTTCCCATACAACAAAGCCTTCTAAGCCTCATTTGAAGGCTCTGCTGTGTAGCCTGGGAAGCGACGTGCCATGTGTTATAATAAAACCTGTCTTCCCCGGAACATGGTCTGCACAGAAGATTTAAAAAAAAAAAAAATTCAATCTGGATGGTTCAGGCACTTGAACTATATATTTACTAGATAAACATTCACGATAGATTAGAACACAAAGAATTTTATTTCTTGTTATTTCTTCCAGCTCTGTTTGTTGTTTTACTGCTCTCACAAAAAAGCGTGCTCCGTGGGAAGGCATGCCTCGCATTTATGCTGACTTCACCCAGGAACCCTTCCTGGCTCGCGTGTTTACCTCGCGCACAAATAAAGCACATCCAGAGTTGAACTCTTGTCACTTGGATCCTGCTGGAAAGAAAAAAACAAGTCGCTTTGTCCCACTCTTCCTCAGAGCTTTGGCTTATTTAGTCTCTCAAGCTGCATGTAGCATGTTTTCTGGAACGTGTAGCCTGGTTATATCAATCATACAAAGCGCAGGATGACATGTCTGATGCTGTTTGTCTGCTTTACAGCTTGGGAATTGCCATCCATGCTTGTCGCTCCTCTTTCCTCTGGATCTGCCTTGTCTCATGTTTTCTTCTGATTTTGCTTGGGTTTCGGTTTCTGGTCCACTGGTGCAAGAAGTAGAAAGCATCTGAACAGCAGGCGCGTGGTGGAAGGCTGCACTTTTTCACACAACAGATGACAGTGGAACTCATTACTGTGGGTTATTGTAGAGGTCAAACATCTAAATGGATTAAAAAGATCACGGAGGTTGTGTCCACTGGGGGCTATTAAACACATACTTTTCTGAACATCTATTATTTGTCGCTGAGAGAGAAAAATGATGGGCTTAGATCAATTTCTGATGTGTTTCAGTATGCCTCTTCTTATGGCACAAGTGCTAGGAGAGCTAATTCCGAACTACAGGAAGACCTCCCTGTTTTTCGTGTCTCTTTTCCTAATCACGCCCTATGGACTGCATGGGATAGATCTAACCAAGCATGCTGCTTTCTGTAAATGCTGTCCTTCAGTGCTCAGGTCCTAGGTTGAAGCTAAAGGTTCTGCTAGCTGGAAAGATACCCTTTGTCAGCTAGAGCAGGGTTGCTCTGAGAGAAATGATGAGCTGGGAGCCAAGGGTGACACAGGCAATTCAGTTATCCCAGCAACCAGAACACACTCCCAGAATATCAGGGGACACAGCTGGGTTACTCTTAGCCTCTACTGATAGTCCCAGATAAGGTGAGGTAATTAAATAAATTCAGTGTCCACCCAGGGATGCCAGTCAGGAGCAGCAGGAGATGGGGCTGGAGACATGACTACAACACAGGGCTGAGGTTGATCCAGGAAAGCCAGTCAGCAAATCAGGGCAGCAAAGGACAAGCCCAGTTATGGGTGCACTTTCAACACAGGCCAAGGGCCATGAGAAGTTGAATGGGAGGTAGACCAAAGTGAGGGCGGTCATAATAATTAAGGTCAACTGGTGGCCCCGGTTCCTTTGCAGACTTAGCCCTTTGTGTCAGGTATTGTATTGTGGGTGGGTGTTTTTTTTTTTCCTTTTCCTGATCATCAGTAGGTTACTAACAAGAGTTGGAGTGGTAGATGTATCTCTGGTAAGATTTAATGAAACAGATCACAAGTTGAGTTAAAATGACAGGGGCTCTGCAGCACTTGGGAAACGATAAAGGAGAATTCAAGCTCCTTGTGTTGTTTTAGCAGACCAAATTAGTGCCTCACTCATCAGTAAAATTTAACACATGCAGTTAGTGTAACAGTCAGAAGGAAGTCTGCAATAACCAAATAATTTTACTCTCTGGGACTTCTAAGTCAACATCTGCTGTAATAACAGCAAATACTAACAATTAAAATAAATTGGAAAAAATGAACCAATGAAAACTGTAATCAATACGGGGGGGATGTCCTAAGCCAAGTTCTATGCTTATTTGCAGACAGCGGATTTTCAGGCATGTGCATTGACTTAAATCAGAGTACATTTGGCTTGTGTTTGAAATATAGAACACTACAGCATATTTTGACATAAATTTTAATAATCCACTTAACATGTAATAGAATAAGATGAACTTCTTTGCAATGACCAGAATGGTTTATACATCTGTTGTAAATCAGAAAACAGCTAGCATAAATAGCTCTGTCAGGTCTGCTACAAGATGATTTTATTTTTTTTTAATATATATATTTTTTCCTAAACTAATTTGTAGTTTCTGACAGTTTCAGCATCTTCGTAAATGCTTAGATTTAAATCTTAATTGATTAAGTAGTTTTCACTTTCTACAGACCCTTTACATATCTTGCTTATGCATAAATAGGAATTTGGTCCTGTAGGATGGGCATAGCTCCTGCAGAGGGAGATGGTGGTTTAGGAGATTGAGACAATCACAAGACTGGGACCATCCTCTGGACCAGTTGTAATAGCAGGCTACTGCTTCATAAATGCCTCTGCTAAAATGCATGGAAAGAAGTGGTGCAGTGATGTAGAAACACAGATTTGTGTTTCTGAGGTTCTTCCAGGAACTCTAAAACTCTCTTGGTCTGGAAATGCTGCAAATCTTGTGTTAATTTTTTGTAAATTGCCTGTTTATTTTTATAGAAATTGATATTATACTTCTCAGTTGTGTAAAAAGGCTGTTTGTACTATACAGGGGTTTGAAAGCAGCTTCTTAGATAAAGGTGAGTTCTGAAAATGGTTTTAAGATTAGGCATCCTTCCTGGCAAAGAAGCTGGTCTTCCTGTGGGTAATACTACACAGCATCAGTTTTTGAGTGCTTTAAAGATTATTTACAGCTTTTTCTGTGGTTCTTCTTTATAATGTGCAGTTTAATCCTGACTTCTCACGATGCTTAGGCAAAAATGCGGATACCATAGCACCAGTGAAATGAAGGAAGCCAGAAAAATAGTAGTGGCATCCTGATATGCATCTTTTATGTCATATATATATATAATAAGAAGAAACCGATGGTAAACTGCCTTGAAGATATGGACTAGAACTGTTCATGTAAAATCCTGGCCCCAGTGCTGACATGAAGGTTAGTTCCATTACCGGCAGCTGGGCAGAGAAGATGAACAGACAGAGAGAAGTCCAGAATTTTATTTTTTGGGGGGAGTGGTGTTGGAATGAGAATAGAAATTGGTTTTAATACAGTATTAGCATATCAGAGTTAGTATCTGTCTTAAATATTTTGTGTATCCATTTGTAAAAAGCCAGTTAGCTTCTCCTGCTTTCTTAAATCTCCTTTTTCAGAAGCTCTGAATAATGTCTCAAACGTATATTTTGTGAAGACCAGATGCAATTTTCTTCTTTCACATAAGCATCCTTCAATTTCTTGTGCCATTTTAGTTCTGAAATAATACATTTCAAAGCATTTTCATATGTTTTTTATAATATCATGATCAAAATTAGCTTAACAGATGTGATATATTGTCTAGCAGACACAAATGGGAAAGAAAAATCCCACAGCTGGTATTGTATACCAACTCTATTGCAGACTTTTGAACTTGCATGAATAATAAAAATTAATGGTTATCTATGCCAAGAGACATCATATAGTACCAGTTGATATAACAATCCAAATTGTGGTTGATTTCCACGGCTCTAAATTTTTGCATTTACAGCTGTTCTCTGTTCTCCTTTGTCATCCATGAACAGGCAATCTCCATTCTCCTGCATCATTCTGAGAGCAGCACAAGCAAATTGTCCAAATGGAAACTGACACTTTTGTCTAAAAAATGGCCCCAAAAGTAAGCATCATCCAAAATTTTTTTAGAGAATTCATAAACCGAAAATTGAATAGTATCTTTTGACTCTGTCAGAAAAAGGAAGAAAAAAACTATTTCATAAGGCATGAATTTTCTGTTATTGAATGAATAACTTGTTGACTTTATTTTTGGTGGGTGAAGAAAAGGGGCAAAAGGATTCTTTTTCAATTCAAAGATGCAGTTTTCCCTGAAATTTCCTCACGCCAAATCTGTTTTGCTGCATTTCTTTAGCTTCTGGCATGTTAGCCTCTTGCATTTTACAAACAGCATAGTAAACAATATCTTTCTATAACTTACAGGGAGGGAAAATATGTAGATGGCCAGACAGTCATATTCACTGACTATCCTATTTTTTTTTTTCCACTGAGGCTGCTGAGAAATTTTGTAAAACAGATGCTTAATGTTCAAAGAATATTTCCCCATCTTAAAAACATTTCTTTGTGAAACATTTCTTTAATACACAAATTGCATAACAGGCACCCACATTCTCATTATATTCCTATAGGATTAGTTGCTGAAACATCTCTGGAGACCTGGCCTCTATTACCGATTTCTGCAAGGCTTTGAACATGTTCTTGAGCAAAACCATGAACCTAAACCTATACAAAATGTCTGGGGAATTGTAGTACTTTGAATTCCCTCGCCCTCAGATTGAACCAGCATCTCTGGGCTTGGAATTTAAGTCCCTGCAAGGTATCTTAAAAAAGGGAGGCAATAAAGAGTTTGGGGGTTTGGGGGTTTTTTTGGTGTTTTTGTTTTGTTTTGTTTTGTTTTTTTAAAGCCAGTATGTTCAGTAACCACTTAAACTAATAAAACCAAAATGCCTAAGAAAAGTATACCTTTAGTCACTTAAAATACCACATGTTCATTTGGAAATAACCAGTCCTTCTCCTATTCATTCTTCACTTCTTAATGAATAGCCTTTTTTTCCTAATATTGCTTCCTTTTTCCCTTTTATATATGCAGATACACTGTTCTCTGCTTCTGCCCCACTTGCTGGCTTTGTCGCCAAAGCCTCCCTTCCCCAGAAAAGGGTATAAAACTAAGGGGGAACACCCAGTCACAGTTCTGACCTACGTAATATTTTAATATGTTGGTATTTTATCAGTAATTCGGACTGAGCTTAATGACCCTCACAAAGTTTAGTAGCTCGTGGTTTTATTTCTCCCTGGCTGGGAAGACTGAATGTGTGCTCACCAGCAGGAATGGCTTTGTCCTAAAGACAGTTCTCTGACGTTGGTGAATGGGGCACGTTCCTTGCTGGCACCACGGCTTCAGGGAATTTTAGAGCTGCTTAAATGAAACATGTTCCTTGTCTAATGTGAAAATTTTGATTGTAACTAAACAACTCAGGATGATGAGAGTCTAGTTTTATTCAGAAATGTGCATTTTAACAATTTCTGTATCAATATTTAATACAAACAAACACTTATTTTGTTTCATGCTATGGGCATTATTTTATGAATCGAACATATTGGTCTTCTAAGATCCTGTTTTCTGCTTTTTCTACTTAGTGCAAGAATAACCAAGACTTTCCAAAATCTTAAAAGCAGAGCTGAGATCCATGAAGATAGCTAGGATTTGGATGGCTCGGATGCTAAGCACAAGGGCAGCAATAAAAGCATCAGCTAACAAGGGGACAGTAGCAATGCACTGATAATTTAATCTGGAGAAATATTAATTTTTCATGAGATATTTTAGCCCTTACATTAAAAAAAAAAAAAAAAAAAAAAAAAAAAAGCAGAGCTGAGGGAGTAATACCTTTTTTTAACCAAGGTACCTTGATAGTGGAAAAGAGAACAGCAGAAGACTGTCATCTCCTTGTTTTTCTTGATGCCTGCTACAAAGAACTTGTCTACTGTCTCCTACACATATTTAGAAAGAAAAAACCCTTCTCAGGAATGTATTTTTATAGTCTCAAGTCTCTAACCTTGCTAAAAGACTTCTGAATCCATGTACAGCTTTACCCCAAACTTTACTCCGTCAACAATTCTTTTTCAGAGAAACTCATAACACAGAGACATGTGTGGCATTTTTCTGGTGACAATAATTACAAGGAAACATGCAATAGCTTCTGCAAAAACCCTTTATTTCTGAAAACAATCAAGTGTTGACAGCTCAACCTCAGATTCATGGATTTAAATCAGCTTTGAAAGGGTAAAAACATTCAGGCTTGGAACCAGATTTGAAAAAAGTATAGCACTACAACATGTGGAAGATGAAGTCAATTTAATTCTGTGTCATCATCCCTGGGATAAGGTATATAAACAGTCCTTGGAGTAAGGTCTAGAAACTCAGTTCCCTTTCCACCAATGTTATTGCCTTGCAAAAAAAAGGGAGTGGTGCCACCAGTTTCTGTCAAGCCCAATCTTGCTAATCCTTAATGGATAAATAGGTGCGAATTTAAGGCTTTTTCTTCATAAGGGATTTTTGCAGAAAATGTCTACTTTTTGGGACTTGATATAAGGAATGCAACGTTCATCCAGTACCACAGCACTCTTAAATGTATTACTATTCTGTGTGCATATGAAAGCAGAATTTTTAGGTGCTAAGGATATTTTAACATCAGAAGTATTGGAATGCTCCAATACTTAGATGGAGCACCAACAGTATTGGAATGCTTCTAGGTTAAATATCCAGGTGGACTGGGTACTGCAGGACAGTAACCCCAAATTTATTTGAAATCTGCTTCAGGCCCTATTTAGACACCTACATCATTTTTTTAGCTCTAAAATTTGATATTTTTGTTTGCTTTCCCCCATCAGTAAAATAAGAATAATGAGAATTCTTTACTGTATCTATTTCATAGTGTAAATTTTAAAATGTATTTCTGTATTTCTACAAACTTGCAGTTGTAGGCTCTGGATGTACTTCTGGTATATTTAATATGCTATAAAGTAACAGCACATAAAAGAATAATTAACATTTCCCAGCAAGTACTAAATTTAATATAAATTAAATATAATTTTAGCACTGAAATCCTATTTCACCCTATCCATGTTTTAATACAAGTATCAGCATCCCCAAGGCAAAGTACCTCCTGTAATTTAAGACTGCCCCAAAGACACTCTAAAATATTTTTCCAGAGTAATTTTCGAGATGTTAATAATATGCAGTTATAACTTATCCATAGTACTGTCAACTGTAACATTAAATTAAATGTATTTTTCATGGAAACCCACACCACTGCTTCTATGAACTCCACTCCTTCTCCTGTCAGAGCTTGTTCTCATGATCTATGGCTGAGTATGTCAGGCCAACACTCTGCCAAGGCCCAGAGCCAGGGTTAAGGTTGGGAGACTTGCTGAGACTTGTGTTTGTCATTGCTATGGGTCTTGGGGTAAGGTTACCTAGGAGATAGACTAAGTCTAGAACTCCAGATGACACACAGCTGCCAGGGGCTGCTGAAAGGTAGAGAAAGCCGCAAGATTTCCTCACTGAGAACTTCTTTGTGCTCTAACAATGGACTTGGTGTAAGCCTCTGTCAAGGCCTAGAGCTAGGGTTAGTGTTGTGGTTGGGATGGAGAGATAGCCTAGCCCTGCAGTTAGAGTTAAGCTGCAAAGGGGCTGCCAAAGGATAGTTTAGATGGCAGAAAGATTTCTCCCCAAAGAGCTGTCCATGTAGGCCATGTCTGAGTGTCCTGAGCTAAGTCCTACCCAAGACCAAGGAGTTTTGTTAGGGCTAGGTTTGCAGTTAAGAGAAGGACAAAGCTGAAAGCTTCAGGTAGTGTGGAGCAGCAGAAGGGCTGCTTAAGGGTGGTGTCAGCTGCAAGAATTCTCCCCATAGAGCTTGTCTGTATGCACCACTGTCAGGCTATTTTAAATGTCTGTATTTTATCCCTACCAGTAGAGTGTTCAAAACATTAAGTTTTTACTCTGAGGGAAAATGTACAAATTTTGTATTATATAGGGTTGGTTGGTGGGATTTGTTTGTTTGTTTGTGTGGGGTTTTTTGGTTGGTTTTATTTTGGGGTGGGGGGGTGCACATGTGGGGAATTTTATAAAAAATACGTCAGCAGTTGAGAACATGTTTTGCAATCCTTGTTTATACTGAGGCAGAGGACCCTAGATGGATGATGGATATTGTAAAATGGCATATTTCTTTCTGGAATTGGAATTTTAAATAATGAAGCACACAGTAAAATGTGACCAAAGGCCCTTTGGTTTTTATTACTTAGGTGCTATCTGTGGTATTCAGCAGCTAAATCTTATAAGAACTTCTAAAAATATTTCCAATAAAACATAAAGCTTTAAGTAGCACAAATCTAGTTCTACTCCTTTGATTTCAGAGTGTGTGTGTGTGTGTGGGGAGGAGGGTGTCTGGAAAGGAAAGTGGTGGTAAATGAAAACTGACAAAGTTATTGAAGGACCTGTAACTTCTCAATTTGTATAAACCAGTGCACAGAGAAACACACACTGCAGTAATGTTCCTTAATTTCATCCTTTTGCATCCTGTCTAAAGACCAGTCAGTAGATGAAAACTATAGAAATGAACCTTGCAAAGTGGGTACTGTTGACACATTTTGTAGGTCTGAATGTGGATTTCTTTCTTTAAATCTCCTTGCCAAAAGTATTTTATTGTGAATTGGGTGCACCATAAGATGATCAAAACCATCAGTTCACCTGTCTGCATTTCTTGTGAACTACTTGATGTTTAACACATAAAATGAAGGCTTAGCCATCAGCTAGTCTGCTCTTCCTACTGTGAGGGTGGAATGTGCAGTTGGCACTCCAGCACAAGTACTCCCCGTTACCCTTCCTCTCCCTCCTCCACTCTGACGTAGAGCGGGTGGGCAAGCTCTGCCACTGAAATCGTCAGAGCTGCTGCTTTACCACAAGCAGGAGGTGGACTTGGCCACCAGAGGCACAGAAAGGGCATGAAGTGGATAGCATAACCAACTTGTTCCATGGGACAAAAGATGCAATTCCCTGAGTCTGTGTTATTTCCACAGTGTAGTCCCCACACACCAGGATCAACAGACTAGGATTTCAGTCTACCCCCAGTGAGCAGTTCAAGGACAAATCCTTAAACTCTGTTTTCACACATGGAAGTCTCTGATATGCTTACAAATTGTGTCCAAACACAAAGTCTTGGTTTAGCTTTCTGAATCTACTTGGGCCAGAAGGCAAGACCAAAATTAACTTCAGTACATACACATCATGCATTTCCCAATTGTCTAGAAAGGGAGGTGGAGGGAAGAGGAGGCATAGGCAGGATGAATTATATTTATCGTTCATCATAATTCATTGACTGTGAGAAACTTAGCAGGAAAGGTATTTGATCCATTTTTCAGAGACAAAGAGGGCTTGCAAACAGCATGTCTTCTTCTGTATATTCCCTCTCAGCTCCCATTCCTTCCCAGAGCCCAGGAGGAGGTGAAAGTGAAAATAAGTGTAAACAACAAACCCACATGGTTAAATCCATTCTGTGAAGTAATACCAGAAATCCGTCATTCTTTTCTAGGTGTATGTTTAGTGTTTTTCATTTGTACAGGACAGTTAAAGAGACCCGACAGCACATACTGTGGAGAGAAAAGTGGGAGCACTTTTTGCACATGGATAGTGTGGCCCATCATCTGCTGTTCGGAGAGTTTAACCCACAATTGGCTATAATGTTTGGATGCAGCTTTGCATTGCTTAGTCCCAAGACAGACTTTGTCTTTGATTACTAAACGCTGTGTCTGTGTAGACATAGCTAGTATGTTTAAAAGAAATCCATGTCAAGGCAAAGAAGGTCAGCAGATTCTCAGGCTTGTGCTGTTAGCCTGGGAAGGAGGTTTTTCAGGACAGGCAGGAACTAAGGAGCTGATGAGGAACTGTTCTCTGCAGGCTTTTTAGAATCAAAATTTAGGACTGGAAGTCATGTCATGATGAACAGTTCACAAGTACCACAAGGCTGCAGGCTGGAAGCAAGGGCTTACTTTCCTTCCCAGTGCTTGGGTATGCTTTTTCCTGCTATTCCAAAGACACTGGCAGCAACCCTCACAATAGGCATAAAATCACGTTAGGTGATGTTTGGCCCTTGGTCAAGATGTGAGCTTTGAACTCAGGAGCATAGACTTCCCCTTGCTACAGTTCAGTGTAGCAAGTACAAAGGACAGATTCATTAAGTGTTTCACCAGGTTTGGTGCTTCCCCTTCTCAGGCTTGCTTATTTCAAAGGGGCAGTGAAGGGACTGTCTTTTGTGGCAGGAGTCTCTTCACTAGAGTGGTGGGAGAAGGAAACAGAGCATTTTGAAAGTCAATTCTCATGTCACTGTGTATAACAGCTCTATGAATCACTGGGAGCTAGGAAGGGGAGGATGGGGTAGTCAGGGTCTAAAACATCATCAAGCAGATATCCTGAGAAGCAAGGAGGCCACAGACTGTCACTCAGAAGATCAGGCAGCCAAAAGGCATCCTGTCTTGACACTACAGAAGCCAGATGGGTTCTCATGAACGGCCTTCATATTACTTAAAAGCAACCTCCTCAACTGATGGACTGCTTTAATACAGAACAGCTAGTCTAATTTTATTTTTGAGGATGAAAGTGTGACAAAAAATATGTGCATGCAACCTCCTAGGTTGGTTCAAATTATTTATAACTTTTCACAGTCTAAGCTTCTGTCAAGTTTAATGTCACTGTTTCTAAAAATGATATTCTAGACTGGAGTGCTAAAAGGGGAAAAGCTGACAGGAAAGGAGAAATTTCTGCTATTCAGTTCCACTTTCTTTTTTAAACAAGTTTTATTTATTCTGCTGAAGCTCAGGTCATTCCATTCTGAGAGTCTGTGGTGTGCATTTGTTATGATACTGAAAAAGAAAAACATCTCATATATATGAAAAGCTCGCACTAGATCCCACAAATACCTTGCATAATGTTATTTTTTATGATTCTTCACTCACTGAAAAGCTCCTGGTAAAATCAGAAATAACTGTTTCTCTTTCCTATTGTGTTAAAGTCTGAATTTAGTTAGGTATAAATCTAATGAGAGCCACGATAAAAACTAACCAAGTTAGTTTAATTATGGGGTTTGGAGAGTATGTTTTGACGTTTGGGGCTATGAATTCGCTATTTACAGCACATTCCTTGAGATCTTTTGGTGGAATGGCTACTTAAGCAGGGAAAAAGCTCAGCCAGAAATTCAGGACCTCAAGAGAGAAATTGTCAAAAATAACCAACAACTGACAATCATTGACAGTCTTCTAGGGTCAAGGAGACGTTTTAGAATATCTTCTTGTAATAAGTGTTGCCTTGTTGGATGGACAGATGAATATAAGAAAATACGAGCTCTTCCTGAATGTGCTGAAATCACGAAAAGCATTCCCATGTCTTCAGCATCTGGCAAAGCAGCCTATAGTTGAGGCACGTAGTGAGAACACACACTGCATTTTGTTTCTCTACTGCAAACAGACATTTGTGTCTGTTCTTTCCCTTTCTTCTTTCGTATTCTGCAGCTGTCTTATTCCAACAGTGGCCTCACCTTGCTGGAAACTAATTACTTAAAGTGTCAAAGTTGGATCAAATATTAATTTATTAACTTTATTTTGTTATAGCGCTATCCATACTTTGCTCAGAGTGAACAAATATTTGAGCTTTACTCTGTTGTCCATTTTGAATGAAAATTCTTATAAGTCCAACTGTTAACCTAACACTGCAAAGTCCACCACTAAACCATGTCCTTCAGCACCTCGTCCCCATGTCTTCTAAATACCTCTGGAGATGGTGACTCCAACATTTCCATGGGCAGCCCAACTGAATGCCTGACAGCCCTTTCAATGAAGAAATTGTTCATGATAACCCATCTAAACTTCCCCTGGCACAACTTGAGGATGTTTCCTCTTGTCCTGTCACTTGTTACTTGAGAGAAGAGACTGACACCCACCTCTCTGCAACCTCCTGTCAGGTAGTTGTAAAGAGTGATAAAGTGTCCCCTGAGTCTCCTCTTCTCCAGGCTGAACACCCCCAGCTCCCTCAGCCGCTCCTCATAGGACTTGTCCTCCAGACCCTTCCCCAGCTCCGTTCCCTTCTCTGGACACACTCCAGCCCCTCAGTGTCTTTCTTGCAGTGAGAAGCCCAAACTGAACCCAGGATTTGAGGTGTGGCCTCACCAGTGCCTGGTACAGAGGGACAATCACTTTCCCAGTCCTGCTGGCCACACTGTTCCTGATGCAGGCCAGGATGCCATTGGCCTTCTTGGCCACCAGGGCACACTGCCGGCTCATATTCAGCCAGCTGTTGACCAACACTCCCAGGTCCTTTTCCAACGGGCAGCTTTCCAGCCTCTCGTCCCCAGGCCTGTAGTGTTGCAGGGGGTTGTTGTGACCCAACTGCAGGACCCAGCACTTGACGTTGTTGAACCTCATACAATTGGCCTCAGCCCATTGATCCAGCCTTCCCAGATCCCTCTGAAGAGCCTTCCTGCCCTCAGGCAGATCAACATACCCGTCCAACTTCGTGTGTATGAATGCATTTATATTTGATAAGGATATTTGGACCGACAAACTCATTTAGGTTTTAGTTATTTTCAATGTAAAAATAAAATCTCTGGTGTTTCAAACTACATCTAGTATTTTTTTCCTTAAAGCTTTTATTTATTTACTCATATAGAAATATTGTTGGTGCTTTTATGCCCTTTGTGTCCCTTTAAGAAGTAATCATTTACCTGTTTAACTGGAAAGGAGAATGTTTGCTAACAAAATAAAGTCATTGCTTTGGATCTTAATTTCCTCTTTATGTTGGAATTGATAGGTGTTTCTTCATTAGCATCAAGAAGGAAGGAAGTGGTCGTCTATGAATAACTCATTTACATTGTAATGACAGAGCTACAGCAGATTGTAACCCCTGATTCAATAACCAAAAAGTACCCATAGGTCTCAGCAAATTGGATGACCCACATCTTGCCCATAAACTCAATCCAAAATGAACCAAAGGGCGTCCCAGCAATCTGTGTAGGACAATCAAGACTTGGCTTGGTATTCAGTAACACAAGGTAATGTATTTATTATCATCACATCTAATTTTTAATTTTCTAATTGCTTTCTTTCCTACCAGAATTCACTGACAGAAGTGTTTAAAAATATATTTAGCTTTATGTGATGTTGTATCTAAGTATAACCTAGACTTTTATTTAAATATTCATGTTTGAAGTGTCATTCTCATTTGCTGTAATTTGCTATAATTTCTATTTTCTTTCAAATTTGTTTTCCCAATGATAGCACTTTGATTAAAAGGTGTTTGAGCATCTCACGTTCATTGATTTGAAACTAGGAAAGTACACAGGCATGTTGGAGGAACTGGCCTGAAGTCCTTTGCATATCTACATAAAAAGACTTAGAAAAGCATAGACGAGAAATTCACAGCTTCTTGCCCAACTGTGCTCTGGCAGTGTCATGGTTTAACCCCAGCCAGCAACTAAGTACCACACAGCCTTTTGCTCACCTCCCTTCTCTCCCATTAAGTCTGTTTTAATAGGCTGTGTCTAAAAAAAAAGTAGTTCCATCCACATACTAGTTCTGTATTTGGCTTTGGATTATTGTTTTGGATTGATGCCACAAGTAAGAGCCAAGAATATTGGTAGATTTCTTTGATGATTCAGAAGACCATTCAGTAGAAGTTAGATACAGCCATATTCAGAAAATCCTCTATACTAGTCATTAAGACTGATATGGCTTTCAGGATAGAGCTAAAGTTTTTCTTAATTTGTGAAAATCTCTTCTTTTTTACAGTAGGATAAACCCGATGATTTAATGGATCAGCATTTCTTTGGGAGTCTTCTACCCAAAAGCTAACTTAGAGAAAATATGACAGGTAGGTAGTACAAAGTGTCACCTGAATCTTTTATATAACATTCCTCCCACTGAACTGCTCATAATATCTTCAAAAATCCAGGTGAAGAGCTACAAGAAAAGTGATAATGTAAGGGAAAACCCTGAGATGTGAAACAACAGCACAAGGAGTACAATTTATACTTCACCTCATAAAAATCGTAAGACCAAGGTTTTTCCAGGTCGTAAACAAACCAGAAACCTTTGTGTAAGAAAACCAGCATCTCTGTGCTTTTAAAATGGAGTGAGTATGCATTTACATTGTCGTACATATATATGTGGACAAATATCACATTTGACTGACACAATCACTAGTGGACAAAAGCAAAATATGTTCATGTTCTTGAGAGTTTCTTTCATCATGTTTAGAGGTAAAATGATGGCATTTGGATAAAGGTAAACACGTTGCATTTCTCAGCTTCACAGAACAGAACATAGGCATTAGAGGTTGGTTCTCTGTCCATGTTATGTTCACGACGCTCACATGGGTTTCGAGTATCACTGGATCTGATAAAAAGTTTAAATACCATTCTGCATCATTATCATGGTGCCAAATAAACTTTTACTGTCCTCTGCATATTTACGTACACCATTTGTACAACACGGGGTCATTGGGCTTGAAACAGGGATTCATCATAAGTAATTTAAAGACAACTGAAAATTAAATTTAAGGACTTAAATCTCATCTGTTTTTACATTCATGTAAATAGACATTAATACCTCCAAAGGCAACTCAGTCAAGGAAAGAATGTACCTTGAATAGTTTGTAAAAAAACTATCCGGGAATTGATTTTGTATTGTGCAAATGCCTATGCTACATAACGCAGGTCATTTAGGGTGTAGATTTTGAACAAAAATAGGCATGTGACTTCTCTACAAATGGTTTTCAACCAATATTTTTATTACACCTTCTCCATCCCAGCACTTAGTCTCAGGCTTTTCCCATTCCTAAGACGAAATTCCTGACCTTCACTGCAGTATTGGTGCTCCCACTGCTGCTGTTGAGCACTATTGTCTCGAGTGGCAAATGAAAGTAATTTTGCTGAGCAAGGGGCTAACCCTCTCCATCATGCCACTCATGCTTGTTTCCTTCGCTGATGCTCAGACTGATGACCGACGGCACTAATAGGCAGGGGTCTTCCACCCATACGCTATGCCTATGGATCCAGGACCTCCATGTAAGCCCAGCCCTGGGTTGTTGGTCGGTCTCTCTGTTAAGATGATTGTTGTGCCTAATTTTAGGCCCATCTCTTGCTGCCCCTGGCTGGGGGAGAGCCCCATCCTAGGGCTCCCTGGATGGTCACTTGTCTTGATTCATCCCTGACTGTGCCCGTTAATGGACCTGTTCGCAGAACATGGCATTGTTTGTCCAGATGAGCTCCTGCGGAACTGTGCTGTGGTGGGTGAGGACACTGCCCTGCCGGGGTCACCCTCTGCTCCCAGTCCATTTCCTCCTGCTCCTGCTGCTCCCTGGCAAAAGTATATTTTACAATTTTTCAGTATATGTATCTTTTCTTTCTACAGTAAGGTCTCTTCAGCAAGAGATGGTAGAAGCTATGCTGTTTAAAGAAGCTATTTTTAAAATATACTTTTGCATTAGAATGCCATCATGATATATGTTTTAAATAACATGAAGGGATGGAAAATAAAACTATAAACCACAGCTGACATGTTTTAGTTTCACTACTCTGATCTGTAGTTTGCTGGCAACATAAGACCTCAGACTGAGGTGTTTATATTAATTTAGTCTTAATAACCTATTGTGCCTTACTGTTTTGCCTTATTTTTCTCAGTTAACTTTTGTGCTTTGTCAAAATGTTCCTTGATTTTCTCCGGGAGCTATAGTCGGGACTTTACAACCAGCAGGTTTTGCCATTAACTTCTAATTTTGCAACTCTGCTCTGGTATTGTAAAACTAGGAAATAGCTTAAAGCAAAATAGCACTTCTCTGTAAGCCATATACTAAATCTATTTACACAATTAAGAGAGAAATGGATTTGAATGGTCTCCCATGTAAATAAGAGCTGTTCACCCAAGTAAGGGTTTTCAAGAGTTTATTCATAGAGTTTAGGTATAAAAATATTTTTCATAAATTTCCACTACCCATTAGAGAATCCAGGATGTCTTGACAAGATCGACTGTGACAGTAAATTTACCTGATATGCTGAACACCACAGCTGGGGGGGATTACAGTAGGATGAGTCTTTCTGCATTGAAGAAACAAATGCTTGTCAGCAAGAGGCATCGTGTGACTCATGGCATTAGCTCCCCACCCACACACTATTTACATGACACCTGCAATGGTGTGTTTTCTAGCTACTGATAGATCAGCTATTGAAAATCATGCATTTACATCAAAACAATCATTCAATGTAAAGTATGCAAGTAGGGTGCTAATAACAATACCTGAGCCTGCCGTGGAACAGGGCCTAGCCTGGATGACTTGCTTGCCATCCTTTTTAGTCTTATGATTTGTACTACACTATGATACACTCGATAAAACCATTCGTTGTTACGTTCTTTCTCCAATAGAGGATTCATTAATATCTATATATACTGATGTCTAACTAATGTTCTATGTGGCAGACATTATGTCACAGTGAAAATCCAATTTAAGGGAGAACTGCACTATGTATTAAAAAGTCTGAGCTGGTGGTCCAGTTCTCATTAAGGTGTTGTGCTGATTTTGATTGAGATGGAGTTAACTTTCTTCCCAGTAGCTCGTATGAGGCTATGATTTGAATTTGTGCTGAGAAGACATTAAAGCCAGAGTGGATGCAAGCATGTTTTCATGGTTTAACAAAAAAAAAGCAAGTTATTTTTTTCATATTGAGGCTTTGCCATGGTTATCAACACGTGTTATTAAAGAGAACTGGACCCTCAGTTATGCTTTCAAATTTAGAAACTGAAAGTCATAGAAATTTTGGTTGCCTGACATTTAACAAAATGCTTCCTTAGTTGTGCAATAGAATATTCTGAACTGGGATATGAGCAGAGGGCATTTCTGGTGCAGGATCTTTGCCAGTTAAGAAAAATTTGATCTGGTACCCTGAGGCTCAAATTTACAGACATCAGCATCATGCTGCAATGCAGAATTTCCCCTCAGCTCTTTTTCTGACAACAGCTCTGAAGTAAAAAGGGGAGTAGATTACAAAGGACTCTTCTTATATGAATTGGTCTCCTCTTTATTAATTATTGGGGTTTTCCAGTCTTTTATGTAGAACACATTTTAATAAATCTAACTCAGTAGAAAGGTAATGTACAATGTATTCAAATGTCAGTGTCATCTTGCTGTTTAAAAGAGAGTGAGGAAACCATACTGCTTACCTGTAACATTATCACAACGATTTTTTTTAAAATGTCCTTTTACATATCTCACATGGCTCAGAACTTTTATAATTATGAAAAACTGATAGTATATAAATACTGTAACGATCATAGTTGTGAATCCCTTTGGATAAGAGAATGTTTGTTCCTAATCATCTTGTATACCCTGCTGGGTTGCTTTACTCTTTCTGTTAACATTTTTGTCCTTAACTTTCAGTTTAGCTCAAGCTGCAGCACTAGCACAAATAATCTGTTACTCAGAATTCCATACTGTCAAGAGCTGTGCAGCTGTGTTATATGGTGGAGTCTGCTCTCCATGGGCTGTTTTGTTGCCCTATTTTAATTAAGACTATAAGTGTATTATAATAAGTACACTAAGATCTTTATGAAAGTAAGGAATATTCAGAAGTTAAAAAAATATTATAATGGACTTTTTTTTTTTTTAAGTAATTAAGCTTTAGGGTGGGTGTGGGCTTTTTTCTGATGTTGCTTGTCTGCCTGCATTTACAGACACGAGGGCTGGGCCAGAAGGCTTTGAGTACAGGTATTTCTGTACTAACAGGATTCATCTGTTTGTCTGTGGAGGCGTACCACCAATTTCAGCTGTGGTGGATTTGATACTTGATTCTGCATTTTTGAATTCACTGTCAAATTATGTACACTGTAGTTAGATGTTTGTAGATATGTGATTAATATTTTCAAAAGGGGAGTGTTTTGTTTAAAGGGTTGTTCAAACACGTTGGAAGGAAGTCTATGAATTGCGTGTATTTGTTTAGAACACATAGCACTTCCTATTTCTTCTTACCTAGGAGAATACTAAGCAAAAGTTTGCTGAAATTATTTCCATTAGCCAATCACAACAAAAAGTTTAAGAGACCTGAGGGCCCAGTTGCCTGTGACCACTAGATCACTACTGAAATTATTCACCTATATTACTGTTTCAGTACTTTGTGTGAGTAATGGGGTATCATTACCCTGATTAATTTCTTTGCCATAGACAAATTTTATTAAAATACTGTAGCGGTGAACAGATAATCTTAAGGAAGTTTCTGCAAGTTGCAAGTTTCTGCAACTAAGACCAAAGTATGTAATGGCACAAATGCCTGCACTGGGTCAAATGCCTGCATAACATTGAGAACAGCACATAAGAAGCTAAACAGACTTATTTTGTCTTTTTAGCAGCATCTCACTCCAATAAACAAGTGATTCAGTGCAGGAAAAACTGTAAAACTGAACTGGTCCAACTCCAGGAGCAGGTGAAAGACTTCTGGTGGATTTCTACTTCCCTGTCCTAGACGAAAAGCAGCACTTGTGCAGCACTTCCACTTTCTACAGTGTTTCTGCTCCCTAATGCCCTTTTCCTACACAGGTTTTTTCCTGATCTGTACCCATTCCACATACAGCATGACTTGGACAGTCCAGAATTAAATGCAAGGTATGCTCCAGCTGGAACTAATAAGCTTTTGTTAGTGCATAATCAAATCTGTTTTTATAAACTAAGCACTATCAGACCTCATCACGTGGCTAGAAGACCTTGAAGAAACACACAACTTTACAGAAGTGGTTTTAGTGATTCAGTAATTGGTATCCCTTTATTCCATGTCCATAACCATCAGCTTAATAGCATCACAGCTATTGTAGAGCACTCTGTTTCATGAGGCATATGTATAAACCATCGTTATCATCTTTTATAATGCCCATGGCTAGTGGATATGAGTTGAAAGAATTTATTTCTCCATAAAATTTCCCAGAATCAACAGTGTTTTGCTTTTGACATCTTTTTTTCTACAGAAGTTTGGGTGTTTGTCTGAAAAGAAAAACAAACAAACAAACAAAACTATTACCGAGTTTAAAATTAGCTACTTTTTGTGGTTTGGTTAGAAAAATGAAGGATATTTTTTGTTCAGGTGGATCTTCATGGAGCACCCTAAAATTTAGCAAGTACAGAAGTTTTCTACTGAATTTTCTGATTCATAAAAGAGATTTTAAATTAATAATTTTGACCATAAAATAACTCAGAGTAGGTGTCTGCCTGGAGGAACAAAATCTATTGTGCTTGCATACAGAAAGTCTTACTCGAAAATAGTTTTGCTTCAGGGCCTTTTCTTGAGGCTGTTGATATAAATGCTGATGGAGCTGTGACCATCCACAATCAATGAAATTCTGCCTCTCTATGTTTGGTTAGTAAATCCAAGTAGAACTTTGATATGTAAAATCATTATAGGTTAAAATTTTCTTCACATTATTTTAGAACATTTCCCTCTATTTCTCTTGAGGTTACCCCATTGACAAATACATGTTGTCATAAAGCTTGCTTCTGGTTTTCTTAATGTTTTCTGTGTTATCCTTCTTCATCCTACCTAGGATCAACATTATGGAGCATTGACAGTAATACTTCTAAAAGCAAAGAACAGAAGGAAAGAGCCATACTTTTAACTCATTCAAAAAGCAGAACATATCTGAAAACTAAATCAATTCTTGGACAAATAGAAGAGCCTGCTACTCCAACGTTTTAAAATCCCAAGGGGGCAATCTCAGTAGTGTGTGTTCAGCATCATTTTCAAGGATGGTAATCTTCAGGTGGCTCAGAGAGATAAGGCTTGAGATATTCTATCTTAAGTTGCACGAAATTCAAAGTTTAGGGGATTAGTTTATTTGAAGCAGAGGTAGGGGATGGTGACCAACACTCAGAAAGCAATAGGCTATATTTACACAATGCTTTTAATATGATTGTTTGTTGGACTATGTTGAAATACTACTGCATTTTTGGGCTTTACTTTTTATTTCACATTTTGCTTTTTATTTGCATTGAGCTTGAGAAGCTGCTCTAACGGCCAAAAAGCAAATACTGCGATCAATCCCTTGCCTGGTTTATTGAGGAGCAAACGACAGTCAGTACTGGATAGACAACACTCAGGAAAATTTTCCCTGTAAATGGATAGCTTAATCAGGTCCTGGAGAGCACTAATCCTACAAGTTAACTTTTACAATTTTCTCTTTGTTTTAAAGTTAATGTTTTAGATTTTTGTTCTTATAGAACACATTCTAGGGAGATATATTTTTGGATATTCCTATGTTATTGATGTTGTAAGACACTCAGTAGGAGGCAATGCAGAGTTCCTTTCTCTTTTTTGTTTTCGAGGGAATAACTTAAAAACTGCTTGCTCCTCCTTCCATTTGGCACTGACAGCCTAAAGTACTGATTATTCCCAATATAAGAATATAATCTCTGGCAACATTCTGAAGTCAAAGCAAACGTTTTTCTTCAGTGGTGAATAAACTGAGACAAGTTTCTCCACATCTCCTCAAGAAGGTGCATTTCACTATGTGTTGGCTGCTACAAGAACTAAAAACAGGGACAATTTTCTGAGATATCACTAATATTTCATACAGAATCCTAGCCAGTTTTCACTACAAAAGGAAGAGAGGGAAGAAATATACGTTGAGTGAATTAGAGTTGTCTGGTTTTAGGGTTTGCCCTAAACTCCAGATCAAGCATAGTACAGTATAATTTATTTTAAAAATCTTTTTCATTTACTATACATTATGGTCAGGACAGATTCTCACCTTCTGTTTCACTTTGAAGGAATATTTGTCTGTAAAGCAAAGGTGCTCTATGCTACCTTGTAAATCTACAACTCCGTGGCTTTGCGTTTGAAGGGGTTTGGTTGTAGGGCATCAGAGAGACAAGCAAGTGTGATCTCAGGAATCCACATACCTCAAAAGAGCATTTAAGATTACAGACCAAGTTCTACCTAATAATCAGCAAACTCCTTGAATTTTACACTTACTGAATTGTTATCAGTGTTTGGGGCTTTTTAGTTTGTTTGTTTGTTTATTTGGTTTTGGTGGTTTTTTTTTAAATACATAACTCCACAGTATTGCTTGCTACCTGCAATATGTTTATGTGAGTCATTAAAGGCATCTGATGAATATTTAGATAAGGAGTAATGTTAGATGTTCTGCAATATTTATCTATGCATAGACTAGCCTTTCGTCCTCAGATACCCCTATAGTGAATGCTTTTCCATGTCCCAGGATATTTAAGTACCAATTTTCAAGCATTTTAATTTTTTTTATTTTTTAGGGGAAAATGATAGACATGCCAAACAAACAGTAGCAAAATAACCCTTTTTAAACTTCAGAAAATATCTTTATGATTTGCTAGTTTTATTCTGTAAGATCATAATAAACAGTATAAATGTCTGAAAAGCAGGTTTAAAATGCAATTTAGATAGAATGTATGCAGTTCTTCTGGAATGGCAACAAGCAATAATTTTGTTTACAGTCTTACACAATGCCTTAATTGGGACATTTGCTCCTTTTTTAAAAGAAGGAAAAAATATTATTAATAATTTATTATTTAGAGTAAAGTACATTTAAAGGATGCAGTTAATGTTACAGCCCAACACTTAAAGCACCCAAAAATCAGGACAAAATTTAAACAAAGCTGTCATTCAGACTTTGGCTACTTTTAATATAACTAAGGAGATTAAAGAAAAGTGCACTCAGCCCTCATATCCATTTTTATCACCCTGTCAACTTACATTCTTTTGTTTTCTAGACTTTCAAAAGCACACTCAAAGTTGGGTCTATCTTTTGACTGGTATAAGGTGATAATAATTTTTGCTTTTATTTATATATCCTTTTTATTTCTAACAGAGCATGCTCTTAAACAGCAACTATATTGTTCATGGTATCAAAAAATACACCTATAAATTTACAAGATTCAGTGAAAGCAACCTTAGTATACATTATTTCAATATTGCTGGGCATTTTTTACCTTTCCTTTAGCAGTATATTCTGTAATGAAAAAAAAATATTAGTATTTCTTTATTTGGTCCAGAAATTATTTTCTTGCATTACTAATTCTTTAAAGGTTTTATCTGTTCGGGTTTGGGCGTTTTGTTTGTTTGTTTTAACAATTCTCGACTTGAATTTTCTTACTAGATGAGCACAGTAAGAAATAGCTGTGGGTTTTCTGTAAGTTGTCATCACAGAATATTTTCAATGAAATTAAAATAACTTGTTTCAATTAGTCATCAAGTTTAGACATTTATTGTGAAAAAAATGATATAATACAATTTATATTGCGTATATTATGAAGGGAAATCAATAACCTGAATGCGTCAGTCATAATCTTCATGCACTTATTACATGTAGGGTGAAGAATCATGTCTTCAGTTCTGCAAGGACAGGAAAATCGTAATGCAAAGAAAGACCGTGTGGCACCTCTGCCAGATGTGAGCATAGGGCTGGGCGCAGCAGCGCGCAAGCGAACGCGAGGGCTGCAGTCACTGCTGTCTCGCGTGAGCCGCGCAGCGTCATGCAGATGGCTGCAACCTTCTCCCTCCATACCCACATACCCTCTCCCTCCATACTCTCGTTTCCTCTCCATTACATTAGAAGTACAATTAAAGCAGTGTAATTAAAACTGTATGTATTGTATGTGGCTTATTATGTGGAGATTCTTATTGCCTTATTCCTTGTTCCTGTAATAAAAGTGAATAATAGGAAAATTATACTAGTGCCTATGAACTGTTGTGGTGCTGTTCTCCCGTAATTTAGCTGTAACCTCATTGGTATTCATTTCCTTAGACATGACTGAAAAAGGAAAAAAACACCTCTGAAGTCACTAAATGTGTTCTGTTTTGGGCCCCTACTCCAGGAAAGACACTGAGGGGCTGGAGCGTGTCCAGAGGAAAAAACGGAGCTGGGGAAGGGTCTGGAGCACAAGTCCTGTGAGGAGCAGCTGAGGGAACTGGGGGTGTTCAGCCTGGAGAAGAGGAGGCTCAGGGGAGACCTGATCACTCTCTACAACTACCTGAAAGGAGGGTGCAAGAGGTGGGTGTTGGTTTCCTCCTAAAGAACAAGTGATAGGGCAAGAGAAAATGTCCTCAAGTTATGCCAAGGAAGGTTTAGATTGGATATTAGGAAAAATTTCTTAACCAAAAGTGTTGTCAGACATTGGAAGAAGCTGCCCAGGGAAGTGTTGGAGTCACTGTCCCAGAGGTATTTAAGAGTCTGAGAGATATGTGGACAAGATGCTGAAGGACACGGTTTAGTGGTGAATTCCCAGTGTTAGGCTAATGGTTGGACTTGATGATCTTAAAGATCTTTTCCAACCTAAAAGAGTCTATGATTCTAAATTATGTAATTCAAAGAAAAGGAAGACTCGCAGGAATTACATATGAAGAATAGAAAAGGGCATATTTCGTTTACATAGGATGTGTAGTCACGCTTTCAGGCATAAGACATCCAGTATGTTCTAATGGTCAGGAAAACACTTTTTAATTGTGTAATTGTGGTCACTGTGGCAGTTACATGGATATAACAAAGCACCTGGCAATGACCATTTTCTTCAGTAGGATGTGCTACTAGAAGGTGTTGTGGTCTTTAGGAAGACCTGAAAATTATTACAGCACTTCTGCTGTGCTGTAAGCAAACCTAGTATAGTCACGGCATTAAGTCCAGGTAAGATTAAACAGTATCATTTTACTCCAGTTTAGGCTATTAATTCAACTCTATGATCCTGAACAGGAAAGAAAGGGTTATTTCATTACTTGGAAACTGGACTCTTTCTGTGGGATCACAAAACAGTAGCCACGGGAAATAACAGCTCCAACATTTGTGTGTAGCTAATGCAAGTAAATCAGATGGTTTGGAGCTAGTTGCCCAACGCCTTCTGAGACGGGTGACAGTACTGAATGAGTACAAAGTGGAGAGGTCTGATAACCAGGGTAGCAAGGGGAAAATAGAGAAACACAGAGGTGTAAGACTGGAGAAATGTAAAAACTTTTTTGTTTGTTTTTTAAAGAATACAATGTTTCTGGGATTAGAGAAATAGTGTAATATGTTAACGAACTGCTTATCTAATCAAATGATAGATTTACAAACCAGAAACATCATCCCCAGCTGTTTGAAAATGAGTTCTATTATATAATGAATTTTGGAAGGAAGAGATAACCCCCCCAGATTTAGATGATACTAGGTAATGCTTTAGTTTGTACATTATTTATTTATATATCATTACAGTACAGCATTTTAAAATTATGTCTTTCCCACGTCAGGTGAGAATTTCATTTAAATGGGAAGAGACTAGTAAATTGCATTAAGGCAACATAGTTCTATGAAGAAGCCTCAAGTGAAAACTGCACTGCTGGTATTCCAATCCCAGTAAGCTTCTACCAGAACTTTATCTGACATGCTGTTAGCTGGCTTTCTCATTATGTGTTATTAAACTGACAATTAAGGAAAATCAGAAAAGCCTGTGATTCCTAAATTAGTATGTATGGTCTAATATATGATGTATTTTTCTGGAAATGTAGGAAATCAGAGCTCTAAAGCTAAAGTATCCATTTTAAATGAGAAAGGAATAAGTAGAAACACCACTCATTAAATACTTTTTATTAAAGAAATGGCTCATTATCCTTTTGTGTGACTCATGAAGTCACCATCAATCAGCTATGTAATCTGTAATTATATAGTATTTCTCTGCCAACATGGGTGCAAAAAATCCATAGCTGGAATTTGATTAACTCTGATTCAAGGGACTGCTAAAGGATATTGGACTTCACAGTCATGATTTTTCAAAATGACTGCTTAATTTGTGTGCCTTAATACTTGGACTTTCAGATGGAGGTATTTTCAAGACAACTTCAGAAATAGAAAGGTACGTGCCCTTTGAGCATCAGCCCCTTTTAAACCAGTTCAATGGCTTCCTTCTCCAATGTCCAGTGTGAAAACCATCATAGAATGATTCAGAAATCCTGCAGTAGAAAATTATTAAGCAAAAATAGTGTTTCTTAACGCCATGAGGTGATATTTTGCTTGTAATAAACATGTAGTTTAACTATGGTTATTTTATTTTCACATTTAATCCTGTTCAAAATGAGGACACCTATCTTTTCTGCTACCTGGGGATTTTTTTTTTTCATTCTTATTATTATCACCAAGTTTGAAAGATCTCCTTACTCAATATTTTTTTAAATTAAGAAATAAATCAAGGACCTTTTGATATTACGTGCTATGCTTCCTCCAAAATGTGAGTTCTACTATTCTCTCACATCCCATTCCCCAAAACATCTCCTCTAAATTACTCCCCCTCCCTCCCAATCCATACCCCTGAGGAAATCTTTCACGTTTCTATTTCAGTATCTGATGACAAGATGAAAAGCAGTATGCAAGGTAAGGATAGAACACTCATTGATATGAACATGAAATGACAGTAATGGTCTCTGTTTGTGCCATGGCTGGAGATTTCTGTATAATGAAAAGTCCTCCATGCTTATTATGTTTTGTCCCTCTAGTAATAATAGCTAAGATAACATTTTAATAGCCTTTCGCAGCACCAAAGTCTTAGTTCTGCTGTGCAAAGGTGAAATATACCAATACATAGACGAGTTTTTTTCATCTTTGCAGCATTTCTAGAGTGGAATTTCTTTTTTCCAGAAATATGGAAGAAAAAAAATATTGGCAACCTTCATTGCAATTAGTTCATTTCAATAAGTGATAAATGGTTTCATTATTGTTACTCGTTTCTGGCTTCTTGAGAGATTTCAGAAGTTTTATTCAAGATTATGTTTTTTTCATGAATAAGATTGCATATGTGTGTGTGTGTGACTGTCATACAGAAAACTGACAATTACCTTTCCTTTCCTGAGTCAAGCACTGTGACTGTAATATGAAAAGAAAGATGATGCAACATTAATTGCTTCTGTGGTAAGAAGAAAGGGTTCTGGCAGGGTGTGAGAATAGGGCAGTGTTGCCTTTTACATTCCATACTGTTTGAATAGGATTTTGCATTTTAACGTTTTCTTGTTGTTTGATATACTGCTAGTGAAGTATGCCAGAAATAACACAAGTTTCTGCTATGCAACTCTTGGGATTTGAGAGACAAGGAAAATCACATCACACAATAAACAAAACCCCACCATTGGAAATCATCACCAATGAAGATGAGAATAGAGAGAACAAACGAAGGGGAATGTAAAATTGCTGAGAGTCTCCCAGGCGACCTGCCAAAGCCTGGTTCTCCTTTGTCTCTGGGCCTTTCTGCTGCTTTATGGGACACCCAGGCTGGTTTGGAAGAAGCAGCTGTGTGGCACAGCAGCTGGATCAAGGCTTTGTCTCCCTGCATATACTGGTCTAACCACAGCTTCCCAGCTGCCTCCCTGGAAGACTCTTAATGACGCTTTGTTTCAGGCAGAAGAATGGGATAGATACCTCATAGGTGGAGATTCATTTAAAATTTTGAAATAAGAAAAAAGTATTGGTCCAGTAATAACATGCTAAAGGCATTTATACATTTGAAAATCATTCTAGGAGGCGTTGCAGACTATGCTTCAAAAGTTCAGATTGCTTGTGAACAGCGGGGTTGGAGGCTTTCAGCTACTAATAGCTTGATCAAATTTCAGTGACTGCCGGTAAGTTTTCTGGCAAAGTCCATAGTCCCCCAGAAGGAGATGATCTGTTGTCTTGCCAAAGTTGAAGTGCTGCTTACAAATTTCAAGTAAAACTAAGGATTTTTAACCTCTCTAACATCACATATTTCCTTTCTATTTGTAGATATCCACAACAGTATTCAGTGTTTTCAGCTTGCTAAAGAGCCTAAGGAAGAAACACAACGTGGGAAATTTCAGCCTAAATACCTGAAGACTGGTGATTTTATAAGCAACTGGAGAACAGCGTCCTGCAAGGAACAGAATCGGGTAACATCAAATTACAGATTCCGTACGCGTGTTGGCTGCGACGGAAAAACCCACATTCACTAGGTAGTTGTATGGATGGTTCTGCTACATTCAACATGACTTAAACCTTACCATTTAAGCGCAAAGAATCTAAAATGTGGATAAGGAAATTGCTCTGTTGGAGAGGATAGGAAATTAAACCACCAGCCACCAAATGAAGCTGTGAAACTATGTTTCTCTGTGGTTTGGAAAGCAAAAGCCATTCTTAAAACAGCCACATTCATAGAATCAGAGTGGTTGACGTGGGAAGGGACCTCTGGAGATCAGCTGGTCCAACCCCTGCCCTAGCAGGGCCACCTAGGCCTAGTTGCCCAGGGCCATGTCCAGACAGCTTTTGAATATTTCCAAGGATGAAGATTCTGCAACGTCTCTGGGCAACGTGTGCCACGCTCAGACACTCTGACAGTAAAAAAATGATTCCTGATGTTCAAAGGGAGCCTCCTGTGTTCATGGCCATTGCCTCTGGTTCTGTTTCTGAGCATTCTGTCAAGAGCCTGGCTCAGTCTTTTTTGCACCCTCCCTTCAGGTGCTTATATACATTGATAGGGTCGCCCCAAGTCTTCTCTTCACTAGGCTGAACAGCTTCAGATCTCTCAGGCTTTCCTAATAAGAGATGCTCCACTTCACAGTCTTCTTTGTGGTCTTTTCCCACACTCTGCAGTAGCTCCGTGTCTCTCTTGCACTGAAGGGCCCAGAACTGGACACAGCACTCCAGATGTGACTCCACCAGTGCTGAGTAGAGGGGACGGATCACCCTCCTTGTCGCTGGCAACACTGCTAAAGTGGCCCAAGATACCATTAGTCATCTTCGTAGCAAGGGTACGTTGTTGGCTCATCTTCAACTTGGTGTTCCCCGGGACCCTCAGGGCTTTTTCTGCCAAGCTGCTCTCCAGCTGGGTGGCCCCCAGCATGTACTGGTGCCTGGGGTTGTTCTTCCCCAGGTGCAGGACTTGGCAATTCTCATTGCTGAACTTCACAAGGTTCCTGCCAGCCCATTTCTCCAGCCTATTGAAGATCCCTCTGGATGTTTCAAAACATCAGTCAATAAAAATGGACACTGCAGAATTTTGGATGCTTTACAGAAAATGAAGCAAGGTAAGTTCATGGCACCTTCATCAGCGGTGAGTGTTCCGGATACATGGGTTTAAGTACACATCAATTTGATGAGTATACAGTGGACAAACCTGGAAGGACTCCTAGGAATGTGCGTTGCTCCTGGCTGTTTATACATACAAGCACTCCATGTTCTCTTAAAACAAAACTAAGTAGTATCAGGACTTCAAATATGACAATTTTGTTGTGTTTCCTCTCATTGCCACAGTTTAGCTAACTGCCCAGTTTGGACAGCTGTAATTTCCTGTGTGTGTACAAGTTTGTTTAAATGTTTAGAAGAAATGAGCTGAAAGGAGCTTTGATCCTCTCACACCCTCACAGCAGTTTTCAGGGCTCATTTGAGACATGTATTTTGGAGTCATACGGATATGTGGATTATCAGGTATCTCTGATCCTGCAGCCAATGCCAGCACTGAAAACCAATCAATCAGACAATATTTTGGAACAGCATGCCCTCTTGTGTTGTTGTACGGTATGAGACTTGTTTTTAAAGAGTAGTTGAGTAGATCCACAAATACCTATCTGAAGAAGGCACTTAACATTTCTTCATTAGGCACATAACATTTCTTCATCAGACGGCAAACTGCAAAATGAATGTAGGCAAGATTGCCCGGCAGAGGTGGCATGAATTTTCACCCATGGATGGGTAACTAGACACTAGACAGGTCACCCGCTTATGCGGTGGGTTTGATGCTTTGTCCCTGGCTGTCCTTCAGCCTTTCAGAAAAACAACCAGATTGGGCATTACAGACGTACGGCAAGAGTCGAACTGAGGAAGAGGGCGTTACGTGGGGTTGTTTTGCTGGTACTGTACTGACAGTCAGGCCAAGCAATGGGTGTCCTTTCAGATCACGGAATTTTTGGTGCTCCGGTGTTGACTTCACATACAGAATATAAAGTTTCTGTCTCTAACCCTTCAATTGTTGTAACTGAATCAAGGAAACACAGAACAACTAAATTGCTTGAGCATAATCAACACTGATAGGCTGAAAAAAAAAACAGAAAGAGAACAAAATAACTGAGTAATATTTTTTTTCACAGATTACTTTCAGAATTTGTGGGGTTTTTTTCTTATCTTTAAGAAGGTCTTTTCTAATATGTGTGCTCTTAAATCCTCTCTGACTCCTACACACAAACACAGGCTGATGAACAGTCCCTGACAAATGAACAAAAGATAGAAATGAATTAACGTTTCAGGTAAATACCTGTATTACAACCTGTGCCTTTATTATTTCATACCTGACAGTATGTACAGCTATTTGTTGGGCCTTCAGCCTGCTCTACAGTGGTGCCTGCTTACACAGCACACCAATGTAAATGAAGCTGCGCTAATTTACTACAATCCGACCGTGTTTGTCTAGGATAGATTGCAGTCTTAGGGAAGATACTTGACTACTAGCTATAACCGGTTAATAACAGAATCTGACTCAATACACAAATCTAGACAACTTCAGCTGAATGACTTAAATGATGAAAACAAATGTATACGTTGCACACAAACCCAAGGGATTTTCAAATCAAACGGGGCTCTGCAGCAAAGGCATTCTTCCACCGTCCTGAACGGAAAAAAGCCTAGGCTTTCCCACAGACGTGTACTGGCAGACAGCCCCACGCGGTGGACACCGCATGCACTAGCAACACAGCACGCAGGTTTACTGTACTTGAGCTGTGTCTTGTCTCACCCAGCTCTGCCAGAAAGTTCTGGTGTTGCGATTTATTTAACACTCCTCATATTAAATTTGTCTAACCTATTGGGAAGGGGAGAAACTTTTCAAAAAGACGGTTGGTGGGTTTGGAATTTGTTTATTTATTTATTAGGTTAGCAAGGAAAATATCAACTGCAGAAATTCTGAAAGAAAAGCTGTTGAGTGGCATGCGGTCGTGGCAGCCCTTTGGGGAGCAGAACTCAGTAGTGCTCTGCAGCAGGATTAGTGAACATCCCACACTTGGTAGCTGAGAAGAAAAGCTATGCTGGAACATAATAGTAGTCTCCCGCAGACTTGCTGAACGGGAAGATTTTAAGACTTATTTTCTGAAAATAAATGTTTTAAGAATTTTCCAGAGATTTAGCAGACTTGGATACATAGTTCTGTACGGGATGTTGTGGAATCTTTCTTCCTCTTCTAGGAAACTGTTTCTGACCTAATCCTGGATCTATGGTCTCCTTCCTTTCATTCTATTTTAAGAGGGGAAGAAAAAAGCCTTTGTGGACATTTCAGCAAACATCCCTTTTATTTGGCTGTGGAGTGGAGCTGCTCCGGCCAAAGGGACCATCCTTGGTAGCCACCCACTGTGCAGCACTGCATCTGGAGCTGAAAAGAAAGGTTGTTTCCCAATCTGCAAGCAACAACCATATGTTCAGGAATGAAGAAATGCATACTCCACCTAGTCCCACGAGCTTCCTCTCTCCCCTGTGGCCTGTTTCAAGTTATTCTAGTGCTCTTTATTGGACTCCAGCTACTAAGTGAATACCTTAGACCCTTCAAGCTAAGTAACTGTAAGCAAAGCTGGGGAAAATCTGAGCATGCATTAACTATTGTTCCTAGTGACTCACAGTATCACTTCCCAGAGTGACTATATTGGTGAGACTCCAAGGCTCCTCCCTTTAGAACAGATGGTAGACAATTTTTAAACTGGCATTATTATTGAATAACACCAGCGATCAGGATGACAGTTTACAGAAGGATACAGAGACAAGATCCCTGCCAGAAAGTTCTCACGTTTTGTGAGAAAAGAGTTAAAAAAACACAGATGGGGACTTTAAATTGTCCCCTCAAATATGTTAAGTGACTCTTACTTTTAAAATAAAGACCTAGACAATACTAATGTAACACATCATCACCAAAATTAAATGTTTATTCGCTTCCAAAATGTTTAATTGGTTTTCCAAACCAGATGTTGTGAAAAATAAAAAGAAGAAAAAAGTCTGACTTAGGCTTTATATAAACAGCTAAAAATATATTTCAGGAATCGGTGTCCAGCCACTCCATACTGTTGCACACACCACTGCGCCACATTTACCGTTGGTGTAAGTGGTCAGAAAGAAGCCTGTCCAGGCTGGTGCAAAATCTCCCGCATTAGGGATCTGCTGAGGAAGCAGAGAAGGAGTTTATTACTTAAATTCCTTCAGCTCCTTGGGGAGCCAAATCGTTTGTCAGGTAATAACTCAGCAAAACAGGTACCTGATAAACATCCCAAAGAGTAGTAACTCCTCCCTAGAGTTGTGTTTTAAGTAGCTTAAGGGCAATTGTGCCATTGGGAGGTGCCTCTGAATATAATTTATACAGCGGAATTTGCCTCCTCTTGAATGGAATAATTATCCTCTTGGCTAGAAAACAGGATGCTCCACAAGAAAACTGTACTCATACCCAAACAGATAAAAGTGGGTAAGAAACCCTTCCTTGTACTCTTAGCTTGAAATATTGTAATTAAAGAGATCAAATTAGAAAATAAAATGTGCACTGCCACATAGCAAATAATTCATAGCATGGGCCTCCTTACTTCCTAAACTGTACAATCACTCAGAAGCATGTATATTTAATTCTGACATCTGCTTTTTGCAGAGTGCCACATATGACCCTTCGTTGACAGCTTCTTTTGGATGAATTAATCAAAAGATCATAGAAACTAACGACATAAAGTTACTTCGTATATTAATATTGTATAAGGCTGATACAATGTATGCTTTGAAATGAGCTTGGGTTTGGGGTTTTTTTTTTTTTTTGAGTGATCGCAAACCATGTATTTTAATTGCAACATCAAGAGAAATGGTCTTGAGAATATGCCTTAAATGGTTAGGCCAAACAGGAATTACATCTTGGAAGCTTACTTTAAAAACAATAGAGGCATCTAGTGGAAGTGTTTGAGTACTGCAGCTGTCAGAGAACACATCGATGCACAGCTGATTTTCTCGCATTGCTTCTTCCCGGATTGAATTTCATGAACGAAATGACAAATGCCAACAGTGTTTATGTTTTGTTTAAAAAGAGGCGAATTTTAAATGTGATGGTATTTAGGCACCACGAGGCAAATGTGATTTAGGAGCCTAAGACATAATTTTCAAAAGTGATCTAAGCAAGTTGGGCCACAAAAGCATTTATATGAGCAATGCTTACAGTGTCATTTAAGACGCGCTGCCAGTTGCAGTGCAATTTACAGTCCTTGACTACTTAAGCTGCTAGATTCCTTATGATTGAATTAGGCATGCAGAAAAGTGATCTTTCAGCCAGCTGCCTGAGCGAACAGCCACTCTAAATGGCCCACAGGAAACGCTGAGGATAGGTGCAAGTCTTCTACACAGAGTCTTTCCGCAGCGGAAGGTTGAAGGATTCCGTGTCCAAGCATGATCCACAGACTCAAACCCTCTCAGACTTAAGTTCTCTTTTAAGAGCTGACAGGTTAAGGTAGGGAATGTCAGTCTTCCTTCATGGAGTTCTTCCTGGAGAGTGTGGTGAGGCACTGGCACAGGTTGCCCAGAGAAGCTGTGGGTGCCCCATCCCTGGAAGTGTCCAAGGCCAGGCTGGATGAGGCTTTGAGCAACCTGGTCTAGTGGAGGGTGTCCCTGCCCATGGCAGGGGGTTGGAACTGGATGGTCTTTAAGGTCCCTTCCAACCCAAACCATTCTATCATTCTATGTTTCCAAATACAAGAAAAGAAATATCCCTTCCCATTCTCTTAACCAGTACCTTAATAGTTAGAGGACTGTCCCGGTACATAGGAAAGGAAATTACATTTTCTTCTCCGCATGAGAGTACACCTGAACATTTTTTATTTCCTATTATATACTCCAGGGAAGGAGAAGACAACTCAGTAGAAATCCAAAAGCAGGCTCTTCTTAAACCCCAGAAGAAACCCAAACTACAGCCAAACTACACAGCATACAGAAAGCATGAAGGTCCAGGGCTCGGTGACACATTTGGCTGCTTTTTAATCTTCCTTTGCCCTTAGGCTGTAGGGTGAAACACACGGTAGAAGTGTCTGTGCTAACTTACTCAGAACACATTACAGAAGGAATCCATGGGCTCCCTGCCCAGCTAATACACCGTGCTGGTTAGACAATTCGCCCAAGAAGCCTAACATGGCTGTGCGTCTCTGTGACAGTGATAGGGCCTTGCGATAGAAACGTCATTTTTCAAAAATAACGCGCTGCCTGGCAAAGGTACCTCCGTAGCTTTGGTCAGTTGGGCTCTATGATACGACCAGAGGAATACAAACCGGATTTTCCAAGGTACGCAGGTGAGGAAGCGGCCAGGTAACTTCAAGCTGTTTAGTCCCTGACTAGCCACGTAACCCTCACGGCATTTTCAAAATACGTTTCTTGAGCACGCTTCAATGCCATCCACGTGTCCTCGCAGACAAACGCTAGGCTTAGGTAGGGTGTGGATCCTCCCGGTGAGCATTCAGGAGCCAGGCAAATTTCACCTAAAATAAATTAAAATATTGGGTTCTTATCTGCTTATTCCTCTCCTTGTCTGAGTGTAGGAATTACTCACAAAGCCTGCCCTCACGACTTTCAACCACAGTTTCGCTACTTCCTCCGCTAACCGCGCTGTCATTTATTGCCTCCTCAGCTTCCCCCCCGCTTGCTGTGATCGGTTTCCTCCTCAGACTGCACCGCGGGCTCAGATTTCTCGTGGCTATCGTGTTTTCCCTTCCATCGGTGCAGAATCAGATGAACGAGGGCGGGCTGCAGCCTGGGCTCTCCGCCCCACGGTGCCCCCGCTGCCCTCCCGCTGGCTGCCCCCGCACTGCTGCCTCTGTGGCCGTTTACCGGCCGCGTGGGCTCCCCGGCCCGAGCTCCCTGCGCGTGGAGGGAGCCGCCAGGCCCGGCGGCGGATACGGCTGGGGTCGCCGGCGCCTCATGGCGGCATAGGCGGCTCCCCCTTCCCCTGGAAAACACAAAAGGCAAAGGATTCAGCCTTCTTGGCTCCTTCTCCTCCGGGCGTGACGCCGTACCCGGCGCGGGCGGCCTCCCGGCAGGCCGGGCCGGGGCAGGCCGGGCCAGGCCGGCTCCCGTGGTGGCGGTGACCCGGCCCATGGCGGCCGCCCCGCCCCGCTCACCTGCCCGGCCCGGCCCCGCCTCGCCGGCTGGCGGGAGGGCCGCCACCTCGGGCGCAGCCGAGCGCACCCGGCCCCTTCCGGGCGCGCCCCGCCGCCGGGCGGCCCCTTCCCCCGGGCACCGCTGACCGACTAACCCCGCCGCAGCCGCCGCGGGCGGGGGTCCCCGTGTCTTCGCGACCGGTTCGAGGCGTTTTGGCCCGCGCCGCCCCCGCCAGGTGCCGTCGCGTTGCCATGGTATTTTCCGCCCGCACCGGGCAGGCGGCGCGGCCTGGCCGGGCCTGAGCGGCGGGGAGCCGGCCGGACGCTGCCCCTGCCCTGCCCTGCCCGCCGGCGGCCCCAGAAGGCTGCGGGGACCCGCTGGCCGATCCGCCGCCTCCTCCTTCCCCGCCGCCGCCTTCGCTTTGCTCCGCCGCTGCTTCCCTCGACCCCGAGGTTCCGGCTGCGGCGGGAGGAGGCGGCGGCGGGCGCCGGCTGGAGCAGGCGGCGGGGAAGATGGCGGGGAACGGCGGAGGTTTCGCTGGCGCCGGGAGCGGGGAGATCATCCAGCTCAACGTGGGCGGCACCAGGTGAGCCGGGGGTAAGCGGAGACGGGCCCCGGGCCCTGCCGGCGGCCCGCTGCCTTCCCGCGGGGCGGCGGCCGGCGCACACCCGGTGGGCATCGGGGGAGGGGGGCTGCGGGGAGCCGCGTTCCGTGCGACCGGTCCCTGCCGGGGTGCCCGAAGGAAGTCGCTGCCGGCCGTGCAGGGGGGTAGGGCCGGCCCGGCAGCTCGTCTGCGCTGGGAGGGCGGCGGTGCCGAGTCGCCTGGGACCCCTGTCTCAGCCGGGGCTCCGCGTCCTGGACGTGGTGCTGCCGCCGAGGGGGCCCGGGTAAGGCCTGACCCGGCATGTCGCAGCGGAGCGTAGCCAGGGGTACCGGTTGCGGGACGTGTCGGCAGCCCTGCGCGGTGCCTGCCTGC
Source organism: Rhynochetos jubatus (assembly GCA_027574665.1). Lineage (NCBI taxonomy): Eukaryota > Metazoa > Chordata > Aves > Eurypygiformes > Rhynochetidae > Rhynochetos > Rhynochetos jubatus. The sequence continues at coordinate 23,813,910 of CM050650.1, read as the reverse complement.
AGTGCCTGGGGTTTCTAGGTACGAACGTGTCTTGCGGGCTCTCAGGGTATACTGCTTCTTCAGGAGGGGACCGAGAGCTTTGCTGTGCTACCTGATCCGTACGCTTGTGCCTCTTCAAAAGGCTGATGTGATACTGCTGCTATCAGCCAGTTTAAAGAATTGTATTGGGATGTAGGCGGGAAGGATGGAAGATGGCATATGTGGGCATTTTGGCAGGCTGAGATAGAGGGTTGTGGGACAGCTGTGGTCAGAATCTGTGTGATAAATAGCGTACATGTACCTGTCAGAATGCTTAGGCGTGAAATCATTCCGATTACCGTAGGTAGTGGAAACTGAAGTAATGTGTCTTACTGACTCTGCGTACAGTGTGAAACCACCTATGGATAGTAGGAACTACTACTACTATTTTAAGAATTTTCTTGCATTACCCAGAAGATGGACTTGTTCTCAAAACTGTGTGCTGCAGCCTTTCTTAAAGGAGAGTGCCATAAAAATTGATGCAGAATTCCTTTATTGCAGTAAGATATTAAGAATCTGGTTCAGCCCAGAGGAGCTGCTTGTAACTTGTAGAGGCAAAACTCACCTGTAATGATGCTTTCAGGATAACTGATGTCGGCTTGGACCAGAGTGTGTGTTACCCTGAATAAGGTTCTTCAGTAAACTTTTTTTCTGAAATCATAGGCCAGTTCATCTTTTAGCTTTTTAGTGGAATCACAAAGATGCTTCAATCTCATAATTTTAAATGGATCTTACTTTTTAAATGATTTTGCGGAGAACTGAGATTTATGTACAGGGCATGAGTCAGGGAAGAAATACACACCCGCAGAGGGCTTGCCTACACAGAGAATTACGAACAATAAGGGAAACTGACAATTGTATATATGTCATTTCTAGTGGAAGGTCTAGGTTCTAGTCAACAGCTATCCTTTGAATATAAGCAGTAGGAGATGTGTGCGTAGATGTTTCTCTTTTAATAGGGAGACAATGTGTAATAGTATCGGTCTTCTGTGTAAGAGGTTTTGGTCTTCTGCAAGCTCAACTTCCCTTGGAGTGCCCATCTTTTTTGAAAAGTATCTCTGAGCCAGGTTTTTCAGCTTGCAAAGGCAGGCGACTCAAAGCTGACAGTGGAGTGAATGATCTGCACAGCAAATGGGGGATTGTGGGATACTATGAACGTTTCCTCCTCTCTGTTAGCTCCTGTTACCCGTACTAGAAACCTGAAGCTCTTAGTTTTGTTGGTAGAGTTGGGTGAGAAGGGGAAATTAACTGCTGTCAGAAGACAGTGCTGTACTCTGGAGCATCTAGCACAGACCCCAGCTTTCTGTGTTCTGACACAAGGTTCCCACTGCTTCCTAGGGACTGCCAGAGCTTATTTGTTGTGTTGATCCAGCAGTTCCTGGTCTCAGCATTTGTGGATTCCTTTGACAGCACAAGCCTCTTGCAAGTTGAATTCACAGAAATCACTGTAACAAATGTAGTGAATTCTCTTGACCCTTTATCTTCCTCTGGTTATAACTCTACAAGCGCCATAGGCTCTGAAAAGGATTGTTTTGTAACTGATGCTTAAGTGTGCCTGTTTCCAGTTGCCTGCATTTTCTTTAAAATACCTATAGGCTACCACCTGCTTAAGAGTATTTGAGGATATTGCACTGGGATTGCCTAATTTCTTCATCTGGTGTCTGACCACTGGCTGCATGGTGCTGTAGGCGTGCTTACACACGTAGACATTGCTAGCTAAGCTTCTTTCTCCATCCTGGGAAGCAGGGGTCTGTCTTGTTGTTTGCACAGATTAATGCCTATGTATTAAAAGCTCTAAAGTATATGTTAGTGTGAGGTATTGCTTACTAAACTGGTACCTTGGTGATAAAATTGCAAGGAGACAAATGTGGAATCAGTTGACTCTTCTTTCCCGTCCTTATTGTGTGGCTTGCTCTTCTGGAACATACTCTAGTCCCACATGTTTTGCTGCTAAGCTCTTTAACTGACTTGGAAAATGCCAGAGTGGAACCCAGCTGGTCACAACACCAGCAACACTTTGATCTGGACACCTCTGACAGTTGACGGTCACTCATGTGCCTAAATGCCTCCAGGTCAGAAACTGTGCTGTAGTGTGTTGGGGAGATAGTACCACTGAGTCCTCAAACATCTGTTCAAAGATCCTGAATGTCTTCATGGTCTCATCAAGCTTCTTTGTTGCTGCAGAATTAATTTAGCATGTACCATTCAGTGTTGTAGAAAATGCCAGTTAGCTGTAGTTCTTGTACTTTTTCCATATCTTCCTACCTACACACGGCTTCCTGGGAAACTGTAAGTCCTCTGTGTTGTTTGGTTGTGTTTTTTTGCTTCCCCTTTTTTCTGAAAACACAAAGAAAACTGAAAGTTGTAAAGCATTTAAAGTGTCAGACAGTAAAAATCTTTAGCTTGTGAAGACCTTTAAAAGGGCTAACTGGTGATGCTGCATCTATCCCCCTAGTGACAAGCAGTGTCTGAATTAATCTTGGATAAAATTCATGTAGCTAATTGTTTTCTATTATGGAGATAAACAAATAATCCCTTACTCTTAAAGTAGAGAAGGGTAGTGATCTGTATTACTGATGATACAAGTTATGCAAAACTGTAAATATACTTAAAAGTCACTTTCCATTTAAATAGCAAAATGCTTTGATTCTCTTAGATTTTTTTTTAAATTGGAAAAGGCTTTGTGCATCGCTGTGCTTAGAACACTGATACTGTAGATTTTCTGTTAAGAACAGATTTGTCATTGTTATGTTTGCAACAGCAGTTACACAATCCACGTGGATGGTAGTTGCATATAGTCTTTGTCTTTCTGTCTCTTGGGGGTTATAAAGAAATGCTTTTTGTTTACTTTCTTTTTTCCTCAAAAACTGGAAAGTAGAAGCAGTGAAAACTAGATCAATTATGAGTAAGTACTTCTATTAAAAAAAAAAAAAATTGGTAACGTATTCCTGTGCTGTGTGGAAAGTTGTCATGGAATTTTAGTTTTGCATTAATGAAGAGGTCACCGAAGGTTTCTTAGTCATGGTACTAGCAAGAGGATATGTACAGCCAGAGAACTGATGCAGAGCACGAACTCATTGTCCAAGCTGCCAGTCTACTTGTCTTCCTTCATGTTAAATCAAAACCAGAAGAAGTATAAAAGAGTTCATAGTTAGTGATTATGTAAAATACTGTCTGGCATCAGAAGTAATACTATAATCTGTATTATTTCATAATAGGATTTGGAGTATATACTTTCTTTCTTTTAACTGTTACTGTTATTGCCCACCTCCCCCAGCCAAGAGGGCCCAAAGAGCAAACTGTCAAATACAGTTACTGTAAAATATTAACCTGAAGCTCATTGTAGTCTTTCTGCAGTGCACAATGTAGCACCCTTGGAGTCCTCAGTAAGAGTAACATGCTGTTAATGACAACGTAGCACACTGGTGATAAACTTACATTTTAGTGGCTGCTTTGGGTGGGTGGGTGGGTTTTACTGCAAGCATTAACATTGACAAAGTAGGAAAACCAGAAACTGTAGCATGTCTGGGACAATGTGTTACAGACATACAAAGAATGACACTTTTGGGGTCTCTGGACAGTCCTGCTTTGTGCTTAAGGACAGTCTGTGTGAGGAATCTGCAACCTCTTTGACTTTGTGCAGACATTTAAATGATCTCAACCTTCCTAAACCTGTTTCATACCACCTTTGTAGGACAAAGCAAAGAATTTTGATGAAGCAGACTTCCTTCCAGTTTTATAGCTCATTCTAAACTTGTAACTTTGCTTTTCCAGGTTCAGCACTTCAAGACAAACACTGATGTGGATTCCAGACTCCTTTTTTTCCAGGTATTTGTAATATATCATTAAGCAAAGACAAATTAACAGTCACTAAAAAAAAAAAAAATTAGGTGTGTTTTCAGCTCTTAATTTATGCCATAAATAATATCTGTATTCCTTAATGTTTTTTTTTTATCTCAAACAATGGGACTAATTAATTTGCAATAAGCTGTTATCCAAAAGGCATCTTCTGTCTTGGGTGGTGCTATTGCCGCTTACATGTGCTGAAGAGTTGTCACTTTTTAGATGCAGTATTGTGAAAATAAGGGTCCAAGTCTACAGGAAAGGGAGACGCCACTGGCTTTATTACTGTATTGCCACTTGTGGTCTTATTGACCATACAAGGTAGTACTACCTTTAATGTGTGGGTGGTTTGTTGTGTTTTGTTTTGGGTTTTTTTTGTAATTATTGCTGTATGAGTTTAGTGAAAGTTTTGAGGGTTTTAACTTGTGGTACAGAAGCTGTTGGGATATTGAACATCCTTCTGCTAGCTGGCTACTTCTGTAGGTTGTGCTGCTTACTGTCTGTACCCTAGTAATTTTGTGCTGTAGCTGTTGCACCTTTACCACGCCAGTTAATCCCAAACACATAAAAAATGAAAGCCTAAAGGCTGGCAGGTTTGCTTCCTTACGTTTAAGTTTCGTACTCTAGGCTTCATTCCCAATGAAAGCCTGGCAGCTGACAGGCAGGCAGTGTTACCTGCTGCTGTTGCACTGGAATGTTCAGATAAATGGAGTGCCAGGGAGATGTCACCTTCTTTGAGGCACGCAGGGAAAGGCACGAGGAGGAAGTTCCTTGCTATTCCCCAATCTCTCAACACAAATCTAAGAAGGTTGTTCTGAAAATCATCCAGTACTGGAAAATCTCTGAGGTAATTGGTATCCAAACTTGGATAGAATCTTGAAATGAAATTGTTGACATTAGTTAGTTTGCTTTGTGTCTGTAGATCAAGGTTTCGGTGGTGTGTTTTCTACTGATCTGGAGCAAAAGTACTTTGATCTGATGGGAGAGAGACATTGAAGTAAAATGGTGTACAAACTCATCCACCCATTCTTGCCCAGCAAGTCCTTGCGGAATGGGTTGTTTACTCTTCCCTTTTACTTCAGCAGCTTTTACCCATTTACTGGGTTGTAACAAACTATGCAGCCCTCTGGGTGCCTGGGGAAACTTTCCGCTCTGTTTAGGCTAGGCCTCGCGTCTGTTTTCTTTGGGAAACTGAAGGTCTTTGGGATGCAGCTCTTAGCTTTTCAGGTGTGCACGCACTGCTCCTTTGTTTGGGAGAGGTACTTCACCCTCTCCAGCATTCTGCCTTACCTAGGCAGCTCTCTTTGCTCAGCTCTACAGTTCTACCGAAATGCAACCTGTAGTACACGAATAGAGCAAATTGACTGAGAATGTTGATGTCTTGTATTTGTGTTAGTACTTTTCTGGGGGACATCTGACCAAGATTTCCTTTGTTTCAGTTTGCTGAGTGGAAGAATTTCAACGCTTAAGGATGAAACTGGTGCTGTGAGTAATAAACCTACTGATAAATTGTTAATTTAATGTTATGCTTTCGGTTAGGTTCTCGCCTAAAGAATATGCAGTGGGGGTGCTAATGGGTGTTACACTGCCTGAGTCAGTCAGGTTTAAAAGCCAGGAAAACAAATGGCCAAATGAATTAAAAACATTCACATTCCTGGGCTTGTGAAAACTTGTTCTGGCTTTTGCCAGTATTTTCTCTGTCACTGTTGTATTACATGTCCCCTAACAGTAGTGTTGCAGAAGCCTACGTTAAAAACGCTGACAGCGCCAGCTCTGCTTCAGAGTCGAGTGATGTTCAATTGGACTTGAGCTTTTGTTCATGGTTTGTCATTTATTTCAGTAGGAGGAAAATAGGGACTTTGAAGTAATTTCAGAATGTCACCATGTATTTTCCTTTTCCTTTGTTACATTCCATACAAAATACACTATCCTCTTTCTTAGAATCTCAAAGCCTGGTTGCAATACTGTTCATGCTATTAGGAAGGAAAATAACTGGGAGTGTTTTAGTTAAGCCTGTTGAAGTTTTAAAGATTTTTAGGACAGAATAAAGGTCTCAGAGATGGAACTACTTGAATGTCATGGCACTGCCTGGTCTTCAAACTTTCATGAAAATTGGTGACATCTCTGGATTTCTTGGTTCATTCCAAGATAAATGGCACTGGGATAATGTGCATATTTTTGTGCTCATTCTGCATTGTACAGATCAGGCAGAAACAGAAACGGCTTTTTTTTTTTTTTTAACAGAAAGAACTGCTAATTGCTGTATTGCAGAGAGAGGGGTAATTTTGATTAGGTAGTATTGCATGTGTAGTTGGGTAATCCTGGCATGGAAATGTAGCTTTTGTTGGCAAGTATGTATAGCAAAATGGCCATTTCAGTCTGTGTATATGATATGCTTAAATGAGAAACCATAGTTACAGCAATGTTGTTGGGTGATGGTTAAGACACATAAGTACTTTGCTAAAAGCATAGAAGTAGTTGTAATGGTAATTGACTTCATTAAAAATAAAAGTCTAAATTTAGCTTGATCGTAGTACATTTACTGCATTCTGAACCCGTGATAGAAAGTAAGCATACCCATTAACCTTGAGAACTTCAGTTAGATGGTACTTAAATGTGTGATTGCAGCAGTGTTTGTAGATATATCTTTTAAGAATGTTGGGTTAGTGGATGGTTGAAGAATAATGAGAGCAAAGGGGTGGTCCAAAAGCTTTGGGTTATGCTTGTCTGCTGACTGCCTCATCTTCAGCTCCTCTATCCCATGCTCAGCATAAAAAGGCATTTTAGTTGATGGTCACTCCATAATAATGCTAAAGGTACAGCGATTTTTCTTTGCAGATATTTATTGATCGAGATCCAGCAGCATTTGCACCCATTTTAAATTTTCTTCGCACAAAGGAGTTAGACTTACGGTAAGAAGTTCTAATTATTTCAGGTGAAAATTCATTTGATCGGACGCATTAGAGAACTTTTTCAAATGAGGATTGTTCAGTTTTACTCAGCTAGTTGGGTTCCTTAGCATATGTCTCGGCTCCCTGGTAAATTTGGGGCTATGTCTGGAGTATATGTGTGGCATGCTGGAGGTGGAAATAGTAGCGTTATATTTTGTTAGTGGATTCTTGTAATTTAAACCACTTCTGGCAATGTTATGTTTTTGTTGTTTCTGTATGCTTGTTTATTGAAAGATAGTTAATATTAAGACTCCTTTGAAATCTCACACATCAACATGTTGAATGCATTTGGTGGTGATTCTGTAAACAGGTAGCTTGATGTTCACACTATAATATCTAGTTACATGCAAGTATTTATAGTCAAGGTGTTGACTTGCTCTGTTCTTGTTGCTGTTTTGCTTTATTTTGTTTTTCTTTCTTTAGGGGAGTGAGTATTAATGTTCTCAGACATGAAGCTGAATTCTATGGAATCACTCCTTTAGGTAATTTCCTTTTTTTAATGTGAGGTTGTCTCACATTTATTACTATAGTAATGACCCATTAAAAGTCCTGGGTGGTTGTGACCCTGAAGATTTTCAAACTTACTGATACAGCAGGCTATTTGAAATAATGCAGTGTTTCCTGGGAAGTGAAAGCTGTGGTCATACCTGGTCTTCCTCCGTAGTGAGAAGATTGCTACTCTGTGAAGAGCTGGAACGTTCATCTTGTGGCAGCGTCCTTTTTCATGGCTACCTGCCTCCTCCAGGTATTTTTGTATTTGTGGTCTGATGTTGCGTGCAGTCACTTACTGCTTTAGTTTGTGGGGTCGAGTGGCTGAGGTAGTTACTCTACCTGTCAAGCTGCCCAGAAAAGGCTTTCCTATGGCAAGATTAAGGTGAATGGTTGAATCAAACATTGTTCCGGTTCAAAACCAAGGCTTTTATCTGTGTGCTGTAAGAAATGGCATATTTAGAGGGGTGGGGTGGGTGACACACTAATACTAAACAGGCTGTTTGGTGGTAGACTAGAGGACTAGAGCAGAAGCTCTTCAAGTACATTCCAGTTAAATGTTATCAGCATGGAGTGCTTTCTTCTTTCTGAAGGCACAGTTACTTTAGGTGCCCTATGTCTAGATGACAAATCAGCACAAATGAGCTTTCCTGAACAGGAGTACTTGTTAGATTTTTACTTCTGTGTAGAGATGAACATAGTTCATGTGTTAACCTGAAGTCTAGGGGATATCTAGCAATTGTTGACAAGTTTTCTCAAGACAGTTATTTAAACTGTGAATGTCAACGTCAGCAGCATTTTCTGTTTCAGTGGTACAATATTACCTAATTCTTACAGCAGATGAATTAGACTTCAGGTCAAAATGCACAAGTATTAATCCTGTATTTTGAAAGTGAATGGATATCTGTTATATTGCTGAAGTTTATGGAGTGGGACAAAACTTTTTTTTTAACAGGCATTCCCAACCGTAAAATAAATAACACTGCTGGGCCGCCAGCTGATGTTAGAACTGGTCAAAACTGCTCCGACAGTGAGATTCATGGAGGCGGTGTCCAACCTACACTTGCTGGTACTGGGGAAGGTACAGTCAGGCTAGGTGAGTGTGTCAGTTTGAAAACCAAAATGAATTGCAAAGATGATTGTCAGTGGGAAATAAAAACTGAGTGACTGTTTCTGGTTTCAGTTTGTTATTCTATGTTTGCCTGATCTTAAATGGCCGAACACTTACCTAAACACTACTCCCTGTGCAGTACTTAAGGCTCACTGCTGCACAATCAAGACATGAGGCTGAGAGAAAGGCAAATCAAAGTTCTTTATGCAGTTTTAGTATGGCCCCTTAGACACTCGTGTACCAGAGCCATGCTAAACACCAGACAGACCAGTGCCTCTTTGGTCTTTGTTCAGGGCCCCCTTCCTGCTCTTACACCTCTTTCTTGCTCGTGGTGCCTCTCGTGCCCTTCTAGATTTGAGTTTTTAAAGTAAAGGTAGTCTTCAGTTCTTGGACTATATAGATTACTTTCCATATCAAATACATAAAACCTGTAAGTAAGATAGGCCTGAATTGTGTCATTTTCCAGCTTTTGACTGTGCAAACAAAACGATGCTGTTAGAACCGTCATATTTCTGCTATAATTGTGTAAGTTGTAGCAGTGTTAGAAAAATCTAGAGTGTGTTAAAAGGTGAATCTATATCCAGGTAATATAACAATGAGTCGTGGAGGTATGAATTGCTGATTCTTCTTTTTGAGTTGCTGCAGGTTTGGAAGAGAGAAAATGGGAGAGAAGATACAGCCTTTAGGCGTTAGTTCTTTAGCATATCAAGGCTGAGAGCTAACTCAGGGAAGTACCATAACCACTGATTTGCAGTGCCATCCAGCACTTCTGCCAAACCTAATGTAGTTATAGATCAGAAACAAGCATGTTCCCACCACGTAGTAAATGAAGGAGCTAGAGGTATTCTGAGATATTGGAAGCTGCAGTTTAACAGTCTGGAACAATAATACAGGGTTGCACAAACTATTTGGAAAGAACCTGTGTTAAAAAAAAAAAAAGCTTTGTTTCTTACTTGATAACAATCCTCAACTGAGGCGTGTGCTTACCTCTTTCTCCTTATGGACGCTTTGCATTGTAGTGACTGAGATGAAAAGTCTAAGAACGGTAATAGCTGTACAGGTGCGAGGAGTAATACTGCTAACTAGAATCTAGCTGAAAATGTTTCTTGAGAAACTTTGTTATCAAAGTTTCTGTTGCGTATCCTGGCAGAGCTCTATCCCATTCTAGTTGTCTCTGCTGACCTTCTAATACCCATCACTTGACTGACTTCAGCTTTGCTGTTGTTTTTAGGATTTCCTGTGGACCCACGGAAAGTCCTAATAGTAGCTGGCCACCATAATTGGATAGTGGCTGCGTATGCCCATTTTGCCGTTTGCTACAGGTATGAATAGAGTTGCTTGTCAGGTTACAGGAATCTAAAAAAAAAATACGCTAATCTGTTACGAGCAAAGCAGAAAGTTGGCTTTAGTCTGAAACGACAGTAGATCACATGCGTTCAGTCTGCTCCTGCAAATGACGCTTTCGATTGTGCAAATAACCTGGTTGGTAGGAATTCAAATTTTGCTGCTTTGATGTCCGTTCTTGATGCCGTTGCAGAAGTAATGGACTCCAATTTAACTGCTTCAAAAGCCTGGTTTAAAGCAGGTTTTTAAAGGGAAGATTCATTTCAAAAGTTCTTCCTACTATATATGGGTTTGGAGAGTCTGTGAAGTTAGACCCTCAAAGAACTTGAAACAGTTAAGGAATTTTTGCTACATAAGTGATGTACCTTGTCTTAAACTTCAGGATTTTTGGCTTAGCAGAACTGTTAAGCACTTGCTACTTCATCTGGATGGCTGAGAAATGTCTTTAAATGTCTTGTAAAAAACCTAGCTATTTTTTAACATCGGTGAAGATAAATAACACCTTCATATTACAGAAGCTGGTTTTAGTTCACATCTGGTAGTCTTGATTTAATCGGTGCCTGTCTTTTCAATGAAAAGTAATCTTTTAGCACGAGCTGTTGCCAAAACCACACACTGCTGTCATAGTGTGGTTCAGAAACGGAAGGGAGAATGAAGAGTGTAATGTGAATAGCTTTTTGCTTTCCTGCCAAGCTAAAGCCATATTTTGCTGCCTTTTTCACTACATAAATACTAATTTACTTGCTTAAACTTTGTAACTTATGTCACATCTGACTTCTCTTGTATTCACCAGTGTCATTTGTTTTGCTTTAATTTATGCTAAATTCAGCTTCTCTTGATTTACTTAATGTTCTTGTTCAATTATGCTTAATATGGTCTGCATGGAGAAAGAGGCAATGATTTGCAATTGTCCTTGTGCTAATTGTCCCCTCCTTAGGATTTGATCTCTGACTGTTTTCCTTGGATGCTAGCTCACTTAAGTGAAAGATTCTGCCTCTTTCCTGCTTGGTAATCCACTTAATGACTTGTAACCATTCAACTTAAGTCATTATCAGTGTGTTTGATGAAGCATGTCAGACCTGAGTGACTGCTGAAAGAGGGCACAGGTCAATATGCCAATTTAAAATGCTGCTTTTCTTCATAGTGACTCAAGGTAGCAGTCTTGTCTTGATTTGAATGCTTTTTCTTCTGGAACTTGCAGGAACTCTAGGAATACAACGGTGGAATTTTTCGCTTCTCCGTTCTGCTCTTATACAGCTTTGCTAACCGTGTCTGTCCACCCCCTCTGCTGCATCTTAGTGCCTGTCTGTGTTTTATTGCTTGATAAGTGAATTTGCCCAGACTTTTTTTTTTTAATACCTAGTGTTTGAGGAGACAGCATACACTTAACCACTCTACCCACAACTTTTAATGTAGTTTGTTTATACTTCTGTGCTGCAGTCAGGTGATAGGATTTTTAAGATCTTGTCAGGATTATTTTAATGTAATGGCAACATCTGAATCCCAGCCAGAATAATTTCTCAAAGTGGTAATTTGTAGTGGATAGGACAGTGAATCCCATGTGGTAAGAAATGAAATATTTTCAGATGTTCAGTTTTGTGATTTTCTTTTATGCTGCTTGTAACAGATTTTATTTAAATACTTAAAAGTACAGCAAAGCACAGTGCATCCTAAAGACAGTTTGTAGCGTTTTTTTCCCTTTGAAATATGGCAGAAGTCTTCAAAACTTGATGATAACACTTGTGAGAACGTCTTGGTTGCATTTAGAGGCTTATGGATATTGCAGTCCTGCTCTTAAGTCACTTCGTTACAATTTCTTCTGCATGCTGCATGCATAGTGATCTGTGGTGTTTCATCTCCAGGCAGTGAAAGAATGGCAACAGTGGCAAAAATCACTATAGATATGTTTCTGCTTTCCACGTTAACATTCATATAATTTAACTGCCTAAATTTACTGCGCTCTAGCTCAGTTGCAAAGTGCCTAAATTATTGCCAAAATGAAAACAGATAAATTGTGCTTTTCTGGCATCAGGTAAGGTTTTAAAATTGCACGCGCAAATGATTCATTAAAAATAAAGCTTATTGTCAATTCAGCGTAGTCTGTTTACAGTATGCCATAAATAGGAGTGTGAGTGGAGAGCAGAGCTTTATGCTAGAGCATGATTGGGTGTCTTACATGATATGTCTTACGTACCGTGTAAGACACCTTGCCTCTGGAGGGTAATAGAGATTTATTCTAAAGTCTTAGCTGCACCTCATTCTCTAGCATTTGGCTAGCCCACGCTTTTTGCTGGATCATCCGTGTTGGTTCAGGCTTAGACAGAGATGTGTGTTTCTGAATCTCTAACCTCTGCTCCCTGTTCCCTCCTTTTGCCCTTCCAGAATTAAAGAATCGTCTGGGTGGCAGCAGGTGTTCACGAGTCCCTATCTGGACTGGACAATTGAGCGAGTGGCTCTCAACGCCAAGGTCGTTGGAGGACCCCATGGAGACAAGGATAAGATGGTTGCAGTTGCCTCGGAGAGTAGCATAATCTTGTGGAGCATTCAAGATGGTGGTAGCGGCAGTGAAATTGGTAACTATAATTGCTTGGGTTTATCTGGTTTTTGTGTGTGTGTTTAACCAGAAGGAAGACTCTGACCTTATTTTGAGGTATGTATGGTGAGCAGTGTTCAGTAATCAGTTTCACAGGGTGACAAAACAAACTCCAGTAGGGAATGTATCAGAGCACATAAGCTTATTTCACTGTCATGCTAGAGGAATCCTTCCTCAAAAATAAGAACTAAAGAATAAAAAGTAGTCTGTTTGCTGAACAGATACTGACTGCTACTGACTGTTCAGTTCAGCTTGAGTTTCTGTGGGAAGATGCAAATTAGAGTTAAACTTTTCCCTGGGCTTGCATTTGACTCTAGGGCATAGCACAGAGGAACTAAGTTTCTGAGGTGGAAAGCTACAGGTGCTGAGAGATTCTGCTTTTTTCTTTCCTTTGTAAAAATATGGCCTTAATAAGACTGCAGCGATGAAAAGTTTCTGCTCTCTGTCAAATGTAGTTCATCAATGGAATTTGGAAGCAGAAAAGGTCTTCATTTTATACCTTGGAGTGTCTAAGTAGGGGGAAAGCACCCTACTCCCTTAAGCATACAGGAATTGCTGCTTGTACACGTTGCACTGAAGGACACACAATCAGGGAGGCTCTAGAAAGAGCAAGAAGACTTTCTCAGAAGTAAATATTCCTTGGTACTGATCTGATGGCTTGTCTGACTCACTGTTGTTCAAATACAGGGCAAGTTTGGGAAGCAGTGAAGGGAATGTTATTAGGAACTTGCTCTAGCCTAATCCGTGTGGTTTGAGTCACCGCTATTACGCCAGTACTGTCTGTTTCCTCTGGCAGCGGATACTGCTAACCAAGTGTGACAGCAATCTCCTTCCATGGACACTTTTCTCTGAAACTTAATGCTGAGTTATTTGTTATTCTATGTATCTCCATACTTGGAAGTCATGAGAATTAATGTGGTCATTCATTAAAGTCAAAATGACCAAATTCAAGTTTTGATCCATGTGCCTTTAAAGGAAGAACTTACTTGAAAGGTGCTCAGGCATTTTCTAGCTATGTTAACGGCTGCTGCTTTTTCTCATGCTTGAATGAGTGGAAGCACCGTCAGATTTGAAGGTGGGGAAGGGCAAAGGTCTTGCATGAGAGAATGCTGCTGTACACTGCTCTTCTGCTTGTGACTCAGAGTTCTGGTATGTAATCATGGTCAGCAAAACAGAAAAGCAGGTTCCATTGTATTAAAAAATCTGAAAGGTGTGTTTAACAGTTGAATGTGAAAGATTTCTTAAACAGGGAGTAAATATTGTACTGAAGCTTCTTCTGTGGTGTTCCCCTTGACCAAATCTTAAAGGCAGGAAGAGCTCGTGTGACAGCTGAACTCCTGCAATGGGCCTTGCTTTAAGTGCTGTGCGATTACATTCCTTCTGCATTCTCTGGTTTGTCTTTGCTGCTTGTGTCACGTTGGGACTTGCAATAAGATATGTGAAGCAACATCTCAGATTTTTGGAAATCGAGTGCAAAGAGAGAAAAAACCCATAACTGGACTTTTACTTCCAATAAAAATTCTAAAATATGCCAATATCAGTTCTGAAAACTGATACAGACTACAACTGAACATGACAACAAAGCTGAAGGAAGCACTTCTGTTAAACAGGCTGTACTGTACTGAAGCGACTTTGTGAAACAAAGGAAATGCCACTTGGGGCCTGGGGGAGCAGAGAAAAGGTGCCTCCAGGATTTAATCTTTAGTCCAACTAACATTGAACAAAGTGTCCTGTTTCTCTTTGGGATAATAGGTCATGTTGCTTGGCTTAAACAAAACCCAAACTAAAACATGCTTGTGTTAAATGGTAATAACTTGCATAGAGCTGTCTTGTTCCTTTGTAGTGGCAAACACTTGCAGTCCTGCTTTGTGTTAGAGATACAGTACGCTGCTGTCGTCTTCTGAAAGTAACTAGTTGTTCCAAACAGTCATTGGAGTCTGGCGACACCATCCTCGGAAAATTGTGTGGGCTGGCATCTTTGTGATAGAGCTCTCCCAGAGCGCTCTCTCCCCTTTCAATATTACTTACATACGACACTGCTGCTGGATTGCTGCTGTAAGCGGTATTTTACTGAGAGGGACCCTTAAGACAAGAGCCTGTCATTACGTATAGCGTTGTCTCCCCTGTGGATGGGACTCAAGATTGTTGAGCCTAAGCAGGACTGACACTTCAAATTCCTCCAGACCATTCAAGCTGTCTTTCTTTATTTCCTTGAACCTCATCCTTCTCTAGAGTAATCAATTCTAGTTGTTTCTGTAGATTTTTTTATTATTGCCTTTTTCATGTGCCATGTACTGCTGAATTTTATCTGCATCGAATGATTGTGCTGTGCCCAGGAAAACAGTTTAGCATCCTAATTAAAACACAAGTATATATTGAGCTTCCTGAGGTTCCTTCTTGGGGTGTAACAGAGGGCTGCTTCCTGGTTGGGAATGGCACTCTGCTCATTTGAATTTGTCCAAAACAATGTTGAGAAATTTTCCAGCTGTTGGGTACTCCTGAAGCCATCTGTCTGCTGCAGTTAAAGTATAATTAGTGAGGAGTAACAGAAATATGTAGTGAGCTGTATGGAATAGGAAACTTGCGAGTGAGGCTCAACACTTGGTAGTGTAAGGTATCCCCAGCAGTAATGGCTTTTGTACTTGCCAGGCGGTAGAACTTAGGCGGGAGTTACACACGGGGCCAGGTTGCTGGGACTTCATAGCTGGCGGCCTGGGAGATGATCTCAGACCTTTTTAGTTTGCTGTAACTTTCAAATACAGAGTACTATAAGGAGTACAAAATGTAGTATGCCATCTGGGTTTGCAGTTCAATTAAAAATATTTGTATTGGATCTGTGATGAGACTAGGACACTCTATAAGAGCGGACAGCTTTTGTGGAAAAGCTCAGATGTTAGTGTCTACTATAACCATGGTCATCAATGCCTGTCATGTTCTGCAGTGTTTTGGTTTTTATTAAGTAACATGTCCTTGATGCCACACTTGCTTTATTTGGAAGGCCAGCACCTGCTGGTAAAACTTATCCTCCAGATTTTGAATAGTATGTGATGACTGGTGAAAGTGATTCCCTATATAGTTTCAGTTCTGAATAGCCCCTACTCTCTACTCACGGCCTGTAAGCAAACTTAAAGATCTGGAGATGAAGAGGCAGAAAGAAATCGGCTTTTGCAAGCTGCTTGTTTTTCTGGGTTGAAGTATTTCTGCTAAAAGAGAAATTTCAACTTGCTCAGCTAGTGTTACATTGGTATTGTTCAATTTTTTCCCAAGAGTAAGAATGAAGCCCTGTAGCTAGATTTAGTTTCTAAAATATGTTTTCAGATTACAACTATTTGATTGGACTTCAAAAAAACAAAAAGAGGTGAGAACTTGTAATGCTTTAAAAGGTAATTGCAAACTAGTATGGCATAACTTTGTGTAGCAAAAAACATTAAGTTACTCTTTCTTAAATGACACTTAATAGTCACAGATTAAAAAAAAAAAAGAAAAAACCCAACAAAAATCCTGCTTGCTGTAATAGTAATTTTGTTTATTTATTTTTTAATGGATGTATAAAGCCATTTGAGAACTTGATGGCTGTAGAAAAAAAAAAAGGAATACGTATTTTGCATGGGCTTTTCTCCCTTCCCTTGCTTCTTTTCTCCTTCCCCAGAAATGATTGCATCAGCGGAGATGACATGCTGTCAGTTTATTGGAACCCAGTTTGCTGCTTGAATGGTACCTCACCTACCACACTACAAACCCAGTCCAGCTGTTCGTTACGTGCTACTGTAATAAATGTGACCTATGAAAATAGTGGAGAGATTCCATTGTTACTGTGTTTTTCTCTTTATTTTAGATGAGCTTCATAGACTCTTCATTTTTTGTAGGAGTGTTCAGTCTTGGAGTCCCTGTAGATGCTCTCTTCTTCATTGGCAACCAGTTGGTGGCTACAAGCCATACAGGGAAAGTGGGAGTGTGGAATGCTGTGACTCAGCATTGGCAGGTGTGTTCAGTTCAATTCTCCGCATCACTTTTAATGAGCTGGTATGTCTTTCAAGTAAAAAGAGAATAAAATAATCTATAAGCATGTGTGAAATGCTTGTCACGGGGTTTTCAGCCCTGACTTGTGTTACGGAGTTTGCCACCTTGGCATGCAAGTATTGTGCCTTGGGCAGAATGTTGAATTGTTTGGTGGTACTACCAAGCATGCTTTTTAGGCTTTCAGATAAAAGAACTTGGTGTGATTTGGAGTAATACATGCCAATTGTGTGTATATTTAAACTTCCTTGTGGTTTACTAACTTTGTAAAACTTCACTAAGAGCGTAAGAAATAAAAAAACTGTGGGTAATGTGTGAAGGCAATTTCTGCACCGTATGAAAGAAGAGGGCAGTGTGATATCTGGGGATCTCGGAAGCTGTTTTACAATGGGACACTTCAGCACAAATACACACAGTGTTTTAAAGATGTCTGTCTTGCATGTGGGTGCTTCTGGCTGCACTGACTTCGCTCCTGTTGTCAGAATGCATATTAAACAGAGATCCTTGGAGTCTGTAGGAGTCTGAGGAAAGTCAAGCATTCGTGTGAATAACAAAGCCTGTAACACAGCATGTACATCTTTGTGGCACAAAACCTGGATGCAATAAAATCCCCAAATTGCCCTGCAGACGTCAAGAGCAGAACTGACCTGAGGGTGCTGCACTGTTTGCTGACTAAGTTCTGATTCACCCTTAAGTGACAGTGCTGCAAAGAAATAACACAGATAGCAAGCATGGGATGGCACTGCTTCTGCAGCAGACACAGTCCTGTTAGAGTGGTCTTGAATGAAACACCGTATTACTTAAAGCTCAACTGATGCCTTGCAAAATCTTCTGTTAAGAGACAGCTTCATGTTATGTGACAAGCTGACGTTTGACAGTATTTTCTAAAGGACCAATTCATAAGGAATAAAAACCGATGTCCCATTCAGCATCTTTGTTTCTAGGGGAGCCACAGAAATCTTTCTGACCACATTAATAGTTCCACAGTTTGACTGACAGTTGGGTGAAAGCATTTCTTACTGAAGAGCAGAAGATCTTTACAAGGGCCTTTTATGCCTAGATGTCCTAAACCCAAGCTTTTTGTCTTTCTAATTTTATTTTTATTTCCTAGAGGCTAAGAACAGCTTTGTTTAAAAACAAACAAAAAACCACCCAAAACCAAACCCACCCATCCCCCAGCCAAGATAACAAACAAAACCCAAAGCAAACCAAAAAACCCCCAAATCCAACTCGTTTCAAGGTGCTTTCTGCACCTCTGGCTCTTTTGTTAGTAAGGAGGAAAAAAAAAAATCTTCCTATAGATCTTCATCTCCCTTTAGGACACATTGTTCTTGAGGAACCCCATAAAGACTTAAGTGGCAGGGTTGTACCACTGGTCTTCAGATTCCTCATGAGAAGACGTTATGTTTGTGTAACTGCTTTCCAACAGCTTTCCCATAGCTCTGGATTTAGGATGTAACCATATTTGCTGCCGTGAGAGAGGTTTTGAGGAACAGAATGTGCCAATGCCCCATTTCAGACCGAGGACTTTGTTTCCTTTCAGGATTTCTTTCCTGATGCCTTTTCAGGTTCTACTTTAAGGAGGCTTAGTTTGTGCAAAGCCATCCTTCCTTACACTGATTTTTGTATTTGGTGTAACTCTGACCTCTGCCTCTGAACTGCTTCTCCCGTCATCCCGTCTCGGAGGTTTGAGCAGGCTAGCTGAGGTGATTTCCCTAGTGCTTACTCCTCTGGCGATGTTTCAGTTGTATGCAACGAGGAGAGGAGACCGTGGGTGCTAGATAACATCAGTAATGAAATTCTTAGCAGAGGAGAGCTTAAAGGAAGCAGAACATTTAGCGATATAGAATGAGAGGTAACATAAAGCATTAGAGTATGACAGAAAAACTTAGTCTGGGATTCGCACTGGCCGTGTTTTACCAGTGGCTGTTGCGTAGTGTCGCTCTGTTTCCTGATGGAAGTTCACGCCTTGGCAGGTGCAACAGAAGGACGGACTCTCCTTGTTTTGTGATCTCGCTGACCCAGACAGTCAACCTCTGCTGTCGGCAGCATTGTGGATCCTCTTGCTCGGACCTCTCCTTGCTATGTCTTCTGCATAGTGAGTGGTCTGTTGATGGGTTGCCTCTACCTTCGTTAGTCTTGGAAAGTTTTAGCAGATGGGAGACCTTCTGTATATGCCTTTGATCCTTAGAACCAGAGAGCACACTGCACCTTGATCCATAGACTCTTAGATGCCGAGACTCTAGTTTCTTGCTTTTCTGCTCTTGTACTACTTCTTAAAAGTAGTCTGGGAAAAAAGAAATCTTGTGAAACCAAGTTCTGTGGCCCAGATTGTTAGATGCCTTATTTAATTAGGTGTAGTATGAACCTGACTGTGGGGTGGCTAGGGTACTTGGAACAGCTGGATCTGAAAAAGTACTGTGAAAGCCTTGAGATGTAGAATAGCAATTCTTTTCAGCAATTAGAAAGGATCCTTCTCCAGGTCACTCAGTTATATGGGGAAAATCCAAGTGCTTTCCAAGAAAAAAAATTAGTTTTAGCATTGGATCTGTGCTGAATTATGGATGAACATGAGAGAGAGGTGTAGTTCTTTAAACAAAGAAAGGAGGGAAAGTGTCTCTTCCACCTCCCTCCCTCAAATATGCAGAAGCTATATTCATGGTGCAGCTTTCTCTGTAAGGTTAACTGATAGGCTTACAACATGTTTTAGGGGCTTACGAACTGCCCTTAGGTTAGGAATGGGTACTGGTTCAGAGTGCCAGCTGTCTGGGACGTGGGGGAGTTTCTTTGGTTGGTCTTGCTTTTATCCAACAGATTCACTGTAGGTATTTTGGAAGCCTCTGAAGCAATCGGAAGGATGCTGCTGGTCAGAGAGAAGTGAGAACTTAAGCTGAAATTTCCATGAATTAATATTCAGTGTCAAGGAGTATGGGAAAAATGCTGTGACTTTGTGCATGTTTGAGTGCTGGATAAAATGGCTTTTGGCTTTTTCTTCTTAAAGGCTGCAGCAAAAAAAAATTACTTGAGATAGGGGGGTCTTACCTAGGATAAGCTACACTTTTTTCTTTGCTTGAGATCTCTGTCCTACCTGAGGGCATAAACACTCCTTTTGATCCCAGAGGGCAAAAAAGAGGGCATTCTTAATCCCTTATCTTAAGTTGTAGACCAGTAAGTACAACATGACAGGGCTGCCTTCCAGTTTACTTGGTGTGGGTATGTATTGGAAGCGGGAATTTGTAATGGGACAAGAATCTTTTTTCCCCCTGTTATATATCTGCTGGAAGCTGGTAGAGGGACACAAGAACTAGGGGGTAAGGGAAGGCTTACAGAGGAAAGATCCAGTTCCTTTGCCCAGCAACCTCTGAAGGAGTTGTCAGAAAGGGGAGAAGGGATAGGACAGAAAGTGTGAAGTACATTCATTTTGCATGTTGAAAAAAAAATGCTCTTTTGAAGATGTGGTTTAGCTGCAACGCTTGCAGCTTTCTGCCTTCATATGCAGAAGGATCTCCCAGAGCAGTTGTGCTACCTTGTCTCACGCTTCTGCTGAACTCCATGACTTAAGATCCGGTTTGGTAACGTGATGTACCAGCAACACTTCAGACCAGTACCAAACTCGGGTGTTCTTCAACAAAATGTGCCGAAAATGTCTGGAAACGGAGGAAGCAGCAACCTAACTGCTTGATTTGTTTATTTCCCCCCATCCCCCTTTCTGTTTGCACTAGGTTCAGGATGTTGTTCCTATCACAAGCTATGACACTGCTGGGTCTTTTCTGCTGCTGGGCTGTAACAACGGCTCTATCTACTATATAGGTAAGACATGGGGGCAGGGCAGAACGACAAGGAGATGGTACTGAGCACTTTGTTCTTAAACTCTTGAGTTGGTCTAAGTTGCATCAGAGCCTCTGTGTTCAGAGTAACAAAAAAACTGTCTCTTGCCCACAGACATGCAGAAGTTCCCGCTGCGAATGAAAGACAATGATCTTCTAGTGACAGAACTGTACCATGATCCCTCCAACGATGCTATAACAGCGCTCAGTGTCTACCTCACACCCAAAACAAGTCAGTATTCTATCAGTCTCTCGTGTGGGGGTTTTATTTCTAAATGGACTTTTTCTGTCGCTGCGTAGCAGGGCTAAAGCAGGCAAGGTAGCCCGTGACATAAACAGCAGATTTTTCTTCACTCAGTCATCTCCAAGTGAATGATGAACACTAGGTGTGACTGTTTCCCCTTACATCTGTACGTAAGTACAAACAGGTCCATGTACTTATAGGTGCGTGTGCGTATGCTTGTACATCGTGCGTTACGGTACAACGTGACACCGTGCGTCACATAATAATCCTGGTGCAGAATGTGCCTTTGCTGCTTTTAAGCCTTTTACACAAGATGCGCACGTAGATTATGAATTGTACTCACTGAAATGGTCTGTGGCGAACTGGGGGGAGGAGGTGACAACCTTGCTGTTACATCTAACCTTATAAGCAATATGCTAAAAACCATTTCCGTGTGCAGCTGAATGATGATTAGCTGCTGTGTCTATACGTACTTCTGTAATCACAGTGCAGCTGTCTTTTAAATTAAAAACAACCAAAAAAACCACCCTAAAACAAAGCAAAACCCCCAAAAACCTAAACTGGGAGAAAGTGGCTACTCACATTACTGTATTGATACTACAGTGACCTTTTTAACTATAATCCTCCTTGCACTTGCCTTGCTTTCCCATTTGCCTCCTACTAAGGCAGAAAAATAAATGGCATGTGGCACGTATTGACCATATCACTGTGAGGAAAGCCAAAATACCCAGTCATATGACTTTATTCATTCGTTTCACTTCCAGGAGGGAGAAAAGAATAGGAGAGAAGGCTGTTGTTAAGACAGTGTTGAAGACTGTAGTACGGAATTGATCAAATGTTGGGTTTTTTAGTGGCAAAACGTCCCCGCTGTTCATGGGAAAATAATGAGTAAACATTGTTTAAAATAAATGTCTACCTTGCTGCAGAAGGTTGGAAATACTGTTTTCTACTGCCTCGTTCCTTTGCCCCAGTAAGGCAAGCTTTCATTCCTGGGGGGCACAACTGTGTTCTTGTTTGCTGTAGGTGTAAGTGGCAATTGGATTGAGATCGCATATGGCACCAGCTCTGGAGCAGTGAGGGTGATCGTACAGCACCCTGAAACAGTCGGGTCCGGGCCTCAGCTCTTCCAGACCTTCACAGTTCATCGCAGTCCTGTCACGAAGATCATGCTTTCAGAGAAACACCTTGTGTCAGGTAATCTTTTCTCGGCACAAATTCGTATTGGCAGCTCTCCCCTCCTCCTGATGGAGTATTTGTATGCCTTGCTTTAGAACTTGTGATAGAAATGAGTTGGACAGCTTTGGGGAAGGGAGGAGGGCTAGATTGGCTTGGATCCTCTTTCTTAAAGTAAGCATTCTTCAAAGCCTTTAGCAGTTAAAAGACCTAGGTTTTATTTGACCAGATGCTGGAACAACTAGCTCTTTTGTTTGTGTCTTATTCCAAGGTTGCCATTTGTGGAAATAAAAGGGTTTGTAAACAAATGTATCCCCGTCGAGTCTTCTTGTTGTAGGCAGGTCCTTTAGGACTTGTCTTAACAGCCTTTCAGGAGCTTTCTGGGTTGCAGCAAAATGTGCACCGTCTCCTCTTGGGCCCCAGAAAAGCCTTCCCATGGCTTCAAAGGGCTCTCTGTGTTTTTAATTCTCTCAGCAGTCTCCCAGTGTTTGTTGTGCTATACTCTTCGTCCTCTCTTACACTCAGGAAGGTGTCTTGCTTTCAGGAAAGATGCAATCACTCTTCCCTCTGTAAGAATCTATTTCACCCATAATCCAGCAACCAGGGCATGGTGGCGAACAGTTTTACTTTCTGCTGCTATCCCCTTTTTGTTTTTTTGGTGTTTTTTAAAAAAAAAAGGAACAGGACACATGGTGTCCAGTTACACTGCAAACAGCCCAGAGATCATCTGTTCCCCTGCTGGTTGATGCTAAAGCCTCCGTGCCAGGAAAGGGCACATCTGTATGTAGAAAACAGAGCAACTGGTGGATGAAATGGAAGAGCACTGTTGTGTGAGGAGGGTTCTGCTGCCAGGCTGCTCTCATGACAGGCCTTGTCCGAGCATCCGCACACAGGATGGAAGTGCGCTGTAGGCTACTGGTGCTGACTCAGACCCTAATTAGTGTTGTGTTCCACCTGCCTTGGCTTGTTTCTTGAATTTCTGAGGGAAGAGGCAAAACTAACGAAACAGGACATCGGTTGTTAGATAATTGTCTGGTGATGCTATATGACCCTAATTCTGATTGATCGCTCAATTCTGAAAATATATATATATATATAAATTGTTAAAGAAGTTTATCTCAAAAGTTTTGTCATCTCTTGTAAATCTTATTGTACATCTTTCCCTTTCTAGTCTGTGCTGATAACAACCATGTACGGACATGGACTGTGACTCGGTTCCGGGGCATGATATCAACTCAGCCAGGCTCAACACCTCTTGCGTCATTCAAAATCTTATCCCTGGAGGAAGCAGAGAGTCATGGCAGTTACTGTTCTGGAAATGATATTGGTAGGATGCTTTTTGAATACGCTGGGCTGAGCCTGTACTGGTGTCATAAAGGCTTAACAGGCCTTCAACCCTGTAACATGCAGGTCAGCTGATGGATGTAAGATGTACTCCTCTCCCCTTGAAAAATGGCAGGGAACTGTAAGGTTCACCTGGAAATACTCACTATTTAGGCGTCGACACTTGAAGGGCTTACTCTGAAAGTGAGAAGAAGGGAGGACTAACTTTTGAACGCAGATGCTATACCTCTTCCTTGAGCAAACTGATGTAGCCGTTCACTTTTGTTTTAACTAGAGAATGACAGAAAGCACGGGAGATTGTATTAAAGCAGATGAGCACAGCAAGGTTTGGCTGTACCGCAAGCTCCAGTTCACCGTTCAGGCGGGGTTAAACGATGCACATGTGAAAAATTCTTAAATGAATTCGAAGTTGTGACGGAGTTGACCAAAGCCTTGAAGCTGCGGAGGCAAACGGTGCTGGCACAGGGCTGTAGCAGGACGCTGTAGGGACGCACATCAGTAAACATGGGTAGGCAGGTAGTCTAGATTCCTGTGTGGTCTGCGTCTTGCAAATGAGCCTTTGGTGAATAGGGTGCCCTGTGAACACAGAGTGGGTCGGCACTATGGCAAGAGGTCTGATTAAGCCTTTAGACATCTAGGAGACACAGAATGAGAAAGTACTTATTGTAGAGGCCTGATGTAGGGTTTGTACTGACATAGTAATTCCTCTAGGAACATGCAGGAGAATGGAGAATGGGTGTCCTTCAAAGCAAAAGAACAACAAAGGTTTTGTTTCTGTAGAGGCTTTTCTAGCTATTGGGTGGTTTTTTCCCTAGCTATTAGTCATCTTTGGTTCCCTGGTCCTGATGCTTTAAAATCAGAGTGGTCACGCTAACAGGAGTATGACCACTGCAGGACTGGGTGGGGAAGGAGTTGAAACAAATAAACAACAATGTGATCTTCCTTTTTTTTTTTTTCCCCTCTAGGACCCTTTGGTGAACGTGATGATCAACAAGTGTTTATCCAAAAAGTTGTTCCCATCACTAATAAGCTGTTTGTAAGGCTGTCTTCAACTGGGAAAAGGTACCTCCAAGTTTCGGGTTTAAAGTGGGAAAGGAGCGGGAGTGTTCAGGTGGCAGGGTCTGCCACCCCTTGGGGCTGCATGCAGTTGCATTTAGCAAGCTGCTGCTTAGCCAGCGTCATAGCCCTGGCTGAACTCTAGCTGGTGTGTTCGTAACGGAAATGCACTTAAAGGTCTACTGTAACCTAGAACCCAAACGGCCTTTTGGAAAAGGTCGTATCAGAGACTCGCTTCATGATGGCTCACACAGCAAACATCTGTGTGCCACTACAGAATCCGTAACTCTCAGGCACGGTACCGTGCTAACATTGGATTCCTGCTCTAACGCTGAAGTTGCTGGTGGCAGGGATTATGCTGCTCACAGAGGTAGACAGCGAACCAGTTTCTCGCTTCCTTTCCATTTGTCTTTGAAGATATTGGAGCCTTTAAGGCTGAGACACTGTTTTCTAGGTCAGCTATACAATTATTTACTGAGGTTTGACTTCATAATATTCTCCTACATTGCTCACAATGTAATAAAAGTTACCAAATAGCCACAGGCTTGCAGGTGGCAAGACAGTGCATCTCAGTTCTATGCTGCTTGTTATTCTTGCATCTCTTGCCTAATAACTTTGAATTTGGGTGAAAATATTGATACCTTAACACTATTGGCATCTGAATTGAGGACAGAAATTACTGATGTGCTTGGGTTTTTTTTTTTTTCTTTCTTCAGGCTAGATTTGTATGTAGCTGAGAGTTTTATTAGGTGACTTATTTTGGCTCTTCTCAGCTAAAAAGCTCAGTACAAGGAGCCAGTAAAACAAATTGCCCAGGGTATGTGAGGTTCTGGTGTTGAGTCTGGCTTAGCAGCCTAGTTTTGGGAGTCCTTTTCCTCTCACTCCCCACGTATGCTTCTGAAATAAAGGGAAAAAGGCAACAGAAATGTGCCATGTCAAGTGATGTTGCAGTTGTCATAAACTAGAAGCTATCTGTATAGATTACCTTGGATTTATTGTCCTTGGATTTTTTTTTTTGCATATCTTTTATGTGGCTAAACACGCTGTCTCTGCAGGTTAGATTCCTAGAGTGCCGAGCCTGTGAAGGGGCTAGTTGCTGTCGTTCTTGGGAGAGCCTTAGGGTTCTGATCACTGCAAACTGAAAACGAACATCCAACATGGGGCGGGGGGTGTCCCTAATAAAAATACACAAGTAGTAAGACTGCAGATGGACTGGGGGGGAAGGTATTGTCTCCAGCTGAACAGCATGCTGGGGAAGGGGTTTCATCTGGAAGAAAGGTCTTTTTCTGATGGTAGGATTGGTGCCTTCTCGAAAAATGAAAACAGTACTGACTTTACCGGTCGGTCTCTGCCAGCTGCAGTTGTTTTGGTAACTTGGGGGGTTCTCTTCCCATAGGATCTGTGAGATCCAGGCAGTGGACTGCACTACCATCTCATCATTTACTGTGCGAGAATGTGAAGGATCCAGCAGAATGGGCTCCCGGCCGCGCCGCTACCTCTTCACCGGGCATTCAAATGGCAGCATCCAGATGTGGGACCTGACCACGGCTATGGACATGGTTAATAAGAGCGAAGACAAAGGTCAGTTGTGTTATGCCAGGACTGTGGTGTGTTTCTTTTTCTGTCCTTACATGTGCATGACTACAGCAGATGGACTTGGGGCTAAGAGCTGTCTCTTTCAGATGTTGGCGGCCCCACAGAGGAGGAGCTGCTCAAGTTGCTTGACCAGTGTGACTTGAGCACATCTCGTTGTGCCACTCCCAACATCAGTCCTGCCACCTCAGTTGTTCAGCCAAACCGGCTTCGGGAATCCAATTCCAGGTAAGGCGGGTAGATTTAGACTAGATATCAGGAAGAAATTCTTCCCGGAGAGGGTGGTGAGGCACTGGCACAGGCTGCCCAGAGAAGCTGTGGGTGCTTCCCTGGAAGTGTCCAAGGCCAGGCTGGATGAGGCTTGGAGCAACCTGGTCTAGCGGAGGGTGTCCCTGCCCATGGCAGGGGGTTGGAACTGGATGGTCTGTAAGGTCCCTTCCAACACAAACCATTCCAGGAATGGTTCTGTGATTCCATAAGTCACCTGGGGTGGCACCAGCTGCAGACACCCCATGTTTTACCCTTCAGGTAGGCAAAGAGGGGTTTGGTGGCCTGACTGCTGCAGCTGAGCCCCTGAATCCGTGCCCTAAGTGTTTTGAAGTGCACACATGTACTCCTTGATTTCTGTTGGTTTATATGTGTGCAGATTAAAGTATCCTATGAGAATCCTGAAGTGATCTGGAAGCCCTTGTACGGGGGCTGTGATGAGTGTATTGCAAGTTTAGTGGGGGTTGCAGTGGTGGGTGGGAGCAGGCTGCTGTTCTCAGCCTAACACCTGCTCTTCTCGTCCTCCATTGTTTTTCCTTTTTTGAAGCCTCCAATTGCAGCAACACGAAACCATCCATGAAACAGCTACCTATGGCTCTGTGCGGCCATACAGAGAAAGCCCGCTGCTGGCAAGAGCAAGGCGGACGGAGAGCTTTCACAGTTACCGGGACTTCCAGGCTTTTAACTTATCCAGCAAAAGCCCAACAGAAAAGGCAGCTGCTGCAAATGGGAATCCAAGCCAGCCAGAGGCCAGGAAGGCAACAGCCGAGGGCAGCGCAGCTGAGAGGAAGGCAGTCCTGACAACTGCACTTGAAGTGCGAGGCACAGGCGTGACGGAGGCAGGTGGGTGTTGCAGTACAGAGGTTCACCGTCTGCCAGAGAGTTCTCTGGATCTCAAGAGAAGAGGACCAGAAGAGGAGAGCGACGCCAAAGCAGAAAGCAAAAAGAAAATGGGGTTTGAAGGAGCTGGCTTCCTGGGAAGGAAGAAAGTGCCTCTCCTGGCCTCTGCACCAGTCCTTGCTGAAGGTGGGCCTGAATTACCTGGTGTGGCGTCTCCATCACCTACGAAGACAGCCGCTTCACCGCGTCACCGGAAGAATGACTCCTCCTGCCAGGACTACGGCTTGTGAAAACATGACTAGTGGCAAAGATGAGGTGCAGGTGCCCTCTGGCTGGTAGCAAGCATAACAGTACGTGTCGTGGGTGGTTTCTTGGGTGAACGGATGGAAATTGTACGGTTGTGAGAAAGTACCCAGCTGCCGCCAACCCTTTGAAGAGTCGCCCACATCAGTGTGGGGCTTTATGTAATGCCCCAAAATGTAGTACGGTACTTGGTCCAAAATATCGTTGTGCATTCTTGCGTACACGTGGTCAGGCATGTGGTATGTTGTGGTTATTTTTGTTCTGGGGGAAGGGAGGGTGCTAACGGAATACGTGGTTGCTCAGTGGAAGATGCCTGTTAGACGCAGCCACACGTTGTTCTGCAGAGCTGCTGCTGTCTTGGCTGGGTTTTGCCTAATTCACAGGGCTGCCTCTGTTTTATGGATGGGATCCTTGCTCGGTATGCTGCTCTCTGAAATCTGATGTGTTTTGTGCAGGTTAAGGAGGAAGCTATTCAAAATAGCGTATTATTTTGCCTCTTAGTCCAAATAAATTGCCGGAGGAGTGTTGCTTGTGCTTTCTGAAAACGTGTGGCACCAGATGATGGGTTTTGCTGATTGTGACTGAGAGCATGCATAAAAATGTGCTTGGCAGCGTACCTGGAACTGGCAGTCTCTTGAGGGCTTCCTTGTCACTTTCTCTGGGAAAAGGACAGAGATGAATATGGGAGTAGGTTTACTGTCACGGTATAATAATTCTCAATTACAAGTGCCTTGACATGATATTTCCTACCTGTGTTGCGCTGGCTGCTTGCTCCTAGTTTACTGTGGGTGGTGAACAAATGTTAGTGCCTGTAGATGGGTAATACGTAAGCTAAAGGGAAGGCCCCGACAGCAAGTGTTTAATAGGGTGGGTTAGGAGGTTTTCTACCCCTGAAAAAGCATGCTTGGAGTTAAGCAGTAATTAATGAGTTTATGGGTTGTTCTTTTAAACTTGAGCCGAGAGGGTGGGGAAGAGGGAGGGAGAGAACGCAAAGGTTAAAGCGACTCCATAAGAATTCCTTCATTTGCTGTTTATTCACCTGTGCATGAACACAGTTTTGTGGTGGAGCTTTGTCAGGCCAGGGAGAGACACGGCTGCACTGCCGTGAAGGCCCCTCCTAGCCACATGCTGGGTTTTGGACAGGTAAAAGACTTTTCCTTACCCAACACGCTGTCCCCCTCCCACCCCCACAACCCTCCTCCGCTGTGGAAGCTGGATGAGAGACAAAGATGAGGGCCTCTACCTTCACAGTCGTCTACTGCTGTATGACTTGGGGATTTTCAGACTGTTCTCCTACCTTTCTGAGGTGTCGGCACTAGCAGCTGTTACTACACAGTTAAAGCCGGGGGGGGAAAGGCCAACTTATCCCCCCCACACACATCCCCTCCCCTAAACAGTTTTAACTAGTGGGCAGGGGGTGGGGAAGCAGCAGCCCTGTCCCCTGCCCTACAGGCCATGCAGGCTGCTTTGGCAAGTTACCCTCTTCCCATTTTCTAGAGAAGGCGGCTGTGTTCTTCAGAGGTGGGTGTCGGTGAACGTGGTGTGCTCCTTGGTGACTGTGCTGAAGCCTTTGATGACGTTGACAAGATCATCTTCATCCATGTACTGTTAGGAGGGGGGGGGGGGAAAGCACGTAAGCCAAAGCTGAACCAGACTGAAGGCGATTCCTTCACTTCTCTGTCCTCCCACCCCCTAAAAAACAGTTGTGAAATCATCAGATAAGTAAGTGCATTTCTACCCCTCTGCATGTTTTCCCCTTCCTCCCAGCACGAGGCACGAGCCTAAAGCATTCAAACCCCTGAATCCAGACCAACTGGACTTTCATCGTAAGCAGGAAGACCAGCAGTATTACCACAGACAGGTGTCCTGGGCCACTCCATCCGGCCAGCGAGTTCAAGTGCAAGATGGACAGAGGGGTGACCCAAGTGTGCTGACAGCCCTGAGCTGCTGCACGCAAGACGGGAGAGCTGAGTGAAAAGCACTGCAGGAGGTTGGGTTGCAAGAGGGTGGCTGAGCGACACAGGGCACAGACAGGTTCAGGGGTGTGTAAAGCAACGCATGGAGGGTGGACAGAAGAGCCTGGCTTTGTATATGTAGCTGCTGATTCTAGAAAGCAGCTGAGCGCATGCTGTCAGGGTTGTTTGCCACCAGAAGTGAGAGGAAGTTTTTGTTTTCCTGCTCCTACCACTTCTGAAATTCCTTGGACTACTGTGTTCCAACATGCTGGGTGTTGGTATGGGTGTTTGCAAGCTAAAGATAAGCACAAGATAAGCAGATAGAACAAGAGGTTCCTCCCTCAGCATTCACATGATCTCCGCAATAACTGAGCAGAGGACAGAAAGCAAGTCTCGTCAGCGACTTCTGGCACTGAACGTGTGAAGGAGGTCAAGACATCCCTCCTCACACGTGTACATTTGCCGAAATGCGTGGAGGGAAAAGCCTACGAGTTGACCAAATAGAAGGGAATTCTTCAAGGTGCATATCCCTGGCAGACCATGGAGTCAGTTATTGGTTCGATGGGAAGCACAGGCAGATGCATGTGGACCCCTCACATCCTGTAAGAGCAGGCTGTGAGCACCTGTGACTCCCGAGGGAAGGATTTTGAGAATCTAATCTCTGACCGTGTCCTTCTAGGACTTTTGGCTGTATCTCCAGCACCTTCTGATACTTGGCACTTTTCATGATTCTAACAGAACAGACAAATCCCGAGCAGCTGACGCACGACAGCATCCCAGAGGACCAGGAGTCCTTACCATGCCACGGCCAGTAGCGCGATGGTTGCGAATAATGGCATCCCAAGGTGAGTCTTCAACGAGAGTCTTCTTGTCATAGAGGTCGAGCAGCTGGCTGACACTACGATGAAGAGAAGCTTGGGAATACGTGCGGCTTAGCTGGCTCTGGCTTGGTCTCCGTGCCCCAGGTGCGATATGGACACTGCGGTTGCTCGTGGGAGAGCCAGCTCCGGGAATTTTCGTATCTGCCAGCCCCTACAAGGAAGACACAAACTAATGAATCAAAAGTAAAGGGCATGGTCTCAGATACTTTATCTGGACAAAACCAAAGCAGGAGTGGAAGAGAACAGAAACCCATGCTTCAAAAATCATGCACAGCCAAAAAGAAAAAAATGGACCTTTCCCCATCAGACGATCATATCATTAAAAAGGAAAAAACCCCAACCTTGTAGAACAGGACTTCCCCTGATTTTTTTCATTTTTCACTCTCCCTATTTTTTTTTAAAGTAGCCAACAGGCAGAGGTCCAAAGATTTCTGATGACCAAAATGCCAGCCCAGAGTTGCACAGCAAGGGGGGTGGTAGCAGACTTCCTCTTTCAGTTGCCGCGACCAGGGAGAAGACCGCCCGGAGAAACACGCAGCGTAAGGTGCCTTCATGCATGCTCTGGCTCATCTGGCACATCACACGTGTTGCGACTCTGCAAGCTAACGACTCTACCTCAAAGTGCATCGTGTAACTTTTGAGAGTGACACTGCTTGATGAATCAGACGTGTCAGCAATGGTCTCAAACTGAGAGAAGAGAGAGGGAGGAAAAGCATTAGGGCAGGGCAAGGCGCAGCACGGGCACAGTCTGTTCCTTACGGAGAGTGTGAATTAGCTGCAGCTCTGTGAAGGGGAAGAGTGTATAGGATGTGAGGGAGCAGGGGAACTGGCAAGCGTGAGGCACTATGTAACTTTTAACTGGCCGTCACGTCCTGCGTGGGCAGCCAGCACTGCTCGCCACATGACCTCACTAGCAATTGTAAAGCATGTGGGATTTTGCCTCTTCATAGCAGCTCTATCCTGACTTCTCAGATTAAGTCTGCCAACTGATGCAGCGTAGAATCTTCCTTTCTATAAAGTCCATGAGCTTCTGGAAAAGTTAAACAAGAAAAAGAAAAGAAGGGGCAGGAATATGAAAAGGGGTGGCGCAGGCACGCCGACAGCAAAGGCGTTTTAAAGTCAAGAAGAACAACACAACGTGACAGACTGTAGAGGAAAAGGAATCAAAACCATGAGACCAAAAAATGAAGTTTCTTATGCTCTTAGCCTTTGCCAGGAGAAGGGGCAAACTGCAAATCCCGTTGTTTCCAAGAGCTCCTTTGTTGAGGCACAGATGCAGCTTCTTGGCACCGAGACAAGAAGGAACAGAATGCGTGAAGGATGCAGGAGTCACTCTGCTGCTTCATGGCGCTCACAGGAAAAAGCAGCTGAGAAGTGACAAGAAGAATCATCTCACGGCCTGTGCCTGGGAAGAAGCACGGAAACGGGAGGCGCTGCTGCTCCCAGTCTTGTAAGATTTGCCATATTCCTTTTGTCTTGCTTTTCCTCAAAGGGAGGGGCAGCCTTACTGCTCCGCTGAATGGCAGAACATGTTCTTTACCCATTTTTTTTACAGGATTATAACTTGTAATAAAAATGACACAAAGCCTTCCTCTTTATAGCAGTCCCCCTCCCACCTCTCTGCTGTCCCACTGTGGCTCTGTGTGCACACACAGATTTTGTGAAGGTCCCCAGCTTTTCCCTGGTTGCACTCGCTCTCCCCCAAACCTCCCTGGCACGCAGAACCTCCTAGAACAGAGAAACAGAGCCTCTCCCTAAGTAAGTCCTGCTTTTTGCAGGCGCCTTTCACGGATACCTGACAAAGACTGTGGGGTGGATCCTGGTTAGCCACCCACAACAGAAAGTTGGGAACACGGGAAAGGTTCCTCTGAACAGCACATTTTGTCACCTACCTTCCCACAGCGTGCCGAGGCCTTTTCAGCTCTAGTGCAGGTGTCAGCGCACATCAGCTGACATCGGCGGCTTTGCATTTTCTGTGGCTCCCGATCCAAAGGTTCTCATAGGCATCAGAAGCCTTTCAGGGCCTGCAGACCAGGTGCCACAGGGCTCCTTTTGGACTTAAGCACCTGTGCCCTGGCTCTGTGCCCATACAGGTACACCAGATGGCTCTTTTCCTACACTGAACAGCCTTCATTTGGTAACCAATAGTGCAACAATGTGGTGGAAGGAGAGAGAAAAACTGTGTGTTTGGGAAACAGACAGAAGTAAGTGTAACCTGATGGATACTCTGCATGGCGTTTTACTGAACGTACCGGGTGGGTTTCACCTGATGAATACACACTCATGGGTGATGTTCTTTTCTGGAGTGGAACTAAAGGAGGTCTGTCTCGTGCATAGGGCTCCTTGTGGACTTTCCTTTGAAGAATTAAGGAGAGAAGAATAGCCAAGAGGATCAAACCTAGAACTACCATCAGCACTGCAAACCACAACTCGTTGTAGAATTTTGCATGTTTGGACTCCGCTTTGTCCTTCTCTCCAGGTGTTGTCAAGATGAGACCTGTAAAAATCAAGAGGGATTAGGGCAGAAAGAATGTTGTTTCAGAAAGCGTTTAACAATATGCTATCCCTTTCCTCGCTAATAAATTAGGCAGAAATTTAAGTAATTTTGTCGTCATGTGCTTATTTGCACTTATGTTCAAGGTGGCATAATGGTTCAGTATGCTAGCGGGCTGTAATAAAACGCTTACTGCCCTCAAGAGACCCTGCTTAAAGTTCCGGCATTGCTGCTCAGGCTGGAAATCACCACTGCATCAGCAGCTCTTGAGAAAGGGGGCGGTGGAGGTAGAATGCGAGAGAAGAAGGGTTCTCCAAGTAACCTTGAGGAGTGGAACGACTACGGTAATTTCAGGGCGGTACGGGCAGAGGACATTCTCTCCTGCACTGTGTAGTGATAGGCCTGTGCAGTTAAAGAGAGAGAGGGAGGAAGACTGAACCAGAATGAGTGATAAATTAATACAAAAGCAAGCATGAAACATTTTACTCCTCCTTCCCCCACCTGTTACAAAAAAACAGCCACTTGGTTGGCTTTGCTCATACACAACGCAGGTGTAAGAAATCTCAGCGACAGGATTTCCTGGTTATTTGCGATCCCACATGCAAATCCAGACTCCTTGCTAAGAAATTTCCATCATCACCTTCGCTTGCCAGCCTCGGCTGCAAGTTGCCCGCGGTGCTGCACGAGTCTGCAGCACACTGGGTACGAACGAACAAAGGAGCAGAGCGCGGGAGGTGATGGGTGTAGAGTAACTGGGAACATTTTATAACAACGCCTTTACAGCATCCTTGCCTGAAATTCTGCAGGAGGGCGGAGTGAGAGCATGGGAAAGGATGTAAGGAAAATGCAGCGTAAAGAGTAATTGCAAAGACAAGGCCCAAGATACACCTCAAAAAATAAATAAATGAATTAAAACCAATATGTCAGTTAGAAGTGGTTTGACTTTCGCTTTGCTTCCCAGAGAACTAAGGAGGTAAAATCCTAAAACGTTTTGCTGGTAGGCATCTGCTGTTCAATAGACAACTGACTGGGATTTTGTCACACCAAACTCCTCTGTGCACAGAACAGGCGGAGGCCTCACGGACAGAAGGGAAGCAGCAGGTGTTATAAACCGGGTCCTGACAGCATCTCGTATGACGTTCCCCTAAACCAGGTAGGGGAACACAGCCCAGCTGAAACTGCAGACACTGGCACGTTGGTCCTGTGGCAGGAGCGGCGGGTGGGATGCAGGGAGGAGAGAGGATGAGTATTTTCATTGTCAAACTGAGGAGGAATGTGGGAGGACAGGGTTAGAAATCCTAATTTGGAAATAGAATCTGGAAGAGAGCAGATTCTATTCAGGAGGAGAAGGCACTACATCTTAGAGCAAACTATTTGTGTAAAAATAAAAGCAAAAAAACATCTGGAGAAGGGAGCTGAAGCTGGTCATGATGTAAAGAAACAGCCACCCGTGGCAAAAACGGCACATTACTGACATATCTCATACCCTAAAGACACTAAGGAGTGCCCTGGTCATGCAACGAGCTGCCATCCTGTCTGGCATGCACGGCGTATCAAATTTCTGCCACAACCATGTAGAATCAGTAAGTGCTCGGCAGGTTCCTCCCATACTTACCAACTCCATCTCCAGCGCTGTACTTGATGACCGGTGTCGTGGCGCTCCCTTCATCAGTGATACAAGTCACTTGAAACAAAAAGGCTGAGCAAAAAGGTTAGAAAATGCTGTCAGCAGGCAAAACCAAATTCTGGAGGTCCTGCTTTGGCACCATGATCCATCAGTAGAGATGGCCTGAGAGAAGCCAAGGCAGGCACAGCACATAACCCGCCACAACCCACCCGAGTCCCAGATCAGAGCCTCATAATCCCTTATACGTGGGCATTACACTTCTAAATGATGAACCATGACAGGTCATAGGCACTGTCACTGCTATGCCGCTGCGACAAATTATGTTCCTCTTTCAGCACCCAATCCTCCCTCTCCCAGTGACACGTCGCTGTCAACTTCCCATTTATTCATCGTTTTGTTCTAAATCCCTCATACCCTGTTCATGGCCGATACAAAAATGTTAAGAATGTTTGAGTGAAAAAAGTACGTATTAGCACCAGTTAAAAAAGAAATGACAAAATCCTTTAAAATACAACACCCCCCTTAGAACCAGAAAAGATTTCTTCTCTTTTTTTTTTTTTCTTCTCTTCCCCCCACATGGACAAAGTTTCCTTTTATTTTAAAGGCTGCACATTTCTGAGAGAAATGAAATTTCATAACGTGGCCAGTTTTGTTCAAAGAAAAATTCAGGCTCCAGTCTTTTCTGAAGATTTTCTTGCATTTCCCAGAGTGTAGCCCTGAAGGGTGGAATTGCAGTGCAGCTCCAGGATTTGGGAAAGCTCAGCCCTCATGCTGAGCCAGAGCAGCCAGGTAAAGTGCTTAAGAGGAAGCTTAGCTCTAAGGACTTTAGTTTCAAGCACCTGCTTAGATGCGCTTCAGTGGTACGCTCCTGTCCTCTGTGCTTGGGATGGCTATGGAGAGTTTTTCCTGAACCTAGCACACAACAATACTAATTTAACTCAAGACCCTTTCGCAGAGAGAAAGCTGTAGGAAATTGAAACTGACTTTTGTCAGACGTCCTCGGTAAATACAGCTCAGTGTCAAAGCCGCTGTAGATGCGCTGCCCGCTCTCCGTTAACGCGTACTCCTTCAGGCGCCCGTTCAGTACAAAGGTGCGACTCCAGTCGATGTGGATGGTAGATAAATTGCTGACAATGGAGAATGGAGCCGTGTACCGAGGTGCTGCAAAAGAAGGAAAACCCGCTCATTTCTGGCCTAGAGGTGTGACTGTTCTACTGTGCACAGAGAAAGACTCTGCTTGATACAAGCTCCCGGCCGCATACACTCCCTCTCTCTCACACAGGCGTGTATGAGTAGGGAAGAGACAAGGAGAAAAGAGACAGCTGCTGTAGCATGTCGGCCTCTACACTGAGAAAGCGGAAATATCGCCTCTTTATTTTAAAGACCTGGTTCTCCCTTCCGCTTTGGTCACTGTGATAAAAACCCTATAAATTGAATTCCAGCTTAAGGTGGGGACAGGGTGACACAGGAGGTTGTGCAAGGTCAGCTGCAGCATGCCAGGCTGTGGGAACACAACTGCTAAGGACAGGACTCTTGCAAGCCCCAAGAAATAGCCTAAGATCATCTTCTAACACACGGATGTACATGAAAACATGGGGTTTCAGAAAAGCAAGAGCAGGTGGCAGGCAGAGAGAAAACAAACCCAGCACCCACTTCAGGGAGGAAGAGTTCGTCAGCTGGGCTCAACAGCTTGTGACAAAAGCCTTCATTCTGGTTTGAGGTGGTCCTTCCTCGTGGCTTTGCCCCACGCCCAGTATGTGTTCGTAAGAAAGCTGCTTGTCCAGCAGCACTTTGCTGCTAACTTGCCACTGCCGCTAAAGCAAGCCTTCCGGGGAAGAGGAAGGAGGCGTTCGGAGTGACTCAGGAGACCTGGCGCGAAGAGGTCAGCAAGGCAAGACGAGCAAGACTGAAAAAAGAGGGTTGCCAACCTCGTGGGTGGGGGTTTAACAACCGCTTTCCAACGCTTGTGTTCTGTATGTCTCACCAGTTCATTATGAATTCTCTCCATTTAAAAGTTCATTATCATGTTCCAGTATTTTACTTTGCAATTTAATAAAACACAGCATTAGAGATAAGGACCTTTTTCTTTTTTTTTCAGTGGTGACATTAAAGAAAATCTGGGGTTGTTCCACCTGAAATTTTCAGCTAAAGTTGTAGCGGATACATTTTTAGTAATTGCTAGGCAGAACTAGCAAGTGATGTGAAGAGGGTTTTTAGAAAGGTGATTCTGAAATCCTGACATGAGCCTATGTGGGAAAAAGTGACTATCCTCTTTGCCCTGACCTGGCAAGCTGAGGTGAAATGCCCATCTCGTCTGTTATGGAATGACTCTGGCTACAGCACTGTAGATCTTTTCAGTAAAAGCTGATGTTAGACTGCTACAAATTCAGGGTTGATGACAAAATCTATTCTGACTGTAGGCACAGGTCCTGCATGTTAATCGTCCATGCAGACCACCACGTGGCCTTAAAGTACTGCCTGTGGTGGTCAGAAAGGCAGCAATGAATTCTGACTTCCTTGTCAACAAGGATGCGATCATTCAGATGACATCCAAGGAAAACTCTCCATGAGCCCTGGCAGAAGTGTGGGATGAATTAGGCCAGTAAGATTCTTCCTGAAAAGAATCACCAGGTCTCTTGCAAGATCTCCACTTTCCCCAGGGATTATTTATGGCAATGTATTTATTACTACACATCACCCTTCTGGTAATACTTGAACATTTTATGTTCTGCAGCTTTGCTGCCCATTCTCAGTAACATAAAAGGTTTCCAGGCTCCCAAGACAAGAGGATGTGACATCAGAGGATGAGCAAA
The DNA here is from genome assembly GCA_027574665.1 of Rhynochetos jubatus. Taxonomy (NCBI): domain Eukaryota; kingdom Metazoa; phylum Chordata; class Aves; order Eurypygiformes; family Rhynochetidae; genus Rhynochetos; species Rhynochetos jubatus. The sequence goes on along the minus strand of CM050650.1, from coordinate 23,777,127 downwards.
GAATTATTTTTGAAGGAATGAGTAGTTAAGCCCCAGAGCAGAATTTCAATGAATGGGCAGCAGAGGCACAGTGAGCAAAGAGCAGGTTTCTGAGGACATCAGCTTTCACAGAGGTGGAGAAGTCATGTGGTGCCCTGCAACCCCACGCATCAGAAGTGGGCATTGCTCATCGGCGAACAACCAGATACTCACGCTCTTTTTCCGTTGTGAACCCAATCCATTCTGAGGCGCTGCTGCCAACAGAGTTGTAAGACACGACTCGTAGGTTGTAAGTCGTGTAAGGCTCGAGGTTGGACACGTTGGCACTCTGGCCTTTTCCTGTATACTTCACCTCAGTTGGGCCAGGACTGCAAGCCTTCACTGCTGGCTGTAGGTTCAGGGGACAAGCCATATACACGTGGAGCTCATAGCTGAGAACAAAGTTGAGATTTTGATTAACCAAGAGCCTTAATAGCAGCCAACCATATACTTCATCCTACTTGCTGCATGTCTGGGTAACCACAGAAGAGAGTGGACCTGATCCCAGTTTTTTTCTTGGAGATCAGGATTTGCCTTGCCTCTCCACTGCCAGTTTATGTCACAACATTCTGGCTGTGCAACCACAGCTATCAGACAATCACCTTCACTCACGACAACTCATCCCCTCCGTCTTCATTCCCCCCAATATCCTCCTCAAGAGAAAAGCAATCGTTGCATGTAAACACCCCCCAGGTGGCATTTTGGCCGCATGGGGTATCACCAACCACACTGGGAAGGAGGAGCATGGTTGTCACAACCACCCAGTGCTCTCAGCCCTGCAATTCCAGCTCACACCCAGGAAAATGGTTCTGCCACCACCCCTAGCTGAGGCGGGCAGTTTTGGCTGGGTGGCATCTCTTACCTGGTGACAATGCCATTCGGTGACTGAGGGGCACTCCACTGGAAAGAGGCGTTCCTGGAGGTCACAGTGCGGATCTGGGGGGGGGGCTGCTCTGAGGGCGGAGCCGGCTGCGTGGTGATTTGGGCCATGGGTCCTTTGGTGCAACAGTTGAAACAGGTGCAGGCCTCCACGCCAATGGAGTATGTGGTAAAAGGTTTCAGCCCATGTATTGTTTGCTGAGTGGCAGTCCCTTCTGACAGCTACACAAATCAAGAGGGAATTTGTCACAACTTCAAGCACCACAAGTACTAAATAAGAGTTATGAAGGTGAATTAAGTCCAGAAGAAGATGGGCACGAGGTTCTGCATATCCTTTAAGTCTGACTTCAATGCAGCTGTTGTGTACTGGGAACTCTGCACTCATTTTTCTCCCATTACAAAGTTAAAGGGCACTGTTTAAAGGAAAAGACCACGCCATCAGTGGTCTCACAGTTGAGCTGTGACCACTGTATGTCAACCTGCAAATGCCATTCTCAGGAGCAGAGAAACAAGGTCCTCTAAGTCAAGGGCCAACATGATGCTGCTGTGCATTCACACGGCCATGGTGCTGGGCGAGCCTGTCAGGAAGCTCCTACACTTAGTAAGGGAGACCTGGCACTTCTGGAAAAGGAAATGGCGCCCTAGTTCTGAAACTGCTCACAGCAAATGCCACTTCACCTCATTGCTGCAGTCATTTGTGGGTACAGCTTCTTAAGCCAAAGAAATAAAATTATGTGGAAAACACCAACAAGGGGTAACATCTGCTCCCATTTGGCAGCATGTGATTTAGCAGAATGCAGCAAAAAAGTAGGAAGGAAAGAGTCAAGCAAGCAAAGGAAAGCACTTGGTACTTCTTGATGCCAGAGCCAGAGAGGAGCCAGCAACATGACAGGTGTCAGGGGATGGAAATGGCATGCAGGCACCAACGAGATGAACTGGCTGGATCAAGGCACAGCCACAACCAACTGCACTGGAAGGAACAAATGCATAATGTGCAATTCATAGGCAGCGTAAGCTCACAGAAAGGATTGATGACCTGCGAAGGTGCCCCTAGCACTTCCAAGCCAAGCAAGATGGGACAAAGGAAAAAATCCCATACAAATATTTACCTACTTATAAAAATCAAGCAGATGGTGTTACAGACAAAAAGTATTCAAGTATTTGATTGGTGGCCACTGTTCCAGGCACCTTCCATTGCCATAGCCTTTCCCCACATCTCCCTGTTTTATAACTCGATTGAAGCCCTGCAGGTTTCCTAAGCTGAGCACCATCATTTCTGGACACCTAATGATGTGCAGACCGAGACATCGAACACAGAAGTTGTTCTTTGGCTACTTGCACTATTCTTCCGTGCTTTACCATTAAATACTTCTTACCAACAAGAAGGATCTTTAAGGGAAACTCATGTACAACGCTTTCTGCTGAGCTTCAAGTCCATAGGCCATCCAAAGCACACAACCGTTACCTACTGGCTTCAGTTTCCAGTTGCACCATTTGGACTGGCAGGAGCTGTCTGAAAGTGTTCTGTTTGGATGGTTAGCCACCCCTGAACAATACTTCTGATTCCCACCACATTGTCACAGCACAGCACCACGTGAGAAGGGTTTAATGAGGAGATTAGGGCCTTGAGAAGCATGACATTTAGGTGGGGGAAAGAGCTGGTGGCCCTTTGGCCAGAAGAGAGCATTGCAGAGCACTTAACAGCAGGAGTGCAGGAGAGGAAGACTGTGCAACAGCAGTAGCAGCTTGAAGAACAAAATTGTTGAAGGTAGAAAATACAAGCTCAAATGGAAGTACAGAAACAGTACTCGACAATACTCACCACCACGTCAGTCCCTCTGGTATCGTTAGAAAACAGTCTGTAGATACTGACCACCCCGTTTGGCTTGAGAGGGGGGCTGATGTTCACCACGGCCACTGTGGATGCCACTGTGTCGAAGAGGGGAGCTCCCAGGCCCTCAGGAGGAGCAGGGCCCGTCCGGCAGCGGGACCAGCCACTCGGCGTCCGGCCCGCTGAGTTTACCGACCACACCTTTGGCACACAAAACCAGAGAAACTGTTAGCAGAGGACTCAAGCCTACTAAACATCCATGGTTAGCCAGGGATGCTGCTGCAGCTGTACTGACACTGAGAAAAATGCAGCACCATGACACTCATCCAAAATATCCCTTGACAACCATCCAGCACCTCTGCTGACCCAGTGACTTTCTCTCAGAAGAATGAAATATTCCCCACTGCTACATTTAGGGAAAAGAAGCAGATTTCATGTCTCAAGCACTGTGTGTTCGTGTATCTTCTTCATACCTAATCCCCAAACTCTGCATTCCCACCACTGTCTGCCGTGCCATACAAAGAGGACTCCTTCAGAAGCTGCGATCTACAGCAGTGATGTTTTAAAGACATCCGAACAACAGTACTGACATCAGTCCTGCCAGTTTCTCCCTTTTACACGTTTCCTTCATGTATGCAAGCAGCCCCAGTGCATTCAGCCTGGCACTGTGTGACGCTGAAGTTATGTTCACCTTGACTGAATCGCACAAACCAAATTCTAATTAATTGTTAAACCCAGAAAGTTTTACAGGCACATTCTTCTCTTAAAAATATTATTGTATCAATCATTTGATAACATTTTCAGTAACCCATAATATAAATAAAGCCCACTGAAAAGTGTGGTTAAGTCAGCGTCTCTCATTTATTGTCACAACATTTGCTTTATTGCATGAGCACAAAGGCAACATCTTCAGTTCCAAGACTTCAAAATTTAGCTGCTTGAATTAGGCCTGATTAAAACCCACATGTCTCTATGAACTATGCCTACTGATTTTGTCAGCTTCCCAAAACCAGAGTGATCTGCAGACTACATAAAACTCAGCACTTATTAAACACACTCTCCAACAAATCTGCATGAAAATTAAATTTTGCTTTCATCAAGGACTGAATAAACATATGGAAGGATGTATAATCTTATTTATCAAAACCATTTGTATAATTAAACACGAATATCATAAAAGGTTGCCTTAGGTCGTCATTTGCATGAGTAAGTAATTTGTAGAATGTCAGGTACAATAGACAGAATAGATGGATGCATGAGCGTATAGGGTTAAATTAGGCTCAATATTAGCCAACCACATAGTGATCAATCAGAATGATAGATCTAAATGGCAATACAAGAGGACTGTCTGAGTGATTTTTTAGTATAAGTATTCCTTAGTAAGCTTTCATGTCGAGTGGTTCTAACTACAGTAAAACCCGTTCTTACGTGATCTACGCTGGGCAAAGGTCCTGGGGAAGCGGATGGTGGGTCTGTGCTTTAAAAAAAACCAGGAGGTTTAGAAATAAGAGGTCTTCAAAACAGACTCTGGAGTCCTTCCAGCTTGCAATATTAAGTTCCAAGAAGATAGGACACTTCACAAGGGACCCGGGGAAGGAAAAAGGCCAAAACCCACCGCATCATTGGCTTTGAACACTGGTTCTGCCAAATACAAACTCAAAGTTCCTGCCTGATTCCATCAGTAACGTGTGGCACCATCCAGTGAAGCACTACATAAGTACAGATGATGCCCTATGATAAAAAGCTCAGCCAAAGCACTTTCATTTTCAGTGAAATCAGTAATATATCTCTGTTGTGAACTTTCTGTAAAGTCAAACTCTCTTCGCTTTACTGCAGTAGGTCAAACCTCCTATCTCAGTTCAGTCCCAGCTGCTACAAAGATTTGCTCACAGTTGTTCATTTCAAGAGGCATATTTCTTTGTGGAGAGAATAAGCCGCATATGGAAAGAGCAGCTCTGAGTGTGCCACTGGCATTGACTCAGTGCTGACCGGAGTTCAAATGCTCCAGTTATAACCAGGCTGTGGCCTTAATGAGCATGGAGCGTAACAGTGTCAGGCCTGACCTGCCGAGCAAGCTGCTACGGCAGAACTGAAGGTGATGAGTTAGGAACAGAGGCCTCCTGTGTAGCGCAGGAATTCAGCCTCAGAATGGGATCCCCTAGGAAATTTGGAGGAGAGAGGGATGCACCTCACCTCACGGAAAGCTGTATGGACACACCTCCCTCTATCGATCCCTCTCCTGTCATAGATGCCCACACCTTGTCTTTCAGAAAATAAATCCTATTTCATACAAACAGGGGTTCACTCTTTCATAACACTCTCTTAGGACAAGGGAAAAGGGGATGCTTATCCCCTTTCACACTGCAGCTATGTGGTTAAAGGGCTCCTTCACAAGGCAGGTAGTTTAGGTTTGATCACATGTTCCAGAGGAGGGAGTCAAGCCTGTCCCCTCCAGACCCCTCTGGAGTGGGAATGCCCAAGCAGATGACCCATCTTTGTACTTGGGGTGTTCCCAGGGCTCCCTCTGGGGCACTTTCATGGTGCATGAACACAGTGAAATCAAGGCTGACTGGACAGAGCACAAGCAGGCAGGAGCAGGCACAGTTACCCGGCCCTTCCCGGGGGAGTAGTGGGGAGCTGAGGCTGCGGTACATCCCCCAGACTCCACACGACTGTTCTTCTTGAAAAAGGCCGAGGTCACAGCCACATGCTTGTGGGCCTGACAGAGAGGCATGCTCTGAGCATGCTTTTCAGACACAGCTACTCAGCCCTGCCAAGCCACGTTTCCAGCAGAAAACTTCTAAGTGTCTGTGAACTCTCTAACACCAGCTTCTGAGACAGTTGTGACAGCTGAACAGGACTTCTGAGGATCTAAATTCTGGATTTACACTGACCTAAGCTGGATTCCCTTAACTCCCTCTGCTTCTGCTCAACCATCTGTAAAGGGATGGATGGCTATAAAGATATTGCCCTTTGAGAATCGCTGTCCAAGTAAATCCTGGTCAGCATTTGGAGACTTGGAGCAGTACATGCCCAGAACTGACTGCAGACGGAAATGCTGATGTTTAGCCACTTCTTTGCATGAAGAAATGGTACAGCACGGCAACAGAAGCCACAGTGAGGAGCGCCTGTTAAAATCAGAGGTTTGGTCATGGCTCCTCATAAAGTTACCACAAAACGGTCACAGATGAAAGCTGTTACCTGGCTGGCCTGGTTCAACTGAAATGTCACAGTTTGTTCTTTTGTAAAAGGCTTTTTGGTATCACAAAAATTCCTCCTAGATTGTGATATAATCAGCACCCAAAAATATTTAACTGTGTTCATATAGAAACGTAAAGGGCTTAATAGGCAGCAGTATTACCTGCTGCTTATAATGTAAGAAGATTACAAAAGAGCCCACAGGCACGTGGGGCAAACAAGAAGTGTTTATATCCCAGGGATGTGGTGAATGGCAAAACACAGACAGCAGAATGCCAGCAAAAGTTTCTTATAGCTCGACTTTCTGAATATACTGCCTCCGAAAGCATTAAGTCTGACATCATGGTGCATGGCTCAGCACCCTGTCAAAAGGTGTGCTGCTGGTAATGACTGTACTGTCCCAAAAAAGCCAGGAGAGGGCTCTGAAATCAGCTACTTGGGTTACTAGTTAAAATGCTTTATCAATCTGCTGGCCCCTGGCCCAGACCACGCTTTGAAGTGGAGCCAGAGAGAGGAGGGAAAACCTCTCCCGAGACCGTATATTCAGAGGACTGAGGAATTCTAGTTACAGGTAACTAAGCTTGGTTTGTTCCATCAGAAATGAGCCTTCACAGACCTCTCCTCCTGGAAGAAACCAGTGATCAGCCATTGCTCAAAACGGTCAGAGGACAGCCTCGAGGTTCATCAGCGGCACAAGAAGGGGCAATAACTGATGAGGGGCAGGAAGGCAAATGCTGGGAGATGGCCACAGCATTACCATGGTGAGCCCAGCCTGTGCAAGCCTTAGCAAAGCTGAGCAACGACTTCTCTCACAAGAAGGCAACAAAATTACAACGCCTCTTTGGGTGCAGATGCAAAGAAATCATGGTCCTCTAGGTGCTGACAGCAGAAGATGCCTGTTAGATGACTTACTCCATTCCTGAGCCACACAGGTTCACCTGCTGTAACACTCTTGAAACCCCAGGGTTTTACTGAGGAAGCTATGTTTTAAACAAAAGAAGCAGCTTTTCTTTCATCAAATTGAGATCACATGTGAAGGTATTTTCCCCTGCAGGAGGTACTAATGGGAACTGAGGGAAACAGCTGGATATATGGTTCCACAGCTTCACCACTGTGGCACAAGAAAGGCACTAGAAGAAAGGCAATGATAGTCCACACAAGAACTATAGCCTCACCATATGAATATGCTGCCGAAATAAAGCACTCAACACCTCTCAAAAGGCAAAGATAGTCCAGGATTAAGGCAGAAGACACCGCATGGCCAAAAGTTCCCCAAAACAAAAAAGCAATCCCTTGACCACACGACTCCGAGCACATGAAGAAGCACAACCACGGCTGACTGAGCAGCAGTTTGGCAGGGGACGTTGAGTGTGCGCCAGTGCCTGCTAGCTCACAACACTTGCATCTCAGACCTGGCTCGAACAATGTGACAGGTATTACGGCTGCAAACACACGGACCACCAGGAAGTCCCCAAACGAGTATCCGCTCTGCTCCCGCAACGGGGAACCTCGGGCAGCCAAGAGCCGATGGAGAATGAAAATCTCTTCGTTACTGGAGAGGTTCTCATTCTCTGTGAAGGGTAAGACCTCAGCTCCGTATTGGGGCAGCAGCTTGCACGGAGCTCCTGCAGGCACTCAGGACATAGCTGCTTGCCTGAAAAAAAGTCTCATTAGTAAATAACTGCCTACCTTCAGCTCTGAGCACTAATAAAAGCTGTAGAGCAGTTAGGTGGTACTGTAGGTTCTGGGGAATCACAAGATCAGACCAAGCCATCCCTTTCACGCATGCACACAACTCTTTACAGCTGTGTGTAAGAGTCAAGTATGACTTGAGTCTCTGCCCTGGGGGCATCCATAGATTGCACACGCCTGTCACTGCTGGCCTTTCCAAAAAGAATTCAGTGCTGTCACTACTTGGCACATGCCAGGAGAGGCAAATGGTAAGGAGAGAAAAGTTCGTACCACTCCTTGCTTTCTAGAGTTGTTTCATGGAGGTTGCAAAGACGCAGCACTACTTTGACATTTTCCTTTGGATTTCTTGACTCAGATTTGTTCCATTTCTAACCCTAAATTTGTATAAATGCAGAGTTTTCTGGAATGGAATGGAATTTTTGGAATTTTTTTCCAAGATAGCAAGACATTTTAGGGGTATATAAGATATGACATCAGCAAGTTTCAGAAACACAGAGCACAAAGCTGGTCTGCAAAATCTAGAATTCAGCATCAGGATAATGTATTCACGTCTGGGCACTGCAGTGTCAGGCAGGTATTAGCAAAGCACAAAATTTCAACAGTGCTTACAACCTATGCGAGACAGAGCAAAGATAAGGGAAAGAAAATACTGACTCCACTCACAACCCGGGGTACAAAGAGGTAGCAAAAAAATGAGTGCTTTCTGATTGTCCATCCTTAGATCCATACTTTTCCCTCTACTACGTTCAGTTAGCTTCCTTAGGAAGGTCATAAACATAAAATGGGATAGATTTTAGGTCCAAGCTTCTAGCACTGTGATAATTTGAGCCTCTGAACATTGCTATTCATCTTCACTCTTCAAATGCTAATAATGAACCAGTTCTGGGGAAGGGAAAGGAAAAGACAACTGGCAAACACTTTGGGACTTAAAAAAATTACCAAATTCTATAGGAAGCTCATTTCATATAACATAGTATAACACCAGTAATTAATCAGAGATGTAAACAGGTTTAACTCTAAAAGGTAGAAAATTAAATAATTTGTTTCCTATGGGTATATAATGAGATAGTTACCAAGTTCCCATGAGAGAGATAAGCAGATATTAAAAGGTCTTTCCAATACCTGTAATGGCTAAGGGCAACAGCTAATTCAATAGATTCGATCAAAATCACCACTTCTTTCTCCGCTTCTGATTTATTACTTTGGCTGTAGTTAGTCATCACTCATTTTAGTTTGCTTTTCAGCAGTCATAAATTATGCCTCATAAATAAAAAGATACAATCAAGGAAATCATATCAAGTCATCTACAGCCCTGGAGTATATTTTCCCCTGGTACTCACACTAATGTCTTTTTAAAGGATAGCTTGCCATGGTTTTGAATATGTCAGAATCACAATTTACTGAGGAAGGTCTTGCAAGAGTGGTGCTGTAACAGTCTCACTGGCAATTTTGGAGGCCAAAAAATCCAGTCTATTATCTATATTTAGTTTAATGAACAAATATCAAGGTTTGTAGCATCAATGCATTGTTTAAGCACTTGAATTTAGGATGGTGTTGACAACAGAAATTTGGTGCCTGAAGTGGGGCTTACTAAAGGAAATTGCATGGTTTCCAATGGCCCTTCTCTCTCCTATGTACCCTCTACCAGGGGAAAGGAAGCATCTCATTCAGCAAAAGGGTATTTAGAGTAAGTAAGTAAGTTCACCATTACATCAGTGAAACAATATGTCTGCTTTACTTTTCAGAAGCTGAGGTTGAGCTCGGTAGCCTCATGAAGGTACAGTATGAGAAACTGTTTACTTGGAAGCAGGGAGCACAAAGAACTTTGTAAGAAAAAACACTTCCTAACAAAATGAAGAGGGGATGATGAGTAGGGAGTGCAAGAAACAACTACATTTTATTTTATGTCACTATTTTGTACTACATCTTTCTGTCAGGGGGACAGGAAGAATTGGTGAATTAAAACGATGACAAAGAGCTAGATATGAGGGATATTACAAATGGGTGACTATCCATCACTGGCCAGTCAGAAAACCAGTTTCACGCCATTTTAAGCTGCAGAAGTCACAGAGCTGTTTGTCAGTACCTAAGCAGCACAAACTGGAGTTCAGTCAACAACTTCACAGACAGGCTGGTAAACCAAGTGTCATTCTTGTCTCTCTGAAAGTGACCAAGAGGCTGACATATTCTGCACTCCACGTAGTTGGTCCTGCCTTAATATTCATGACTTTTCACCCATTTTCTTTCTCTTTTTCTCTCCAAAGTCAGAATATGATTTGTTTCCTCTTTGAGAATCCAAGATGCACAACCCAACACATTTTCCCTGGTATATCTTGGGATATTTCCTAGACCCTTCACTTGGTTGCAGTAGCTGGAGTGTGAGAAGCATGTTTCAGAGACAAGAGGGATGCTGTGCCTCCTACAGCAGTTGGAGACAGACAGCTTCAGTGCTGCAGACCCACCTGCCTCAGTGCACCGGATAGTCCTCCTGGAGAATAAACCTCTGCAGGGAGCCATAAAATGTTCTGAAAAGGGACAATCCTACTTTTGTGTCTTTTACATGTTTCATGCCTGCCAAGTGGAAATAAGGATGTGTCCTAAATCAGGAAGACATTAAGCCATTAATCTAAAGAAGCAGTCTTAATTGCACAATTAAGTGCAATTGTGGAAGAGTGACATTGCACGGAAATGGCACCATACTCCAGCCATATTGCTTTGCCGAACACAACTAAATGTCACAAATGCCACAATTCTCTGTTCAAAAGGGCCTTCCCTTAGCTTAGACAAACAGATCTGACTCTATACGTGGTTAAATGGCAGCACTGCACACCACCCTCAATAACTCCTGAGAAGGGCCTACACAGTCTATTTCTGAAATACGCCAGGAATTGAAAGATTACACTTGCAAACTCATTAGGCCTCATGAATTATAGAGTTTGTTCAAGTCAGGTTTTATTTCAGGACATCACACAATTGCAGCTGCTTAATACAGCTGAGGATCTCAGGCCACATTCCAACAAATACCTAAAAAGCCAGATGCTCTAGAAAATCTAAAAATATCTAAATATGCAAATAGACCAACAGAGGCAATTTGAAAGATCTAAGTAATTATTTCCCAATATGGGACAGTAGGAACCTTAATGTCTCTTAAAAACCTACTGAATCCTAAGAGGTGCTAATATGCTTATATAGATCTAGCCCTTAAAGAATAAAACTACTTCCTTGAACAATAACGACCTAAGCATTTAGGTGGTATAGTCCCTTTAACCAGCAGGAGCTTCTAAAGCCACTTCATCATTTTTGGAAAAGCAACTTTTGTATCTAGTCTTACAAGCCCTAAATATTCAGCAGAAGTTTCCAGCAAATGAAAAAAAAACCCCAACTGAACCTCAGCTCCAAAATCCTGAGTTCAGATCCAAAGAAGCTGTCAGAGTTCATTGAACTAAATCTCAATACCTCCAAAAATGCTGGAGAGAGTCCCATCACAACACTTGGATTTTATTTGCATTCTGCTGGAGGAAATTCAGTTGCATTTAAAGTTTTATGTCCAGCAAACAAGCTTCAAATGCAGAGACAGCAGAATCAATATCCAGTTTAAGTGAAATATAAATCTGGGTTTCATCATCATAATAGCAAAAGCCAAGCCCTATACTTACGAGTAACTCGTCTCACAGGCAAGATATAAATTGTCAACAATGGAAGGGCTCAGAATAGATCCCACAGGGCTGCTGCAAGTGACATAAGCAGAAGACAAACACGTGCATGCAAAAACCTCTCACGGTGAAATAAATGGCCAACAGTGAAAAGAAAAAAAAACCAAAAAAAGGATTTAGGGTCCCAGTCAAAAGCTCAGTCCAGTTACAGGATAGAAACAAGATAAAAAGCAAAGTCTTGGATACAGCATGGTAAACCACGGGAATCTGGTCAAGAGACTTCGCTTGCTACCCACTAACAGAGCATCAAAAACTTTGGCTCAAGCAAGCCTCTGTGGTATCCACTTCTCAAAAAATATCTTTTGACTGAGATAATTGAAAGTTGGTGCAACTGAGAATATCCCACAGCAAATGTCTACAACTTCCAGCTAAGGTAACAATTTGGGAAGCTTTTCTTTATCTAAAAATGATTCCTAACTAATAAGTAGGGCTTGGGTCTTCAACAATTCTTGCTACAGGCAGCCCCATCTGCACTTGAAGTTGCATTCTGGACAGATCCTGTCCAAAACAGTAAGGACAAGAGCTCTGCTACAAGGAAACTACAGTAAATGGGGAGCTGATTTCAGAATGTAGTGAGCCTACAGACAGACCCTACACAGGCATTAAAGGAAGGCTGGGAGAAAGAAATGGAAACCTTTATATTTGTACACAGTAGGACTTAAACCACAAACAGTTCACCTTAAAGCATGCTCTTTACACAAGACAAGTGACAACTGGAAAACATACCCTTGTATATTAAAAGTGCAATAAATTTTCAGGATTTGAATGATTATCAGTTTTGCTTTGGAAAGTGTTATTGTAGCATCTCCTGTACTGCTAATTGCAGAGAAGACATCATGAGGTTACTGAAGGAAATCACGTAACATGGACCTGCAATCAGCAATGAGAAGCAGGCAGCCCACAGATGCTCATAATTTCCTTGGCACAAAGCTAACAGACACACTTTTCACACTGGCTGTTACCTTACAGACATGCTGCCAATGCAGAAACATCGAAAAGAAAAAAAGGTTTGTGATTGTCAATTAGAAAAGACAGACACGGTGAATACTGCAGTAACTACACTTCATCAGCAGCATCTTAGGCCGTCCTTTCAATAGTTTTATAATTGTACCTTCAGAATCCTTTATTTACCCAAATTAGATTTACAAAGAAAACCACTGCACTCTTCCCTCCAGGCTCTGGGACTCGGACAGTAATGGAGCAAGAGGCAAGGGACACAAGTTGAAACAAGGGAATTAGACACTAAGAAAAATAAAAGATATATCCAAGAAATTGGAAGAGGGTACTCACAGAGGCTGTAAAATCTCCATCCTTGGAGATTCAAAGATAGAGAACTTGATCTGCAACCCAGCTGGACACAGCCCTGAGCAGCCGGCGCTATCTGGACCTGCTTCAAGCAGGGAGTTAGGCTAGATGCCTTCTGGATGTCCCTCCCGGCCTACATGACTCTGTGAGCCCACAACACATACATATAGCAGCTGGATAGACTGCTAATGTGATCCAGCAACTTTTTAGGTTTAATTCCTTATGGCTGGTGGCTACCAGTGGAGCACAGCTACTGAAGAAGCTGACACGTAAAGTGCATTCTCATCAAATTCATGGATGACACCATACTGGAGGGAACCAGTCAATATGTTCAAAGGCAGGGCTGCTGTTCAGTAAGGACAAATGCAAATTCTTGCACCTGGAAACGAATAACTCCTTACAGTATTACATGGCAGGGAATGTACAGCTTCTGGAAAGGACCTAGAGGTCTTAGGAGATATGAAACTGAACATGAACCAGCAGTGTCCTTCAGCAGCAAAGATGGCCAACAGCATCTTGAGTTGTTTAAGAGGAACATAGCCAGACAAATAAAGGAGGTGATTACACGGCTTTACTTAGCATTTGTTCCATTTTGACCCCCAAATCCAAGAAAGATATTGATAAATTGGGGCAAGTTCAGTGCAGGGTTACCAAGGTAATCAGTGGGTTGGAGAACTTGGCCTATGAGGAAAAGCTGTAGGACTGGAGCTTGTTCAGCCTGGAGAAGAAGTGTCTTTGGAGGGCCTGACGGCAGTCCCGCAGCACCCACCTACAGGCTAACAAGGAAGGTCCAGGGTCCTCACAATGATATGTGGTGGGAGGGGACAAGACAAAACAGGTATAACTTCAAGCAAAAGAGGTTCAGACGGAATGTAAGAAAAAGCTTTTCCACAATGAGTACAGTCAAGCAGTGGAGCAGACAGCTCCGAGAGATTATACAGTCACTGTCCCTGGAGGTTTTCAAAATGCAACTGAATAAAGCCCTGTGTAACCTCACCTGACTTCTTAACTGGCCCTGCTTTCAGCAGGAAGTTAGAGTGGATGGGGTCCTGAGAGCCCTTCTAACCTGAATTATCTCATGACCCTATTAAGCAAATGAGCCTGTAAAAAGAAAGATTGCCACTACCTTGCAGAGGTTCAAGATGCGGAATGAACTGTTTCATATTTATCAAAAGAAATCCATGCTTGAACATTTTTCAGGAAAAAAAAAAGTTTGTAAAGTCTTTTGAGCATTGCCAAATTTATCTTCGAGATATGTGTACAAATATTGTGTACAGAATCGGTAGTGAGGCTTACTGGTATCCTGTTCGGTGCCAGTGTGTCAATTCATAGACAACATTATATTAAAAAACCACCTCATCCTGCTATGATACTACATCCACTCACTTTTAGAAACACAAATTTAAGGTTGTTTTTTCAGTGAGGGTCTAAACTCCACTAACTCATATAAAAACTTGGGAAAGATTTCATATGGTTATAAATAGCAAAGTTCTTAATTCATAGCCTGAAATCAAGTAAAGCCCTATATTGTCACTAGTACTGTATGATAAAAAAAAAATGCTGCTAAAACTTGTAACTTTGACACAGAAAACCATTACAGGTGACAGAATGGCAGAACTGGTCTCCTTGCTTTATCTTAGCCTTGTAAGGAAAAAACAATAGCAAAAATACCTATGTCCATGAGAAGTAACAACAACCATTAACAGCAAATTCACTTTCGAACCACCCATGAAAACTGCCTGTGATCCTAACGTCTAATTTAAAAACAACCTCTTGATGTGAACTGTCTTAAGATCTTAAAGTAAATATTAATTCAAAATAGATTGGGAAAGGATGGAAAAAGAAAGAAGACCTCATAAAATGAAGCTGTCTTTTAAGAACTAGAATTTCACACTACTCACATAACAGCAGAGCCTTGTGCTGGAAGATACACAAACATTTCACATACAAGAAGCACAGGCATTTACAATTAAGCTAAAGAAAAATGCTGAATGAATGCATTGCTTGTACAAAATTATTTTCAGCTTCTCAACTATTTAAAACACATTAACAATAATCATTCCGGTACCACAATACTATTAACATTAGAAATGAAACGTGTATGTTCATTTTAAGTGTAAAGTGAGGTTCTCAAAGTGTACCGAAATCATAATCAGAGCTGCTAAATGACTTCAATTCCCACCTGATATTCATATTCTGTGTAAGGCAGCAACTTGTCGTCTTTGAAGGAGGTTGAAGAACCATTGTAAACAAGTGTGAGGTCCAAATTTATGTGGGCTTGAGTTGTTCGCCTTCTGTAAAGTTCATAGTATAAAATCTTCCCATTCGGCTGCTGTGGGCCAGTCCACAGGACAGAAGAAGTCGACTGGAAGCCCCCTGCTCTGGTCTGTATTTCTATGAGAGGGGCAGGCTGCATTGCCGGCGGCGACTCCAATGTCTGTACCGATGCCCACTCACTGGAGGCACAACCCAGCTCTGTGCAAGCCTGGAGCTGTACTTCGTACCTTTGGGAAGACACATCAGGAATGAAGTGATTAAAACAGCAAACACAAATATGGACTGTGCATGAGATCTGATCCAAGTATGCGTGGGGGAGTTTCTTAATTTCTCTTGCTCTTTGGCATATTTTAATAAGAAAACGATCTGTATGAACACACAGGTCAGATGCTGTGCTTTGTGCAGCAAAAATGAAAAATGCTGTTTCCTGGGTTTTAATTTTTGGGTGGTTTTTTTCAGAGCAGAGTTAACATCTGCAGGAGTCAAGTGATCAAAATAACTTTGAATCAAAATGATGATTCATTATAGGAGGTGGTTTGGATACCATTTGAGAGCTGTAGAGCTTCACTCTATTACTCTTCCCTCTTTGGATTTAGATCAGTTACATACAAATAGTAGACAGACTTGCCAACCATGTAACACACACACACAAATTATGCCGACACAAATACGTAACGTAAGGTCAGGTAAATAATCAAGAATTAGTGGGGAAGATATCACTTCAGTATTAAGTGTGCTCCTTCTGTTGCCGAGTCTGTACCCTCTCTTAAGTTCCAGCTTTCACTTAAACACAAGTTACTTGTTTTCAGGTGCGAGCATGTTCCTGCTGTGACTCCAACATCTTAGCTCAGCCGCACTGCAAATGGGCTACCTAACAGGTCTTGGGTGTCCCCACCCTGGACTTTGTCAACTACAGCCCTATTTATTCTTGAATGCAGACATCTTGCAAAAGGTACACAAGAATCTATAGCAGAGTGCTGAGTTACCCCTTTGTGTTCATTACCATCTAAGTCATCCTATGCACTTCATCTAGATGATATATAGCTGGTGTTACTATAAACTAAAAAAGATCCTGGTTTGATCATGTGCTTTTTAGGAAGCAAAAACCCCTGAGTCTGACTGTCTGTTTAAACGAGATGGTTAAGCTACCTGCCAGCCCACTGAATCACCCTGCAGCATTCATTTGGTAAGCGAGGTCTTTGACTTACCTACTGTAGGGCTGTAGTTCTGCCACTATGTATGACCGTCTCACAAAGGAAGCATGAGATGCATCAAAGTCAACAGTTTTCTTTCCTGTTTCAGCAGGCTTGTGGATTGAGACTGTGTAATTTCTAATTTCACCGCTTACTTTGATAGGAGGATCCCAGGCCACCAAAATCTCCTTGGAGGACCATGCCTGCAATCTAGGAGGCAACATCCCAGATGGAGCAGAGGGGTTGGTTTTTATCTGAGCTGGCGGGCTGGTCACACTCCCTTGACTGTTATTTGCAGTGACGGTGTAGCTGTACTCCATGCCTGGCATTAGGGTGAAATCAAGATAACGAGTTTCCTGACCTGAGTAAACAAGAACACCATCCCTCCGGAGCTCATAGCTTGTGATTTTACCATTGGGGTTAGCTGGAAGTTTCCACGTGATTTCAATTGACTCTGAGCCCATGACAAGCAGCTTGGGAGCTTCCAAATGTAATGGTGGAGCCTCCATGGTCATGACTGACTGGGATATGCTAGATGTGCAGCCCCCCACAGTACAGGCAACCAATGCAAAATCGTACCGTGTGTAAGGCTGTAGATTAGAAACCAGCATTTGCAACTTTTTACCAGGATAATACTCTTCATTGTTTAATTTCAATATGTACTTGGTGATATCTCCATTTTGTATCTGAGGAGGGGCCCAAGATGCATTAATCTGAGTCGCACTGACAGCCTGCAGAGATGGCGGATCCACTAAGGCAGGAGCTGCTTCCAGCGTCCGTATCGCAGCTGGATCACCGGTAGAGCAGCCTCCCATGGTACAGGCCACTATCGCATAACTGTACATCGAATAGGGCAGTAAGTCTTCATCTGTGTAGTTGAAAGTAGCAGCGTCGAAGCTGAAAGGATAGAGAACATCGTTTTTTAGCAGCCTGTATGACTGAAGAATACCATTGGGCTCTGCTGGGGGGGCCCACGAGATGAGCACTTTACGGGGGTTAACTGATGCCAGGGATAACCTGGGGGCAGCGAGACCTTTTGGGGCAGTTTGACTAGTCTTTGCTACAGTCCAGGAGCTGTCAGTGTAGCCTGCTGCATTCCAGGTGCGTATTTTATATTCATACCTTGTCCATGGCTGTAAACCTTTATCATTATATATGAATGTATTACTTTCGGTGTTATATTCTGTGAAAACAACCTTCTCGTCTTCTGTTGTTGTTCTGTACCCTGCAGCATTTTCTTTTGCGCTTCTGTGAATAACTTCATAGTGAATTATTTTTCCATTTGGATTAATTGGCTGCAGCCAGCTCAGTTCAACGTTGGTAGCGTTCACTGCCTGGATTACAGGTGCCAGCTGAGACACTGGGGGTGCTTCATCTGTCCAGACCGGCTGGGGTGGGGAACGAGTGCAGCCTGCCACATTGCAGGCTTCCAGTACGAGGGTATAGAGAGTGTATGGCTCAAGGCGCCTGAAGAGGAACTGGCGAGATAAACCACTGTACTCCAGGTTGTCATCGCTGAAAATATTGTAGGTCTGAGGAAAAAAAGGACGGAAGGACGAAAGGAAGGAAAAGAAAAGTCAGAAAGGGAAGAAAGAACAGAAGCCAGGATAAAAGGGGGAAAAAAAAAATTACATAAATCAACAAAGTTTTGTCAATAACCAGTAGACGAGACACCTTAATCTTTGCAACAGTGTAACCAATGATTCAGAAACTCACTTCCTTACTAGTAACAACCACCACGCAAACAGTTCATTGATACAAAAGGAATATTTTGATCCAATTTTTTTTTTTTTTCATTTTGAATGCAGTAATAAATCACTTGGTGACAGTTTTCATTATATTTGTTTGTTATCAAGTATCATTGTGAGGTTCTCATGGGCTAGCACAAAGCTTCTCAGGGACTAACTAGAGAAAACCACTTAAGAAAAAAAATCCAAACAAAGCCCTCTAGTTGCAAACCTTGCAGGTAAAGATTTGCTATCGGTTGAAACCATCAAGCTAAAAGAAGTCCCAAATTTCAGAACAACATTCTGTCAAATCCAGGTTTTCTTGAAACACAGTTTGGCAATGTCTAACGTGAGCCAGGTAAGACTATGAGCTTTCATGTACAGCTTTCTGTACGTTAGATGACCAATTCAGTGCACTGTAAATGAATATTTGCAGTCATGGGGCAGCACAGGAATGTTAATACTCATTTTAACATAACCACAGGCAGAGAGCTCTCACAGAATGCCTTGTGCTTACATAGGACTTTTGTCTTATTTTAAAGTATAATGCATTTGATTGAGTCCTTTTCAGCAAAAATGTTTTAATTTGATATTCAGCATTTCCCTTCTCCTCTTCTGCTCAAATGAACTGTCAAGATGAGGATTACCTTAATCATGCCATTGGGTTGAGAGGGCTCTGACCATTTTAGCAGCAGAGCCCTGCCATTTTCTTTCTTTTCCACGGTGAAGTTGCTGAGGCCACTGGGTGAAGCTTCCAACGTGCGCACAGATGTCCAGGGGCTTGAAACCTGCCCAGCATTGTTTACAGCTACGACATGAATATGATATGTTGTGAAAGGTTTCAATCCAAATAAATGAGCCTGATGCTTTGTTCCCTGAAGCAAGAATACAGATGTTTGAGTTAGTTAAAAAAGTAATCAGCATCTGTGGTTTATGTCACTTGGAAAATGAGGTCTCAGCTCTGGGTCGCTCCTGACCATTTTGCAGAATACCCCATCTGGTTACCAGGATTTTTTTGCATGTTTCCATAGCTGAACCTCAAAAGGAAACTTCTGTGCTTTAAAAAAATACCTACTGTTATGGTAGAGCCTTTGGAGCTGACTCCTGGGCAGTCCTGCACAGTCCAAATCTCAGTTAGCAAAGAATTCACCGTTCATTCAGCACACGTCTGAGCTTTGCTCAGTGAGGACGGGAGTGCCTGGGACTCCGAAGGATTCAAGAATGTGTGAAAACCTGTGGTACATGAGTGATGCCTGCCTCTACAGAATCCTTACACATCTGTGTGCAGACAGGAGACATTTGATAGGCATGCTGTCCTGTTCTGGCTACTTGGAGCACTGTAAACTGGCTACATACCAGTGTTGCCTAGAGCACAGTTTCATTTCCTTACTGAACACAAACCCCTGAAAAGTGAGGTGTGGGGGGAAGAGAGGGAGAGGAAGGGAGGGAATAAATGTCTACGCTCCTGCTTTGTAAAGATGTCACTTGAGATAAATTCACAACTGTGGGGCAAGCCGCTGCCTTACAAGAACCCTCCCTGGTTCTCCAGGTCGGAGGCAGCAGCCATACGACTGACGGGGATACAGGCAAGTGGGCTAGGGCTTCCCTGGTGCCATACCCTCACCTTGTGCCAGCGCAGAGTGGCTGGGAGGACCACAGCTGGTTGTGAATCCCACTGCCAGAGCTGGAAGGGCCGGGATTGACCTGCCACCAGGCCAGACCACAGCCCAGCACAGGGGCTTGCAGGTGGGTGCAGACCGAATGCCGTCAGCCATGGCCAGAAGGGACCACAGGCATTGTAGCTCACGGCTTCCCCCGGCTCACCCCAAACCCCATCTGACACAGACCCAAACCCACTGGGATTTGAGAGGCAAGGCAAGCCTCAGCACAAATGGAGATCTAAGCAGGAAGGTGATAGAGCTGTAGAATTGTTTTTGAACAGCCACGAAAGATACGGAGGCTAACAAGGAAAAGGAGTAACGTGTTGTGGTAGGAGACCGATTAGATTTGTCTCATCAGAGGGGCGAGGAAGAAAAGAGTTCAGCTGCTCACCAACATATTTAATCTCAGTTTTTGTTGTGTTTTGGTATTCATGATATAGATCTCAAGAAGGGGAGCGCAGAAATTCAGTTTCCTTCGCATGGCAGAAACAGCTGAAGCCAATTTCCCCGTTTCAGTAAGTCATATTAAGTTGTTAAATGCTAACGCTTCCAATTGTTTAATATTTAAACATTTGTTAAGCTATCAGACTCAGAAACAAATTTTAAAGAAATATTAATTTCTTTTTTTTAAATATTAAAAGTTAGATCATAAATATTTAAATAGTTATTTCCTCACAACAATGAGTTAGTCTTTTAGATAAATATAGCACAGCATTTGAATGACCATTATGAATATTAAAACTGAAGATGCCACAAGTAGAGATTATAAACATACTTTTCTGATAAATGATTCCTTTTTCTGTTAAACAGGGCAAACACTAGCAAGATTAATAATGCAAAAAAGTATAATTCTTTGTTAGGAATTCCCAGTCATCACTGCCAAAAACGCATAAGCTCAAATGCAAATAGCAATCACCTCGAACAGATTATATATAAAAAAGCTCTGGCTGCTGTGGGACATTTAGAGATACCTTTTGTCATAAGAAACATGGAAAGCATGTGGGCTATAAAGCAAAAACATATGTATATTGTCAATAGCAGCACCTGTTCAATTACAGTTTATTTCAGTATGGAGAATTCAGTTCAGCCCCTAGATGGCAATACTATCAAACACTTTTTGTAACATGAGTACTTCATGATTAACAACGTGCGTTCAGTCATCCAACATACTCAAGGCAGCCATTAAAAAAATAACAAAACTGATTTCATTATAGATTCTTTTAATAAACATTTATGGCTCAGATCCTTGAAAGTGGAAGCGTTCAAACTGCCATCGCCAAAAAACCTATACAGCCAAATGCAAAATTATGAACTGCAGGTTAAAGAACAGAGCTCAAATTGAAGTTCATGCTTAGCATAAAAATCTGGCATCAGAAATTATGTTGGCACAAAACATGATTAAAATTAGCTTTACAATTGGATGTAGTCTGTATTAATAGTTTTTATGAGGACAGTTATCTATTAGGTTTTCAAAACAGAACTTTTAAAAGCCTAAAATTTACATTCTATGGTTTGGGGGTGGGGATGGGAGGAAGGGAGCACACAACACTAAATTACTGCCCCTGAACCGCTACACAGAGGCTCTCTGAAGGTACAAACACATTATTATGAACATCATACAAAAAGCAATGGCCCTGCTTTCTAATCAGCTGCATCATGAGGGTGGGCTTTTATGACAGCAATGTTACAAAACACTTGATCTCTTTTTTTAAATAGAAAACCGGCATATTTTTCATCGCCCTCTACCATTTGCCCACTAAAGCCCAAGATTTAATTATTTAGAGTCCTCACCACACTTTGAAATGAAACAAGGATGGAGGGATTTCCTTGCCTGCAGTTCATCATGTTCTCTGGAGACTGCTAAACCATTCCTTCCAGGGATGACTTTTATCCCTGGCTCCTACAGATACTTCTTGAAGAGCAAACGGTTTACATGTATTTTTGTTTTGTTCGGTTTTGAAGTAAGCTCCAGGGACATACTCCCAGAATATGGAGCCACGTTTTCTCCCCCTGCACTGCTGCCATTGCCATTTGTGAATTTGCTCAACTCAAAGGCTGATGCTGAAAAAAGAATGGATGGCAGTCTCAGGGATTAATTTTAAGAATTACCTTAAGTCCTCCCATGACATTTTCAGCCTAGAAATACTGTCCTGATGAAATGGTCAAATATAAATAGCAAAATACACCTTGCAAAGGATAGCACTGTAACCTTTGGCTTCAGCAGGCAATGATGCAGCCTTAAACAGGCACAGGATCAAAATCATTGCCTAGAACAGGCTCCCAGTCTTTGTCTGCAAAGCTATGAAACTCATATATCCCATGTTTACACACTGCTAACAGTCCAGATTTCATTCACCACTAAAAGCAATCTGACAAAAGAAAATTTTAATGCCAACATTAAGATGTTTGCAGACAGAATAACCATAAAATCTGATGGACTACAAGCACATGTCCTCCTTTCTCTGTCTCCTACTGCAAAGCTTTCTCACTCATTCACTCATTAAATCAAGAATAATCCAGCAAGCATTTAAGCGTGCACACGCCCACACTCCTCCTACAAGGCCCGTCCTTTCAATGTAAACACTACAGGAAGGGGCACTGAGGTCAGGTGTGACAAGCCACTGTGATCTCACTCCTGCACTGCAGCCCAGAGTCCATCCTTTGACACAGCCCTTGCTTTTGGCAGCCCCATCCACTTCCCTTGCATACCACTGCTCTAGGCAGGACCCCACCTTGGGTTTTGCCGTGTGAAATGCATCACAGTGGCAGCACAAACTGTTAACAGCAACAAATAATCTCCTCGGCTAATTCTGCTCTCCCGACTGTAAATTAAGATAAAAGTTATTTAAAATAAAACCTTGTTTAACACATTTTTCAGAACTAAAATGAGAGAACATGAATCATGAATAATGTATCCGTCAAGATTTGCTTCAGATTGCCTTTTTTGTTTGTTTATTTTTTAATTCATGAGCACAGAAGTCACTTAAAGTCTGGAAACAAATTAGCATAGTCTTTCACGCCATTCAAAGGCAGCAGCATCCATAATGCAAGGTGCCTGCCTTTCTCACTGCCTCTCGGTCCTCCTCCTGGGCACGGGCAAGGCTGTGCAGCCTTCAAGGGGCTGATGATTTTACACTGCCTACTGTGATTGCTTTTGACTACTTGAAGTGCCCCTAAGGTGGCAACAGGGTCAAGAGGTCTTTGTAGGTTGAAAATGATCAAAAATTAGCATTGATCTGTAGCTGTCAATAATACTCTGTGCGGGTGGACTCCCTGCACAAATGTTTGAACTGCATACAACTACACAACCTAGTCATCTTTGAATCTATCGATTTGATGAAGCAGCACTTTCCAGTGTCGTCACTCTAGGTTTTTACTCTTTTTTTTTCAAGGCAGCCCACTGAACCCAGTTGCCCAAGTCTCAGGGCATGAGTTCAAAACGTGACAGATACATCAGAAAACCTCTGAACCACAGAAGAGCTGCCCAACAGGCAGCTTGAGTAGCTGTCCCTTCTCCAGGGGTGATCATCAACACTCAGCAGGTTGTCACCAGTCATGTCCCTATCTTCTCTTCCCAAGGTAGTCCCTATTTGTCAGCTATCTTCGACATCGGATTAAAAAGCTAGCTCATTCATTCTGTGAGTCTCTGACTAAACTCAGTGGCATCAGACACAACCACACTGCTAACGGTAGCAGTGGTACAGGGATCCAAACCTGTTCCTTTAGAATCCCCAGACATAAATGGTGGGAAGTTAATTCAGTATGACATTCCCTTGTCTACAGAGGCAGAGATGCTGAACTCTCCCTGCACAAGGGAGGAGAAAGCTAGTCTCCTGGCAGTCAGAATGTTAATCCAACCATCTTCCAATGCCAGTTTTCAAATTCTCCATCAAGGAAGTCAAACCAATTCCTCCACAAGCAACAGAAGTGATGGGAATGCTTGGGGTTTTTCTAAGATACTCAGTTTACCCTCCTCAGCTTTGTCATTATGCTCTTCTCCCATTCCCCATCTAATCCAGATCCTTTGCCATTTTCTGCAAAACACTGGAAGCGTGTCCACCTTCACCCTGATGTTCACCCTTATTCCCACACTACTTAGTCTCTGCCTTCACTCTAAGAATTGCAGAGTAAGGATTCATATGCGTCTTGCCCTTTGAGTTGCCTTCCCTCTCAGGCTTACATCACGCACACTGAGTTTTTTTCATTTAAAAAAAAATCTACTCCGTTCCTAAAGCTTTATGCTCAAATTTACAAGGATATAACTTACAGATACACAAGTAATCGCTGAGTCCCTTCCTGAAGCGGTGTGGACTGGAATATAAATTATTCCTATGGTAGTACAGAAAAATCTCAACGGTTAGGCGAACGGAAACCAAAGTATTATTCATTTTGCCAGAAATTATCTTAAATAGATGTGACCAGAATTTGCATTTTTAACAGAAATTGATGTTGCATTATTTATTTTCCTCCCAATTTGTGTATTAATTTTGTTTAAATTAAACGTTTTGATAAATTTCACTCTTAAAATTTTACCTTTTAAGAACTTTGAATGTAATTTTAGAATTTTAAAATTTCCTTTCAACACATATTTTTTATTTTAAATCATCGTTACTAAATTATTTGATATTACCCAACAGGCTTTCAGTAGCAATAACCTGTACCACATTGGTGACAATTTTTATGGCATATTAAAAACAAGTATTCTGAAAGAAAACTAAATAAACATTTAAATAATTTTTTTTCTTTTTAAGTTTGTAAGACTAGACATTTCTTTATCAAACCTAAAATAATTTTGAAACATTTTTGCCCAGGGAATATTCTTTCAAATTGTCTTTGGTTGCTATGAAAAGGCACTCTTCCTTTCCCAGCTTTGAGCTGCCTTCTACAGTGGCTAGGAAATGATATTCAGGACTTCATTATATTTGAGACTGCTTTTTTACAAATAAATTTAGGAAAAATTATCTTTAAAATATATTAGAGTTAATTCAAGTTGCAATGTAAAGTACATAAGATTTAGGAAACTGATTCTTTATTAAAATATAAATTATGATTACATGATCATAAAATTCTCTTTCCTTGAGATTTCTGGCAAACTTGATGCCTTTTTCCAACTTTCAGAATCTTCTTGTAATTTATTTTTAAACCAAAAGGTAGTTTTGCCATCAACATCAGAGAACACTAGTTGTCTATCCTCTGTGACTCCACGTTCCCATCCTTTCCTAACAGTACCACGTAGCAGATCTTTTTAATAAAAACCTACTGTGCACACCCTGTTTCACTCCGCACATAACTGAGCCATTTCCTGTGTGAGCAGTCCTACATGGGCTTGTGGGCTGTCCCAGGGAGAAACCTTTAGAAAAAGAATAAGCTAAATTTCAAATGTTCTGCAAACAACAACAATTAATACCTGATATAGAAATATTACATGACAGTTCATTTTCCCTCTTTCTGGCAGAGCATGTGAGGAGCTGTGAATTGTGTGCAGCTGAATCTCTCTAGTGGAGTTGGTGCCTATTTTCACAGGAGAGAGTTTTCTTTCCTGGCACACCTGGGAACCTGCTGCAGTCTCACCAGGCATCTGAATCTCCCCCAGCTTTGAATTAAAAGCAGAGCACCACAAAGAAAACTAGGATGCATTGCACATTAAAATGGAATTAAGCACATTTAGTGAGCTGCATTTAGTGATTGTGCTGGCCTTTGGGTAGCAGTACACCTTTAAACCACCATCACACTTCTGGTAAAACACTAAAAAAACCTCTTAGGACAAAGTCAACACTTTAGTAGTCATCTTCTCCTTCTCCCCTTTTTCCTTTTTGTACGTAATTATTTATTTAAAATTCATCAAACATTGCCGAGTGACATCTTCTCAAAACTCTATCTGCATCTGTATTTGCCTAATTTGTACTAAGAAATACTGAAATCCAAAGAGATTTTTCTGCATGACTAAATGAATCAAATAAACCAAAATATCAATGACATGACATTCCACCATAGACACCACCTAGAGGACGATGTCAACATGTTTTCCTAACATTAATATTTTATCTAACAACACTCACAAGACCTACTGTATAATAAACGATAGTTTTGCACCTTCTTTCTTCCCCCCTCCCCCCCCCCCCCCCCAATTTTTCCACTTTAACCATGTTTATTATTTCTTATCATAAGAAAGTGATGGAGAAGAAGCAGCTCCTTTTAAAAACTAGATACCTGACAGGACTGTTTTCCCCAAACTTTGGTTTGGGTCAGTTCAAATTTGACATGCTTACATAACCTGAAAGACACTTTTTACTTACAGTAATAATTCAGGATATGAAGAAGTAGACTAAATTTATTTTTAAAATAGGATTTTAATACTATTTATTTGAGATACAATAAAGCATGAGATAAAATATTTAAACCCCACTGAAAAACAATTACATGTCACCCTCGGTAAAATGCACATGTATTATGTTCTGGTCTTCAGCAGAGTGAGCCACACTTTGTGGAGAGCTACTGGGAGTGAGAGAGGATGGAACAGACACATCAGCAAAGACTTCATGGTGTATGATATCCAGCACCATATTAAAGCAATGTCAAACCCTATAGGATTGAGCTGGGAGGTTTTTGGGTTTTTGTAATATTCCAAATT
The DNA here is from genome assembly GCA_027574665.1 of Rhynochetos jubatus. Classification (NCBI taxonomy): domain Eukaryota; kingdom Metazoa; phylum Chordata; class Aves; order Eurypygiformes; family Rhynochetidae; genus Rhynochetos; species Rhynochetos jubatus. Next base: position 23,751,002 of record CM050650.1, on the reverse strand, counting down.
CACACCCTGAGTAATCTGGAATCTGCATCAACTCACCAAGATGTTACAGAACTTTCCATTTGTTGAGTCTGCCTTGGTCACAAGGGGAATGGGAATGAATGATCCTTCAGGTGGAGGTTTATAATCTGGGATAGAAACATGTCTTCAGGGAAGGTACAAAGCTAGAAAAGGCAAGCATGAAAAGTCTAGCTGGGGTCTGTATCCCTCTTACAACTAGTGCACTCATGCAGCTGAACTCCAGGAATATGTTTAAAATAGGTACCACACATAGTGCTCTTGCTGAGCAGCCACTTTCCATTCACTATTCGTTTACATTTAGGAGCAGTGCTCTTCTCATGGATTTGTTCTATGTTGTCTGTAGGCATGGCAAAAGAAAGAAAAACCACTGCTGCTGTGAAACAGCAGCTAGAGCCTAAGGGCTCAAACCTGCAAATGGTAGGGGGCACATCCCTTAATATGGAGCATTAGGGGGTTAATGTTAGATTTTTCCTAATGCCATAAACCGTATTTTCCATTTGATATATTGGCTGATGTCCAGAATGAAGTTAGATGCTTTTGTGAAAACAAACAAAATCCAGACTGCCACATCAGTGCAGTTGGTGTCTTTGTAGTCTCAAATCTTTTATTTTTTTAGCAATGATGTCCAGAGCAGCAGTGTTTTGCAGAAGGGCTTTTATAGTTTTAAACCAATGTAATCAAACTGTTGATGTTTTTGTATGCATAAAAATGGATAACTTCTGTACCTGAACTTCTTGACTCAAGGTATCTTGTGGCAGTCAGTTTTGCTTTGTTGTAGAAAGAACATGCCCTTGTCATTATCAAATGTTTTGGCTTTTGGTTTCATCTGAAGTTGTTTTTTTTTCAGGCATTCACATTACTTCTTTGTGACATTTGTGAGTACATATCTGTGCTGTAAGTCGCCTTCTTCATCTCCTTTCAGATTATGTCATATAAGATACTGTGAATAAAAGTGGCTCTGAACACTAAAACTTCACCCATCTGATCTTAAAATTACCTGAGCACAGTGTTTGAAAGTTTCTATTTTCCGTAAAATTTGAAAAGGGCACTTTGGCTATATTTTTGGTAAACAGGCAGGGGAACCCCCTTATTTTTCCCCTCTAAAAGCAATTATTTTCAGTATTTGCTTTTGCACAGCTCAACAGCCATAATGGGGAAAAAGAAATGTAGAGAGAAAAAACTGTTTGAAGAAAAACTTTAAGGGGACTTGTACAAGGACAATCTGAATCTTAACACAGATTGCAAGTGAACTCCCACATCAGTTTCCTTGAAAATGCCACTGAATGTCAGTTGTGCTCCATAAAATTAAGACTTTGCAGTTATATATGTCTTTTCATCATAGGATCTCACACCATGTTACGAACGTTAATTAATTAAGTCTCAGGCTATCCCCCTGTGTTACTGTGTGCAGCTTCAGGAAACTATCATGATTGGTTTAGATCCTGTTTTACACAGGTACAATAGATGTCTCATATTATTGCTAAATGTGAGCTTATTTTATTCCCTTTTCTCAATCATTCTGAGTCCTTGTCTCTCTCACCCAACACATGCAAAAAAGAGCAGTTCTAACTGCTGCTAAGTAGAGGAAGATAACACAGCCTCAAGGCAATTCACAGCTTTAAATCCCTGCTTTCCACCAGCACAATGGAAAATAAAAGCAACATTTTAAAGAAGACTAAAAGGTTTTTACTTCCTACTGTTTTATTCTTTTTTCTCTACCCTGTACTGAACAGTCCCAGCTTTTCATTCAAACTTTGCCTGTTATGTATGTAATCACTTCTGAGAGGTACTAAAAGGTAAGCATAAACAATTCACTTGGAGCTACATTCTAAAGGCCAAAGTTTAGTCTGAATATGTGGCTGAACTTAAAATGTCACCTTTAAAATGAACTGGGTATTTTAAAAAACGATGGGCCAAAACATATACAACTCCCCATCTCTTGAAAGGCTTTCCTTCACCAGGTATTTTGGTCCTTCCCTTAATGTTTTACACTTCTCACACAAAAGTAGCTTCTCTCCCAATAGGGATAGGCTGAAAATAGATGAAAGTGTGCAGGTAGCAGTTTGGGAAAGTTGCAGTCCAATTATACCCATCCATGCCAGGAAAAAAGTTTGCTCCGCAGCTTCTTGTACATAGCCGTCACTATTAGGCCAGAAGCACGGCGCTGATGGAGGTAGGGATGCCCCGTCTTTCTTCTGTAGCTGGAGGAAAGTTCAGGCTATCTTCTGAATATTAGCTGGGGACATTGATTAGACATATATTGAAGGGGACATATTCCTCAGCAAAGCACAGCTTCCCATCGAAATACTGACAGGTTCAGCAGAGATCTGACGCCTTCCTGCCAGAACTTGTGGGATTTTCCTCCAGGTTTGGAGTAGGGGATCCCTGCCTCTCCTGGTCATATAAGCTAGAGGAAAGCCTGAAAAGCCCCTGTGTCACATGATGGTAAGAGGAACAAAAATCTTATTTTGTCATTGCAGCTGCCATGGATGGAAAATAATGAGGTCCAATAAAAATTAATTTATCGATTGTTGTGTTCTTTTGCAGCTACATCTTGCCATATGAAGGCTCAGAATCAAGCCCACACCAAGAAAAGGGTTGAAAAGAAGACAAGAAGAAAAAGTGGTTATAAAGTTTGGTAGACTAGCTGGAAGAGAAACTGCTTGCAGGATTAATGTCTGGAAACCAAGTGAAGAATGGATGGATGAACTTCCAGACCCTTCTAGGATTATATGGCTACAGTTCCCTCTCTCTTAAGCCTCTTAAGGCACACTATTGGGAAGAAACTCACCTTGACACAGCCTATGAAGCAGTGTCTACAGACTGCCCATTCCCATTTTCCATGCTGTTGAACCAACACTAGATTCATATACATACACAGAAAAGTAGACAGCTAAATCTGCTGCAGTGTGAACAGGAAAAGCAGCTAGCTAACTTCACTTTTTAACATCAATGCATAAAAAAACCCAGAATCTATAATCATGTCTTTTCACATGGTTACATATTCATTAGTCCCTTCTAGTGGGCTTCCCAGTGCAATGTTCCTGCCAAAAGAGAAGAAAGTCTGAGCTGCTTGTGACTTGAACTAGCAAGATGCATTAGTTAGAGAAAAGATGAAAGATGTAAATACTGAAATATTACTTGAGAACTACTGAAGTGTAACAAGTTTAGTTCAGATTCTGTATTTTCCTTGGAAATTTAAGTTACTTGGGAAATTAAAATAGATCACAAAGTCAACAGGTGTATATAAGCTTAGTACAAAACAAATTGTGCTGGTTTCAGAACTGAAAATGTCTGTATAACACATTATTGACTCTGGTATATTAACTTGTAAATCCACTAGTTTCACCATCTCATCTATTGATTTGCTGCATGTATGCATGTCGTAAATAAGAAATCCAAAAAGAAATTACAATTTAGTCATTTTGGGCCAGGCTTGTAAATGTATTCAAGTGCTCAAAGATGAAGATCGGCACTAGGGAAACAGTCAGAGCTCCTACATTCAGACACAAGACTGTGCAGCTGGTGTCCTCAGTCACCCTCGAAACTCTGTGCAGAGGAAGGGTGGTTCCTCCAAAGGGAAAGTCAGATGTCTAACTTCTGTTTTGAATAGCTCTTCAGAGGAGCCTCACTCTCTCTCAAGACAGATTAGCCTGTATTCACCATCTAAAGTAATTTTTTAGAATTCAGAGCTGTGACTTTTGGTTAAATTCACTTAAGACTCAGAGAAACAAGAAGGTAGTGACAACATTTTCAATCAGCACACAGCAACAGACCATACAGGTGAACCTTGTTCCTTAAGGTGAAACAGAAAACTATTGATAGCTTCAGAAATTAAACTGCAGCTCTTTCTAATGAACTTCAAAATCAACAGAGGCTTCCTTTTGCCTTCTCAAGGCTCTTGTATCATGTCTTCATGCCTAGAAGAACACCACTTAATGGTGTGTGCAGTTGGGTTTAGTTAATCCTTAATATTGAAGCAAGCACCCCTGATTGCGGATTTCCATGCACAGATCAACATGTTGGCAGTGATCTTCAATCTGAGATGATGTTACTCAAATCAGTGTGGTTTATATTTTCCATTAAAACTCTCAAATCAATGAAGGGCCACAAAAATGGAAAAATGCAGAACGCTAAAGAGCAGTTGCTAATTTTTGTCTCAGGAATGTCCTATTTACAAAGTCACATGTTCTCAGCTCTATTTGTCCTCAAATGGGGCACTGTATTTAACATCAAAGAAACTAGAGCTCAAATTATTGTGGTATCTGGCAGAAAAGGTGATGTTTGTCTTCTCATTTTCTCTTAGGGTCTCTATTCAGTCTTTTTAGGCCAGGACTTTCAAGTAACATTAAGCACAGCACTTAAATATGTCACTGTCTTAAGCTACAACTATAGCATAAATTTCATGATCTATTGGTACATCATGGGTCTAGCATTTCTAGAATAGACTAGCATTACAGAAAATCTAAATTATCATCTGTCTTCAACCCCTGAAGAGAAAACAATAAAAAATAATTTTATGATGCCATAATGACAAGAATAGTACTTCACTTCATCTGGGAAAAGATGTCTTCCAGACTTCTCATTAATTGTTTTTTCAAGCCTGTTGAAATAGAGTAACTGCAAAGTCTCATTCATTTTGTTTGTGCAGAGTAAAGTTTTCTTTATAGCAAAAATACAGAAAATTTATCACTGCAAGGAGTCTACTTCCTTAATCTCTTGCTGTATGAAATCTGCATTTGCAATTCTGATATGTGGGACAATTGTAAACTTGATGCCTTTTTTGCAGTCACTGGAGTAGCATCTCCACACTGTGTGGATTTGGCTCAGGCTAGGAACTCTGCACTGGATGGGAAAAAAGAATCAGTACGTTCAAACCTGCAGCAAATGGACTCGGAAAAATGGTAGGAGCAGAATTCAGAAGCAAAATGAGTAATAAGTTTCTGTATGCCCCAATAGGTTAACTAAATACTAGGACCTCTGTTCATCTTCCTGTTGCGAACATACAACTCTTGGGAGTCCTTTTGGCACACAGACAACACACACTCCAGGTGTCTTGTCCAAATGGACCCCATCCCAGCAGCAACATAGTCTCTATGTTAGGGTGGTGTGGGCCTAAGTGTTTAGAAGGCACGTGTGCTACATAAAGAAGGAAGGTGGAGCAGCCATGAATCAGTTTGAAAAAGACATTCTACAGCTGTAGAACCAAAGAGCTTGGTGGATGATACTTTGCTGCAGGTCCACCAGAGGCTCTTCCGCCAGTTGCCTTCAGTGAACATGTACCTGCCTATTTGTCTCCTAAGGCTTTGCCTGTGTAACTACACAGCCCTCACTAATATGAGCTTTAAAGGACAATACCTGACTGAAGCAAAGTCCTGCCTGTTGTAAGGACTGCAGGACCCGTAGAATATCTCAAAGTAGAAACAAGTTCCTAACAAAATTCTGGAAAAGGCAGGTTATTTTCTAGTAGACCCTCAGGATGTGAGTTAGTTCCTGCTCCCTGTACCACTCATCATAGTCTCTCAACTAGTCTAAGGAAGGATTGTGAAGGGAAAGGAAGAGAGGAGGAAACAGTTTTCATAGTTTTGGTGGAGGCAGCAGAGCAGTCTGCAGTTGCCAGAGGAGTAACAGATTATGTTTGATGGTCTGAAGGGCTATAACATGGCACCTCCTAATAAGGTGAGGAAAAATTCTCTGAATCTGGTAGCAACTTTGGCAGGAAGGTGAGAAAAATGTCTCTGAATCTGGTAGCAACTTCGGCAGGGCTTCTTCCAGCAAGCCCTCCACTTCATGCATAGAAACTGTCTCTCCATGCTCATTGTTTTTCTTGACACCCATAAAGCAGTTCAATGAGCATATCCTTTCCAAATCTTCCAGACTGCCAGATGCTGGTGGAGGGAGACCTGTACCAATCTCTCTAAAGACTGAGTTTTTATCTGATGAATACTGAAGAAACCGAATTAAAAATGCAATCAGTTTCTACAGTTAAACCATAAAACCCATCCATTATGGGTGCATGTGAAGAGAGTACAGTATACTTAGATGTCCCAGGTCCCATTTGCTGGTCAGGTACAAAGCTTGAGGTGCTGAGGGAAATACTTGTAGTTTGTGATTGGATAAATTCATAATCTGGACTGTGTTTCTGCCCTAATACAGATTACATGTAAGTAGACTCGCCCCGTGCATTGTACATAGGAAGTCTTCAGACTACCATCCTCACAAGAGTCTACTACTATCTGCCTTCAGTTTCTTTGGAAACAAACCATGCAACCATCCATGTTATGGTGCTTTCATTTCTGATGAAACTGGTACTGAGAAGTTGGCAGGACAGATATGAAGACTGTTTTGATCTCCATTGAATCTGATTAACTGTCTGGTTTGGGCTCAATTTAAATTTCTCAAGACTAAAAGTCCCATGTCATATTTTCACCATTCCACACACAAATGAGAACTTCACAGGATTCAGAAACTGTGCTAGGTTTGAAGGCAAATGCAAGAGCTGCCTGTCAGTTCAACCAGCTAATCTAGTCAACTAATGCACAATCTCCCTTCCTCCATTAGTCTGTTCTCCATTGCTCAGTTGTGTTTTCAACATTGTCAAAATGCATGAGTTTGAAAAGACAGCCACATTTTTGATTCCTTTTTCATACCCAGTTAACTTTATATACAGTTATAGTATAACGTGATAGTAAATTTATAACCCTCCATTGTCACCTGTTCAAAACGCATCAGAATATTCAGTGTTTTGGGTTTTGGTTTGGTTTGGTTTTTTCTCTGTTTTTAGATCTCCATCAGAGCCTGTATGAGAACTGGAATAAAAAAGCAGCCACGTTTTCCCATACTGGAAAAGTTCCAGAAGGGAAAGGGCTCTTGACATTACAGAGCTAAAGGAGTTTTCAAGACACTTTCTATTTCCATACTCGTTCTTTTGTATGCTAGGTTGCCTGCCATTATGTTTATGTAATTCTGACAGTGTTCTTAATGACACACTAACAGATTGTAAAACACGCTGCTGGCATTTACTTGTTTTTTATATTTTTAAAACAATGTCCTTCATGTAACAGTAGTTAAGCGCGGCAGAAGGACATCATTAGAGCCATGGTTAAACTGTAATTTACACCATTAGGAAGGCAGGAGCAATTTTTATTGCCTGGCAATTTTCTTGCTGAAATATTTGGACCATATGGCTCAATTTGTGTAATAACCTTAATTTCAGCACCCTTCAGGTCTGCCTCCATCTCCTACGGAATGGTAAAATGCGGTTTAGCAGAAAAGGCAACTGTCTATACTTAGAGAGTTGAGATTAATAACATGTCACGTCCTGTTTTTGGTGAAGGAATTCGAACAGCAGCCAGATGGTATCTCTACAAATAACTGTCAGGGGTCTTGATCTAATCAATACAATGTATTAATACATCTCCCTTCACTGCTTCTCGAGGGGCTAGCGTGCAACATCTGGAAAGATTGGAGGGACCGCCAAGTAGAAAGCTGATCCTTTTCAGCATCAAACTGAGCCCAATTAATTTTTCATGTATACTTGATAACTGTTTCATAATGAGCTATGCGTCTTGACGGAGTTAGGGTTGGCGGCATGAGCGGCTTGTGCTTCCTATCCCCATTCAGTCCACTTACAGAAACCAACCCATTAATCAAACTATCTGGCATAAAACTGAAATCTCAGCTCAGCAAGAGATCAATAACCATCCTTAAAAAAAAAAAAAAAAAGGCAACAACAAAGACCCCACCACAGAACAAGGCTTTAGTGGGCAAAAGTATCCAGACATGACATTAGTAATTACTTTAACAAAAAACAAAACTCTGAACCATACTCACCTGACAGGCACCTATAACACAGAATTTAATATTAGCTTCCTGTCAAAAACTAACATTTAAGTCCATTAAAAATACACTGCCATTCTGCTTTCTAGATACAGAAGCCATCTGGCCCCTATTCACCATAATTGCTATTATAGTCTCAAAAATAATATTTATATAGAGCTGTAAATTAACAGACGGACACCCATTCCCACTCCCAAAGAGCTTTCTGTTGATAAACTCATGTTTTAGCACTGCAGAATTAGGGTCTCGCCCCCTAAAAAAGGAGCGTGGCAAGATTATACATGCATTCTCCAGCGCTTTTTGTAAAGTCTGAAGGGAGGAGAGAGAGAGGTCACTTGGCAGGCAGAAAATGGGAAACTGCAGCAAGCATAGGGGAGACAAGCTTGAACGAGGCTGTGAAGCTGAGTGATGGGAATGGATTCAAAAGGGAGCAGTAAAGAGAAAGGACAGGAGGTCAGCTGAGAATACTAAACTTATCTTGCGTAGGACACCCAACGGCTGTTTGATGAGAATGACTTTGGTGACTGTAGACCTGGATTAGATTCAAATGGAGTCCCCAGAGGTACAAGGCTCTATATTATATTACCAATTCCCATGAGCCATGTGGCTTTCTCTTGGTTTTTGTTTTGTTTTTAAAAAGACAGGCCCCATTTATTAAAATTGCACACTGCTTGTTAAAATTCCCTACGAAATATAAGCATATGACATAACACTTCTCAGCCAATTTGAATACAAGACCTTATCTGTGAAGGGGAGTGGGGCAGGAGGATGGGATGCGGAGGGGGGTAATGAGGGGAATGGCCTTTCTAATTACCAGCTGAAGAATTCCTGTATCTGTTGGGTATGACTCTGGGGATTTTAGGAAGCTGCCCTATGACTTCACCAACAAAGACAGTTACCTTGGAGTTGCCTGATGTATCCACTTAAGAATGTTGGTTAAATGTGAATTAAAATCTAGTCAAATCCAATTAAGTGTTTTTAAACAGATATCTAATTTGGAAACAGCTGTATGCATTACCCAACAAATTTCTGCCTCCTCCTTCTCCATTTTCATTCCCTACTTAGATAAGAAAAAGCATCTGTAGCTTACCAAAACTTGTTTTTAAAGCAGATTTAGTGCAGTCACACACAAATGGCAAAAGGGAAGAATTCATTTTATATCCTCCATATTATATCCTCCTATGAAATTATATTTAATAAGGTGAAAGTTTGTTGGGGGTTCTGGTTTATTTTGGTTTTACAGATTAGAAAACACCTTTTCCGTGGTGTTTTTCTCCAGTGCCTGATTATTCTCACAACTGAAATGCAAGACTCACAGAAAAGCATCGTAGGGAAAAGCATAAATACAAAGCATATGTAAAAACATATATAGAGAAACAGCATATGGATCATTTATACAATCTCACTGTAGGCATCTACCTTTAGGCTTTGCCATGTGGTCACCTATTCTCTTATGACTGCAGGTGCACAAACTGGAGAAGTTAACACTTCCAGATTGCTGCCCACCACCATCTTTCTGTCAGAGGGTACCATCTTCTAAGTCTGTCAACCTGCAGAATCCCATTTGTGGGTTAGGAAACAACCGCTAATTAGTCAGCTTAAAATCAACCACCTTCTTTTCACTGTCACATGCCAGTAGTGGCACATGAGTGCACAACAGGAAAGCAGTCTTGTGTGAACAGTTGCAGACCAAGGATGGTAAACGTCCATGCCTTAGATGTTCTGGAGGTTTCATTGTCCATAGAGGACTTTCATGTCTCTAACTTGGTTAGATGCCTGAAGTCAGGCATTGTAAATATCCTTCAAAAGGCCTAAAAAAAACCCCTATGGAATGGGTGAAAACTGGATCTTGTACAAGGAGAAACCCAAAGATAAAATACACCAGATATTTCCAAATAGTTAACTAATTTATTTGTAGAAAAAATTACCTATTGATCCAGGCACTCTGGGCTAGTCAATCTAGACGGTGCGATTAGGCATGGTCAGACATAACCCTATCAGTGTTTTTACTTCTGGTCCAAAAATTTATCAAAGGGCAAAGTCATGTTAACTTCATGTTGCACACTGAATTAGGGAGAAAATATTAAAGAAAAAATCTGATTAAATAAACTCCTTTGCTGTAATCTTCACTAATTCAAAACAACAGTTGCCTGACAACATATTAAGACACCAGACAAACCTTTTCCTGCTGCCTTGCATCCTAACTCGCAAGGGATTCTTTCATTCTTGGCAGAGTCCCAGCAGGGCCTAAAGTTATGTTTTTGTGGCTGCTGAAAGCATCCAGGAGACACTGAAGTGGCCTTGGTTACAGTAAGGAGGGTATAAATAGAAGAGCTGAAGTCTCTCTCTTTATCTCTCAGTGTTCTCATCCAGTTCTATTACCACAGTATTTCAAAATCATCAAAGTTGTGCAACAATCCATTTCATCCTTTCTGCTCTAATTAGGCAATTCTACATGTCTGTCTTGATAGGTGGGGCTTACTGAAGCACTTAATCAGTTTCTGGAGGGGCATCGTAGTGCCAATCCAAATGCTTATTTAAACAGAGCTGTAGTGCCAAATCCAGCATATTCTGCAGCAGCATGGAAACAACAGAATCTGTGAGACACAGATTGCCTCACACACGTTTTTTTTTTAGCAGCCTTCAGTGTGAAGGAGCACTTGTCCTGTATTCATCCTGGGTAAGCTTCACAGGTCGAGAGATTAAAACATGGGAAGCATTTTATATTATTGGGCTTTCCTGGCAAATAAAACAATTACAGCATTTCCAGTACAAGCCCTTCCTGAAACTGTGCTAACGAGGCTTTGAATCTTAAAAACTGCATTTAAATCAAATGATTCATTTGCAAGCCTATCACATACAGCACACACATAGTAGGTGTGGGTCATTTCATTGAAATTAGAAAGCAAATGTCTCTATACATGAGAGGTCACCAGTTGTTGTAAGTTAAAATCTTTTCACTGTTAGGCATAATTAAAATACTCTAACAGTGGTTTCAGTAATTTAAACATTGCAGTATTGTTGTAATATTTTTCTAGGCTTCAAGAGTTCACAATTGTTTGGTCCAATCAAATCTGGGAACACTGGAGAAGTTATCACCCATCAAGGTAATTACTTTCAAGTTGAAATAATTACTCCATCAATGTTAATGGTCTTTCAACTTCAATAAAGCACTCACCTGCCGATAATCACAGCTAACCTCTTGCTCTCATGCAATTCCCTCTCTATTTAGCAGGTTATATTACAGCCGTTAGAGTGGTCACTTGTCCTGAACAGCTGCTGAATTTCACTTTGATCGGCTGTGAACCATAAAAAAATTAGTCATCTGTGTATGATTTCCCCCTAACCCATAAGCCCTTGCAGAACTAAGGATATGATCTTTTGGCTGTATCAGGGCACTGCTGAGCAGCCATCTTGTTTCTGGTTGTGGCTATTTTCCACTCGCTCACAGCAGCACAGTAGCCTAATTAACTTTTGCCCTCCACCGCTGTTTACAGCTTTCATTCTTTGCTAAGTAGCACGTTCTCTGAATTTATGGCATGTGTGGGGATTCCTCCATTTACTCTCATCTTGTTTTCTTAGAGTGTGGTCCATTTCCCGGACATCTGAAATAGGCTTGTACAAAAAAGTTTCACTGGTCCCTCTCTTTGGCATATAGCTTCTGATACTTGTAGCTATGATCTTCATTCCTTCTTCTATAAGGAAACGGCCACGTACAGTCCTGCATACTGCATTACAGAATAATATGTACAAGGAAGTTAATAACTACGTGGTATCTCATCTCTAATGCTGCCAAATGTTCACACACAGATGTATTAAGTATTTCTGAACACGATGAATAGAAAAGAATTAACTCTGGAGGCAAGATTCCAGAGATCTGTAAAATCCTGCATAGGAGGTGTGTGTATATGGCAGTACTGGCCACTTAGAAGTACTTCTGATATATTTTATATCATGTTTTTCAGCAAGTAGACTTTATTTATTATTTTTACTCTGGTTATATATCCAATATACAAATTACTGCCTGGTTATAACAACATAATCATGCAAGCCCAAAGCCTTATTTAGCTACCGAAGTCTCTATTATTATTGCTACTCTGCAATATGTCTACAGATTTCCCTACCACAGATGAAGCATCTGCCAAGAGGTGCTTGGCCAGTGTAGCTGTATACCATCTCCCCAAATAATGCAAGGTAAGCCAACATATGTTCTCAACTGTTAGCATAGCTGCATCCAAACCAAAGACTTTGCTGGTGCAGTGATAACAGCTATCAGCTAAGAGACGTGTTAATTTTTTACACCCCAAGCTGACACAGTTATGCCAAAAAAGCCTTGTAGGATAAATTTGGCCTGAGAGCTTCATACTGCAAAAACACCATGTGAGTAGACTTGTGCTTCTGGGTAGGCACAGGTGTAGGATTTCCTGGGAATAAGGCCTATAATGCTTACAGCTCGCCCTTGCATCCTCTAACAAACCCACTATACTTCTAGGTACACACTGTTGAGGGGGACTTGACAGACCATGGCCTTGATTCCACACAGTAATAATGGGGGGTCACTGCCTAATGCAATCACAGTTTTTCTTTATAACCCTCACCTCTGGATGCTTTTTCTTCTCCAAGCACATTCTAGGAGCTACATTTTCTTACATTTTTTCTCATCTTCTTGGCTTTGAATTCTTCAGCTCATGATAAACAACCAAATACTTGATAACATTTTAATGGGAGAAAAAGCATTACATAACCACAAAACACCTAGCAAGGAGAAGTCCACACTTAGCCCCAGTTTTTACCTCACAGCAACCTTTGGAATACAACAGTTAAAGGGCTCTGATGCCTTGATGCTGTTTGTCAGGACCTGGCTTTATGATGGAATCAGCTCTGGGTCCTATGTTCACAAGCTTAAACCCTAAGTTCAGGAGTAAGAAGTCTGCTTTGACAATCCAATCACTTTATGCAGATTTCTGTAAATGAGAACTTAGTGTCAATCCATTCCTCTATAAACACATCTGTCTCACATTAGTGCTGTCAGTAAGACACTAAATATCATTCTTGCTTTAGAGGGTTAAAATGAATGGGGAAGACATTGCGGGAGACACTTGTACTGCTGTAACCAGTCTTGACTTGCTCTGCAAATAAACCAGCGTGTCAGTTTAACTTGCTGTCACCTAACATGTGTCACTACAATCCTGGCCAAACAAGCCAGGGAAATGGGTGACACTCCTCTTTAACTGCGAAGCATAAAATGACTCGCGTACTTCACTTGCTTCTAATGGTGCAGGGAGATCCTTTTGTTTGAGTGGCAGCAGCTTTTGCTCTCAGAACTGAGTTCTCATTTTTATCACTATAGGCAGCGTAAAATTTCAAGGGGTCAGCGATAACCTTAAGGTACTGGACAGCCATACCCTTGACACATTAATTCAAATACAGACTAATGCATCTTAAATGGAGAGCGCATAGCTGCATTTTGGGAAGGTAGAGGGGATAAGTGCGTCAAATGGTTTGAAAACCCAGAAGATGCTTCTCATTTGGCTCTGGAAATGGATGAAAACGAAGCTGTCAACTTACAACAGTCTGCAGGGATATTAGCAAGAGCTTACTTTGTATCCTGCAGCGTCACCAGGACTGTACTTCTACTTTAGGTCTTGGTCAAGCTGTAAGTCCTATGGCAGGCGACCGGGGTGCAACCGACAAGAGCAAGCGTGGTATCATTTACTGTGATTCCAGCACTGGGTATTTTCTGGAATAATCTAATAGGATAAGAATGGAGTCTAAGAGACTAAATAAAGGACCAAACTCATTGCTCGCTTAATACTTTAAGTCTTGCTTGTAACACGGAAGCTTGTGTGAGAGAATGACTAATGGCGTATCCCACGAGGGAGCTCCAATAGAGATGCTTTAGGAGATTAAATGATTTAGCCTAGTACCCCTGAAAGCTATATTTTAAAGGAGCAGAAGTTTAATCATTGGAATGCTAGTTCTTTCAATAAAATTACATTTTAATTAAAGTGTCTCATCCACAAAGCTACAGTTAAGGGTATATCAGCAATTTCATGATAAAATTCTATTTTTAAGGGGTTATAACTTTGAAAGTGGGTGTCCGGGTTTTTGCCTTCTGGGATAATTGACCTGACCTCCTGAAGATATCTCTGATAACAGGACTCTGCACTTTATGTCAATAACTTTGATTCAAAGCTTTAGCTGTTCTTCTGTGTTCAGAAGAGGTAGGATTCAAATCTCAGCTCCTTGGTAAAAATCAGCAACAACTCTATTGACTTAGTGTAGTTGCAACAGCTTCACGTGAGTGCAAGTGATGGAAAAGCTGTGCAGAAAGATTTCTCCCAAAGGGTAGTATAATATTTAAAAATAAACAAGGGTAGCAAAGATAATAATTGATAAATGTTCACAACAAAGAACAGTAGAAAAAACATACCAGTCAGCTTCACTGCAATGCTAGTAGAACAGCTATACATATGTTGCTAGAATGTCATTTTGATTCAGGATAGTGTTTGGGGAAAATAAAGGATTTTGAAGCCAGGAAAATACTAATTCAGTAAATAATAGCTTGTTAATTTAAAAGGCTTTTAACTGATGCTGTTAAAGAAACACACTGTGGCAACATTATTTAAAAGACCGTTTTGGTAGGTTTTATTACCCACAATACAACCATCTTGGACATTTTCTGTTGTTGTTGGCATGCTCAGAAGACACTGCAATGCATGACCGGCCAGGTCAATACTGATGCTCAGCAACACATTGCCTGCTGCTGAAGCAGAGTATTAGCAGAAGCCCTGTCATTTTGCTGGTTTTGAAATCTTAGGTGTCCCATCACAATTATGATTGTTATTTTTTTTTTTAATTAGTTAAGGGAGATAAGAACCAAAATGCTACTGAAGTGCAGTAACTTTAAAATCCCAATTTACTTCTTAAAACCTAGCATACTGTACAATGAGAATGTAACAACTTCAGAAGTCAGAACCATATATTCCTATCATTCAGTTCAGGACACGCTTTCTTTTTCAGGAAAAGGTGTATTACAAACTAAATTTGTTTAGGCTTCCAGGAAGCTAGACACAAAGCTGCTCTGGAACCATATGATCACAAGAGTATGTAAGATTACCGGAAACTTCTCCCACTTCGTCATGTCAAGATTTATCTTAGGGAGTCACTGAAAGGTTACTATTGGGTATTCCAGAGAAAGCTCTTTAGGATCCCACTTGGTTGTCAAACAGATACTTTATAACTGGGGTAGTTAAGAATTTAGGGGATTTCTGGTGTTATTCAATATAAACATGGCCTATGAATATAATCTAGGGAAAATTCCAGGTTTATGAAATTGAGGTAGCACTGCTGAGGAAACCCAACTTTATTACAACCTGCTTAAATATTTTCTAAAACTTATTTTCAGAAGACAGCAGCTATACTAATATACAACAGTTCAGTTCATCTATAACCTCTCTTTCTAGAGAGCCTAGAATGTAATATACAGATGGGAAGAGTGGCGGTAACTGCACAAACCATAACCACTTCTGTCACAGATTTACATAACATTGTTAGTCAGTTCACAAACCAACCTGCCCTTTCCTGAGTCTATCCCTCCACATACTGTACAGAAACATAATATTTACAAACATTCATGTTTGGAAAGTCCCTTGAAGGGAAAGACATGCTAGCAGTGCTAAGTAACTTTCTAATGTAAGTACAGGTAATGGAAGTAAAAGTAGATCTGCTTTTATTACTGATGAATTATGAGGGGAACATGCAAATGTGTTGCACATGTGAACTATGTAATTATCAATGAATGAATTTACTTTGTGATTCCAACTGAATTACAAAACTAGAATTACATACAAGGAGGACCGATTTTGTTGTTCTGTGTGCAGATCCTGTGAAACTATTTCAACAGTCAGACAAAAAGCTCAGGACAGTATATTCAGAGCAAGGCCGACAAAATTAGGTGCATGTGCTTAATTCCTGTAGACGTGACCCATCTATGCTTCCAAGTAACCTATTTGCCTCTACCAGGAATTAGATATTAATGTGAAATATTTCAGTCTGCATTGTGCCAAATACGACATTTAAACCAACAAAACTATTGGCAATTGGAAACCACACTTTTCCAATCAGTGCTAAATGAGATTTTAAACTACCACTGAGATCAAAGCAGAGTAAGAACAACTTAAAACTGGTTTTGTGGTCTGGTTCTTACCATTACAGTCAGTGCTGTGACAGCTGGGATACTAAACGTTGGATCGCTGCGTTTTTCTTGATAGACTACTCGATACAGAGATATAACACCATTGGGAGAGGCAGGCTGGGTCCAGTTCAACCGCACCGAGTATGCACTTGTGGCTTGTGCTGAAGGGGCTCCCATGCCCCATGGGGAAGTCTCCAGAGTTTGGGTTGAAGCCCACAGGCTGTCCACTGACCCCACAGCATTTTGAGCTCTGACACGATATTCGTAGAGAGTAAAAGGCTGTAGAGCATCAGACGCATCAATAAATTCCAAAGCTCCTTCAGCCCAGATGAACAAAAGCAGTTCTTCTTGACTGCCCACAGGACGTCTGAAATTAAATCAAAAGTAATGTGTTTAAAACTGAAAATAACTTTAACAGTCCTATGGTAGTAGGTCCTGAAGTTGTAAGTCCAACCTGTACCTCAGAAAAGTACAGGACTTATTTCTATACATTACACACACACAAGGAACTGCTTATCTATCTTTCCATCTTAAAAGCATTTCTCTGAACTTGTGTTAGGTGTTGAGTAGTGAAGAAGAGATTTTTGAGGCAATCATTTAATTATTCTGCCTTATCTAGAAGAATACTATAAAACATGTCAAGCAAGTGTGCTGTCACAGTCTGTAGTGGCAGAGTAGCAATGCAACAGCATATTGTCCTTTCAGGATAGGACACATCAGATTTCAGGCTTTCAGAATTTAGAATGTGGAGTTTTAAACACATATGTATTTGCTAAATAATGACTTGAATTGCAATAAGGTTGCAAGTTTTCAACATTTCTGAAAATCAAACTATTTATGGAGGCACTCACCCTAGGATCCCTCATTTATGGAAAACTTACAACCAATTTACTTGAAAAAATTGTTACCTAGTGAATAAGGAATAAATATTCTATCATGCCCTCAAAACCAAAACTGTGCACTTTGAAATTCTGGTTTTCTCACAATAAAGATCCCACTTCTTGCAAATGAAATAAGTAATACTTGTGCATAAACTGCAGAATTTGCCTCTCCACCAATAAACTCCTTAAAATATCACAAGTAGTGCTTTCTGTGATAAACTATGTATTTTTTTTGCAAGGCTGTTTTTCTTGAAAAATGAAAACTTAAGATGTCTGCAGACAACTCACTGTATAAACTTCTGGCACAATGTTTTTTTATTTTTGTACATATGTGTATATATATATATATATATATCTGTGTGTACACACAAACATATAGATACATATATACATATATATAACATTCCTACTACAGATGGGCTTGTGTTGGACCTGGTGATATTCAGAGTATCAGAGGAGATAACAGATGATCCTCAGCCCCTTTTTAATGTGGTTTCTTCTAGTGTATAATTTACAACAGTTGTAATAAGGTAAACACTCATCTTCAAAACTGAGTTATCAAATCAATTCTTTCACTTGGCATAAAAATGTTTGTGTGAAATTAAGTTGGTTACATTTAAACACTGTGATAAATCTGAATGACAGTCATGTTGTACTGCACATGAATGTAAGTATTTTTCCTACTCTTCACAGGAACCTTGGCCTTTGCAGAATCTAAAAGCACTTTCACCCTCCATGCCAACAACAAAAAACAAATTACATTATCTGCCACTTTTATTGCAAGTAGGGCAAATTTGCAGAAGTAAAATTGGTTTGCCCAAGTACTGGGTGTCATCATCACTACACACACACAGAAGCTGAAGTACATTTTTTTGGCAAGAAAAAATCTGTATTTCACAGAATTCTGCCAGATTTTATTTTGTTAGATCAACCCCAGAAACTACTTTAAAAATGAAAAATACAACAATTTTTTAAAGCTGATCATCTGAGCTGCTTGCAATAACACGTACTCAAGTATTTGTATGCAAATATGAAGAATACAGTGAATACATGTGTGTACAGAGCTGGTTGTTCATCCTTTGTAGATAGGTATATATAAGGCATGCATGAATACAATATCTTTTGCTTCATAGAAGAAAAATCTGACTAAACTCTGAGATAACCAGTCTATATGGGCACTATTTAAAAGGGTTAAAGCATGATTTTAAAAAAAGAAGATTTTTGAGGTACAATGTCTCTAGTGTAGTGTAATAGGCAAATTATAAGATGTGTTGATACTGAGAATTGGTTGGCAGAACTGGGTGAAGAACAGCAGGTAAAACATGCAGGAAAGATTCCCTAGCAATTCTCTCTCTTGCAACAAATATCTGGAAGAGCTGGGGTACAAAATTTCCCATTGATCCCAAAATTCCATCAGCTATTTTTAATACACTTCCCCATGCTCTATTGTAATGGTAAATTAAGACTTATGCAGAGCTCTCCCTTAGATGCTGTTCACTGACTGAATGCAAGACACAGTTCTGAAAGGTGAATCACTACTGTGACTTTCTCCTGCACCTAAAAATACAGCCTTTTCCCTCTGTACTTAAAAACATGCCTAAAACATCTCTGTAGATAAGTGAAACGAGAGCATATTTTACTTCAGTAAAGTCACATTTAATACGTCATGTCTGACCGGGCAGTATGGCACTTAAATGAATACACATATTTATGTTTTATAAATTTTTGAAACTCTGTGATAAATATTTTTTTCATACTGAAAGATCAAATATGCCACCAACTGTAAGCTCATCCACAAGCAAAGCTGTACACTGTAGTCTGGTTAAGTATTTAGATCTTATTACTGCTGAATATTTAATGAATGAAACTTATGGTTAGGTAAATGGTTCCATCTGTAGTGCTAAAAACCAGAATATCTTCATGTATGAATAAACTTTGAACAGAAGTGGTTGAACAGTCTGTAATCATTTCAATCTTCTTAAGATTTAAGATTCAACTGCTCATTTAACTGGAAGTGTTTCTTATGTACAATGAGCTGCAAAGGAGAATAACATTTCCAAGAGCTGGAAGCCGTCTCTTAATCTGCATAGTCTGATTTGCTGCTTACATTCATTTTAAAGATGCTCAGATAGAGTTATTTTTATAAGGGCAAATTCTCCCTGCCCCACTGCCAGTCTGAGCCAGATGACATAAAGAAGAGAATATAATCTTCTTTGTGACAGATAACTACAGAGCTGTATGCAGAGGAGTGCAGCAACACTAACTACAACACTCACCCCTCAGCTTTCTTATATGGAAGGAGACTCAGTGAATCCCTGAGGTCTTGCAGGTCAACCGAGAATTATTCATCACATGTTTACCTTTCCCCATGCAACAAAAGTACATGCTTTAGCAGGGCCTGCTTACCAGAGTGGTAGTGAGTTATTTCTAGAAACAGTGAGAAGTCCTGGGGTAAAATTCAAATGATTGGGGAATCACACTCTCATATGCGGGGGAAAAAAATGCATCATCAACAATGCTCCCCATCTACACTTGCACATTCAATTAAATAAAGCGGCCTCACTTACCATTTGGACTCAACAAATCTAAAGTAATGTAGTTTGTACATTTTTTTCTTCTTTTTTTCTTTTACAAAATAGTGAACAAAAGGAATTAGATATTATTGCATGCAATATGCCAGTTTACATTAGGTATTATATCAATTACAGGTATAAATAAAACCATTCAGGAGTTCTTACACTTAGTGACATATTAATTCTTATATTCATCCATCTACTGATACATGCACCTTGGAAGCTGTCTTTGGTGCAGATCATGGTTAAGGGTATACGAGTAAGCAATGAATTAATCATTAACAGTCTAGAAGCCTCTAGACTGCAAGTCACTACAGTCAACAGCCACTGAGACATGTCGGCTGTCTTAAATTGCCTGTTGAGTTTTGTGCTACATTTTCACCATCAGGATTGGTCAGCTAATGAGAGCCACATGACAATCTCACATATTTATGCTAAATAATATAATCCTACTGAGCATGATGTAGAAACTGACAGAAATTCAGACACTCCCTTAAGCAAGAACACTTAAAATTTTACAGGCAGTAGTTCTTTAAGCGTCATCTCATGCATCCTACACAGTGCATGCTGGTGGTCAACAGAGAGCAGTTCCATCAGCTGATGTGACCTGTATCTTATTAAAATACAGCAAGAAACACATCACCTATTTCCATAATATTATTTTTCCACACTAGCAATTTCTGTGGTTGTCGCAAGGATGTTATGTAATGATGAATGGTAAGAGAAGCAGATTGGGTGATTGTCTCATGAACCAGGTTTTTTCTCATTCACAATCTCTTCCAAGTTGTGGTCTTTCCTAGAAAAGTCTAAAAAGCCGCAGATCTGTGTTTAAAACTGCTATATGAATCATAAAATAAAATGTCACTATCTATCTCTTTTACTGTAAAATAACAATTTAATTTTTTGGTTTCTAACAAAATGGCTGCAAACTTGCAAGTGCTTTTACTATTCTAGAGGCAAGCACAAATCCTGCCATTTTAATGCAAAGATCTTCACACACACTAGCTCCCCAAGCATTCCAGGTTTTGAGTTAAATGAATTTATTTTGGTGGTGATGCAGTAAGGAAGAGGCACATGATGAAGAAGAAATTACATGCCATAACCTCCCATAGAAATACTGCAGTCTTGCTGCTATAACAATGTAAGGCTACGTGTGGCTACAAAATGAAAAAGAACTATGTGCTTACATCCCATTTCTGATTTTTTTGCAGCTATCTGAGAAAGATTTGATATTGTTGTTGTCTAAGCACATTTAAACTTCAGCTGAAATAACTGCCAAGTGATTCATGCCTATGTAGGTGAATATAACGATTGTATCTGGAGCCCCAGTGCGCCATTTTCATTTCACTTTAAATAAAAAACAAAATGTATCTATGTCAGTCAGTGCCCTTCTGCTGTACTCAGAGGTATCAAACAGGCTACAATTATGATTGTGAAGTGATTGTGTCACATTGGAGGAAGGTTTATTGCTTTTGAGTCTGCTAGGCAGTAACACATTCTGTTTCATATTACTCTTTATATCATTGTTTGGCTGTGACTAGAATAATCAAATGCCATCAAATGCTGTCAAATTCAATTTACAGTATTTTTCATTGAAGCAGGCTTTCTGCATTATATTTCCTGTTTTCCCTTTCTATGGCTGCCATGGAATAGCAGCGGTAATCATCAGCTTTATTTACAAAACCAACAGAGTGAAGACATGTCTTGGGCTATAACATACCCTTTACTCCTCTTTATACAGGGGAGGGACCTGGTTATTTTTTGACTGGACAATTAAAAAAAAAGCAAACAAAAGGATATTTCAAAAGAGCTGGAAATTTTAGAGCCTCTAATGTGTTTAAGGCAAAAGTGAATTTATATAAATTATCACTGCTGATTCCAAAAGGTAATTTGATTCCCTGCCTTCTCAGTCACAGCTCTAATATAATAACATGTCCCCTACTCTTTGTGGGAGGCGAGGTTCAGCCCGGCATGTGTTTGCCACACATATGTAGAGCTGGGAAACCCAGGAACTTCAGACTTTAAATTCCTCTCCAAACCAGGGCTTAAATTCTCTGCCTTTCTACAGCTATTCAAGAAGGTCTGTTCAGCAAGCTTTTCTGAAAGGGTCAATAGGCACAGCAGATGTCAGTCCTCTGCCACTTTGATACTTCCCTTAACACAGCCACCGATACAGTAAAATCCTCATGCAGAGCCTATGAAGCTCGTCATAGGGAGTGAGGATGTGTCAGTCAACTACCTAGGCAAGGCAGCTGAATACAACACCAAGGAACATAAATAGGGGCAATTTAATTGGAAGGTTGTATAATATGGAGCCGCCCTGTAATCACACTCCAGATTACTGGCTTACAAAGAGAAACATAAGAGGAATTTTTATCTTGGAACATTCATCTATTTTAGGAACTTATATATCTTCTTTTTTTTTTTAATGTCAGAAATGGTGAATTACTTCTTTTCAAAATTCTCAAATTGCCTATCAGAGAGGCCTGAAGAATATACCTATTGGTCTAGGTAAACGCAGTGAGAGTATCTATCCTACAATTTTTTCTGTCTCTTTGAATTTTCTAAAATACATTTTCACTTGCTTTTTGCCATTTGTAGATCAGGAATATGATTCTTGTTTTGGCTGTTATTCTCAACTTGTCCATCCACAGATCAGCATCTTACATTAGCTTTTGAAAGGTAACATGTATTTTACCATATGTTTCTACACTTTTTTTCACCTCCTAGTATATCAAGGAATAAAAAATTAAGAGTTTAATAAGACTAAGAATCTGAAGTGATAATAGTATTTACCTGTGAATAAAGTAGTTATTAATGATGCCATTTGGTTTCTCAGGTGGTGCCCATTTCACTTCTATGAGCGCAGACCCCATTGCTTTAACCACAGGTGGGCTCAATTCTCTAGGAGGTGCTTCAGCAGTTCTTGAGTATGTTTGACCACCCGCTCCACACCCACCTACAAAACCAGATGTTTGCTTAGTGATGAGAGTTACTTCCTCAACAAAATAGATAATTTTAATCATTTAAAATACAAGAAAATAACCTACATCCTTTCCAAATGAATTACACGATGGCTGCATTTAGTAGATGAAAGCAGCACATCAGCCAAGAACGCAAAAAACGAAAAACATTTCATGACATGATAAAACAAGAAATAAAATTAAGCATTCACTGGTTAAGGATACTTTTCCATGCTAAATTATTGAAATGTCTTTTGAGTCACTGTCTGTCTAGTCACAATTGTTACACTGCCCATCTTACAAAACTATCTGGGATCCCGTAATGGTCTTCATAATGTGCAAAAATGTCACCGGACCAGTAAGATAAGTATCAGTGCAAGAGGCTTAAGATAATGAGAATTTTTGAGAGAAATTTGAGGAGTAGCCAATTTGGACATCACTGGCATGCTGTGATGGTAGTGCCAGGATCCCCATATGTCTTTCATCAGCACAGACTTTTCTTTGAGATGGAGCAGAAGTAACAGATAATAAAGTAAAAGCAAATGAATGTCAGGTAAAGAAGTTCCTGAGGAAATGGGGACCCATTTCACCTCATTTTATTATTAAATACTCATTTAAATTGCTATAACTGCTCCTGATTTTCACCAGTGCAGGTGAGAAGAGAATTAGTTCCAAGGTGTCATTTTAGAAAGACTTATTTCAATAGGATTTTGAAAATTTCCATTGAAGTCAAGGATTTTTGTAATATTTGGGCTCTTCTCTCCTGTCTTTATGGCTACTGCTAATTGTGGGTGAACAGTTACAGAACTGATTTTGTTCTATATGCCCGTTTTCAAAAATTGTTAAGCTGTTTGTGAAGAGCTTTTAATAAAATGGCACATATTACCTAAAATACATTTAGAAAATCTCCATTTAAAATACTAATGATGTAACATGGAGAAATATTTAATGCTACAGTCATTGTTAGACTTTCTTTTTACTAGGTAAACATTTCACTCCAATGCAGAAAGAGGATTTTTTTCCGTTTTGCTGTGTTGAATCTATTTGGAAAATCTACATTCCCTTCCAGTCACAGAGGTGAGTCTTTTAAAATCATCTTACCATTCTGACATGCTTGTATTCTTATCTCATACAGGGTGTAGGGATCTAGGCCATCGACAAAAGCAAAATGTGCGCGACCCACTGGCTTCACCAGTAGAGTGGGACTGCTCGCGTTCAGTAAGATGTTGTATTCCAAAGGCATATCGGCAATGAATATCCCTGTTGTGAAACAGAGAAGAACAAGTGATTATCTGAAATACTAACAACAGTGCAGGACAACTTCAAAGAGGCATTCATCATATGCAATTTTAAATGTAAGCCCCCTCTGGAGGTTTTGCCTACTGCCTCTTTTGTAAACTAAAGCTATTTAAATATAAACTGAAACGATCCATCTGCAGGTCACAACTGGAAGATAGACATTACAGTACTTAGTTAAAAATCAAAATTCACTTCAGTCAATGCCTGTGCTGCAATTGCTACTTCTGGGAAGTGGGGGTGACCTTATGACTGGGAACCAAGCAGCTTTTATGTTTTCATTCTGGAGGGCCAACAGCTACTAAGAACTGCTGTTTGAATATAGAGTCATATAATCAAAGACGTGAATTGCCTCTGTTCAGCAAATTATCCCTTGTTAGCCCAGCAGCAGTAGCTGAGTTCTTAGCCTGCTTTACCAGTAAAGTACAACATACTCACTTGAACCAAGAAACATATCATTTCCACTGATAGAAAAACAGTTTTTAGTTTTTGGTTGAGGAAAAAAAAACCCAAATTTTTTGCTACTTTGTTTTAATTCAAACATTTTTCCCCTTCTCGACCTCCCATGCTGTCAAATCCTTAATTTTCCAGTTTTGCTGAGAAACTAATTTTGTCCACGAGAACAAGCTAAGCCATATGCCATGCCCCCAGAATGACTGGCAGTGGTTCCTGGGTCTTCTCTTGCTGCCTCCCATGACTTCTCAATGTTCGGGTTTTTTCGTTGGTTGGTTGGGTTTTGTAATTATGACATTGTCTGTAGGCTTTTTATTTTTTGTCCACTATAGACTGTTCTATGCAGACAGCAGCAATTGCATAAACCCAAGAGAATAACCAAAGAAAAGCGTCTGTTAAGCGTGTTTCACTCATTCTGCAGTCACACAAGGCACAATCATAAAACAGAACAAACTACAAAATCAAGCAAGTAGACAAGGTACCTTTCTGAAATGAAGATGTACCTGATTAGCAAGAGCACATTTCTCTTTCCACACAACATCTGCTTTAGATGTCACAGAGCAGCTTTTGTGATTGCACCAAGAACCAGGTACCTAAGAGTAGTTCTGGGACTTTCCAGATCCTGAGATTTTTTCCATTTGTAACTTTGGAAAACAACTCCATTCTTTCTCCTAATTGTGCTTTCGGTCCTTTTCTGATGAAGTATCTACGCTGACACTATTATCCTGAAGCTAAAAAGAGCATTTTTCTCTCCACTGTTGCGCATCTTTTAGATTTTTTTCTTTTAGCTAAGTATGTATGTGAATATATACATTAACTAAAAAAACCCAAAACAGTTTACAAGAAATCAGAGTGATTTCAAGTTTCTTTGTGGAACTATAAAAAAACTGATGTATGTTGGATGATTAGAAAAATCTTTGAAATACCAAGTTTTTACAATTCTCAGAAGAAAAAGAGGATATAAATCCCAAAGAAATAAGATGCTGCTGCATGCTAGACAAAGGAAATACTGTTACACTAAAAAGCTGAAAAAACATCCCTGAAGTGGAGGCATGACTTCAATCTTACTCAATCGCTCAGCTTACAGAAAGAAGATGCTGATATTAGTCATTGAAAGAGGTGAAGGGAGAAGGAGACAGAAAGTACAAAAATCCCATGGTAAAATTTTCCTTTTTCAGTGTAAAAGTTTCAACGAAAACACCAAAATCTAATTATTAAAAATGGAATAATAGAAACACAACTTTTAAAGTCACACAGGATGTTACAGAGTAAACCTCTGAGAGGTGATCTTGAAGTAGATGGCTTCTGCAACAAAGAAATTTTTTTTTGTCCGTGATATATGGAAGATGAAACGCTCTGGAAGAGTGAGCTTGAGTGTGCATTGTGTAATTATACCAGTAATTAAAGATATATTATTACAGCTAAACTACCTTTTTTTTTTTTTTCTTCCTCCCTATAATTGGAGTGCCTGTAAAGGACAGAACAGAATATCTAAACACAAGAGCTTGAAATGGTAGACAGCACATCAAATAGAAACCTTTTCTTAAATCTTGCAGTTCAGGTCCATTTCCTCTCCAGTCCTGACAACAGACCAGATATTTCAGCCAGAAAATCCCACTTATGAAAGTGACACATAATTCACTTTTGTACATCTGATCCGTGCATTTATTCTAGGCAAAATTCACCAGAAACCTTTGAAATGGGAACTATTCAGAATGCTTGATTTCCCAAGGAAGATTAAATGCAAACAAGGACAGCTGAATCCAGCCATCAATATCCAGCAAAGGAGACTTATTTAAAAATAAATGAGCTATCCATGTCCAACATTCAGTCCATATCTGAGCAGAAATGCTAAAAAATCTGCCAAACCCAAAATCTTAAAATTCTGCTAAATGTTGCAAATGTATTAGGAATGCTACCATTAATAAATATGATCAGGAGAAAAATTGTTCTCAGGAAGTGAACATGAAATTGTAAATAAAGTGACGAAAACATCCTGAAAAATGCCTATTTCCAATGGAAATCTTTCTACAATTTGATGAAATTCATTGAAAGCTAAGATCAAAGGATCATTCTATAACCTGAAAAATAATAATTAAAAAAATATACTCATGCAACGCAGAAAGCTGTGAAGAAACTCCTTCTTCCAAAATAGCCTTCAGCATCTGCAGCTAGTCTGAAACTACTACTGCCTTGTGTGCTCTGATGACTGAAGGAAATTAAATGGGCATATTTGTTAAAGTCAGGTGGGAAACCACACGACTTGGTTAGTTCCAGAGTTCATAAATTTATGTCAGAATAAAAGAAAGCGTAAAAGCACAAGTGAACCAATTTACCCTAAGTGCAAATGGCAGTTTTGTTATTTGGTGTCAAAGTTACCATGAGCACAATGACAACCTGCCATAACACATTTTCATGTTCACTAAAGAACAAGGATTTAGTTGGTTAATATTCCCAGCAATACTCTTTTTCATAATTTACAACAACTAGATGCTGATAGGTTATTTAACATTTATGAAGTTAAGATGTAATCAGAAAAACCCTGATTATCTTTACAAATAAAAAAGTTAAATTATTCCACTTTTTTTTCTCTGCGACTTCATTTCACAGCAGGTGCACATTTTGCAATGGGACAAGTCAATCAAACTAAACCTTTTTTTTGTGTGTGCATATCTGGATAACATTTAATGGACAATTCCGTGCAAAATTCAGTAAATTAGGTTTGATGTTCCTGTGTACTTCAAAACTAGGGTAGCTTGTAAAATAGAATTTGTAGCACAAGGTGCTTAGAACTGGGGGATGAAAAAGCCACAGACCATTTTACAGACTGCTCACCAAAAATCTGTTTGAAGTCAATTGCTGAAAACTTGCGTAATATGATGTGAAACTCAACCACAGTTAAAGCAAAACAGTTGAACTGTTTCACCTATAGTCAACAAACACTAAAATAAGAATGTCATATCTTTCATTTAAAAACAAGTAAGAGTAAAGTTATATTTCAATATTTAACTTCACAAAATGAAACAATCTATTTGGCTTCTGGAGATTAAGTATTTACATTAAACTTCAAATATCCAGATATCTCATTCTGGTTGTATCAAGTATTCCCAACAAGACTCCAAAGACAGTTACAGCTGCAGATGCTGAGTGCTTTCATGATGCAGAACTTTGGACACTGAAAACACACATTGAAAAATGTGTCCTACAGTGACATGGAGCAAACAGTAATTTACATGAGAAAACAAAAATGAGGAAATGTAACATTGGCTTAGCAAAGTCAGAACAATTTGTTAGGCCACAAATAAAGGAGAAACCAGGTTAGCTGGGGAAGCTAACAGACAAAGCTGAGACGAATAAATGTCCCTCAAACACCAAATCTGATGCCAAGAAGAATAAAGTAGGAATCAAGGCATGTTACACAACCTTCATTCTAATTGATAAGCAAAGCCAGAGGTGGATGAAGTAGTGTGTAATATGATGAAAGAAGACATTTTAATCCAGATGATCACTAACATATGAGGCAAGTAACCTAGGAGCAGAGGACAGGATCCTCTTTTAAGCATGTTCAGCTTCCTTGGTATCACCAGCAGCAACAGAAGATATCTAGAAGAATCAGGCCACCAGTGAGGACCAGTGGGGTTATCAATGAGTTGAAATGCAGGATGGCTACCTGCCTGCCTATCAATAACATTTATGGATATGCCTTGGGAGAATTGTCTGGTGGGGTTTTTTTTCCATTCAGCTTTTCTGCTTCTATCCATGGCACTAATGGTTGTTCCATAATAATTGCAACATATCCTTCTGTAGCGTATCAGTGAAATGTACCGTACCTTTGAGGTCTGTGCACTGAGGCAGTGCAACACAAGATAATGGGATACCTATTTCAGAAAATAAAGCCCTATTTTCCATAGTGAGTGAGGTGTGTCAAATATTTTTTCTGAATCCATCCACTTTAACCACTACTTGGCCACCTTGCTATTTAGCTAAGTCAGGAGTTTTGAAATGCTACACATTTATAAAGTCAAAAGATTTAGACAAATTACAGACATCGAAACATTATAATGAAAGCCATCCAAAAGAATGGTCTATGATGCCCATAATGAATCCTGAGGGTGAATATTTGATCCAAATTTATTACAGAAGATAAGAAGATGGAATGCCAAAGCATCCCTGATATCCACAGACAGGAAGACACTATGACAAACTACCCTCTAATCAAAACTTTCTTAATAAAGGCACTTTTTTTCATGGACACTATATCAATTATAACAACTGTCTCATCCAAGAGTGACCGCCAAGACTGCCAATCCTTATAATAAAAGCTGCATTCTGGGTTTACAAGGGAAACCTATATTACCTCAATATACCCCACCGTGAAACAAGGATTCATACACAGAGTAAAACAGATTAGGAATAAAAGTTACTGCATGCACAATTACATGGATAAAGGATAAAATGTTGTAGACTCTTTTGGCCAATCCTACCAAGCTAGGGGTGTAGGTGGCCCCCAGGTCTGTGTGCATCTGACCTGTTAATGGGATATATGACATTCTAGAAGATCAAAACCTCCCAAATAAACCTTCACATGCATTCCCTGCAGTCTTCTTCTAATGAGGAAGACCATCATTCATAATGACCATGAAGCAGGATTATGAAGGGTCAAGAATTAATTTCCTAGCTTTTGTATATACCCCTGTTTCTGCACACAATGTTTCTTTTAGTAGCATTAGTAACATTTAGTACCATTTAGTAACATTTCCCTGCTGTTAGTAGTCCATTTCTGTAATAGCGTTTGGCTAGTGGTCCTGAGCTGCTATAATAAAAGGAACAGCAATTTTGCTTTCCTGTACACAAACAGAGGCACTGTATGAAAAACAATCCCTTATTTATACCTAAAAACTTAAATAATTTGCCCCATAATGGGAAGGCAGAGAGGAAGTGACTGTGTCACCAAATATCCACGAAAGCGAAATCACTCTGCAAGGTGCGTCTCAGTACCTGGGAAGAAGGGCATGTACCTTCCCCTGCCTGAGGAGGATTCCTACCGCCACGGGAATACATCAGCTCTGCATCCTCTACAGAGCCATAACGAACCTCACCCCTCTGATCACGTGGTTTCAGGAATATATAACCTTTGTATGCACAATCTTAATTGCAACATAATGAAATGTACTACAGAGAGCTTGATTCTCCTCCTGTTACTCACCTAATGATAGTAGCAGGAATTCCAGCAGGTGGAAAAGGTCTAGAACAACAAGGACAAGCTTTTCTGGGAAACACCCCACTCTTCATAAGCCCATGCTTTTCCAGTATATTCTTGTGTTTTAAATCTATTTATAATGTTGCTGAATATTCTGTACCTTAAATTACATTTATTATCAACACTATAATACAGCATGAGTCACTTTCCAATAAAACCAACTGTAGATTATATGCCATTCGAATTCACCTGCCTTCTGCTGGGTTCTAAATCCTTTCAGGCAGTAGGGGTAAAAGTTTAATTTAAGATTTTAATCTTTTTCATATATTATAGCATTTCTATAATGGATTTTGTGCTTCTGAAAACTAAAAGATTGACAGCTCAGGGTATTATAGATTTATTAATCATTGCTTAAATGGGTAGGGTGAACGTTGCTAAGCACTGCCGCAGTACTTGCGATCCCAGGCTTGAAGGCAAAATACTTTTTCTAGGTGACTTTCTTTTTAATGCCAATTGACTCTACTGTGACTGCTATGCAAGGAAAGAACATCTTAAATAATTAGGAAGAGAAGACATCAAAAAATTCCCTGAGATCATTGATAAAACACATATCATTGTTATTGCAATATGCAAACATCTGAAGTTTCTAAAAAAATTGTCTTCATTTTAAATGGAAAAAGGAGTATCTAGAAACTAGAAAACACCTTTCTTGAGATGAGCTACAGCAGACAGAAGATTGTTCATTTACATTGCTCCCATTGTCCCACAATAACTACAGCATATCATTTTCATAGCATCAGTGAAGTACACCAATCACTTAAGCTATGATCTATATTAATGAAACAGCACAGTCTCTCATAGAAAAAGATGCTATTATTCAATTAGCCTACTTCTGTAGCAGGCCAAGACAGCCCAGTGATGTTGAGGAGAAGAGTAACAAGAGGTAAAATACTCCTGGGCCTTTGGTGACCCACCCTCCAGCAAGGTAAAGTGTCCACATAACACTACGGTGCTCTGGTGAATAAAATGTTACTCAATCAGGTCAAAGCTAGCACAGGATCTCTGTGTCACACTCCTACACCTTTTGTTATAGGAGCTCAACATCATACACCTGCAGGACAACTGGACATTTTCATTGCCAGGATAGCTATCAAGATATCATCAACCCAAAGCTTGGCAGGTTTCCCTGTCGATAATCCAGGTTGGTTTGAACAGAAGGGAAAACTTATTTTCAGTGTAATTTTTTTTTTTAACTTAATACTTGCACTCAGTAATAGTTTACAAGATCAAATTAACATGGATTTTTGATCAGCTAATCCTCACAACACCCATGTCAACTATACAGGTCAATATTATTAAAATAATACATCTCTAGGAAACAGCAACTTCAGATACTGATTATTTAAATCAAACACTAAAACCAAATATGAAGAATAAAAATATCAGAATGATTCAGCTGCCTGCCTGAATATACTAATTTTTCCATCCTTTCATTTTGCTACAAGGTACTGCATAGAAATACATTTTTACCTGGCACGTCCCAAGCTAGAAATATAGAATATGCATCAATTACTGTGACATTATATGGGACATGAATTTTCTCTGGTGTTCCTACTGGTGTTTGTATAACATATTTATCACTAGTGTTGCTGCCGCCCCAAGTGCTGGCTTCCAGCTGGTAAACATATCTGCGCAAACACAAAAAGATCAGGAGACACTCTGGTTAGAAGCTTTAGGCATTTCAGTAATAGAATATTTCCGTTTTCACCGATTTAAAGTGAACAGACTACACAAAGAGCACTACAAATGCTGGACTGGTGAAGATTTTCACCTTTAAGTTTTCTTAATGTGAGAAAAGTAACTTTATTTGACACAATACTAATTTTAATACTAAAATTCATGTTAGTTTACGTACACTTACATAAGAGACAGAAGTATTGACCCAAAAAGTATCAAAACCAATTCAGAATGGCTTCTATAAAAATATCAGCAGCTGCTACTTTTGATCCAGTATGTTCAATATTCACAGAAACATTAGAAACCACGTGCAGTGCTGTCTGCCATATAAAGACATAAATTTTTCTAAGTATATTCCATGGAGGAGAAAACCAACATAGGAGACACCAACAACCACCCAAGAGAAAAAAAAGCGCTTCTTCACTTCTTTGAATCAGAAAGATCTATTCACAGAAAAGGAGAAGTCATCCCTTGGTTAAGGCTTTCCAACATTTGGAAGTCTCCTAAAAGTGCTCTACCAATTTTTCAGTAATCAAGTAATTTTCTTAAGAGATTTTTCTTTTGTTAAAGGCATAAATTATATTCTGTACATTTCACAAACACATTTACATGTATTTTGAACACCTTTCATATATTACCAGAGCTCTTTAACATGCCTTACCTACTGTTAGGCTGCAGGTTAACATCTGTGAAATTCAGGTCTGTACTGCCACCCAGGAAAATCTGCTCTCCATCACGAAATAATTGATACCGAGTAATGAGTCCATTGGGTTTCTTTGGTTTACTCCAGTATATTTCCACTTCTGTTGAGCTGACTATGATATGATGAGGTTGTGGCCACACCCCTATTAACATCACAATGACACAATTTTAATTTTATGATGGAAACATAAGGTTTTTATTCCATTCCCACACTTTGTGTTGTTGCTTTCAGCAGTGTAATGAAAGCATAAAACATTGCCAGAGAGAACACACGTTCTGAATTAAACCGATACCAAATGCAATCAACTAAGCAAGGTACAGATTAATGGAGAACAAGGCCAGATTCTGCAGCCTTTATATGCGCAGTTGTCTCTGCATATTTATTTGTGTTTTAAAAAACTCTGCTAATTCTAACCTTGCTGACTTAAAGATGAACTTGGGGAAAATATCACAAACAGAATGTAGAAATGCAGTGCCAGGCAGTCATTATAAAGAGTGTGTTAAGCTACAGCTACTCCAAGAGAAATGGATTCTCCTGTGCAAATTTATACATGATAGCTTGATGGATGATAGTGGAGTTTTGCACCTTGTTAAACCATCAGAAAATACAAGCCCATATGACCATCTTTTTGCAGTTCTATAATAATACCTTTTCCCTTACCGTGTGGAGCAGCTTGTAAAGTTTGACCTGAAAGTGGTTGGCTAGAAGCACACCCAGCAGATGTGCATGCAGTAAGCATGAAGCTGTAATTAGTGTATGGCTGCAAACCTAGAAAGAGCAAGCAGAGGTTAGACTGAGATGTTGACATCAGGCGTCCCAAGAACTGTATTACTACACAGAAAGTTGCAGGACTTAAAATTAACTTTTAATATTTGTGGCAAACACAAAATATGCTTATTTTATATCTGAATAATACTGAAATGTTGAATTCTTGCTAATTTAGAGGTATATCCTCTACTAGTTTAAAAGAATTGACGAAACAGTTCAAACTGAATGTGTGTCTATGCTTCAATGGATCTATGGATGCCCCTCATATACACCTATCTGAATTAGCTTCAAATCAATTAACTTAGATGGCACTTGCAGCATAGTAACAACAGTCCAGACCTCAGCCCAGACTACCATCTGAAAATTTACCCAGTCTCTAAGGTGGTTTTTGTGTCGGGTTTTGTTTGTTTGTTTCGTTGTGGTTTTTTAACCTATGTTTCTGCCTGTACAAAATGGGTAACTGGAAAGCACCTAAACATTCTTAGTACAGACATAATCTCCATCATTGGTAATGGCCATAGAAGTTTGAAGGTTTCCAACAGATAAGCACCTGAAGGTGTAATTCCTTGGACTTGAAAAGCTGAAGAGCCTGTAATAGTTTGAAAATTTATTGCAAATACGTTTTCAACAATAAGAAAAGATAATAAAATACTTTCATACTTGACATGAAATCTTCTACTATATTGCAAACAAGTCCAAAGATACTCTGTTCCTTCCCCATTCCCAAATTCTATTTGTTCAATTTTTCACCCTTTTTTCCCCTATTTGTTAGAAGATTGTACTATAAATGCTATAAAGCTGTTAGAAGCAGGACTGACAACCAAGCCCTCCCAATTAGAAGCTATTAATTTTAGTTACTTTTATTTTTTTAAGAACACTTTTATTCAGCTCAAATCTTGTATGCTGGGTAGCCTTTAATAAGACTAAAAGAGAATATATTGCTTTGACCTTTCCTTGGAAATTTCCAAACATCCTTCTGTTGTGTCAATGACTTTAGATTTGACATAGAGTTGCCTGCAGCTTAAGAATTTGACTTTAGGACTCCTCGTAAAATTGTACCCAAAATTTGGCTAAGACGCTAAGCCTTTAAACTGGCCATTTCTGCACACCCATTACAGGCCTCTTACAGTTACAGAGTTAAAGATGCAGACCTCTGCGAGTCTATCTTGAACATCCCAGAGCTCAGCTTTAACGGCTGATCAGACTGTCTCACAGAGCACGCTCCAGCCCAGGTTACAGGGTCTTTGTAAAGACTACTCTTTTGGGTATTTCTCAAAGTTGACCTTAAAAATTATATTACCAGGCACATACACTGAAAACCTCTCTCCTGCATGTTTTCAAGGACCCTCTTTTTAACACCGCGTAATACCTTAAAAAAAAATTCCTCTTCCTGAATTCAAAGGGAACAAGTAGTACAACAAAAAGTAGAAAATTATACACAAAAACTCTATGAAAATATTAAGATTGTAAAACTGAACACTCATAAGCTATGACATCCCAGCATTAGAACACCGTATGATACGAATTGACCCCCTCTGTATACAGGCTCTGCGACACAGTGCTATCTAAAATTTCCTCCAACATGAGGTCTCTGGCCTGCCTAATTGTATGGGATGTGAGATTTTATTTGTAGTGTCCACACATAGAGCATATAGTTGCTTTACTAACACCAACCAGCTAAGCCTTGCAAACGGTTTAATACAGTACCAGAAGAATAACAAAAAAACAACAAAGAAACAAGATGCTGGCTCAAAGAGACTGAAAGAAACAAAAACCTGCCTGGACTTGCCAGGAGGCTATTTGGGGTGCCTCACACCTAGCTGTCAGAGTACCTGGTGTTATGCAAATCTTTAGATATCCCATCACAACTGGTGCCTTCAGCTGCAGCTCCGAGAGAGTGCTCAGGAAATTCAGGCCCAGGCCTCAGACATGGTGTCCGGAAAACGAAGATGACATGGTTGTGACATGCTGTGAAAGCTTGAAATATGCCTTTCTCAGTACTGCAGCCTGAACAGGTAGGAA
The DNA here is from genome assembly GCA_027574665.1 of Rhynochetos jubatus. Lineage (NCBI taxonomy): Eukaryota > Metazoa > Chordata > Aves > Eurypygiformes > Rhynochetidae > Rhynochetos > Rhynochetos jubatus. Next base: position 23,716,352 of record CM050650.1, on the reverse strand, counting down.
TGCCCTGGACAAGGGAAGCCAACTGCCTCCATCCAGAGCCAGTCGCGCCAGAGTGCTGTCCCACTCTTCACTCACTGAAGCTTTCTAATCCGGCATCCCACAGGACTCATGAGACCTGCTAGGACCATTCCCCCTGCCCCAGCTGGGGAGCAGGGCAGGCCGGGGGCAGTCCCTGTCCCAGACCAGGCACCTCCCTGGGGATGGCCTGGGACACGTTTGTGCAGGTGGTCCTGACCAGCCAGGGCCCATGGCTGGGCAGGGCAGGGCTGTGTCAGAACTGGAGGTCAGCACAGCTGCAAGCAGGGATGGAGGGCAGCAGGCTGGGCTGAAATGGGGTCCTGGGCCACGGGAAGGGCTGGGGAAGGCCCCAGGGGAGACTGGCAGTGGGAGCGCGGTGGGAGAGCAGTGGGAGCACGTCAGTGAGGCCGCCCTGCATGCTGCCACTTGGCTGTCCTCCCAGGACACTGCCCCTTCACCCTTCTTCCTTGTGGCGGCCAATGCTGCCAGACCCTCAGCGATCCGCACGTTATCCTGCCGAGTTGGCACCATCCCTGTTGCCTCCTTCGCTGGGCTCTACATTCATATGAAGTTTGGCCTTGAGCCTTCCTGACTGGTGCGAGCAGAGGAAATTTAGCTCTGGGCAGGCGCACAATTAGGCCTGTCTACAGCGAGATTCTCAGAAGGAATAAACGCACCAAACACAGGAAAAGCTGATACAGCAATCCTACATCCAGGAGGGGTTTTTTTTTCATTTTATTCCTCCCCAGAAGAGGCAGTAACCCTATGTACAAACGACTACAGTACTGTGTAATGCAGACTGCTTGTGTGAAAGAGGCTGAATTAGGATTATACAGGTCAATTCCTACATATTATACAGGTCAATTTTTAAGTGTGCGGCTTTATGACCTTAATAACGTGCTTTTGATGTAGATCGTGTGCCTAATTGTAATTAATTCAGGAACAATGAAATTCTGTGACAAGGAAAAAAGTCTGGGTAAGACATTTGTTTATAAACAAATCCTTGCTTATAGCCAATACAACAATATTTTAATTAAAATAGATTACAAACAAATAGAAAGAATAAGCAATAATTATGTAGAAAGGTAAAATACTGAATGGAAGACATGCAGGCTGCTTACAAATTGAACAAGACGTGAAGGAGAGAAAATAAAGAGATGACTCAGAGGGACAGCCCTGGCTGTAACCTAATCATGAACTGGAAGAGAAGAAAAATCATCTGAACACTGCGTATAAAAGTAAGAAGGGAGAAAATGACAGTTACAGACTAGAGAGAGGCAAAGGCATGGAGGAAAGCCAAGTATTTAACATTTCAGGATAGAAAAGATTACTGTGGCAACAAATTACTTGAATTCCCCTAAAGGGAGTCGTGTTCACTTTTAAAGGAAACATGCATAATAAAGCAATACTCATTTACAACTACACTTTAAAGAGAAAAATGAGCATTAAAAAAAGACCACATGGTTTCACTAAATTTATTGGTAATATTCTGATACCTGAAAACTCTAGTCATACATGAAGCAGCCACAGCAGATTTTTATCTAGATTATTAAGGCTTTGCATAAATGTCTTGTGTTATGCATACTTTGGAAAGCTTTGTGAAAATCTGTGTAGGTGATTAATAATAAAAATAACAAGTAAGATAATCTTGAAACATAAACAACATTTTGCTTTTCCAATTTCTCTACTTGATTGTTCACTAGAGGATACTTCTTTTCTTTTTTGTCTGTTATTGTGGGGTTTTTTAATTCTTTCTTTTTTCAACTTAGAAGCCTATTTTGTTATTGCAGCATTTGTCATTTGCCAAAAGACTGAAACACTTTTTTTCTTTTTAAGAATGCATCGTTCTATTAGTCAGATCAATTCCTTCTGATACTGTTTGTCTCCATTTGTAGGTATGGCTCCAGCAAGGTCAGTAATTAGCTCCCAGGATAACGCTCCTGGGTCCCGCTGTGGGAATTTTACTCAGGAGGATGTCAGATTGCTGACCACAGCCTCACACAACCCTTCCACCCCCAAGAGCTTCCTTTGGATAAGTATTACTAATGATTCAGTGCTACATGGAGATGGAGTTGACCAGTAGTTTTCAATCCACTGAAATGGAGAATATGTTCAGATTAAAGAATTTCAAACCACTCAGTTATGAAGTATTTCTTAATATTGTTTCTTTTACTAAAATAAACACCAGTGATCTTTCTTGGCTTTTACCCAAAGATGATTGATCCTATGAATTCTTGATAAAGCCTCTTACTTGGGGTATTATCTTTAGTGTATTAGAAAGGGGGGGATTTAGAAGAATCTTTTCTATACACCCACCTGCTGCTGCTGAAGAGGGCACTCTTAGCTTTCTTTTACAATTCCCCTAATTATTTTCTTCGGTCTTACCCTCTGCCTGGCCCCCACAGCAAAGCATTAGCAGGCCCATTTGTAAAGTAGTAGTAACACAAAGTGAAACAATGCCATAACTGTCATCCAAATTGTTCTGTACAGGGTAGTGGAAGTGTTCAGTAATAAATGATATAAAAAGGTCTTTTATTGACAAGCTGCCATGTGCTGTTTGCATTAGAGAATATGAGAAGATGATGGCTGCTGCCCCTAGGTCCCAGTGGCATTCAACTCAGTGAGATAGCAGAAAATGCTTCAGTTTGCTTAAAGCATTGATAACACCTCTAAATAATTAACTGAGGACTTCCTGTCTTCAATTACTTAATGCTTTTTTTAACATCTTGAGAGGATTATAAGCAATTTATGGATTTCACATGATGAGCACATTCACCGCTATTCCCACAAAGCATTTGTGGGATCATGTTTCCAAAGCTTTGATGTAATTAAAAATAAGCAGCAAGACAATGGTGCAGTGGCAAGGTGCTAGCCTTCTCGTCTGTTATTTGCAAGACCCTAGATTCAAAGTCTCAAGAAATACTAATGCTACAGCTTTATTAATGTTCAACTGTTGCTCAGGGAAAAGTGGACAGTTTGGGGAAAGAAAAAAAAAAAAAAGAAAGAAGATGGCAAAATTTAAACACACACCAACAGGGAATAAAACAACAGTTTAAACATCTGAGATTATGTAAAAGATGAATCTGTTTTATCTTATTCTTTTAATTTAGAGAGTAATAATTATCCACATTCAAAATCACTGCCATGAACTCCACATTATTACCCAAGGAAGCTCCTGCAGAAAACAGCACAAAATTTGATTATGACTGTCAGGAGGAATGATCACTTATTTCACTCCTGGCTTATCATGGATGCATTGGACAGTGGCTTAACAGAACAGGCACACAAAAGGATAAAAGATCCTTGTTTCTCAGGAGGTAATTTCATTTCCTCTTCCTTCCAATTGGTAAGAAAACCAGTATTGTTTGCATTAAAATCTCAGTTACTCTGGAGGCATAACTGCCTGTTGGGAAGGAAGTGGGAGCAGGAGAAGTATTTTTCAATGGGTTTGATAAATCATTCCTTATTGGTAGGTGTTCTTTACAGTATAAACTTACAACAGCAATTCTAAAGCATGTACCATCAACTGCCATACTCTAGTTAATATCTCGTGTCCAGAAGCACTGAATATGCAGACAGGCATCATAGACAGTTGATGAATTCCACACTTGAGCATGGTATCGTCAAAGAGGAACAGCAATCCTTTACTCCTTTGTGAGTGACTACAGCAAGTACGAACTCTTTTAAAGACCTAAAGGATCCACTCTGACCCAGTACTCATGGTTTGAGTGGAGGCTAAGAGTGCCGTTTATGCTGTACAGGTCGTATGTGCTCTAAATTAACTCCTGCTCTTTGGGTGGCTATCATATGGTGTGTATAACATATGAATCTCTTGTTTCTTATTCAGGTGAAAAAAATTTGGAAAAATAATGTATTTATTAATGCCTGAAAATCATAGATACAAGAATTTGATGAGAATCCTGAGGTCAAAGAGTGAAAAAATACTTGCCAGAATGCTCATGTTTCCCTTTTGTGTTCAAAAGAAACATTTTTAAGAATAATTTTGCTTCATTGTAACATTCAAATATAACTAAAAATTGAATATGTGAAAATAGCACATTTGAGGTCTGAGTCAAACCTTCCCCCAAAATCCCTTGACTAAAGCTTCTTTCAGTTATACACACACACACAAGCAAAATTTCACCAAGTATTTAAAAAATGGCTATAAGAAATATTTAGGATTATAAATAGAATCCAGGATCTTTCCCCTTTTGTCTTCCTTTTTATTATCTCAGGCATAAAGTACTGGATTCCTTTAGCTCCTACACTGCTACACGTGCACAGCAGCACTAGTGACTTCAACTATCAATGCTTATCAATATCTAAAGGGTGGGTGTCAGGAGGATGGGGCCAGGCTCTTCTCAGAGGTGTCCAGTGACAGCACTAGGGGCAATGGCCATAAATTGGAAAACAGAAGGTTCAACCTGAACATGAGGAAACCCTTCTTCCCTGTGAGAGTGCCAGAGCACTGGGACAGGCTGCCCAGAGAGGTGGGGGAGTCTCCTTCCCTGGAGACTTTCCAAAGCTGCCTGGACTTGTTCCTGTGTGATCTGCTCTAGGTGATCCTGCTCTGGCAGAGAGGTTGGACTAGATGATCTCTAGAGGTCCCTTCCAATCCCTAACGCTCTCTGAATCCGAGATTCTGTGAACTGTGTTACTGCACATTAATGACAGTAAAACAGAGAGTTGAATCTGTGTGAAGGGACAGCAAGCCTACACAGAGACCTCAAACACACCATAAAGTATGCATCTTGAATTGAGCTGGATAGATTTATTTTAAAATTTGGAAATTAAATCTATTAATATTTTAACAAACAGCAGCCAGAAATGAAAGAGATTGAAAAAGAATAAATTTAAGAGAAGTGATGATAAAGCATTCCAAACTGTGCACAGTACTGGGGATTTAAAAGTTTCCAAGAAGTAGTTTTTTTAATATGTTAGTACCATCTTATATCTTAAGGACAGGACGTTAGCCTGTCAGAGAGCTCTGCCTCCTTACCTGATACTGTGTGCTGCATTCTGCCTGCAGCATCGGTGTACACAAGTCCTTTCCCTACTTGACTGATCCGGTACTCTCTGATGATACCATTTGGTTTCCTGGGTGCCATCCAGCTTAAATGTAATGCTGTTGAGTTCAAAGCACTGACGTCTGGTGGCTGAACACTCTCTGGGACTCCTTGGACAGTGACTGCAACTACCTGAAGACATATGAATTAAACAGCAATTTAATGTAATAGTACACTAGATACCGTGATCAATGAGAATGTCACTTTTGTTTTAAAATGTTGTTTGGGCTGGCATATCATTACCAAGGGCCTGGAGAACTAGTTACTTTTTTCCTCCTTTTTCACGATGAAATCTGACCTTGAATACATTACATAAGTCTATGTCTACAATTTATCACAACAGGTTCACCACGTTTTAGCCACACTGTATAGCACCGGGTGAAACAACAAAAAGTGTATTGCTTGAAAACTCTTGGTAACTCTCTTCCATATGGTTTGTCAGTGTCTCTGCATTTTAACTGCCTGATTTAATATATTTTAAGCACCAGTAAACATGGGGCTAAGCCTCCATATATCCCATGCTACCTGAACTCTATTGTAGTTATTTGCAACTCCATATTTTTGTAAGGAAACCAAAGATATTGAAACATAGAATAACTGCACTTGTTAAGCACTTTCTACAAAAAAAAAGGAAGAAAAAGGAAAGAGCTAATTTTCTATTGATGCATCTCTACCATCTCCTACAAAGGCATCTCCAAATTACACTGGTTTAAGAAGTGAGTCAGGCCTTTTTCTCTTTGAGGATCACTTTTCTTTTTCTGTTATTACCACCATAAAGTATTTATATTATGCTGTAAATATAAAATGTGCCATCTATAATATATCGTCTTAGTGCATTTGGCGGAATCAGTCCCTACTTGCAGACTTCAGTGTTTGCAACAGTAAACTCCTTAATTACAGGAAAGTGAAATCAGCAGGATTTATTAGCGCAGGCCGTATGGCTGCGGGAACTGTGCCTACATAGCCTACAGCTCTGCGTGCAGGTAGTGGACTACTCGCCTATCTCCATCCCTCTGCAACAGTCTTTCTTTTCTTATATTTTTGGCTGAGATTTGCACCAATAAGAGTAACATTTAAGCACCTGAAAAAAAAAATCATCAACTTTTTAATCCCATATCACAATTACAAACCACAGCCATTATTCCCCACCTCTGCCCCACAGACCTTACACTTACAGTCCTAGACATTTATTTCAATAGAGGCAAGGATATTATTGTGAATAAGAGGTTGCTTAAGAAAAAGTTTATCCAAATAATGAATAAGGCAGGTACTTTGCAGAACAGAAACGAGAGCTGGTTAAATAGTAACGTTGGTGAAAGGCATCCATGATTCAAAGCGATACAAAAGGAAATGAAGCAGTGACAAAGGAAGGGAAGATACTCTGTTTGCTTAAAACTGAAGCAGAAGCAGGTTGTACACAAATGGAGTGTAAAGCGTGAAGCAGGTGCAGACATGGGAAGCCAGCGAAGGGTAATATAGTGGAAGAAGGCTCAGAATAAGAAGGTTGTTGAACAAATTTATAGACTAGAGATAAAACAGGCAAGCTAAGAAAGACCAAGGAAGAACAGGCTACAGACCCTCCTAGTGAGAAGCAAAGATTTAATTTCAAGGCTTCAAGAAAGTGTGTTTTAATATTCCTTACTCTACTCTATCATGTGCAGCTTTCTCTTTAACAAACATCAGTTCCTACAGTGCAATTTCAGCGTTGCCAAGACTTAGATACTGCTTTCTTCTTTCGCTTGCTTGTATCAACCTTAGGTTCCAAATAATCACCTGTCAGTAGTTGAATCCAAATAAGATTATTGATTTTTTTCACTTACTCACTCAATAATCAGCATGCCTTCAAATTACACCTTTCCAGAAGCATTTTTATGTTGCCACACCGGTTGATAAAATTCTGGCACCAGTTCCATAAAGACCAATTCACTAACCTTGCTGCTGTCTGCGCAACCAACAACAGTGCAGGCTCGCAGCTGGTATGAATATTCTTGGTACGGCTGGACACCACTTGTGTCAGTGAAGCCCATTTCTGTTCCTCTAAAATGCTCGATTCCATTTCGGAGAATGATATAGTGAATAATAAGACCTATTGCAGAAAGAAAGTTTGCCCTTTTGTTAGCTGACAAATCCTGTGTGATGTTACGCTATAATAACCTACTCTGCACACAGAAAATACTAAATGAAATCTCTGTAACAGATAATCATCCTGCTTGAATGGCTAATGTCAATTACCAGCTACTTTTCTCAACCTCTACATCAACATCTCAGTAGATCTCTGTTTGTACTGAGATCTCTTCCAAGCTTTCTCACTGAAAATCAGAAGCCAGATTTCCTGAAAGAACAGTGAGTATCACCACCCCCACACCCAAATCCCCAAATATCTTGTAACATGATCATGATTTTCTGATCATATTTGCCCCTTATTATTACAACTGTTGTCAAAAGAGGTTTCTGGGCCCTTCTGAGAGACATGCTAAATTGTCTTCTGTGAAGTTATATCCTACTCTTACTTGCAATGAAATTGATCTCAACCTAGACCAAATTCTTCTTGCAGAGTTTAGGAATACATATATTTCAGTGTCAGTGACTAATTAACCTTTTGTGATTTTGGAACACTGCCAGCTGAACGCTAGAATATATATATCTTGCTTTCACATATATCAATACCATTTGGTTGAAGTGGTTCCTCCCAGTTTAGAAGTATCATGTCTTCCCGATTATCCACTTTGGTCCATTTTGGTGGACTTACACCCTGTGGCACATCTTGCTTAGTGACAGCTCTGCTAATTTCACTGAAGCCTCTTCCATAGCTATTCCAAGCAGCCACCCTGTACTCATATGTGATAAAAGGTTTGAGGTTCATGTCTAGAAAAAGAAAGTTACATATTGATCATTGCAGTTTATCAAAATACAAAATAGCTTTTGTTTACCTTTTCCTGTGCCTATGGGACTACTTCTGCATTTCAAGACAGATATGGAAGTTGTTCCTTTAGTCAGGGCCATTTTCTGATACAGCAATACTTCTACCAACTTTTGTGAAAGCAGGTTTAGACTTCATGTGTTCACTGAACTTCTTGCTACTCATTTCATTTCCCTGAAGATTCTGTCCTGATTCACAGATTACTTGTTAAAGAATGCTACTTCACCACAATTACTTCAAATTTAATTAGAATACCTGATAGCATTCAGGACATCTTTTTCTCCAGAGCGAATTAAATACACTAGGAAATCACCAATCTGATATGCCACTTCTCCTTACCTGTAAATGAATACTGCGTTGGACTTCCTGTGTAGACAGTCTCCTCTTCAGCTGGACACACACCATCTTTTATCTCCTTTTCTGTAGCACTCTGTGAACCTTTTATCCATGCACAGATATTCTCCCTAGGATCAAAGTCACACTTTCCACAGTGTGCTGTTGCCTCCATAGATAAAGGACAAAGGATATTAGCCTTGCACTCTTCTTTTACCTAAGGAACACACATTCAATTTTAATGTATTTACCGCATCTTTCTTTCTTTACAAATGTTGCCATTAGTATTTCTCCGTCTCTATGCAACATACCCATCAGGCAGCCACATTGAGTACGTTGATATATCTAGCATATGGGAGACCCTTTCAGCCTTTGACCTATCCACTGTCTTTGACAATTAATGTTTTTATAATGCTTTCTAAAAGAAACAGATTTTCTTTGGTAGGGTGCTTGGATGAAAACATCACAAATGCTTAACACTGGAAGCCCAAATGACTGGGTTTGTTGAAAGTAGAAGAGTCCAGAATCAAATGAGAACAGGATTTTATCTGAGAATTTGATCGTTCTGCTCCTGCAAAGGCCAATATCTTGTGGCAAATCAGTAGCAAGTTCCCAGTCCCTCACACAGCTCGCCAAGTACCCAAGAGGGCTCTGTGCAGTTCCTTGGCAGCTTTCAAGGCTGAGAACTCTATCCATGGGCTAGATAAATTGTGTCCTCTACCACATCACTCCTAAACAGCAGTTGGGCAGCAATAACAGAACGTCTGCAACCCTTGACGCAGAAATAAGATTTAACCCATAAAGAACAATTCACAGAAACAGAAATATACACTGAACCTTCACAACTTTTCATTAAAATTCATGAAATAATATTTTTGCCAAACCATAAGCTAGAGAGCAATACTTCTCACAAAATATAGGTTGTTGCAGGGAGTAATGTACAGCAATAGTTGCTACAAATATTTCTGCCCATTAGGCCACAAACTTGAGAAAGAAAAACAAACGGATCCTATCTAAAGCTTCATTAATTCATCTATTGAAATTAGTTTGTTCGCTGATTATGAACTTCAGCGAATTTAATTTCCCAACCTTGTCATTTTCACAAAAATTACATTGCGATAGATATCAATATAGGATGTAGGATACAGATGGATTGGATTCACGTATAAAGTAGCTCCAGAATATGTCTCAGAATATCAGTCCTTTTAATGCTGGTAAATCTATACATATCAGAAAGCTAGCATTGGTATCTCTTTTCTGCTGTGGGTAAGTGAAATACAAAGCGTTTCCTTTGTTTATACATTGTACCTAAGGCATGGATCTAGCATGTTATCTACCAGAATTCATTAACCTATTCTCAGCCATTTTTTGCCTTGCATGAACTACTAATACAATGCATCGAGGAAATTAAGCTGACTCATCTAAACACTTGGATTTTCTCTGGGAGAAAATTATTGTCTGAAAATGAAATGACATGAAAACCTTAAGATGAAAAGGAGAAGATGGAAGAAAAATTTCTCTATTAACTTAGAGGATGAATGAAAGGGATACAGGAACACCTATATGTGGCAGGATGGGGCCTGTTTTTCTTTTTACTTTAATGATAAATTTCACAGTATCTACCTGATTTCCATATTGTACAATTCACAGTATCCAACCCTCTTTCATTCTCTCTCAACTACGTTCTCCCTCTTTCTCTGAATATAAACATAAATTTCTATAAAAGAGTACACATCTATATTTACAGAGGTTTCCTGCTTTGAAACACTAATTTTCTTAAACAAAAATTGTAATAACAGTTGACAATATTTTTACACCTTACATATAAAACCAAGATGCTAATTCTTGAAGATTTCTATTGAATTCAATGAGAGTTGCAAGAATTTGCAGCTTTGAAAGTTTGGCCAAATTGTCTCATGCTGATACCTAAAGTCACTGGCCACTCTTAGAAAAGATGGAATTAGAATTTATGGTTCATGGTTTACTCAAACATTAAAGCAGAGTGAAAATAAACTATGTAATTCATTAAGTGCAAAAGGCACTATATAATACGTGCATTGTTCCTAAAAGTTATACAGGAACCTACCCTAGTATTACTGAAATTTATGCCAAAATTACCACTGGTTTTCTCTAGGATCAGGATTAAATTAATCACAAAGATATCAATTGCTGTATTTCTATTTATATTTTTTAGGAGGTTTGGGAATCTATGTCATACTGCCTGCCCAAATTGAAATGTAATAGCATTTTTATACTTCAGAACTGGCCACTTCAATTTTAATTTCCAGTTAAGGAACATCAACAGGAACAGTGGTCACAGAACGGAAACTGGCTATACATGTCAGTCTTGTTAGTATGCCAGCTTTTAGCCACTCTACTAATCTGAAGTGCTGGGCAACACTTCACAGAGGCAGCTAATCATTATTAATTCCTTTAGAATTCATTGCAATAACATCAATCATGGTGAACTCATTCGGTATTAATATGGATGTAATGTGAAAATGAATAATGCACACAAGAGTTTTTATATTCTTATTTTAGAAAAATAGTTATGAACAGTGTATTTCTCTTCCCATCATCAAATCAGAGCTACTGAGAGATTTTCTATCAATTACCTTCACCATCATTCCAGCTGAAATCTTGTCAGAGCAAACATATTTCAAAGGATTATATCCAACTCCATTACAGCATTCTTCGCTCTTTGGAATAAGTTCAGTATCACAGCATTTTACTGGCACTTGGTCATTCTTTCTAACATGTGCGAGGGACTCACCACTGGAACCTGAGCAGCATATGGTATCTGACTTATTCACGTATTCCTGCCCACAACAGAACATCCCTGAAACGAACAAACAAACAAAAAAAAATGTATCTGAATACGAAATGTAAGTAAATAAATAAATAGATAAGAAAGGAGAAAGCTCAGAATGCAATATGGCTTGGCATAAAACCATCAGCAGCTGGAATTACGCAGATTTAGCTAAAGTGAGATTAAATTCGAACGTGAGGTGACTGAAGTAAGCGTCCTGACTTCCAGACCTACTGGAAAAAATCAAGAATTAGAGGAATAATCAGGAATCCCCTACAGTCAATTTACACCATTGCTGAACTGTTGTAAGAGCCTTTGCTATGAAATACCGTACCAAGGTACTGTGCAGAGCAGGTCAAAGACTGACTGTTGATGAAAATTTCCCGTGGAATGTAGAAACTGAGAAAGCTTCTCCATGTACTTTCCAGTCAGGCCTCATTTGTACCCTCTCACGTGGGCAGTCTTCCAATAGCGCATCTTAGCATTCTAGAATATTTCACACTGTATTTATGTTTGAAAGTGGGAGTTCATATTAGGTACGTAGAACTAAATGGGTGATTTGTCAAATACCTACAGTTAAGCTTCAGTCATCTAATACAGAGAATTACTCTTTAAGAAGTTAGTATCTAAACATAATTTGCATTTTCATAGTGGAACTGATAAGCTGCCAAAATTAGTTCCATTGTCTTTCTTCTATTTTTACGAATTTTATTTTAAACTGAAAACCCCATCATAACCAGTGTAGTTTTCCATATATTCACATGTATTATTCTGCAATGGTGAAATACCAGTGTTGAACCCCACACCACATAAAGAAAGGGCTAAATTTTAATTCTGAACCAAATGCTACAAGCATCTCTATAACTGGCAATGAAATACGTGTTAATACACATTCAACTAGAAAGGTATCACACAAAAAAATGGGGCGGTGATGTACTGTTACATCTACAAAGTAGTTGGTATTTGACATAATTTCTGTGGTATGTAAGCATTTAAGACACATGTAGAAGTGGCTACTTTTCTCACTGCCATTTATTGCAGCAAACCTCTCTTAGGAAGTCATACATAATGAAAATTACTTTTTAAGGGTATGATCCTGCTAAAGCATTCAGAGCATTTAATTCCAGTCAATGGAATGACTACAAATGGTGATGCATACTTTACCTTTTTTCAGGGCTGGTTCCATTCACAGCAATCAAACTGTGATTACCAGCTCTCCAAGAGGTAAATCTTTGCTCCTGTTCACACCCTTTTTCCAAATCTTCCTAGGATACTACCAATTTGAAGTAGAGAATTAACACAGAAAATGACTCAATTCAATACTAATAAGCAACTCAGACAGCCCCAAGGGACTTTTGACAGGCAAACTAGAATTTTGATAATGACCTGTTTCTCTATTGAAACAAACAGAGGCTGTATTCTTTCACTGCGAACCTCATCTTTGTTTAACTGAATTAAATTTTTCAGCCAAGATTTCACTCACATAACAAGAAGTGACTCCCTTTCTAGTTTCTTTGGTAAACCATTACTTCTTTAATTATTATCAACCTTGTTCCAGTGTGATAAATTGCTAATTACTTAATACCCTAATCAGCGTTCATTCTTTGCACAGATAAACTGTGACAGCGCCATTAATTTAAATAGTAATTTCACTTAATGGCCAGAACGGCACACCAGATTTTTATGCAGCATTTTCTGAAGACTGCATCCATCACTGCAATATTCTGACATAAAGATGTCTGACGTGCACTAACTCACTTAGGGAGAGCAGATGTTGCAGAGCAGAGTTTGGTAGTAATTCCCATAGTGCATCACTTCAGCATGAATGAGCCGCAAAGGCAGAGGTAGACAATCTTCTGAAACTGCATTGTATAGCCTCTGACCTTTGCTTAATTTATCACATGTAGCACTTGACTCCTGAACCTTGACACCTCAAATGTACAATTTTAAATATGCTCCAAGAAAAACAAAATAGGACCATGCAATATTGATGGATTGATTTGCCTTCTAAAATCACTTTATTCAATTGCTTAAGGATCCAGAAATTCCTATAAGCCCTTGCTGAATTCAGCAAAATACCAAAATACAAACTATTTGTTTGTAAATCTGCTGGAATGTGGGTGTCATGCTTTATATATTTATGTTTCATAGGCACATAATGCATCACAGTAAAAAGAAAATCTGTGGGCTGGAAAAGACACTTCCTGCTAGCAGTGATTTCTGTCAACAATTATTTCATGTTCATCCCCAGCAACTGAAAAAAATTTACAAACATAGCTGAGTGATGAATTACTAATTTAGTAAATCTGCGAAACCAATGCTTTCAAAAGGGAAAAATGAGTATTAAAAGGCTTAGCCTTTGGAGCCAGAATAGAGGATCAACAATATACAGAGCCAGTGTACATTGCAAACTACTCCAAAAACCCTTGGCTTACACGTGGGTACTGCAACTACTACAGATCAGGAACCACAACGGTACAAAAGCATCGTCTTTCATGAGTCTGGGGTGTCAGTATAATGATATTTTACCAGGTCTTTTTTTTGGTTGTTGTGTGCTGTGGTTTCGTGTTTTTGTTTATTTTTTTTTTTGTTTTTTTTTTTTTGTTTGTTTGTTTTTTGTTGTTGTTTTTGTTGGTTTGGTTTGGTTTTTTTTTTTTAAGTGGAAATCCAAGAGTGCTTTTAGCTGGCATTATCCTTTATAGCAAGAAATAGGCAACTTTGGGTAATTGCGTGGCAGCAGTGGGGCTCAGGGTGTGCACGCAGTGGCACCACTGCCGGCCTTTGCCAGTAGATGTCCCTATGGTCACCCCACTACATAGGGCCAACAAGGGGTGGAAAACAAAGCCTAAGAAAATAGAAAATAAAAATAAAAAAAAAAGTAATGCGAGATGGACAAAACATCTCTTTTTGCAGGACAGACACTCTGAAAAAGCTGCACAATAGTAAACTAAAATGTTCTACGATTCAAATCGTTAAACCAATGTTCAGTGCAAGCCTGGGTCTAGATTCTGCAGAAATGTGCTGCTTTCAGCCTGGTCGTGCAACAATAAGGCTGTGCACAAGGCATGCACTTCTAGTGATCGTATTTTTCCTGTATGAATTTTTTCAAAGAAATAAAACTCCCAAAAAAAGCTTCAAATTATCATTATATTTTTTAGCTATGGCATTCATTGCCAACTACAAAACAGAGCTTCAGAATTTCAGCTTTTGCAGAAAGCCACTCCCTGTTACCTCTTCCCCTTCTAGACAATGAGATCAGCTTTCCAATTACCATATTCTTGCAAAATTCTACTTATTCATTTGCCAATGATAAGTAAATTATGTTTTTACGTCAGAGTATTTTTTCCATTAGAATCATTATAATAATAGGGATAGGGAGCAGGTATATTTTTGTGCCTGGTTTGTGCATTTTCATGATGTATTTAGCAAAGCTGAATTACTCTAAGAAATTAAGCAAAAACCTATTGAGCATGATGTATATGATACGATAAGAAACCAGAATCTATTCAATGCTTAACGCAAGAGAATACAACGTCTTTTCAACTATGGCGCTAATTCATCTTTCCAACCTGTGTTTGTGTTCAGCTGTATGCTGGCTCACAGTATAAAGTCCTCACAGAAAACATACGAACGATGAAAAAGCCACTGTTTTCTTTTTTAATAGCCAAAAAAATGTCATCCTGACCCATTCTTAAGAAAAATGGTGCAAATGATAGAGCGCTATAGGCTAAACACATTTTTTAAAGTGGGGCATAAAGGTTTTTTAAATAGATATATTTAAGGAAAAAAAAAAAACCCTGTTAAGAATACATATATACTGAGATGAAGAACATAACTTTCATCCCAAGATACCTGTATTACACTCCTACACAACTCATCTGCCCAGAGAGAGCAGTAAAAACATAAACGCTACCCCAGCAGTTCTGTTCCAACAGCATCTGTTAATTCACTCCATTTATAAAATACATATTGACAAAGACAACTGAACTGGGACCAGGGAGATTTGATTTGGTGTGAGAAAGTCAATTCAATGTGATTTTGTTAAAGGGCTCCTGCAGGCAAATAAAAGAGTTTAAGTAATAAAGTACATAAAGAGATGTTTTATGAGCCAGCCTCGTCTTGTGGCAGCCACACAATGTGCGGCTATGCAAGAGGGCCTTGTTCGAAGCTGATATTGTGAGCCCTGCATAGACGCTGCAGATCAGGCACAATTAGGGATCACAGTGAGGGGGAGCTAAAATCATGCAAGCGGTGCTGCTCACAGCATACACTCCAGAGTTGCCACTTGAAGGGAAGGATAGTGTAGAAACTGCAGAAAGAGCTGCAATCTCTTCTGATTAGCCCTTCCTGACGGCCAACACAGAACTAGGGCACTTCTAATACCACAGGGGCTTAAGGATCCAGTGAACACTAAAAATAAGCTGAAGATAGAGCTCATTTTTTGGGAAAGGAGGAGTTCAGCCTTCAGATCTAGTTCCTTACTTGTATATTAAGATCCTCAGTAGCGCAACTAGATGCTCTAACCGGCAATGCATAAGGTGAAAGCACTGCATCACTCATCTTTGTACATCAAACAGAATTGGGTACTAAACTTTCCTTATTTCTGTGTTTTGAAATCGGGCTTCCCTTTGAGACTGCAATTGTTTCTGAAGTCTTTTTGTCAAGCTGAGAAAGCCTAAGGCTGGTGGTATAGAATTTGTCTAATAACTATGGAAAGAAAAGACACCGAAGATACCTGATTAGGGTTTGTGATAACACCTCCAATCTCTGTCACCAACTAGTCACAGGGTGCTTTACAAGGATGTACGGTTCAGATTGTACCTCTGAGTGATGGAGTAATTTCCTATGGTGTGCAAGAGATTAATGGGATACACCAGATGAACAAGTGACTGGTGCTATGGATTAAGTTTTGGTAATTTCAAACTGCAGCAGTTTTACCCCTGTGTAGGTGCACAGTTGAGGGACATAGAGTACCAAGCAGACAGAGTCGTAATCTTCAGTTCTTAGGTGACCTCACATCTCCAGAGCAAATGGAAAATCCCTGTACTGGGATGCATGGCATCACAAAGCGGCAAAGTCTAACCTCTGTTCTACTCACTGAGAGGGGACTGGTCCTATTTCTTGAC
Source organism: Rhynochetos jubatus (assembly GCA_027574665.1). Lineage (NCBI taxonomy): Eukaryota > Metazoa > Chordata > Aves > Eurypygiformes > Rhynochetidae > Rhynochetos > Rhynochetos jubatus. The sequence continues at coordinate 23,700,080 of CM050650.1, read as the reverse complement.
TGGCATAATGAAAGATCATCCACTCCTTTTGAATTTTCTCCTTTTTGCAGTCTATTAGAATAAGTGAGTGAAGTGCAGCATCATTTTCACAAATTGGCATACACACCTTAAAATCACGCCACTGCGGAATGGTTAGTGACACGAGATTTAGAAAGATGAAGACCCTTTTTTCTTGAAAACTTCCCACTTACCTGTGAGAGGTCTGTGTGCAGTCCCTTCTTCTTCATCACCACAACAGACCCAGTCAGTGCTTATGACTTCTCCACCACAACACTGCTGCTGGAAACTGTCATGCAGAGATCCACCACAGCAGATTTGATTGCCTGATGTGGAGTAAGGCATTCCCTGGCAACAAGAGTCACCAATTCCAACTGAAACTCTGTTTTGCTCTTCATTAGGGCAACATACTTCTCCTGTCAATTTAAAAATACAATTAAAGATTTTATGAATTTATAGCTTTTGAAATCCCTGAGAGGCTTTAAACTGATAGCAACAAGTCTGGGTTCACACATTAGTAGCCTCACGTACAAACCTTCCACATTAAAGCATGGAATCGCTCAGTACATCAGAATGCTATAAAAGTATTATATTCATTTGTAACAATAATTAAAGAAACATGCATTCATGAATTCAGGGCCAAGACTCTGTAAAATCAAAATGCAAGCATGACAAAGACAAACTGAGAAGAGCAACAAAAATAATTTCTGTAAATATGATAATTACTCGGCTGAAAACCTAAAGGTTTTCAGTAGAGGCAGCTGCATAGGAAAGAGAGTTCATTCTTGCTATGACCATCAGAACATTCGGCCTACTTATTTTCAGCAAAAAATTTCCTTATCTCCTCCAAAACCATTCCAAACTTGTTTTGAAGGACTAATTCACATCTCTTAAAGAGTTTTTCAGTGTCACTCAGGACTTCATCTCCCAAAGAATTTAAGGATTAAACTCACTTTAAAAATTAAAGACTACCATCACAATCAAGGGGCCAGGCTGCCAGATAGACTGACACTATAATGGTGGGCTGGGATGAGATAAACTGTGTGCTGTGAATGGAGTAGATACTGCTATTAAGGATACAAACATTATGGCAAATGGCAATAATTTTCCTTCACTAGTGTGTGCACTTGATCTGATCCAGCGTTCTACAAGTTATGTTTTCGTATTCTCTTTTTGTGTTGCAAAGTTTTCTGTGGCTCAAACATCATTTGGAAGGAATAGGGGTTTTGTTCTGCTAAGACGGGTAATAGGGGTGATTAAAGTATTTGGATTCCTGATTGTTAATTAAAAAAATCTTTTGACTTTTAAAACTAATTTTCCTCACTGAAAGCAGTATCTCATGTCTTTTTCTTCTGAAATATTGGGAATTACAGACAGAGAGCCCAAAATCCAATGCAGTTTTTGTCAGAAATAAACATGTGATGCAATTGTAAAAGATGAGGGAGAGCACTGTTTTCCTTCCCCACAACATTTTTTGTCAAAGAGGTGCCTGGATGGTAGTAGCATTATTAGTTCTGCTCTGCTTTAAGAATCTCTCCTCTCATCTTAGTTCTGGGATGGATGTTTGCACTTCTTTGTGCACTACTGTTTCAGAAACTGAGATTCCTGCCTTCCTAATTTGTAATCTTTATGCCTTCAGCCTAGTGGGCTTCAGTACATCTAAAGCTATCAAGCTGGCCAAACAACATCTGGGAAATGCGTATGCTTAGATAGTTTCCCGTATAAACACCTTTATCAAATAAAGTCAATAATAAACAAAAAAAGATGAGAATAAATTTTTAGAGTATAATAGATATAATCTGTTTTGATACTTCATCATATTTTCCTGCATTCCTCAGTATCTAATTTAGTTGCTATACAGAGAAAGCATTAAAACACAGAATGTAGCTTACATCTATTGGAAATAAAACTGGATTTTTTAGAGAACTATTAGACATAAGACACAAAGGATCAGTAACCTTCTCATTAACCTCTCAAAATGGGATCCATTCCAAGCTATGCTTGAAAATGTCCTCTCTCTGAAAACTACCATGCAGTCTTACCAGTTAATTGTTATCCTTATCAAAGAATGACCCACATTAACATTTAGCTTGAGGTTATTAGCATATTTATAAAAATAAAAAAGAAAAAAGTGACCAACATTGTTCATGTTGCTGCCCTTTAGAGTATGGGGAAAAAAAGAATGGAGCAAGTATACTTAGAAAAAAATGTTTAAAATCATGTTCAAACATTCACTGTTTCATGCTTGTGGACTGCTGACTGAACAAGAACTAATTTCAGACATAAGACATTTTGTTTCACTGTGCTTTCTTTCTTGATGTAAACAACATTAAGCTAGTTAACACAGACCACTGGATGGGGACAGAGGTCACAGTATAATCTCCCCATTTCAGTACACTGAGATTAATGAGGCCAGCAAAATACTCTTCTCTGGTTCTTCCATGTGATAGCATTTTTCTGATGACATCATGGAAGACATTTTAATATTGTGATATATTAATTACTTTTCAAAGGATCAGAACTTGGGATGTGCTGAATGTTGGCAAAAATTCAAGCATTTCTGAGCCTTGGGAATGTGTGCCAGCTCATGAGTAATGGAAGCATTTTAGCTCCTGACCTGACAATTGCCTACAAAGAGATATATGCTCTGAACACTGCCCCCTGAACGGGCTCTCCTCCCCGTTTACCTCCCCTATCCCTGTCAAAAGCCCACCAACACACTGGAAAACCAAACTCTGGACAATAGCACAGAAGCACAGTTTTAGCAAACTTCCCAGTTTTTAGAATAAGAGTATGATTGGCCTGAAGAAAAGGATGAATTTCCATCAAAGATCATAAGTGTGGGATGCATGCTTTGTATGTTGTAGTGTTGGCAGAAAGAAAGAGTAGAGAATGCAGAAACAAGTAGAAGTGACATAATCCATAATATCAACCCCAAATGCTAATAATTGTTCCACAAAAGAAATGGCTAGGGGAAATCACATGGGGTCAAGTCAAGCAGAGAACTAAACCGCACCACTAAATTGCCTGATATTGTTCCTATTAAGCAGAACTGCCCTCCCCATTATGCAGCACTTAGTGCAATTAAGTATAGTTTGGCATAAATTAGTTCTCTGGGAAATGACCCAACCATCAGGTTTCATCAATTAAGCCTTTCTTGTATAAACAGTGTACTGTGTTTAGAAGACAGACAGTGCAATTTTCTTTGCTTATCCCACTGAACACAAGTCTCAAAGACATCTAGAAATCTTGCTAAATCCCACATCTACTGCTACGTTTTCATTCTCCTTGGTTTAACGGATGTGTCAACTTTGTTGTTTTGTTTCTTTCAAGCACTGGAAAGGAGTTGTCTCTTACCTGCTAATACTCTAGTGTAATAACCACCACAGCACTGATGTTTGGGTTGCACAGCATGTATCTGACCACCACAGCAAACCCCTGGTGAATTAAGAATAAATGGAATGTACTTGTCCTCGCAGCATTGGAAGCCAGGTTTATTGTCGTGCAGAATCCCATTACAACATACCTAGAAGTAGTTAACAAAAAAAATCAGTAAGGCAATATCTGTTAAACAGAACATAATGTCTTCTCTGGCAAAACAACGTATATGAAAACATGTACAATGCGTCCTAGTACGGACACTAATGTGACTGCAGTCAAATAAAATGTAACTTGGCTAAAATCCTGTGCCCTCCAGCATTATCAGACTTCAATAAACCACTGTGTATCTGACAGAATGTTGTTGTTTTGTGGCCTTCAACCATCCTGCACCTTAATAAAATAGTCCATTAATATGAATCATCTTCATATGCCTTGCAGGCTCTTTGAGTCTCTCAATGTGGAGTACATTGCAATATGTAGACATAAGCTACCATCACCTTATCCTTTTCTCTCCCTCCTCTGCCCCATTTATTTATTTATTTATTTATTTGTGATGAAACATGTCATCTGAAACCCTTACAACTGAAAAACAGTATTTCCCAATATGAGTTTTTGGGTTTTCTTTCACATAAAAATAAGTGGAATTTTCTTCTTATAGCACATGATCACTTATTTATGACCACCATTGTTCTTCACACGATGTGATCTCAAGAGAATAGTATTTATATAAGGATTTTTTTTCCAAACTGAAATTTACATGGAAATGAATTTTGACAAGGCCTTTTAACTGTGGACTTCTTTCTAGGTGCTGGCGAAAAAATTATACGCTTGAATAATCAAATAAATAATTGTATACTTACTCCTGTGTCGATGGAGTGGCACACTGTATACACAGCAAATCGTACAGAACAGTCAGTAGAATCATCACAAAAGTTGTAAACTCAGAACCTACAGTCAGTGCAAGCTGTACTAGCCAGGACGATGCCTCTTACAGCTAACAGTACAGCTGGCAGTACAGCAGAGATGTTAGAGCAGAGTTGCTCCTCTGTTTTCTTTTGACATGGAGCACTTCCGCCTCTGAGTTTAACCACATCTAAACCAGGTTATCTTAGCAGCAAAGAAAGAAATTGTTCCTCTAGAAGAATCTTTCGTTTACCTAGACACTTTAATTACTAGCTGACAAAAAACATGTATTACTAGGTCAGGACATCTAATTTCTGTTACATTTATAATGTTAACATAAATACAGAAAAAATACTACTTTTTACTTTTCTTAAGCCATAAACAAATTCTATCTGATGTCAAAAAGATGATGCTTTGTTTTGTTCACTTTTGAACAGGTTTGACTCAATAACCCTTGGAAGTATTAGGTGAGGTTCTGCAGTTAGAATTTACAATACATGAACAATATGTAACCCAAAATTAACATGAGGTAGGGCAGAATATGTTCCTGTTTTCTCATTATATTTTGAGGTTTTATAACATTATGTGCTTGTCACATAGTTTTCAGCTTTTCCAGCACACTTTCTCATTCAGCATCTGCTTCAGTCTACCAATGTAGCTGAATTGTGTCATTTTCTGTTCAGGAATTTTGAGTCTCTGTAGGTCCTATTATATTATTTTGCTGTCCACCTTGTCACTGGTAATATAATTCAATCTATGAATTTAATTAACCTACTGTTCTTTCTTCCAGATCATAAGTTATGATGAAAAATAAAACTCTGCTTTACAACTCAGCTTCCTCTCTCTTGGATATTTTGTTAACTGACATGTATTCCAGGCTGAGTTTTTCTTCATTTACAATTGGCTCCAAAGGAACCTAGAAGATTACCTGGCCTCTCTGTATTTCCAAGACATTTAAAAGCATTCTTAAAAATATCAAATCAAGTACTATCGTGTCACCGTCCTCAGAATAGATCACATTTAACAACAATTCTTGATGCTTGTAAAAAACGGCCTTTGCCTGTCCTTTTTACTGCATTCTGAGTTGGGACACCAGAGCCAGTAAATGCAGTACCTGCCTGTATGAAAGGAAGCCAAAAACATGTTCCTCACACATTCTTGGTCCCAATTCATGTGCCCCAGAGGATTGTGTCTCCCTCTGTGATATGTCTAGCCAGTTTCTCCTTTTTATGGATTTCATTTGTCATTCCTGTACTGTTTCCTTCTTACACCACCCAAATTTCCCCTGAACACAGTCTTTCCATTTTTCAGGTAAAGAAACTTGCACATCTTTGGTATTATCCAGGCTCAAATACTTAAGCACCCATTTTACTTTCCATGCGATGTTTCCCGTTTCAAGAAATGTCCCTTCTCTTCTTAATCCTCAGTAGAAACAGCTTCTCTGTGTATTTCACAGAGACACTGGGAGGGCCATTTTAGTACTAACTCTAAAGAAATCTGGCTGGAACTTTATTTGTAAGATTTCGTTCTTACTGGTGTCGCTTCTTCTCCTCCTGAATTCCCTCAAAAAATCCCCAGTTGAACACCCACGTACACTAGTTTCGGTTACACTAGTTTCAGAAGTTACTTTTCCTTGTTAAAATTGATTTAAGAACCTCAGTATTTCTCAATACCCTATAGACAGCTTCCAATAAGAGGCCCAGCCAGCTCTAAAACACATTCAGACTCCCTTCTGGCATTACCCGTTGATATAGTTGGTGCTATTATTATGTAGCTCCATAACATCCTCTGCAGTCAGCTGTAAATTGTTAAATAACACTTCTTTGGCAGTCCTCTAAAGATAGTTAGTTTCTATTTGCATTGATATTCAGCTCAAGGCTTCTGCATTATCAATCCATAAAATAAAATGCATTCAAGTAATGCTAAAATTATGTCATAGACAAAGAAGAAAAGCAGATGGATTGAAAGTTATAGTGGCAAAAGGTTATTATTATCTCATCCTCTTAGAACTAGAAGTGACGGTCCCAACTGGATGGTGTTGCTGTGTACAGGAACGTAGAAGCCTTGTAAGTGATCAGATGCAGTGACACCAACATTTTAGGCAGGTCAGAGAGCTCACCCTCGTACAGAGGGTTGAATCCTTGACATATGCATGTTAACCAGAAGATCTTTACTATCTGTGGAGAAGCTACAAGATGTTCATCCTTAGTTATCATGGGAGCCTTTAAAAATATTGGTAGATTGAGTTACTTACAGATGAATCCTGCAGTTATCTGCCCATCTAAGCCCACAGAGGGCCTGACCCAGGAACACAGGGACTGGGAAGGGATGGGCATAAAGAAAGGCTTATTACAATACCTGAGAAAGGCCCAGCCAGCCATGACACTAGTGCAGGGTAACTAGATATCAAATCTGGCAGGCAGGATTACACAATATTTTAACAATTTTTAAAAATACTCCAAACTTATTTATACAACACTTATTTAATTGAAATTGTGTCATCCCTGATTCCTCTGCTTGCTGAAGACTTTGCTGAAGGATACTATCTGGCCTTATGGACACATGCCAGTTGAGCTAGGACTGATTTACCCAAATAAACAGATGTGCTAGGCAGCCATGTTTATCCTTCTTGTCAAACGCTTGCTGCCAGAGCCACTTTGTGAAATAGCAATTCACAAAACACTCTAAGGAATTCCTATTAGCTACCGGAGTTCATTAAAAATTTCTGCCTGTGGAGCAAACACCGGAGTAATGATTGACCCATCATGTTCTCATGTGAGAGGGAATATTTTAAATTAGCAAGGCTCATTCTTTTTCACTTAAATTATCTCTGGATCTATACAGGCATCCTTTTTTTGCTAAGTATACTTACTCACCCATTTCTTTTCTCAAACGGCTTTTCTCTTTAGCAATTGGTATAGCCTTAGATCTAAAATCCATGAGCAGAAATGATAGTTGTTCTGTTCGAATTCACTATATACTACCTTACTAAAATGAGTTTCATTTCCTGTCTTTCAGGTGTGTTACAACACACACTATACATGAAGTGTTATCTTTTTAAAGGTTCTCTGAACCTGAAAGGACTTGAAAAGAATTTGCACAATATTGCTAGCATTAATAGTAAATTTTACATAAATATTGATGTAATATCCTTCACCAGTGTCAAGATGTGTTAGTTTTCACCCCTGAAAATTGTGCTTTTGAGGCTAGCTATCAAGCCACCGTTTTGTTCCTCCTGTCCTTAAAGAGAAGCATCCTGCTGGTGTTTTTAACAAATGGCACATGTTAATTATGGTGAGTAAAGGGGTAAGCCTGTACTTCTTAGTAATGTGAGAGTTACATTGTATTAGTTCATTAACTGCAGGTTTACACAGCTTGTTGCTACTGTAAATAAAAAGTGCTGAAGCTGTATTAACACCTTCAGTCAGGATCCTTTTAACCATTTATGTTCATACTCTTGATCCATTGTGTACAGAAATTATTAGCCTTTATGCCACTACATTAATTATTTTCTTACTGTACCCGTCTCCTTATTTTCAGTGCTCAGCTCAGGATGCCAGTAACAACAGAAGGATAGTTTGATAGCTACATGGATAATAAAGGAATGCCTTCCCCATTGGTACTTAGATTATGCTCCCTGATGAGTGAAGCTAGGGCACATTCTCTTGTTAACTGAAGTACATCTCTGCAGATTCTGTGATATGTGCTCTGTAAGCTCATGTCTGAGATTTCAAATATGAATAGAGTTATGGATCACATCTTATTGAAAACAGCAAGGAAAAGACCGTCAGTTTTGGAAACTTGGAAACACCCAAGCAGCACAGGTCTGTTTACCTGTAAGGTAAGTTAAACAGGACATAGGGACCCTCCTGGCAACTGACGCAATTCCTCACGAGAGTGCATTCTCAGCTTTTCTGCAAAACCACACACAAAAAAAAGCCCTTTCTATATTCTTTTTGCACTGAGGAATTATAAATCCGTTCAAGTCTGATTACAAACACCAGGGTAAGGACACCTGGCAAAGCACTGTGTTAGCTTTCGTTAAAATAACAAAGATTTCTAACACTGAAGCAGAAAACTGGATAGCAACTAGAAATACGAAGTAGGGATCTGATGCAAAGATTATTTAGGATAGCAGGAATCTTTGTTTCTTTTCATTAGGCTTAATATGAGGCTTACATGAGCATGTGCACGTACAAATCCCTTGTAGCGAAAAGGTCATTTGCCCTTTGAAAGATTCCCAAGACAGGTCTAAGTAAGTTCATCTGTTTACACAGCACAGTGCTACACAGAGATCCTAACCTGGATCCCAAACGCAGCACACATATACCAGCGCCACCCTGCACCCGGGCTATTTAGCACTGCCTTCTGATATAACAGTGCTACTCAGCTGGACCCAACTCAGCCAACATTAGCAAAGTTTTCAAACACACCCTTGCATTCCTATTACTGAAACGCTTTGGTTTCTATGGATGGGGTGGGTTGTATTTTGGTGATCTCTTATGTAGGTACGAAAGGATAACAAATCCCCTTTTTCTGCAGTGCCTTGCAATAGCAAGCTGATGACGCCAAATGCAACACATAAATCCATAAGGAAATGTTAATGAAGAACTCAAACATATCTCCAAATTATTTTTGTACAAAAGGCCTAGTTTTCCTCCCACTTTATACTCCTCAATACAAGGAAATTGTAAGAGGGAAATTAGACCCACTGTGTCTTGTATACAAAGTGCAATAAATGACCTGAGCAAAAGTGAGACTCCACAACCTAATTGTCTTGTGGAACTACACATATAGAATCTGCCTGCTTGCTGAGCAGTCTGGCATCAAATGAACAAAAAACTTGTTTATTGTTCTGGATCGGAACATTACGTAAGCTGCTCAGCATTTAATTCTCAGTGGCATCTCTTTGCATTGGGCTGTACAAATAATGGATGGTGAACAGCAGCTGGCACTGTGGTAAGAAGCTTTCTTTCCAGAGCAAGTGCACGCTGGTCAGTGTTGCTTTTCTTCACTTCTGTCCAGTGGAATGTGAAATCTAAGGACCACATACATAGCATAAATGCTCCAGCATTATAGTTGGCATAGGCTGACAGTGAATTCTATACAAGTGCGACACAGGGCTGTCATGTAAGGTCTTAAGCTGTCCCTGTTGCAGACCCTAGTTTAAGAGAAACATGGATATGCCAGGAGCTCTGTACATTTCTTACACACATATTTTGGATGTCTAGTGCGGATACACATAGCAAACCAGGCAAAGTATTGAGGGGGGGATTTTCATCAATTCACCCACAAAAATCACTCCCATGTCATTTTATGTATGAGTGCTTCAGCTTCCTGTGGACCTTCCAGTCGTTTGTTATATATCCATTACTTAACAAATATCACCCACTCCTAATGACAGTCTCTGAGAATACAGAAAGATCATTACCACAAAATAATGCAAAATTAATTAGAAAAAATTAGGAAGTCAGGAAGCTATAAAAATAAATGGACACTCTCCTAGCTCAAAGCTCTAATAAGTGCACAAAGGCTAAAACATAAAATGGAAAAGAAAACATCTAAAATTGATATAAATTTAACTCATACACATGCCAAGATTAAAAAGCCTACCATGCCAAAAAACTGAAATAAGTAAATTTACCTTTTAGAACAAAGGACTTCCCGTAATTCACTGGCAAGTCTTAAGATATACATATGTTTAGTATAGTATTGCTTTCAAGGGAACTCAAAAGCTAAAGCTGTGTTGGCTGGAATAATTTATATTTTGATTTGCACCCCTCAAATAACTCACTCCCTTAATTACTGTCTTGTCTGGCAGGGAATCTTGTGAATACATATTGTTTGCTTTACTCATGGAACATGTGATGATGCCTTTGACAAATAGGGACACTATTTCATTACATTAAATCTTACTTTCAAACTAAGAGTTTTCTACCTCATTTGTCAATAAAAACCATTACAGACTCCCGCTATGCTATTGATCCTGCTCCTAAACGGGAACTCATATGAAGATTAACCTGAAACTAGCCATAATTTAAAAATACATCTGACAAATCACAATGGATCCCACTCAGAGCTGCTCATCATTGTCATGTAACAGCCACCCACTTGTAGCTGAATCTAAATAGATTTTCACTACTGGAGAATCTGTTCATTAAGCATTTAGTCAAGGAAGAATTTGAGGGTCAAAAAAACCCAAACCAGCAAGCCATGTTAATAACCACTATTTGCCATGCAGCCTTTGAGGAACTGTTCCTCACGCAGAGAGAAGCTTTATAGTTTTACTAGTGGTTTTGAAATTCTGCGTACAATCAGAAAATTTGTTATGGTCTTTAAGTGGTCCAGTGTGATCACTTTATGCCAAAGGAGCCACATGAATGACCATCATGTGCTCCACAGGTACCTGAATACTTGAGCTGACAAAGAATCTCCTCTAGTAGTTCACAGTGTGTGACCTATGACACGCAGCTGAGCAAAACTGATTGCTCCAAGTGGGATGCAGAAATATACGCAGAGATCTAGAGACATATATACCCACCATGTAACCGGTCACGAGGGCATTGGATCAGTGGGTTCAAGAAGCTGATACTGACATTCCTCAAACTTCCATTACATGTGGCTTGCGAGATTTATTTTGGATCGGATAAAGTCTGATTCTTTGGGAAGAACATCTGCACTGTGCATGTGGAGCAAAGCTTTTTGGAGGGAAGAAACTTCAGATGCATGCTTGTGAAGTGAGGTGGTCCGCAGGCACGTGGGGAACCTAAAGTGCCCATCCAGAGCTGGAGCATATTTGAAGGATTTTTGAAACACAGGTTCTGGCTTAGCTTCCTGTGCAAGGGATTTAGTTCACAGGTATTAAAAACATTTCTACCCTGAACCAGCAAGTAGTAAATGACAGCAACCTGGGGATTCACTTCAGAACTGCACAATTGCTCCAAAACAAAGTGTTAACACAAGACACATTCATAAATATAAGCCAGTTCATTTATCCTGAAAGGAGAAAGCAAGTCAACAATCACAGCCTTAAGACAACAGAATCACTTGTCACCAGCTGACTCACATACACGGCTGGAGATTTTTGCATACCTATTCCTGTACTGAGCTCAAACATCCATCTTTGATTTTAAAAAGTTCCAAGACACATATGAGAGCCTTGCTTTTAAAATACCAAACAAAGAAGAACCTGCTGCTTCCATTCTTCCAGTAACTGAAGAGGTTTGGTTTACACACTTATTCCTAAAAGTACAACTTTTCATTACATTGCTAACGAGAATATACATGTACCTTCAACTCTGGGTGATAACACACTCCTCCACAGATGTTTTCACGCTTTTTACATTCTATTGAGATGCACATTCTATTACTCTTGCTGCTCCTCAGATTCTTTGATGGGGTACACCTCTGCCATGTTTTACGCAGGAGTTCATATCCCAGGATAATGCCATTTGGCTGTCCTGGTGATGCCCAGTTGATTTGAAGAGATCTACAATAAGCAGAAAATTAACATCTGTTAAATTATTGAAAATATTTATGCTTCTGTGGATATGTAAAGTAATAGCATAGAGTAGTTCCATTTTATACTAGCTTACATGTAGGAAAATATTTTGGAATGTCCAAAATATTCCTCTAGATGATGACTTTCACAGCTGCTTTAATAACTGAAAGGTGTAAAAGTTTGAAAAAAAAAAGTCAATATGTTATGATACTCTGGGAAAATAAATCACACATGCAATCCAAGTACTTAAGGGTTACTATTTAAAAGACATCTCATTCATAATTCTTGAAACTTCTGTGTCATAAACTTTCTAGCATTTTACTCATTTCATTTCAGTGGTAGGAAAAAGGATCCAGTAAGCCTTCCAGGTGCTATTGCAACGGTGTACATGGACTATTGTCACAGCTGGCATGACTGTTCCATTCTCAGACAGGAACCTGGTAGAGGGCAAGCAGTTGGGGGGCAAAAGAACCCCCTGTTCCATCTGAGCTGTAGCCAGTGCAGCTTACTCACCTTGTGCTCAACCACATTTAGAACAGATCTTCCTGCCTTTTCCCTGCTTTCGAAAACATTCTTTTGTATAATGTAGGTTGCTTTGAAATGTATTCTTCGGCACATAAGTAAAAGAAAGAACCCATCACAGCATCAGTAAGCACTATTCTCTTCCGTGATTAAATATTTTCATTGACGTAAAATCAGAAGTAAAAAATGCAAGTGTTTATCACAAGTAAGACTCAAGACTTCTGACTTGAGTGCAAAAGTATGACTGCAGCAGCCCACAAAAGACTGTCTGTAAAACAAAAATCCTGTTGTTGATTTCAGGTTTGATATCAGACTATCATCAGTTTAAGGAAGAAAGTATCTTGAGGGAAAAATCATGTTAAACTGTAGCATGCCTGTCACTACTAAAAATGTGCAGATATTGGCTCCAAAATCTCACTTAATACTACAATATTAAAAAAAAAAGTCAAAAGAGACATTTCAAACAAAAATTTAGTCTTTTATACTGTACCTATTTTACATTGGTATTTCAAATTGAAATTTAAAAATTCATTTATTGCATAATCACTCTGGAATGTTGCAATAAACACACATTTATTTTCCTATGACTCTCTTTGGGTAGGGAGAATATCCCAATGCTACATGTAGAACAATAGGAGGACCAACAACATTGCACAAGTATATACTTAGGCTCCAAGCACCTCTTTTTAATCTCCATGTCCCAGTTACACTGTCACTGTCAGAATGCCAGTGACATCATAAATTAGCATTCATTTAAAGTGAAAATGTTAGAGTGAAACAGCAGCTGCTGAGATAAACCTTGACATCTTAACAGCATAAAAATAACTGAATTATTATTTCACTTCCTTGAGGTATAAACAGACGAATACACATAGCAATAAAACCTTTGTAGAACCGGAATGAATGTCACCTATGAAGGAGTAACTTCATAGGTGACTTGTAAAGTCGCCATTATCATTCCAAGGTCTTCATCTGAACCACAGAATTGATTCCATATTCTGTACATGGCTGGTTTGTATTCACTACATACTTTACCACATGCACATGAGCACACACTCATGAACATCCACACATGTCTACATTTAAATAATGTTACAGGACCTAACTTAGAAACATAAAAGCAGGAAAATATATTGTATAAACTTCAGGAAAAAATAAAAAAAAGAAGGGTAGTACTTCAATCTGTATTAATGCCATTGTAATCCTCTCCTGGTCTTTGCACAGTATAGATCACAGGAGCAAAGAAAGCATTTCCAGTCATATTTTTGAATTATTTACTTTCTGCAAGTTTCATTCAGACCCTCAAGGGTATATTTTCAAGTATTGTGCCAGTCTTTGCAGTTTTGCAAGTCATATTTCTTTCTAAAATAATTTCAAATTAGGTCTAAGAATTGATGCAATGATTTGAACATTTTGCCTTTTCTGCAGAGCTCAGCATGTATTTCTTTCTTTTAACAAGCAATCCCTTTATTATTATTCAATTTATAGACACACATCCGGGGTGGACATCATAGCCTGGTATTGTGTAAAGCTGCAGCTGCAATCCGATTTCAATCCGATCTACAAAAATGTACTTGCTTTTGCAATAGAGAAAACTGAAATATTTTGGCTCAAGCATGTGAAGACAATTCATCCTGACATTTCCAGGTACAAATACTGGGGTTTGACATCCATGAAAAATATCAGTATTTCAGTTGTGATAGAAGATCAGACTTATTTTGGTAACCCAGACTGGAAATGAAATTGCCTGCTTCAAGTGCCACCAGCTTCAAGTATCCATGAGCTCCAAGAACCCCTCCTGACCTTTTATTTCCTCAGCTCAGTAGTAAAGGTTTAACCATCAACATTAAGAATATAATAAGGCCTCAATTATGCATCTTGAGAGTGAATTTTGTATTAGTCTCATCAAATACAATAATTAAATTTAAAAGTTACATCAAATCTAAGATTCAATGTCTTTACTTTCAGGAGCTGGAATTAAAAAGGAAGTCACAGAAAAATCACGATTCACATTCTTAAGATGGGGAACACCACTACTATTAATGACCAGGATCACACATACTGAGCAACTGCTTCAGCACTATTGTGCAGGAGTTAGCTACCTGCTGTATCATGGAATGCAGTGCTAACCTAATTAGAGAGGTGGTATGACACAGAACAGAAAGTCTGATAAACAGCATTACGCTCCTATTGTTGCTATCAACTTCTTCGTGAAATCCTTCTCTGCTATATTTTTCCCTTTCCTAAGTAAGGAGAGTGATCAGGTTTCCTCCACGGGAACACCGCCTTGGACACTTCAGGTAAAGTGCTATAAAACTAAGTGTACTTGAGAAACCCGACTTTGTATGTTGCCTGGACACACAGGCTGGACATGACTCCACAGCAATCTACCCCAGAATTTCATGTTTATTCACATAGTTATGGATCCCTTTCTTTATTTGTACTTTCCACACATTTTTCCAGTGCAGAAAATCAAACTTACTGGTATTTATCTCCCCAGATCCCCTTGGAGAAATCTGCACTATATTGTCTCATCTTCCATTCCTCTAGCACCAAGACCAATTTAAAGGATATTTTACACAACACAGTAGTTTGACATACTCATATTTGAGCTCCTTTAGAACTCCTGAGCAAATATCATCATCCCAACAATTTATTACTATAGGTTTTACCCAATTGTTCTAAAATCTTTCTGACTAACATTTTAATTTGAGATAGTTCCTCCAGCTCGTTCACACACAAACAGCATCTGATACAGAAATCTTCCCAAGCTTCATGGTACTGAACATCAACCCAAATTTAATTAATCTAGCTTTTTTCCCATGGCTTTATCTTCTTTGAGTTTTCTGTTACACCTTGACCATGGATTCTGGTCCCCGCAAGGTGCATAAAGGCCCCTCTCTTCCTTTATGAGGCTTTGAATGATTTTTCCTAGTTTATGACACATGGTGTTTTCAGAGCCGTCAAACTTTTAAATAAGCACCAAACAGAATTTCTGGTAGAGTTCATCTGCATTGTGGCTCAGTTTTTGAAAGGAACAAAGCTGCTACTAGATATTGTTATTAGGTGAAATCAAACTGTGCTGGTTTTGGCAGGGATAGAGTTAACATTCTTCACAGTAGCTGGTATGGGGCTGTGTTTTAGATTTGTGCTGGAAACAGTGTTGATAACAGGGATGTTTTAGTTGTTGCTGAGCAGTGCTTACACAGGGTCAAGGCCTTTTCTGCCTCTCACCCCACCCATCAGTGAGCAGGCTGGGTGCACAAGAAGTTGGGAGGGGACACAGCTGGGGACAGATGACCCAAACTGACCAAAGGGATATTCCTTACCATACGGCATCATGCTCAGCAATAAAAAGCTGGGGGAAGAAGAAGGAAGAAGGGAACATTTGGAGTTACAGTGTTTGTCTCCCCAAGTAACCATTACACATGATGGAGCCTTGCTTTCCTGGAGATGGCTGAACACCTGCCTGCTGATGGGAAGTGGTGAACAAATTCCTTGTTTTGTTTTGCATGTGTGCGTGGCTTTTGCTTTGCCCATTAAACTATCACAACCCACGGGTTTTCTCACTTTTACTCTACTGATTCTATCCCCCATCCCACCGTGGGGAGTGAGCAACTGGCCATGTTAAACCACGACACTAAGCATGCAGTATTACAAGG
This sequence comes from Rhynochetos jubatus, assembly GCA_027574665.1. Taxonomy (NCBI): domain Eukaryota; kingdom Metazoa; phylum Chordata; class Aves; order Eurypygiformes; family Rhynochetidae; genus Rhynochetos; species Rhynochetos jubatus. The sequence goes on along the minus strand of CM050650.1, from coordinate 23,684,114 downwards.
AACAAGAAAAACAGAAAAGTACTTTAAAGGGAAATGAACTATTTTCCAACACAGACTTTAAATCAGCATCCATGTGCATATGGTACTCAGAGAACTTTATAATCTATGCAATATACTTCTCCATAGAGAGGTCCTAACTAAAAGAAAGTGCATACTTGATTTTGATAGGATCTGGTTCTACCTAAAGGTGGCAAATGCCACTCCTCTCCAAAAGAACAAAACCCAGACGAGAAACATAACGGAATAAAACCTGACTTAGAACTTGAGGACTGGGTTTCATACTGTTTTCTATTTGAAGTTTGGCATTATAAAATAATCATTCCAGGATTGCGACCTTTTGTGCCAAGTTTCAGCCTGAAGGTGAGTTATTAACTGTAAGGGGTGGAAAAGTAAGGTATTTATAATGGCTCTGGTGGTATAACCTTCATTACAACAGTGTGGACGGAGCTGTTATCAGAAAGACTTCTGAGAAGTTGGTGGGTGAAATTATAATTTATGTCATGCAGCACCTTGAGGCAAATTTTAAAACAATTATTTGTGAATGCTACAAAGACATTATCCTACAGATTTCTCATCAATAATACAGCCCGCCAAACTGATTCAGAAGAGGCAAGCCCGCCATGATTCCAATTAAAGACAATAAACCGCACAGTCTGTATTATACCTCAGGTATCCCATGAGCCTATACTCTAGAAATGCCTTTTTTCTCTGTCTGATGACAGATATGTATTAAAATGTCCTCTTGTCTACACATACTGTTTTTTTGTCCAAGGTTTTTCTTTTATGGAGGATAAATAAGCAAAATTCATATTCAGCCCAGCACCTGCTGAAGCTGTCAGCTGTAGTGTTTGTCATATTTCAATCAAAGCTGAAGCCAGCCAGTCATTTTTATACTGCACAATCCCTACATACTCGAGGACCAGAATTAATGAATTAGCTATTGATTAAATTCCACTCTAGCAAATCCACCGTGGCAAATAAATGAACTACCCGGGGCACGTGTAGGCCACGGCCAGACATGTCCGGGCAATCGATCAGTAGTTAGTATTCTTTTGGGATATAAGAACAGCTGATGATAATATGACATGTAGGAAAAGGCAGTGTAGAAACAGAGTCTGTTTCTGGCCGAGCAGATTATAAAGTAGGAAGGCATTTTTGATCCTTTTGCATTCATGTGTTATGACATATTTAGTCTATATATAATAGCTGAAACATGCATAAGTGTTTGCAGTACAGACAGTACAGACAAAGGCATACATAAGTTAAAGCCAAGGGCAAAAGATGAGATCCTGAATTGAGTTCTTATCATCAAACAAGCTTTGACTATATCTGTATGTGTGACAGAAAAATAGCAAGCTTAATTTCACCCTTATACAGAGACAAATGTTGAATTCAAGTAAAATATAGAAATTATACAGAGCAAACCAAAGTCCTTAAGAGATTGGAGAAGCAAATCCACTGTTGGCCATTTTGAAGGTTCAAATGTTAGATTTTTGCTATTGAAAAAAAAAAAGGTTTAATTTTCTTTCTATAAAAGAAACACTGCTAACGGGCATACTCCAACAGAAGTGCGATAAAATCACATGAACAATAACATACACAGAGGAGGCTAACTGTTTTATTGTTGGTATAATTCTGAGAAGTGTGTTAGCGAGCTTGGTTTTAGTCTGTCTTTGGCAGATATTAACTCCCAAAGAATCACTGTATGTGTTACTATTTGGCTGCTTCTAAGGACTGCAAATCTGCTCCTCCCTTTACAATTAAGAAGTTTGTCCATGTCTGTGGATGTAGTGGACAGGCAGATTGCAGAAAGTGGTTCAAGGAGACATAGATATGCATGCCTTTTAAGATAGCTTACTAATTCTTACTGTTGTGATAGGTGACTTTTTTTACCCACAATTATTCTAAGTTTCCATTATCAGCATCGCATTGCTCCCTGAGCATTAATCTTCCTCTTCTTAACTGACAGCAAAATGTGATAATTTTCATTCTCCTACACTTCTTCTCTTAACTACTTCCACTTATGCTTTATTTATTATCACAGCACAGTGATATCCAAATGGGTATGTACAATCAACCAAGGGTGAGATTTCTTCAATTGCTTTTTTGGCCCAAAACTCTCAGACCAAAAATAACAACCATGAAAAATGTTTTCAAAGTGTATACAGAATTCTTTTATGCACTTAACTGAGAGAAGACAACCTTACATTCCAATCCCCATTCCAACCACAAATCCCTCTGATATATGAAAGCCACCTATAGCATAGTACCTTGAGCCAATTATGTGAATAATGGGTGCTGACAGCTGCTTTGGTTCATCTTCCACAGTTGTAATCTGGGTCCCATTGCTTCTCACACAGGCATACACCGTGCAGGCTTCAATCTGATGAAGAAGAACATGAGTTTCACATGCTCAGCTGTAGAAATCACTCAGCTCTGCTACACATTCAGACTTCTCTCTTCACCCAAGATTTTTTTCTTTTCTATTTAACAGATTCCATACAGCCACGAAAGTACCCCAGTTCTGAGGTAAGTACATCTACCACACACATATCTTACCAGAGATATGCAGTGCAGTAGCACTGTATCACATTTTCCCACACCATTTTCATAAAAAGGATACCTGCAGCCCTCTGGCACTAATTGCTGTTTTCTATTAAATTACCATCAACAGAGTTGCCGTGAATTTGCTTCTGTGTGTGTGTGTGTGTGTGTGTGTATATATATATATATGTAGAGTCTGGTACCCAACACTGAAAAAAAAAATGTACTTTAACCTTGGGGCACTGAGTAAGTTTCCTACACCCACCACAGATTCTGACATAAAAGTAAGGATAATTTTCCCTTACTATTTTCTATTCCTTCATGTCTATTCTGGAAAACTAAAAATGAAAAATGCAAATAGGAATCATACCCTTTGTTATGAAAAATGCCACAGAAATAAAAACTTACTCCTTCAGTTCTTGGAATTAAACTAAGCAGAGTCAAAGTGAAATAGCTAGTGAAGGATGGTAACATCGTTTCTGTATTGTTAACAGAGGAATTACTCCAAAAAAAAGAGCACAAAAATTGAAAGTTAATGCAGTAAGATTACCAGTGAGATGCACATGCATCCAAGATATTACTGTTTCCAGGAGAAGAAAAAAAAGAATCAAAAGGAAAAAAAAAATTAAACCAGTTTATTTTGGTTTTACCTATCACATTGATGCAAATATAAGTCTAGTATCAAGACCAGGAAAGCAGAAGAGAAGGATAATTAACATCTCAGGCAACAGAAGGTGGCCATGGTAAATTAATATAGAGGGTCTATAAGTGAGGCAGTACACTGAATTTGCATTGTTATTGAGAAAAGACAAATGTGTTTCCAAGCAGCATTCAGAAAGTCATATGTGTATTCATGGATGGAGGTTTGCTGTTTCAGAGGGGCTGGAACACAGAAATCTGTTACGGTATGCCTGTCTCTGATGTTTATTTATGGTATGTAGTAACTGGATGCAAATTTTCAGAATGAAGGATACGTGGCACTACTAAGTCCTTCTCATATATAATGCAAACCAAACCTGAACGAAACAGATAGGTATAGTTACAATTAAGTGTCAAACTGCATTTCTTAAATATATTAATGCAACTGAAGGATAGAAAGATTTTTTATTATTATTCTGCACACAGTATTTTGCTTTTCATACAATGTATGAATAGAGAGGCAAAGGGAAAAGCAAAGAGAAAACATTGTACTTATTAACAGCATAAAAAGTACTACTATGATTTCAGAGATCAGCTCTACTTCCTCCTAAGAAGGATAAGGAGAAAAAAATGATAAAAGGATGACAAATGCAATATCATTATTTCTCTGTGCTGATATATTATGCATGCCTGATGTTTCTAAAACAACTGCAATTTTCTTTTAATGAGTAGGAGTAGAATCTTTGCCTCTTTGTAATATATGTGGAGGCTTTGCTAATGTTGTAGCACAGAGCATTTAGTGGAAAGTAAATGGAGTTTTGATGGTTTGAAAAAAGATAATGGAAATTTCTATTATGAAAAGTCTACACAAACCTAAAATACGCTGAAAATATATTTATGCCTTGAATGTATATACACACAAACGTCAGTGCAAATATATGTCCATGTACATAAAGGAATTCATGCAACCACATTCCGCTTGGAAATGCACATATTGTATGTAAAAAAAGTGAAGATATTCTAACCTGCATATCATATACAGTGAATGGAGACAAATCTGCTAAAAGAAAGGACCCCGGCTCGTTCATTCCAGTCTTGTACTGCTTATTATTTACATAGATAGAGTACTCTGTGACAACACCATTTGGGTTTGAAGGCGATGTCCAGATGACATGTACAGCTGTACTGTTGATGATGACAACCTCTGGAGGGAACATGCCCTCAGGCTCTAGAAATAAAGGAAGAAACTGAATAAACTCCAGCTGTCTCTGCAAAAGCACTTGTTTAACCAAATGTAGATTAGTATTTAGGTTTAGCAAAGGGTTCACTGCTTATCTGCTTTCCTCTGATGAAGTTATCACAGTCTGTAGTCTTCTGTAAATTGGCTTATTATACTCTCAGTTAGAAACCATGAGAGCTGATGGTAAAATGCTTTATACCAACAGCACAGTGTCAATCATCAGTAGTATGTGGCCAGTGAGATATGATGATAAATTATTCACCCATCTGCACCCCCAACATACAAACATTATTTTTATGTCTCCCCAGTCTTAATCTTTCAAAAAAATAAAAAAGAAACCCAGAGCATTTTGCTTTTAAAGCAAAACCTGAGACCAAAATACTTTATGTCTGGTGGAACGTGACGTTATCAGCCTCATCACTGAAGCACTATGAAGCAATATGCAATATTGTCATTATGTAAATGGTTTTGAATGTTGATTACTATAGGTAATGATGAAGTCTAACATTTAAAAAAAAAAAACAACCCACCTTCCTTAGCGTTAAATTACATAATTATCTAAGCATGTCAGAAATAACCATGCAAAGACCTATTTTTATCATAAGAACCCATCTTTACCAGCTGAAAAATTGTCCTTGCGATCGATTCTATTTTATAAACAAAAGGTGCTGACCTTTGGCATCAGAAAGGAAATGGAATCCTCACTTAAAGTGCTTTGCTAATGACCTGGAACACTTGCTTCTGAGGTAATGATATTATAATGTTTGTAATGAGACTTTATAAAGCAAAAAGATTAGAAAGACCATTCTAAACACATTTCAGATTCACAATTATTTTTTTATTTTATTCCTCCCTCTGTCCCTCCCCCTGCACTTGCCCACTGGCACAGAAATGACTCATAAAGAATCTTCTTTGAGGCTGAACTTACACCTAGACTTTTGGGTGACTCAGGAAAGGCCCTCTGTATGACTGTCATGTCAAAAGCATATCGCTTCACAGAGCAAATCTTTTAAAAACCCCATTAATTGTTTCTAAATTCCACCATTTATTGATATGAACTCAGTTCCAAACTTAGTGCACACAGATAGGAGTACGCAGGAGAAGATGAGAACAAACTGGGTTAATATCTGCTATTAGAGCTTTTGCTTCTGTCTCAGTGGGACCGTTTATTGATCTACCACACGATGACAACCAGCACTTAAGCATTTTAGCGTTTTAGCCCTTTTTCCTTTTATACCGGAAATTTTATAATGGAAGGATGACTGATCTCAACCCTAACAAAAATCAATCAATTTCATTCTCAGATTTTAAGCCAAGCTGCATTCACTGCTAACCAACCTCCATCCGAGGTAGTCACATGCACAACTTCACTGTCGATGCTGTGGGCTCCGTTAAAAACTTGAAAAAATATCTGATACTCTGTGCTGGGCTGCAAATCACATATGATCATAGAGTTTACATTAGCCTGGATCCTCAGAGATCTTCTGTCATCAGTAGAATTCCAGAAGAGGGTGTAATATTCAACATCTCCTTGCAAATCTTGTAGTGCTAAGAAAAGAAAGGAAAAACACTGGGAGATCAACTGGGGAATATTCAGTCAGAAAGTTTTTTTTATCAACAATATTTATTGTGAAGAGGAAACTAAATTTTATGCAGATCTTCTTTATTTAAAAAAAAGCAGATTCCACCAAGTGCCTTCAATTTGTAAGCAAAGATGCAGACTACTCTTCTAAACTTGTCAGAATCGTTAACAGTTCACCATCCTATCTAATGCTGGCACAAACTTTCTTATTCTAGAAATCCTCATGATGACAATGGAATCTGTCAAGTAAACAAATTAATAAGTGAAACCCACTGCTAGCAGTGGTGTGTGGACCTTGCAGCTTGCCACAGCCAAAGGATGACTTTCATCCAGATAGAAGGAAAAGAGCAAATCAGGTTGCTCTATGGCACTACTTTAAGATGGAAACCTCAAAGAATTTTTTTTCTTTTTGCTCCTTCCTTTCAAAAAACACATCCCCTACCTCACCCCGAAAGTACTGAAATCCTGTGTTAGTCCTCTAGCCATGAATAAGGGGCAAGTGCCTGTGTCTTAAATTACAGTTACATTCAACTTTACACAGACAACCTTTTGGCCATAGTGAAAATTAAAATCTATGTGTTACTATTTTAGAACAAGCATTATAGCATCATCTACATACTGTAATACACTCAGAAGCATTATATTTACATATAAATGGGGAAAACCAACTCCCCACATTTCTTTCTAAATTTTGTTTTCCCCAGCAGTAGCTTCACTGGTGAAAGGAAGAAAAAAACCAGTACAACTTTTTGGCTACACAGGGATGGACATTCATTGGTCTGAACTCGTGGATAAACAAGGATTCCAGGCAAGCCTTGCTTCTCCATTTTAGTAACTCAGGTATAGTCTCTTATCTTATCTGTCCTTTGTCAAAGAGTTTAAAGCCAGATCTGCTCAAATGCAACTGCGTTTCCAGTCGGCACCAGGATGAAAAGAATAATCGCGACAAAAACTTTAAGCACTGAAAGGTATTGCTTTAGATGACACACTGTACCACTAAATAGGACTTACCTGACTGGGAAATAGCATTGAAAAAAGCTAAAAGCATATTTTCAGATTCAATAGCACACAGTTTTATCACAGAAATTCTTAATCAAGTGATATGTTTTTATTTTAAGTAGTATAGACACAAGTACTAAATCCTTAGAAGTCAGAAACCTTCAGTAGGTTTTCCAGAAGAAGCAAACTAGCAAGGGAGAGTATTAAGGATTCCCAAGTTCCCAAAGAAAACAAGAAAATAATTTAAAAACTAATATTATGAAAAAATGAAATGTGGTTATACAAAATATTTAATATGCTTATCGAAACATAAGCAGTAATAAAATATGATAAGGTTCTCAAATAACGAATGGCCTTGTCTTGGTGTTTAACCTTTGCATTCACAAACATATATGAAGAAGATTTCTAAGGTATGAATGAAAATAAAACTAGATTGCATTACCTACATCTAGAAGGTCAGGGGTTTAGATTACTAAGGTAATGAAACTTCAGTGAGCTGCTTCAGATCTATTACATTTGTCAGTTTTTATAAGCATGCTTACTTCAGGCATGCAATTATAAAATAAAGAGACTACATTTGTTGCAATTCAGCACCCAGTCCTTATGAAGTCATTTGCATGTAAGTCATGAAGAAATTCCCCACTGCTGCATTAGCAAACCAACTAAAGAAATTGGCTAAATTTATTTTAAGGAGCAGAGCAAAAAGAGAGAGAAAGGGGATCCTCTCATCCTGAAGGAATGTATATGTAAATTTTCATACAAAGAGATGAAATATACCACAAAGACAACAGGGTTGTGTGTACTACTGCTTTATAGATTTCTCAGGAGTGTGCATTAACTATTTCTTCACTTTCACTATTCTCATTCTGCAGAAATAGCATATAACAAATACAAACATGACTGAGAAATAGCAAAACGTGCACATTTTTTCTCCCATTTCTTTCGTCTCCTTTCAAGGACACTTTGGTATATTATAAATCAAGACAAGGACTGTGTTTCCTGTGAGAGCAAGGCAGACCAACATAAGAGATGGCAGGTTAACATCTAGTTACTGGAATAAATACTAAGCACACTTACTTGGTTTTGACCATTCCACTTCCACAGCAGTATGATTAACAGCACGTGCACTAAGGACGCTTCCTTTCTCTGGTAATCCTGCTAATGTAGTAGCTACCACTTCTTCGCTTGACGTATATCCTACCTCATTGTGCACTATGAGCTTGTACTCGTATGTTGTGTACCTAAGACATTTAAAAATAATTAAATGGAACGAAAAACGCAGATGGAGAAAACATTTGCTGTAAACCCTCTGCCTGTGCCAAAGTTTCCATGTTTCTTCCCTCCCTCTCTAGCAAGTGCAGCTGCATGGTTTGCACCAATGAGGACTCTGTAAGAGATGTCTGTTTTTCTGGAAATAATTCAGCGCCATTAACATGGTAACAAAAATAAAACACAATATTTCACTTTTTCATAGTTGAAGCTTCTGAGGTGTTGAGAGATTATAGCTCAATTCAATACATAATTACAGCAGTGGCAACCTGCCAAAATTTGGATCAGAATTTAATCAAATGAGGCTTTTTTCCTCTTTTGGGAAACCCATTGATTTTAACTTGCAGAGTCTCATTTGGAAAAGTGATTCACCACACAGCCAGGACTCTCCCACTACAAAAACATTAAAAAAAAGGTGTCTAGGAATGCAAAATCATTTAATAGAGTAATTTTCTTCAGAACTCTGTATATTCAGTTAACACAGTTTTATTAAATACTGCATGTATATTTAGTAAACCAAGTGACTGTCACTCCGTAATATCTTCCCCATATCAAATAGAATATTAATGTATTTTAAGTGGGATTTCATAATCTCAAAATTAATTCCATCATAAAAAGCCTTGCACAAAACAGTGCAATCACAGAAACACAGGATCATCTTCAAATTTTCACTGAAGCTGCAGCAGTTTGAGATAACTGTCTACAAATGCAATAGGGGAACATATAGTAAATGCCTAATATTTAGAGATTTCTTTACTAAATGAAAAGCCATGCACATAATGTATTTACTTTTTCTTTTTACTGCTTTAGGATAGCACCCTATATTATGTAACCGTCCAGTGTGATTTTTCAAAAAGGCAAAATTTTAGGAGTTCCACTAACAAAGCAAACTAATGAGAGCTCATCAGCTCCATCTCCAATGATACGCATTGTAGAAGAACAACGACAATACACATGAAATCTTATTTCTCTCCCTGCACCTTCTGTTGCTTGCAAACATGTAATATTCTCTTGGACGCTGCAGCACAGATGCAATCAAAGATTAATAGAATCTATTCTTGCAATTTAATGATGAGAATTTGAGATTAATTTTTGATCTATATTTCCAACAATAAAAGTAAAAAAAGTTTGACTTAGTCTACTAGAAATTAAAAATACATATAAACCAAATAATTGTGAAAATAAAGTTCTGGCAGGAATATAACAAAAATCACTAATTCTGAAACATGTTTAAAACATGTCACAAATGAAAAAAGATGCTGATAGATGGATGTCTTTTCTGTGAAAAATAAGACTTGCATCTCTCTGCAGAATCTTCTCCCTGGCCACGCACTCATTCAGAGTTGCTGACTGCAAAAACACAGCTGCAAGTTGCAGAACCCTCCCCAAAAGAAGTGTTCAGGTGTATCTGAGGATAAGGCACACTTTTCTGGCCATAGCTCATTCAACCTGAAAGGTCATTGTGCCTAATGACTTGTCACTGAGACCCTGTCAGAATTTATTGCCCTCTCTGATCTCCTAACATAACTGCTGCACACACCAGTGCTGCTGAAATGAGCTAAAGTAAAACCAATGGAAACTCTATGTAGAATTTCAAACATGGTTTAAGACAGAAATGGACACTTGGGTGGGACTGGGTGAAAGAACAGCTTCATGATCAATCATTATTGCAATGGATGGAAGGACGCAGTGACTTTCAGCAAGTAGGCTGTGACAAGCCAGAGGCAGTAGCCCTGGGCTTGGTTTGGTCCATACAACAGTCTGGAGCAGAGGTCACATTCTGCTCGTTCACATTGTGCTCTGGGAGGCTGCTCACACAGCTTTTATCAAGGTAAGTAGAATCAACGTACAGATATGTGAGAGGCAATGACTGACATGTGGTCATCATAAAGCAGGCCAGCACACACGCACAGAGGACACACACATCTGGAAACTACCCATTAATGTTTTCCCAAGACCTTACCTAAAAAACAACCCCAATGCAGAATCTATGCTGAATCTTTGGTTGCAGGTCGTTAATGTGTGTGGTTTGCTGTCTCAAGCGTGGTAGCCTTTACTTCAAGGTGCACGAACTAAGATTGAGCAAGAGCAAATGCTTTGCTCTATGCCACACAGCAGGTCTGTAACATACTAAAAAACAGAACCCACCCACCATTTCCCACCTCTCAATGCTCTGCATTTAACTATGAAGCTAACATAAAGCTGCCCTCAAATTAGATCTGCCAAGAGTGCGATGAATACTGTTCTTGCCTTTGGAGATATTAAAGCATTTGAAAACCAGGTAAGACAAACAACATTGAAATCAAGTTTCAAATGTTTCCCAGTTAGGACTTCTCAAACAATCATTCTGCCTGCGCGATGACTTTGCCAACACACAAATCTAGAGCGTATGTACACATGAACCTAAACAGTTTGACTGCATAAGCATATCAGTGCTGAAATTTCACAAGATCTTTATTTTCATTTGTTTTGCAGAGCAAACCAGTATGAGTCAAGAATGACAGACTAATAATAAATCCCTGCATATTAGAATGATTAATACCAAAGATGATGACAAAAAATATTTCATTACATAATTAATATGTTCACTACATAAAGACACAAGAAACACTTTGAACTATTAAACGTACACTATACAAAATGCCAGCATTTGTTTTTATAGTTTTTGTAATCTCACCTGCTAAGACCCTTATCTTCATAAAACCACTGAGTTCCTGAGTAAATATTGTGCCACAGATTTAAATCTTCAGGGGGATTTGATGCAAGTGGTTGCTGGATTTTACGTCTCAGGAGCTCATATCTAACACAAAAGACAAGCAGAACACCAGGATTATCTCAACTAATGTTATTACACAAAAAAAAAAATCAGTTTTTTTTTTTTAAAGCCACATATTATTTTGTTTTTACAGCTGTAAACTTTCCGAGATAAACATTCTTTTTAATGTTTCATTATTTAAAACATTCAATTACTTAAAAAAAAAAATACTTTGAAAATGGAAAATGAAGCACTTCCATTTGAAAGAATGAGTTTATTTAATGATTTACAGATTTTAAACTTGTGGAAATGCTGTGAAGATGAAGTCCAAATAGCCCAGTGTGTCTCATACAGACTTGGCTGATACCATCTGATATATGCAGACTGCAGCAGAATATGTAATGACAGTGTCTGTCTCTTGTGAATGTGCTGAAACACGTAGTGTTGCTATTACTATTTTACTAATAGTAGCAACTTAAGTGTGCGTTTGCATTTAACATGCGTTTTCAAACAACCACAATACAAGTGACAAACAGACATAGAATGAGTTAACTGTTCCATCTCTAGACCTTAGCAAGGCACTTCTGTATTTGGGTAGACATTCATGATGTAAGCTTCAAAGATCAAGCTATTTCATCCTGGTTTTAATTGATATTTGAAGCTGTACTACTGCCTCTGTTCCAAAAAGCAGGCCAGCTAAAGCCCATCTTTCATCAGGTCAGCCATGAGACTGCCTGACTCAGACAACATGCCTTCCACCCATTTTGCATTACCTACTCTTCATCATCTTTTATGCAAAACCTTTATGGACTTTATGAAAGATTAAGTCACTTCATGTCTACACAAATTAAAAGGGATAACATATACTGTATTTCTTAATAATTCTGTGGATTGCAAAGAAAACTGCACTCTAAATTAAACAAAAATATATACAGTTATCCAAAATCTTCAGGATTATTCTTATTTATTGCACAGGAAATTTTTAATAGGACTCTTGTTTCAGTTTGATGGTTATTTTTAAGGCACCAGATGTTTGTAAGCTTCCTACCAGTTATAGAACCACTCTGAAATTGTTTTGAATGGTGAGCTGCAGTTTTAACCCAACTATAGTCGCAATATTGTTTCCACTGATGTCCAGCAAAGTAGGGTCATACACATATATATTCACTTAAACATGCAACTTGATTCTCTAAAGTGTTGAGCTGCTGCGTATCATCCTTTCCCTGCCCTACATTTTGGAAAGGTGCTACTGTTAAATTCCAGCCAAAAGTATATGGATACTCAGACAGATCATAAAGACTCTCACTTCAAGCACTTATTTGTGAAAAATGTTTCCTTCTGTGTTGAAGCCTTCTGCAGAATGCCTTGGTGTGGGTCACCACCCCGCTGCAATAATCTTTCTGACCACTGGCTTTGTGTGTCATTTGAAATTTCCCTTTTTTAAGTTAAGATCATCTCCAGTCTAATGAGGAAATGTTGGACAACACCACTCCAGATTTGAGACCCTGAATTAAGAGGATATTTAATAGGGACTGCATACAGTGATTTTGCATTGCTTCAAATCAGAAATCAACTCAGAAGCTCTCTTATGAGAGATATGAGACTTCCTATGCCACATGGAGGCTAGGATGTACGTTTCAACACCTTTCGCCCTTGAGTTTAGGGAATAATCCTCAACAGGTACAATGAAGCATTGTGCCACTGACCTTAGTGATGCCAACCAAAATTGCTGCAGAAGTTGGGAGTATAACCTCAGAAATTAAATAGGAAAAACTAATTAAAGTCCAGCTGTATCAAAACATTCAGATGACTTTATAGCCCAAGAACAACTCTCACATGAGTGATTCATCAGCGTCAACAGAAAAAGACCAATGATTACAGTTCTATGAGGAACAATCCTGGCATATTCTGTCCAATGTATTTCATAGTAAAGTCATGAAAAACATCAGAATCTTTTTGAACACTGAATGGTGATCATGTGTAAATCACCCCCACTGGCAGCTGCTGCTGCTGCTCTGCTTGCTGCAGACTTCTTGCTCCATCATGCTGTACAGAGCAGCTGCTTCAGTGGTTGTTCTTGTTGAGGGCAGCATGTCACACCATGAAGGAAATGAAGTCTGCAGATGTAGGTTGTGCTGAATTACTTCCATAATCTATGCTAAAATGGTCATATTGTTAACCCCAGAATAACAGAGACTGCTTTTCAAAAACTTCAAATTTTACTGTGGAGCAATCATCATTTCATTCATTTGTAGTGTGCCCTAATTAAGCCTGAAGAAAGAGTCAAGCTACTGTGCTGTAATAACATACGCAACTGAAACAGCATTACATGATAATTATTGAACCCATCAGTGCACCTAGAAGAGAGCTACTAACCAGAACATATGGAGTACAGAGATATAATTCCATGCACAATGTTTCCCAATATGTTAAAGCACTAGAATGAAAGATTTGCTTGAGATTTTTTTATTGTGTATGTATAAAGATATATTTGTCTTTATAAATCTTCATGCACTAAAATATATTGGGTTTGGTTTTCTTTTTTTTTTTTAAATGTATAGACACACACTCAGTAATCAACAGATTTGAGTCAAGATCCCTCATCCTATCACTCTAAACATATCTCAGCAGAGACTCCTTTCCTGTGGTGAAATCCAGCTGGCTATCCCCAGAACTTCCTGGCATTTCCCATTTTTGGCTCTGCCACAACACTTGTAGCATTTTAACTTTCCCTTTTCTCATGCACTCTCTCATTTCCAATTCATTAATCAGTTAAGTTTTGTAGCTTATTTCATGTCATCACACTACGATGGTCACCTTCTCTTTACGTAGAATAGCCCTCACAGAGTTTTGAGAATATTGGATGTATTAAATATTTATGTTCACAGAGATCTCATATTTATCTTGCCATTTTGTTGGCGGAACATGTTCCCTGAACTGACCACCAAAATGTGTCTGATGCTGCAGCCCAAACCATGTATGACTTTGCAAATATCCTGTGCTTGCTCATTCTGGGTCCTGAGACTGCGCTGATCTGAAAGACCCAGAGCCTTCCGAAATGTGCTCTGCAAAGCAAATTTCACAGTACAGACACCGCACTTGCTTTAAATAATCCTGACTCCTCCTAAGTTCAAAACAATTTACAGCTCACCGTGCTATCTGCTTCTAGACGGACTCCTGAACCCTATAGAGGACTTCAAAAGGTCAGAAATGAAGATACCGCATCATAAAGTTTGCATCACCAAGAATTTTCTGGGTCACGTTTAGGTAAGAAGAAAGCTGCCATCTCGGTTGAAAAGCTTACCTCAGATCAGGACCATTTGGCCTTAGTGGTGGTTGCCAAGAAATGGCAATAAAGGAGTCGCTGATTGGAGTCACAGACAACGGACTAACACGCTGAGGAACTGCTGAAGGCATAGTCACGCTGGTGGGCAAACTCTCTGTGCAGCCTCCTAGAAAGCCATCGCCTCCAGAACAAGCTATTACAGTGACCGAGTAGTTTGTGTAGGGTATAAGATTAGTCACCAAATGACTTAATGGTGATGAAGTATTCCCAGTAATGACAATCCGTGGATCAGGCATGCGAATCTCATAGTTAAGGATTTCCCCATTCTGTATCAGAGGAGGTTTCCATGAGACCTGAAGGAGGAGAAAAATAAAAACAAAACCAACAGAGGTCTTTTCAGTCAGAATTCAGAAAGACAGACAACATGCTACAAATGGTCACGAGATGTGCTTTCCTTTCTTCATCAAGACAGACTTCGTGTATAATCTTTCCCAGGTAGCTGAAATTTGATTTTTAAAGGTTAAAAAAAGATTAGACATCTAACTTCCTTTAATTTTAGTAAGGCTTGCAGTAACAGGTGTAGCAATTGAAAAAATCTATTTAGCTTCACCAGTCAAATGTGAATGCCCCACTTCACCTAAAACTGTGAGAGGTTCAGATGCATTAGCAAAAGTACACTAATTATCATAAATATCACCAACCGTCATTTATTTTCTTATGGTGTATTGACTGGTGTGCTCATCTGTTAGTGGCAGAATAAAAAGAAATCTTATTTTGTGTTTGCACAATTTTCTGAAATGTGTAACTGCCTTAGCTCCTGTCAGAAATGAGATTTGTCTGCACTCTCTATGTCCCAAAATACGGAGGTTTTCTTTTATGCTTTTACTTTTTAGTAATGAGTTACACCAGTAAGTATCAGACAAAAACAGGCACAATTTTCCAATTTCATAATTATATCATTATCCTGAGAAAATCACAAAAAAAAGGAAAGTACATACAGAATTCATGTGTTATAGATACATACTGCTACACTTACAGGGGTTTTACCGAACTGAGTTTAGGTGTTTGGGGTTTTTAAGTTTTTCTTTTTTTTTTTTAAGTACATTGTTCTAAATATTCATTCTTACCAGCTCCAGTGAGAAATCACACTCAAACCATTGTACCATAAAGTATAAAGATGTTCTCAATTCTTTTTAAAGGGTTTTTGCCATGGTATCATGACAGAGGAGACTTTAGACTGACACAACGAGGACATGTAACTATATTAAGAATCTCAAAGTTTCATAAAGGCAGCGTAAGAGCATCTGTCAATCCTTGCTCCCCTGGAAGTCCCAGTGTAGGAAATAAACCAGCTTTGCTTTGCTCATCTCTGGGACTGTTTTTCTTGCCATTGACCCACTCATCTATAACAATTGCTGTCTCTTTCCCTCCCAGGCATGGGATAATTAAGGATTGAATCCAACATTGCCAAGATCACAGAAATGGAGAAAACGTAGATGAAGGTATGTGCAGAATAAAATGAACAAAGATAATATTGAAGTGTTAAGAGTAACACTGAGATACTTTAGTTTAAGTTGAACTTTTTCCTTAATTCTCTCCAGCCTCCAAAGCAAGTATCTTTAAAAAGGTCTACAATTACACACAGCCATGAAAACAGAGAAGCTTGATTTATAAAATTATTTGTTAAAGGACCCTTGTGGATTAGGAAATGTTATATCTTAGGTACAGAAGGACCTCTTAGGCCGTCAGACTTGTAAGAAACCTGGCAGCAAAGTACTGGAGAAAGCTGAAGGATTTTGATAACAGAATCTGGAATACTATTAAACAGAGAATTAGAAACAGGGTGATCTTGAGTAAAGACAGCACAAACAAGATTATTGGTGCCCACATAGGAAAGGCTTAGCTCTGGCTAATTATCAAATGCTGTATTCAGATTTCTGTTATGTCTGGCCCCAAAACATGATCAAACAAATAAACAAAATACTATTATTAAAACAATGTAAAATTTCACAGAAGGTAGGAATCCATTCCACACCATTCACATATATATTGAGCAAAACTCTCATTTTGAAGGAGTTCATTTGATCTAGACATAAGCTTAGGAAGCAGAGAAGAATGGACGATTAGCACAGACAACAGAACATGTTGTTTTCAAGTGCAGGTAGCAAGCATTCAGGTCAGTAAATGTCAGGTGAAATTTCCAATCCAAATGCTTTTTATTGCTACTGTACTGCATATACTGGATGTACTGTGTATGTCACAGAAAGAGGGCAACATGCATGGTTCACCTTTATTTTCAGGGATGTACTGTTGAAGTTGCTGGAAGAAGCAGAGAAGTCTTTAGGGTCTGACACAACACAGCAAAACACTCATTTCTCCAACCATAATTATGTTATTCTTTTTTGAGATTTAGCACCTATCCTGAAATTCTGCCTCAGTGTAGTGTGACTGAAGAAAATATATTCAAGGTCTTTTTTTAAGAATATTAATACAGTAAATCTGTCATTATCAGTGAAAAAAACCCTCTTACTTGTTGCTTAATGCAAGGTCGCTTCTAATAAAAGAACTGTATGTCAAATGTTTTGGAATATTCCTGGTACTACCTTTTCAGAAGAGAAAATTGTCTAAAAACGTTCACCTTGTACCAAATCTTGGTTTATTTCCTGGAAGAGAGGAGGAGTTATGTTTTAATTACATCACATTCTAGGTGCCTAACTTTCATGTCTGAAACCACAAAATTACTCTAATAGAACTTGCACAAGATTGATCGTATACTGTAAACCCTTCACATAGAGGAACATGGGCAGGAGAACAGATGTTGCTCCAGAACCTCAGCTCCTGAGTTTTATACAGCATGTACACTAGCTGGTGATACTTAAAAAAACTCCTGGGTGTTACATCACAGCATTTGCTGTGCACTAGCAGATAAAGTACCTCATACTGTACATAATGCTTTGTGAGGCTTATACTAGGGAATTTCTGGGGGTTTTCTCCTAAGAGAAATGGAAATTAGGCTGAACAAAAAGAATATTTAGTCAGCAGCATGATAACACAGAATGAAATTTACTTTTGTCTGGGCATCAATATCTCATACAAAGATACGTAGGTCAGTTATCGCTTTGGTTAGTATTTTTTGAAACTTGATAAAGGGATGACCAAGGATACTCATAGTTACTGCTGTGTCACCTGACCTGCTCTGGATTCCCGTGTGTCACCTGGGAATGACAGGTCATGCAGTCTCTGACAAACCTCTCCTGTCAAGAGGCAAAGGACTGCCTGACCCGTAGAGCGTAAATGGAGATGATGGAGCCAGCCTGGTTAACACAGACGTGGCACTGCTGGACCTCTTCTCCACTCTGATGTGCCAAGGTTTGAGGTAAGAGCTTGGCAATGCATGAAAGCAGGAAAGCTCACTAGACAGGCTGTGTTGGAAGCTGTACCAGTTTGTTCATTGATTTGGAGCTCAGCACTGAGACCATGAAAGAGGATGCCCATGAGGAAGAGAGAATAAGGTAGCTACTGGGAGAGATTAACTGATTCAATGTAATGACTCTGGAAGCTGTCATTTAAAGATCAAAGCACCTTATTTTCTCCAACACAAAATTTAAGGAGACAGAAATTAGCCATTTTCCCCCCATTAAACAGTTATAACCTTGGAAATCTTTTCTTTTTTTTTTTTTTTTTTTTTTTACAGCAGTTGGAACCCTGCAATTAAATTCCAAGCTATGTGAAGAGAGGCATTGGCACATAGGTAACTATTTTACTAGTTCAGGCCTGGTTTCAACAGTTCATTTTTAAATCAGCATGTTTAGCTTCATTTTATTTTCATATCTCCTAGCTACTGCTTGTAACACCTACAAACAAAATGTAATAAATACACTACTGAGAGCTTTTCACTGTTGGTCTCAAAGCACGTTGTAAGTCTCGAATTGCAAGTATTATTATTACAGTTTTACAGATGAAAAGACTAAATCCCAGACTAAGTCACGTATCAGAAAGAAGCAAAACTGAAAACAAAGACCTGCTAACCCTAATTCTGCATTCCAAGCACTGGGCTATAGTCCTGTGCCAACCCTGCAGCCCCCCCAAAAGTAGTTGGGAGATGAATTTCCTCATGAGTTCTTATCTGTCTTAACAGAAATTATAGTGGGATTCAGTCAAGAGCCAGTATCACACCAGAAAAGCAAATCCTGACAGAGGTCACCAATAATTACTCTCATATGCTTTGCACATGAATTACATCCAGCTTCAGCAAGCACTACCACAGAACAACACAATCAAGTTTGCAGTAACAAATTGCTACTACAAAAAGTTCTAGGAACACTAAGCTTGAGTAGTGGAAAACCAGAAAGAACATTTATTTATGATCCTAAACACCTCCTACAGTAAAGGGTTTAAGCTATATCAAAGGCAGGGGGATAACGCTGATGAAACCCTGATTAGTTCACCCCACTGTAAGATCTGTACCAAACGAGCAAGCTGTGCTAAAATGTCAAAAACCCCTAGTTAAACTTTTCTTAACTTCTGTGCAAGTTAAGGTTGTTCCTATGGGTGTTGGAGTATCCTAAGTCACTCAAGCAGCACTTATGTGGCAAATAAACCAAGGTCTCACTGACCTTAGCAGCATTACAAGGCAATCTTCACATAAGGATTGATTGCTCCTAAACAATTTCCCCAATGCACCAGGCATACCTACATAAAAATGGAAGTGTGGTGAATAAAGTCCAAACTTTTTCTGCCCAGCCTGAAGCTGCTATGTGGGCTTACTGCATCTCCCTTTAGTGAGCAAGGCCTAGGTATCAGGGTTGCTCGCATTCTCCAAATTATGTTCTTAGGCAACAGCAGCCTGAAGCATTTTGAGAATGAAACGGCGATGGGGGGGAGGGTGTTAATGGGAAAAGAGGAAGGGTCTTCACAGCCTCATTCTCTACTACACTGCAGAGGTAAAACACTGAAGAGTCACCTCCCTGTTAGTTGTCAACTTCAGTGACAATGGAGTTATTACTATGGAATCCAACGTTCTGTAATCAGAAGAAACTTCTCAGGACAGAAAACATTAATGGGTGAGACAAAAAATAACTCCAGAACAGGTGGCTATAACTGTAATACCACAGGAAGTGGGAAATGGATAAAGAAAACATCTTCCTTTTCATGGATGATACTCAAACTGTAAGTACAGGGTATATTGCTTTAAACGTGTCAGTGGCATCCATTCCATACAGGTGAAATCTTTCTCTCACGTGTTTTAGTCCCAGACTATTCATGGAACAGCAGGCATTTAGCAGTCAACTGTCCAACTTCTGGGCTAATGAAGAACAGAGGACAACTACAGAAATAGAGTCTCCTTTATTTGTGTTTGCTTACTTGCATATGCAATTTAGTAGTCAAATTTGAGAAATGGCTACTAAAAAATTGATTGTCGTCTCTGAGGGTAACAACAAACATGAATGACAGCATTAAAAAGCCTACTTCTTCAGAGAAGTCATGAGGAAATACTTACACACACAAACAAAAACTGCACAGAAAATGAATGATGTGATATTAAATCAATATGCAAAAAAAATAATAGAAAGAAGAGTGAGTGTTTGGTGCTACAGAATCAGCATAGCTCCTCACTTCTAGCACGAAACATACAACATATTAAGAGAGAAGTCAATGAAATCATCATGATTTTTTATTTTGCTCATTTTGCATCTAATCAAGTTGCATTAAGTTCCTGTAAGCAATGCAATCATGAAGGAATAGCACGGCACAAGAAATATGTGTCAGTAAGGTACTTCATCCAGCCAGGATGAGTTCTCTTACAACCTATCTAAGCACCCAAAAGAAAAAAAAAATCCTTTCCCCTTGAGAGAAACATCAGGATTAAGTACAGCTCATGCCAACTTCTCTCTTGAGAAAAAAGTTACGCCAAGGCTGACAGCAAATGGCTGCAGCACTGGCAGCAAGGGAGAGTAATACAGGCAAATTTGCCTCGGCAAGTCTCCAGTTAAGCCAATATCAAGATTACATCTGCCTTCTCCAGGCCAAAGCACTCAAGGGGCAGCCACAGCAGCGAAAGGGAAGTCTTCCTATTGAAAGTTAAATGGCCAAAGCTGGATAATTTGCATACTGCAGTTAATTTAGTTTAGTGTACCCAGCCACATAATGCTTTTCCTTCACAAAGAACTCCTTTAAATAATTATTCACTGTGTAAACCAGCCTCTTTCTGGAGCCACTCAACCTAGCGACATTCCCGAATGTCATATCAGTGTGAAGTGTGAGATTGAAGCAGCACAGCAATTGCAACCCTCACAAGAAAAGGAAACAATTTCTTTTATACTTCTGTACATTAGGGTATAGCAAATCTTGTGTAACAGGAATAATGTTCATGGCATTGGCATATACTAAATAAACGTCTTTTGCAGTTGCTGAATACCTCCACTTCACTTTGGCATTTAATCAGCCACAAAAGCAGTTTATTGCGCAGTATACTCCACTAGCATGAACATTATCAATTCAGCAAATATTAAAAAATATCATGCAGGTGTCACAGAAATGGATACTTTAAAAATTATCGACAGCTTTATGCTTTCTGTTGCACAAAAGCAAGCAAGCTAAATGTTATGGAAAGATACAGGTCCATTCTGATTAAAATTAAATGTTAAAGGAGCACATACACATCAGAAGTGTTTATGCCGAGAGTGACCTGCTGTGCTGATATTTTCCTCCTTGCAGAGTGAAAACTTTGGTCTATGAAAATAAGCTGTATGCTCAAGTGAGTACTATCCTGAAGCACTTTGAATTCTCCACATCCTCAAATCATTTATATTGATTCTATGACTATAGAATCCAAATAAAGGAATGGAAATATGTTTCTCCTTTTTTGTAAATTCTCTGTTTTCTGTAGAAGTAAATATTTGCACTCATGGTTTAGGGACTGGTTGCACTGACAGCTGAAAGCCTCTATTGATTTACAAATGTGGGCTGGTAAAGGAGCCTCTTGCTAATCTTTCCCCCAGTGCCCTTCCAATACTTTCCACCCTAACCTAGGCGGACAGCTCTCTCTAGGGCAAGACGTAATTAAAAACTGCCTCCCAAAGAGACAGCTTGTTTCCATTCTCTGGTGAAGAGTTACCATCGCAGACACGGCATAAGAAGAGAGGATTGTACAGCACAAGCAGATTCCACAAATTTGATTTGAACACCACGTAGATGATACATGCACTCCAGGTCGGTGAGCTTGCTCTGATCAAGAGGGAAAGTATGTCTTTGTGGGACTCTTGTCAGAGTTTAAAGGCACCAATGTAAAGTAATCCCAAACTAGATCCACCCTATTTCCATGGAGGAAAACTATTCAACAAATAAGTGCAATCCTTGCCCAATACTTCACAGTCATTCTGCAGGTACAACCAATGTGCTTTTGGGGTGAAGGGACACAAGGGGTTTGCAGAGCACCTATTCACCCTAGTTTGAAAGAGCAAGGGAAAAAACCCAAATGTTTTAAAAACAGGTGCTACCTTGTTCTTCTTGCATGCTCCTAGTACAGAACAGTCACACAGGTCACAAGACAGCCTCACCGCCACGGCACAGCCCCCTGGGTGGTCTCAAGATCTTACAACACTGATGTGAACTTGCCGTAAAATTGAAGAGAAGGGAACAACACTACCACTAGCGAGCTAATCCATTTGACAGACCTGTAAGAAGAGTAACAAGTAAGATGAAATCCCAGTTGCTTCCTCTGGTGCTCCCATCTGCAAACAAGCAGAAGGCGAGAAAACCACTGGGTGCAGCCAGCCTTGTCCACAGTCTCTTCAGTTATGAAGTGCAACGAACACTTCTCCACCTATAACTTTATTTACACTTTTGGGGGATATAATAAATAGTAATAAAAGAATAATAATAACAAAAAAATAAAATAATTTTTTTTAAAAATCTCTTGCTGTCCTAGGCAAGTAAGGGATATTTTAAGATTTAAAGAAGTCGTAGAATCTTAGAAATCAGAAGTGATGTCTAGGCCATGGAATACCCTCTGCACAGGAACTGTACCAAGTTCCAACTGGTACCAATTGTACCCAACTCTCCTCCAGTTATGAAGACTATCAAATTAAACAACACTAAGTAAAATAAAATACTAGACAAATTAGAAGAACGTATGCCTGTATCAGCAAAGGATACCAATGCTCTGTACGAAGAGACAGAGAATTTTTGCTGAAGGATAGGTACTCAGAAGAGGGGATATTTGCAAAGGCATATATATAAGTCACTTATTTGAATACTACCACCTTTAATTATTTGGAACATTTTAACCTAAATATTTTAAATAAAGAAAAATTAACAGTAAACTGAGTCATGGAAATAAAAACATCCAGGCTTCATCATCTTTGACCGGAATTGTTCTTAACAGACCAAACAAGTATGTGCCTCCAGGTGGAAAAAGCAAGCTTGAAACTACAAGGGGAGCAGTGACACAAAATATGGCCACCACTCATACAGAAGGTCATACAGTATAGACATTAAAGGCTTTGAATGTTAATGATTGACTGGGGAAGAAAAAGGAGGAAAAAAAAGCATTTGAACTCTTTGGCAAGAAAGGAAAAGAAAATTTAAAAGCATTGTTATATTGAAATTAAATTATTACAGAGTGAAGACTGCACTGCATGATTTCAGGTTTCAGAAGAAATAAATTATCAAACTGACTTTTGGTATTGGTAAATTACTTAATCTTGGAACTGAGCAAAACACAATAAAACTACAAATGAGCACACAACTCTGATCTCAAGAAAAGACATCCAGTAAAGAATGGCAAGACCTCTGATAACTCAGGCTTTTAAAATCAGGATTAGGTGTTGGCTGTGGTTGGAGAAAGAAAAAATATGGGTAAGATATAGAATTATTATGCCCTTATCACATTAACTGAAGCATTAAACTTCAGTGACTTCTTTGTGCTCAGAGTTGAAGCCAATGTGTAAAAGCTCATGCAATAAGATGTGGACATGTGTGTAAGCATGGCATTGAACTAGGGCTACTGTTTACTCAGCATTGCTGATTCTGGTAAATCCATTAAAAATGCTTTGCTATAAATTGTGGTGGAAATTAAGATATGCCTACAGAAGTACAGAGGGCAGAGTCCTGGAAGTAGATCGCCCAGATCTTCAATAAGCAGTCTGGCAATTCATCACAATTACTAGTGGTCGATCATTATTAATTCTTACGGTAACCATTATGCTCATACTGAACTCATTTGCTATTAACGTGGAGGTAACATGCAATTCCATAGACATAAAAACATGATTTTAAAAGCTCAGGATTTTTTTTTTTCATCTAATGTTGAATAGCTTTTTTTTGTAAATTAAAATTACATTTGAACAAAGCAAAAAATAAAAAATCAGCATTGGTTTACTGCTTAAATTCATGCACTCAAACTGTTTAGTCTGCATTGGTAACACCACTCTGTTTACCTTTTGAAAATACAATGTATACCAAAAATAATAAATCTAACAGATGAACTTCAATCTTATGCAAATGTCCTTTGTTTTGTGCTCTGGTGAGCAAGCTACTGTACCAATACTTTTGGCATTAGTACAAGACTGAATCCATGGAAGCATGTGTGTATTTACACAAAAGAGGCTTCTAAGCTACAAAAATCCCTCTTGTTTGGTTACACTAATTTCCCTTGAATGAAGTTTGTATGCAAGCCAAAACAATGGTAGTTATCCTGTCCTCTAGAGTTCATTCCCAACAGAACGATGTGAATAATTGAAAACTTCCTACGTAGTCCTGCAAGACTCTTCTTTCATAAATCAGGAGAACTACAATGCTATTTTTTTCTTCATTAGCTATTTAAAAAAATCTGATAATTATATACAAGATTTAATTACATAAAAAATCTTTTTACTTCTTAGCATTTTAATGAAGTCTTGAAATTTTGGAGAAGATAGGTAATTTTCTGATCTGATTAGGGACTTAAAAGTAAGCATTCAAGTTTAATATTCAAAATACGTCAGGTGTGTAAGGAGGAAAATGAACTGGAGTATAATGCCAGAGGCTGATGTAAAGGAAAAAAATGCAAAGGAATCTAATGCTTTTGAGCCAAAGGACAGACACTAATTATTCAACTACCCCTGCAGCAGCGAAATCTGTTGGCTCAGCCAGTAGAGGTCTCTCTTAAATCCACAGAAAACATGTAAAAGCCATGGGACAATGAGAATTATTCCTACCTTAACTGAATGCGGTCCCAACACTTCTGCATCAGGGGGCTGAACACCAGCAGGTCTTGATGGCCTAGTGGTAACTTCTGACCACTTACTGCTGTTCGTGCCACCGTGAAGAGTGCTCATTAGAATTCTGTATTCATTTTTTTGCCATGGGCTCAGAGCAGGACTCTGGTCAATGTAGCTCATGGACTGACTGAGAGGGAGGGTCACCACAGTTGAAATTTGTTCTGTTCCTTTCACCCTCCTTTCTATCGTAAGGTTTTCCACCAAACCATTTGGGCGAGCAGGTGGTTGCCAGGATATGACCACAGAAGTTGGAGTATCAGAATAGAGCTCTGGAGCCGGAATATCCTCAGGCGCATCTGGCAGAGTCTGTATTGCTGGGGTCTCGGGTGAAAGAGAGCATCCTTTAGATGTGCATCCTTCTACTTGAAACACATAGGCTGTGTAAGGGTGCAAGTCTTGTACAGTGCAATTAGATCTAGTTCCTGGCACTGTGGCATGCAGTTGGCCATTTTGGTAAATATTATAATGAGTGATAATGCCATTTTGCTTTAAAGGATGCTGCCAGGTGATGCTTGCTGCCCTCGCTGTAACATCCAGTAGAAGTGGTGGATCTAAAGGTCCAGGTTCTGTAACAGGAAAAAAAAAAAAGGAAAATTATAGTCTGTGACTTGTGAAAGTCAGCATTAGCAAGCAGTACTCATCAAATGAGTCTGAGTATGAGAAAAGAAGTTGAAATCTATCAAACAGCCAATTTCTTCGGAAACTGTAGGCCCAGCTATTCAGGGGATGAATACGGCTGTCTTCTCAAAGGCAAGCTGCTCTGTAAAGCACACCTTCCCTCCTCTCAGCCTTCCTCCCTCCTTCTCTGCATCTTCTTTCCTCCTGTGTCTCAAAAGCATCCTACCAATGCTGTTGGAATGTGGAGAAAGTGTACAGGTGAGTGTCAGTACAGAACTGCAGTTCTAGCTTTTGCTGATATTTTTCTAGAGCGCTAGCTACTAATTGCAACTAACAGCACTGGCATAACAAAGCTGCATATTTTACAGCTCAGTAAGCCCCTGCTGCATCTCTCATTATATATTCAATATTTTACTTCATTCTGTTTATAATTCTAATCCATTTTTTGCAATTTATCTACTCTCTGTTAATATTATAGGTGATTTTTTACTGCAACTGTGACAGAAGCTGCCGATTTAGCTCTTTCACCTACTGATAAATAAACAATGCACAGATCTGACCTTTAGGTTAACAGGTTTTATGCTTGCTCCACTCAGCACTCTAACTGATTCAATTATCATAAAGGTTCAGGAGCTTCCATGAATACTGAAAAAGACCGACCATATGCCTGCATAGGTGTTGTGGAACAGCAAATACTCTGCAGCCCTCCAGAGAAATTCCTTAATTGTAAATAATTTCACCATGCGACACAATCAAGTCACCTTGAATGCAAAACCCTCAGCCTGTGGAGGCAAAGTGTTATTTAAGCTTTACTGGGCTGCGTTAAATTCTGCAATTTGAAGGGCTGTTAAGTTTTTCAATTGAAATTTCATTTAAAATGCAGGTGCTTTTTATTATATTGAGGCTTTACTGCTCTCTAGGTACAAGCAAGAACATGGTGCAATAACACAAATCTGGCTCAATCACTGATCAGTAACAGCTGTAATTCCAGAACATTTAGCATTCTTATAAACCACATCCTGAAATCTATAAATTGCTACAGCAGATCAAGAAAATACTATATTCCCCCCTATTCTGCCCATAGCAATTTTGACATTTATGAGATTTTTCTGTGAACATTACATTTTATTGAAATCTTACAAAAAGATATACTTGGGTTTAGTAATTGTTTAAAATAGCTTTAGGTTTGGGGATTTTAGGAGGATAAGTTTCAAATGTTAAGAGTTGAAAATTTAAAATTCATTAGTGATTGTGGGTGTGCTAAGGCTTCAGGACACACAGCACAGCATATGCTGAATTCCACAGTAGTCAGAAACACCACCATTTAATTCCTAATGAAGCAGTATGTTGTCCAACCCACAAGGAACAGTATCTCTAGAGGAAGAATAATTTACTTCACCAGAAGTTAAATAATTCCTAGTAATTTTTAAGTGAAAAGAGAAAGAGAGAGAAGAAAAAAAGGAACCCTAGAAAACAAATAAATCCGGCACAATGAGTGGTTCCTTATGTATTTTAGAATAACAGCTGAAGTAGTCAGAAGTCCCGATTCCCCTCTGACATACAGAGAGAGGTAAATCAGAATTATCCCACTAATGTCTGTGGAAACAATGATGTAAAATTGGGACAGCAAGTATTTTTCTTTTTCTTTTATTTTTTTTTCTTTTAAATTTGAAAAAGTAACAGTGTTTTTTTCTTTCATTATATGATGCATCACAAAGCAACTCCATAAAGCTCATCCATATCACAAATCCTGTTCTCACAGTGGTAATAAGGATGGAGTTCTATATTTAATGCTTGTGCACTCTAGGATTAATTTAGATCTCTGAATTTACGAGTAGAAGAGATGATCAGTTGTAAAGAGCAAACCAGTTCTATTTGCACGTACTCTTGGGCAAAACCAATTAGGTCATAAGCTGGAACAAAATTTGGCCCATTATTTAGATTTCACTGAAATATGGAGAGGTGGGGGTGTAAACCTGAGTTAGATGTACATTCCATAAAGCAAAAATTCTGGTGAGGTGAAAGGGAAAGAGGAAAATCTGCTTTGGAATTGAAGACCTTGAAAATAAGTTGCTGCAATTTTTAGTTTAATGGGAGAAGGGATGTGAAAGATATCATATTTACTACTGATCTGCAAAACAGCATTTTATCTAATTATACCTCATAAATAAGATATCATACTGTGAGCTTCTGCAGGAGAAACAAAGAAACAAGCAAACAAACACCAAAAACCCCTCACAACAATCAAGCAATTTGTTGTGAGGAAATGTATAAGCCTTTTTATTCCTACTGAATAAGCTGCTGGCATTACAGGTGAAACATTCATGGTAATTAGCTGAAACTGTGTTTCAACCCCCCCAGAGATTGGAGGTATTCCTTAAGGACAATCTGTAATGTATGGGAGGAGCTGTCAAACTTAAACTTTGGGTCCCGCTAGTCCCTCCTCCTCCCCTCAAAAAAGCATATTTTGGTAGCTAGCATACCTACCCACACATTCCCTACTGCCCTTTTAAAAGAGAGACTTTTAAGACTCTCTGAGTTCAAACAAGACGTTTGAGAGATGCTTAATTGGCCCCACTGGATGGGAAAGCATTAAATCCTGGTCCCCAACACTCATTCGGTGTAGCTTCTTTTTAAATGGCAAGCAGAATCATCTAATTCTATATACAAATCAACTAGCACGATACTGCTTGGTTGAAAGGGTCACCACAATTATGTAAAACATGAGTATTAACTATAATTGGGATAGTTTGCTAATACAATAAAAAGCTCTGAACATGAGAAAAGTTATGCTCACAGCAGTAGCTATCACTTTCTAAAGTAAGAATTCATGGATGAAATGACATGAAAAAGATGGTTATAAAATTTTAATGGAATGATAAAAGGCAAAAGTCAGCCTCTCAGCTGAATTCTTAAAATCCCTATATATCACAATCAGCTCCTTAACTGTAAAATCAATGTGGAGTATAACATGTTGTCAATGCGGTTGTCACTGGAGGGAAGACTGCAAAGTATGACAGCTACACAGCTCAGCCTGACAATGATGAAAATAAAATCATAAAGCTCTTTACATGGATATAATTGTTTATAGAAGTAACTAGTGAACATGGGAATAGTGGGCATCTTTTTCCGTAAGATTCTTAGTTCATATTTCAAACCATTTCATTACAGTATTAATACTAGAAAGTAGTTTCATTTTGGCAAATGAAATTATCTTTTATGGCAGGCTATTTTGCTCATCTGCTTCAAAAGTTCAGACTTGACTTAAAAGGAAGGAACAAAATTGTCATTAATCTTTTTTAATTCCCTGACTAGAACCACACATTTGTTTACTTACTGTACAGACTGAGGGAGCAAGGACCTATAAACTCATGGATGTATTCTGGTGGAATCTGTACTTTCATTAATATACTGAGACATCCACCTGGACTACTGCCCTTTAAAGCTAATGAGAAATACCTGAGTCGCTGGGAAACTCTCTCACTAAGTAGAATAGAAATTCTGTGCCTTTTATTCTTGAATCATTTACTCTTTTCAGGAACATGAACAATGAAATTACACATATTAACAAAATGTGGTGTCTTTCATTTACTACCAACTGCGTCCAGCAGAAAATCCAAATTGTGTAGCTCTGGGCACATGAAACCACAGGATTCTTTTACCACATTGGATCGCAGGACTCAAAAGTCCTTAAACAGTTCACGCAATGACATGCAGTCCATATGAACATATTAGGAGCCATCTACAAAGTATGCAGATGTTTTGCCCACTCCTACCCCAAATGCACATTGGGCCCAGAACCTCAGCCTAGGGGTTAAGAAATTTCTTCGAATTCCTACTTTATAGGCATGCACAGGCAGTTTGTAATATTTATATGATCATCATGTTGTATCTGCCAAAATACTACTAGAGTTTAATTTGTTCTTCTGTCCTTTTGTTATTCACCCTGTCGTGTGTTTCACATGATTTTCTCTTCCCTTTATCACCTCACCAGGTTTTGTCTTCTCTGGCTTCAGTCTCCATTATCTTTCTTGAGCACAGGTGACCACATCAACTATGGATTAGCTTATATGCCTAAATTATATGGACCTAACTTACATAGCTAAAGAAGACTTGTCTTCTCAGACATCGAATATAATCAGCAGAGAAAGCAAGCACTTCCAAAAGCCAAATGCATCATCATCCACCCTCTTGTCCTGTATTGCCCTCTGGAGGAGCCTGTCTCTCTCTACTGTCCACATGAGGAAGCTTTAAGAGAATAAACCTCCTCATCCTGGAACCAAGATTTGTGGTAAGAATGCCAGAGGAGCACAGCATAGCCCTCTACATGATAGGAATAGCACTTTCCTGTCCTGTCAAGAAATAGCTCGGCTGATGCATTGAAGGAGCGCTTTTTTCTTTTCTTTTTTTTTAAATTGTGGATTTCTTTCCTGTAGCAATCCCCATTCATAATCATCTCAAGTGACTACTGCATACTTTGTACTTTTGACATTACTTATTGTGAACATTGGACTGTAACTTCTTTACACATAAAAGAGATGTATTTGCAATCACTTCATCTACCAAAAATGAAAATTGGATTGCCTGACATGCAACTCACAAAACCTTCTCTCTCACCAAGTGAAAACCAGGCACTTAGAAAGGGCTTCAGCAAGAACTCTCCATAATGGAATGGTATACTGACCCGTGGGACTGAAACGTAGCCAGTGCAGAGAACATGCTGGTGACTAAGACATCCTGCTGTATGCAACTCACTGGACTGCAAACAGTTTCCAGGAGATCCAAAAGAAAAGAAATGGACAGGCAGCTTTTCCCTAAAGCAGCAACTTTGCCAGCTTAAAACTTGTCCAAATCAAGACGGATTTTCCCAAGTGCTAGAGAAAGCACCTTTCCTTATTTGGGAACTATCCCTCTGCTCAAAGATTACACTGTGTGGATGGCTACCAGCCAATATAATTTAGCAAACCATAAAGCTACACCATAAAAATACAGCAGCTGCCATTGGGCCAGCTTCAGGTAACTATAACCAGCTCCTTTGCACCATCCTTCCCAGATCGCTCCAAGAACTGTTGTAGCAAAAGGGAAAGCTTAATTGATATCTTCTTCCTATATCAGGAAAATTTGATTTTATTTCTGAATACAAGGCATGAAATTCTAACCTCTGTTCAATGGTACATACTGACCTCTCAGTTGAGTGGTGATTACACAGATTGTGAGAGAGTTATCTTAAATTGACATTCAAGTTACTGAAAACAGTATCTAATCCAAAAACTTCATCAACTGTTTCCGTTTGCCTCTCAATAACTAGCCTAATGCTATACTGTCCAAGATCACTGACACAAATAGCTTTTATTAGCACATTTAGCAGGTTTTAAAATATTCTTAGGATATGTACATTATTGTTATCTGGCACTGGCAGGTCAGACTTTAAAAAATGCATGGAATTAGTTACTACTGTCACACTCATGTAAATAGAAGTATTTGAAAATAATTTACAGCACTCTTCCTTGCATTAAAAAGTAGCCAAAACCTACTAATCTGTATATTAAAACATTGTATTATCAGATACAACAGATTTTTATGGTAGAATTTACTAAATTTTCCTTAATAATTCCTAATATCCTCCTAGTTTACTAAATATTTACCATAAATAAAATACGCATATATATTGTAAAATCATCAGCTTGTATTAGTAGAAGTCTATTGATTTTAAAAGTGGACGTGTTGCTTTCCGTATGTTACTATCAGGTGTATGCATATTTAAACACACACATACGCATATATTTTATTCCTACAGGTATTTTATGCTTTAGTGAAGCAAAAAAGATGTATATTCACTGCATAAAATTCAATAGGAACATGTGTGCACATGTATGTTTCAAAAGAGTAAGACATGGGAAAATTCTGCTGTCAAATTGTACTTTAAAAAGGCAAAATCTATTGGTTAGCAGGGCCAGGAATTAAGTGTACTTCTGCAACAAGCTGTCAGTATAGGCAGTTTTATAAGAAACATATTGAAGCCTTGACATAAATACTGCTTTTACCCAATGACAATCATTCAGTCTTAAGAAATTGAGTTGAGTATCTTTTCACAGGTGGCAGCCCTGCAGAATGACACCAAAACCAGGCTCCTTTGTCACCACTGAATGTTGGTGGTTTTTTGTAAATTAAAGGGTTGTTGGATACTGGAGACACATCAGTGTGTATTCTTTGGCAGTACCAATGCAAATGGAAGAGGACATTTTAAGGAAAACTATTTTCTCCTTGGAGACATGGAGTTCATAACTGAACTATCTAAGTTTGTCTTAAGCTATGGAATGAGATGAAGTATCATAGCTGAAGAGGTGAGTTGTCCATTAATCTCAAAATATTTTCATTGCGCAAACACTGACAGAGGTGTTATGTTTTTCTTTGCTTATTCTTAAGCTTCCTTTGGCAACATCTACCTTCCATACTCACTAGGTATTTTTGCAGCCAGGTTTTGCAGAAGGCAGCATTTCATTCTGGTGCACAAATGCCATCCAAGTTGTACACAGCAGGCAGATTCCACATATATGTTCAAGAAGATTATATAGGAATGCACATCCTGTGTAGGTAGTCTGCCCTGTCCTTAACTCCCAAATAGAGAATTTTAGACTTCTACACCTGCTACTTTGCACAAGAAATAATTTTTGCATATACTAAAGTACATATACATTTCCGCACTCCTCCTTTCTAAAAAGAAACACTGTGCAAACTGCCTGACCAGAACTGAATAATCATCGCAGTTTGAACGAAATATTCTCAGGAGACTGGCTGCATTTAGACCATGAATGCAGACAAGTTTGATAATATTGTATGCACTTTCGGTAACAATTACAATATAGGAATTGAATCTCAACAAAGATTTTCACAGGTAAATAACACATCTCTGGTAAGTAAAGGCCAAGTTCAGAACTTCCTTTTATTAGGTATTTACTTACAGATAATGTGTTCATAGAAGCATTTATACTGTTGGAGCTTAAATGCATTTATCAGATAAATTTGTGTGAATTATTTGCCCAGCTTCAAAGAAAAATATACAATTGTGGAAACATATTTTCTTCTGTGGGGTTTGGTTCTTTTTTTTTCCAAGATAGACAGCTATCCATCTAGAGAAGGGACTAAAATGAACTTGAGTCCCAAGAACTGTATATTTGCTATGACGATTACATATGAGTATTCGGTTAATTTTATGGTCTTAAATACAGATATCATATCAGTGTAAAATAGAGTAAGAGCACAAGGCACTTTGGTGGAAAGGCAGAGAAAGTAGCACAGTAACGAAACCTGTAAGGAAACACACACACCCCTTTTTCTGCCCAGAATTAATTACTTTATAAAAAGCAAGATATAACAGGGAAAATGTCTTTAGAAAATATTTCGTTTCTGTGAAAGTTGGTACAATGGGGTCATCCATTACTGATTAAAAAAAAGAAGCAAAGAATATATTTGAAAACAACAGATTTTTCCAAAATGTGCGCTATTAGATATCCCACTACATTGTAAGAAGAAACTAATAGTTCTGTTTCTTAAAAAGGACTATTGAACAAATTATGTGGAGCGACTTTGCAGAAGGTAGAACTATTAATGAGGAAAGTGATGGGACTGGCAATGACAAACTCAATTTCAGACCAGTAGATCACCACTTGGAATTAACAAAGATCACCGGGAATTAAAAGTTCTGTGGTACAACTTAGGTATTCTCAACACAGAGATAAGACAAGTCATATACTATTAACTTCAAGTTATTTTCTCTCATATGACTGAAATCGGAATCAAGTCCTTGAATATAAAGGAATACCACTTACAAAGCTACACATACCAGTGTATCTTAAAATACCCATATATGGGCACATATGCATAGAGGGATATTATATAAAGAAATAAGATACCACTTCAAAAAACATGAGTTTAAATATTCGTGTTTCATGAAAATCTAAGACAACAAATACTTGCTCCCTTAGGAGTTATTATTGCAAGTTAATATTCAGGAAGGAAATAGATTATTGCTATTTAACTCAGAAAGCTAGACAACGAAAAGAAATTACGTGCACTGGCAGCTGAACTGTTACTTATATTTTTTACTAAAGGGAGTTAAATAAGATCGGGCTGCTTACTGTCTTCTGCTGTAGTCATTGAAGTCCAGTTGCTATAAGCATTGCCGTAACCATTGGAGGCAACCACTCTCATCTCATACTCAGTGTATGGCTGAAGATCTCCGACCCTGTGTTGTAGGGAAGCAGTGGGACTGGAAAGCAAACTGCAAAGAAAAGCAGCATGAGCTACATCATTAAACATCCCAGCACCTAAAGAAATACTAAAACATTACATGTCTTGTAACAAAACCAGCCACCGTAAAGGTGAGCCATATTCAAGATAACGGGACTTTTCTTGCTCAGCAGTTGATGGTGGCCTTGCTATGGTCTGCGTACTCTAAAATGTCACCAGCAGAATGCCTCCGCCGCATCTGGAGTCGGTAGCTGGGCGTGCCTGGGGCGTTGTTGCGAACTGGTGTAGACCAGACAACCTGAAGACTGGTCGGAGTGGCAGATGAAAGCCTTGGAGGCATCACGCCATCTGGAGCTGTCGAAAAGCATGGATGAATTAGAGCAGAGAAAACCATGGACAACATATGCTGGGCGGAAACAAAATGCTCCATATACTGGAAAAACTGTTCCTCAGGATCAACAGCAATGTTAACATGGTCCATTTAGTTTAACATTTTCACTACTGAACAATGCAATTTCTTTATTTTCTTCTTTCCAATACAGTTACGTTAGTATCATTTTGCTGAAAGCAAACCTCCAAACACCAAAAGTAATTCAAAAGCAACATATTCTCTACCACCTGTTCAAATATTATCTACTTCTTGTGCCCAGCTCTGCCACCCTGAGAAGCTAAAGAAATGCTCCCAGAAATGTTAGCCAGCAAGAGTAAAATTGATCAGACTTTTACTCATTCAGATACCTTCTCAGTCTTCTAAATTAATAATAATTTTAAAAGAAAACAGCAGGTATTTTAAGGGAAAATAAGGTCTTTAGATAGAAATCAAAATAGATTCAGTGAAATCTCTCAGTCTCTATCTCACTGCTTTGTTAAGGAAATTAATGTTTATGAAGTCCAGGAACTGCAGAGCAAAATCTGTCAGTAGTGATACCACCAATGACCTTTAACTACTGTAAATTTCACGGCATGTAGTAAAAAGAACTATGCCAATTTGCACCCACCCATTTATAGCTTTGTTTTTTCTTTAAGAAGAAAACAATCTGTTGAAGAAACTTGTTGTATATAAACACATCTGGAACTTTTATGTATTATGCATCTCTGTAGCCATAGCTCTTTTCCAGAGAGTTAAAATGCTGGGAAGTTACTATCTTTGTCATTTAAAATCTTGTATAATAGTTTTGCTTTTCATGCTCCAGTAGGTACCATTTGCTTCCTTCTTTGGTCTTTTCAACAGAAGTTTTTGTTGCTGCTATTTTGTTCCTTCCCTCTATCAGAAAAAAATCAGTCTCACAAATCTGTAACTTAAGATGCAGTTGTAAGCCTCAAGGCATAAGTTGTAAGATGAGCGAACACCATCTTACAGTAAGTTTTATGATTTTCATTTGCCACCTGTATATGAGGTGGTTACAAAGAGGAAAGTAATTGACTTTTTGATGCACTGTCTGAATCATTCTCTCCCTGAAACCGATGAAAGGATGGCATTACCTCCAAAAAAAAAGTCATCAGTCATATACAATAGCTTTTATTTACACTGACACGTAAACACTGAGATATGTGAACTAGCATCTGGCTGCTTCACTTGGTTATACATACTTATGACTAGGGAAATTCAAAATTCGCCAACTCCAAACTGTATTACATATAAAGGTACAAGACATGTCTTGCTCCAGTCTAGAGGCTTGTTCTCTTTCTCTTAAGTTCAAGGTCTGCCAGTTCTCATAAAAAATTTTTACTGAAAGCTGGCTGCTGGGTACCTGAGTTATTACCAGATATTCTACTTCTAAGAATTTTCCCCTAGCCCTGCTACACTCCTGGATTTTTCAGGACAAGATGAAGTAGAACAGGATCTCCAGCCTCCTTCACTCCCTTCCCCTCCTCTCTGTTACCATGAAAAAGAGAGCATAAAACTTCTGGGCTTGAGCCAGCCTGGCCGTCTTTGGATGCTCCCTCCTGCTGCGGTTATCTGGACCTAGGCAATAAGGCTCCAGTAAATCCCAAGTAAACTTGAAATCTTCCTGTTTCCAAATCCAGGAGGTGTCTGAGACAAAGGTAACTCATGGTCTGAAAGTCCCTTGCCAATCTTCAAGGCCAATCAAGAGCTTGTGAGCACCTTAACTCAGAGGGAAGAAGATGGCTGATTTAACTTGAACAGCCCCCAACATCCCTCCAGCTGAGCCATCAAAAACAAACATCTGCACACCAAATACCTCTGTATGTGAACCAAATTTCACCCTCAGAGCAAAATGGAGAACATATATTTATCTCACTTAACATTGTTCTGTTTAGCAGCAACATAACTAACATTGGAGTTAAGTTGTGCAATAAGGGGGGTTTAAATCTTCTGGGTGTAAAGTACAGTACTCACAGATAATCATGAATTATTTTGGCAACCCTTTATAAAGTGATTCCTGAAGTTGTTAGCAGGCAAACTCAGCCAGCACAATTAATGCAAAAACTTTTCTGAGAGGATTTTAAACTGTTTTCACAAGTTGACACTATCAGAAAGACTCGATAGCCCTTTCAAAGCAGGGCACTATATCATTTAAACCATAACCATTTGTGGCTTAAAATGCACTACTTGTTTACATGCACACAGAAATTCTACACAGCAAAAAAAGCTAAATCTCAAAATGAATCTAATTAGCTGAGCTGTAATTTGGCTAGGAAGCCTAAGTTCACGTTGTTGTTGAGAAGACAGCGTGAGCAACTCACTGAGGAGGCAAAAGCGTTAAATTTATTTCCAGTTCTGTCAGGACACACCACCTTTGTCTTTCATTTCTCAATCTGTTAAACAGAGATAATAATACTTATCCTTCTTTGTAAAGCTCTCGGAGATCTACAAAGTAAAAGCTCTGATTAAGCTTTATGTATGTATACTGGTGGTTATTATAGTGATACAGGAATGTTCATCAAAAAACAAAGATGTAGCTGTCTAAATGTCAATAACAATTCACAGTGTGAATGTTATTTTAATGGCGTAGGTAATCTCAGCTAAATGTTCAAATCTCTTCTACCAACAAAAGCACAGCACAGAAAAGAGTAGAAAATTTGGACAAATCTCTTCTGTGAAAGTCAACTGACCTGTAGAACAAGCTTAAAACCCACTACTTTCAAACCAACATGTTAGAGTATACAGCAAATTTGTCTCATCTGAAAGACTTTCCTATGTTGCTCACAGAGAATGTCCTCAGCTATGCACTAGTGATTGTCCTCAGTTCTCCACTTCCAAAGGAATGGGACAGGGGGACAGGAGGTTACAACAAAGAAATTCCCGAGTCTCTGCTGAGTCGTAATGACTAAAGTGCTCTGTTAAACTAATCACATTTTGATCATTAAAAATATAGTGCACTTCCCCCCAAAAATGGCAATTCTAAATTGCACACAAAACATCCTTTGACTATTTCAAACACTCCTCATCACCAAGGTCTTCAGTGTAACATTTCCCTCAGCTTAACCCTTTTTACCTGATCCATATTCCCGGGAGACTCCTTACTACCCAAGTAATAACTGGCAACCAGCAATAATTCTACTGTGAATTTCTCAACAGAAGAGCCATGTATCTATCAGGTTGATATATCGTCTTTAAGATGCAATGTTGCTCAAAAAGCTCCCCTCAAGCTTTAATATGACCCTCAGGGGGCAACCACTCCACTTGCAACCTACTGAATCAACATCTAGCCCAGTAAATCCTCACTTAGCAGGGCAGAAAGTCACGCTTTGTATATGAAGAGACTACAAAGGCAGAATAAAATATTTAATCAGATGTCAATTTTAACCAAAGAATTAATAAACAGTCCTGCAAAATAATAAAAACTGAAGACTGTTTCAAGCCGATAATGATATATTGTATTCCAGATACTCAGGTACATGCAGATGAGTCAAGAAAGATGTGATTCTTGCTCAGCCACTAAAGCGCTAAGCAGTCTTTGAAAAACGCCTCAACTGCTTGCCTCAATTTCCTTATCTTAAACAACATGTGCAGTAGTAGGCAGCTTTGTAAGTATTTGTTTATTTTAGGACAGTAAGCATTGTGTTAAATGCTAAAAAAAGCTTAAATGTTTACTCCATGTTGAAAGTCTATTTTTCTGAGAGGTATTCATTATATTTATCGTAAGGATAGATCTGAAATCTAATTTTTCTGAAAGTAGAAGACTTTAAGTAGGATTATTAAAAGTTAGCTATCATTAGGAAAAGAAAAGAATTATGTATTTATTAAACTATTAATAGATTAATCTATTAATCTTTAATAAGGGGAAGAAAAACCAGTAGATCTTGATTTGGTATCTATCAAATTGGTGTAAACTCACATCAACTTTGAAGTGAAGTGGCACCACTTTTAAGAGTGATCAGATATACTGGCCCTGTTGTAGCCACAATATCTGCAGATAGGCAGCTAGAAGAGTTTGGAGCGTTGTAACTGTAACTGTACAACTTGTCACAGCTGCATGTGTAAAATATTTGGCACAGATGATGCATTTGCATATTATTGATATATTTTTCATACACATGTATGCAAATGCTAACTGCAGGTTTTCAACTAAAGAGAAGGAAAATAGGCTCTCCACAGACTGTGCTGTAACAGCAAGGAAAAGTTTCAGTCAGACTGCCTTTAAATGAATGTCTCTCTCAGTCATGCTTACTCTCAGTCTTTTCCAGGTTCAATTCACAAACCCCATTTCTTTATCTCATTGCAGTGGTTGTTTAGATACCTGATTCATTTTCTATTTTGGGTCACCAGACTGAGATCATGTCATTACAGCAGTTTTTATGGCAATATGTTCTGCACATTCACAATTTTTTCTTCTGATTTTCCCAGTTACGCTTGTTATCTAGTTGTTTACTCACTCCAAATAATTCCAGTCACTGTACTCTCCATAATTCTCAACATGGACATGTGGTTTTGTTTCATTTAACTGAAAGACAGGCCACGATGCTGGGCCATGTCATCACTAGAAGGGCATGCTAGTTATAAACCTTTATCTACTGGCAAAGGAGAAGATTGCTTTTTTTGTTTCTTATCTTCACAGGTTCATTGAAGTTTACTCTGGTTTGGTTTTTAACCCTCTTTTCCCAGTTATCTTTCCTACTCAGTGTATATCAAATACATGCAGTTGTCTTTGATTTTTCATTTAATATATATGTTCAACCATGTTGCTTCCTGCCTACTCAATGCTTAAAGAATGCACAGAGTATTCTTGGATTTTAATTTTATAATTTCACTGATATGTGTTTTCAGTTACATATGTATCTCCATCTAATAATACACATACCAGGGGCAATGCACCCCTTATTCAACATACATCCACGCACTTTGGAACATACAATGTGAAAAGTCTGTGGCGGCCTTCCTGCTTGCCCCTCTCTGGCACAAGGGGTGTGGGAAGGAAGGAAGCTGTGCTATGGGAAAAAGCAAGTAGAGAGACATAAATGAGTAGCTTAAGTTTCCTTAAGCTTCCCAGTAAATTCAAACCTCTTCCCACCTCCTGTTCATTAGATCTTCTTTTAAGAAGTATAACATAAACACTACAGAAATATCTTGTTCTAGCTTCATGATCTTCATGATCATGATTTTCGTGTTTTATAAATTTTATTTCTGCTATAGCAGTAATTTCATTTGGAAAGGAGTGGCTTTGTAAATCTTTTCACTTTTAGCATTAATCTTTAATGTTACTTGTAAGGCACAATATCACTCAGAAAAATGAAAGTAAGAAGTTTGATAAATTTAAAATTCATCTTTATCTGGATTGAGTGCATATGCTCTAAATGCAAATTTTCCTCCACTTGCACTATTTGGTATTCCAAGCCGCAGAGTACCATTTTAGTAGGTCCCTGAAAATCAACTGAGGGACCATGAATTTTACACCATGAATTGCAGACCTGACGTTTAAGACAATTGTCTTTTGAAATCTCAGAAGAGGCTTACTTATTCGTCATTAATACCACTCTAGTGAAAAACAAAATCAGACCTCCTCCTCCTTTTAATGAAGTCTTCTTCATGCACAGCCTCTACATCTGCGATCCAGATACGGGTCTGAAGTAAAAACTTGTGTAAGAGATGTCCCTTTCCTAAATGTTATATTTTGACAAGGTCAACACTATAAAATGTCTTATAGATTTGTCACCCTTACCTTTATATAAGAAGTAACCTGCCTGCCTTCCTCATGGCAGATAGGAGTTTATCCATGTTACTGAGCAAGAACTTTGCTAAACTGTAAAAGCTACAAGAGAATGCCAATAAGCAATTAGCAGAATGATTAATGATTTTAATACCTGTAATAAAGACATTGGATGGAATTTATAACAGCCCAGTAAAACTAATTATTCATCAGACTGTTTAAAAGGATGCCTAGCCAGTAACTGTCATATCACAAAATTAGTTAAAAAAAAAATATTATGAGGAAATAATAGAAGGATTGGTATTACAAAATCAGGCAGAAACCACAATTAAACAAACAGCCTCTGTGGGTTAATTGTGACTCTGGTTACTGGAAAATGAAATATCTCTGTGAAGTAGCTTTGAGAAACTGTCAGATCTGCCTCTTTTTACTTAGAGGAAGAGATGTGGCATGTGTAGAGGAAACAAAATCCTTTCTACCTTCATGCAGTAGCATCAGCTTCCTCAATAGAGCAGTTTTAGAGATGGATTTCAGGCCCTCTTTGTTTTTGTTTTTTTGGTTTTTTTTATAAAGGAAGAAAGTTAAAGAATTTGACACCATCTTAAAAATCTTGCAACTTCCCTTACAACTGATATCTGAAGGCAGAGAGCGATGAACACAGGCAGGTATGCTAGCTTCCACGTTGATAGAAACATCTCCGGTGAGAGGCTCGCAAACTGCTGGCAAGGAAACGCTTGCCTAAATTGAAGTTTCATTCTTAATGTTGATGGTAGAATTTCAAAGAACTGCAGACTGGCTTTAAAGCTTTTTACTGCATGTTTGAAACTAAGCCATTCTTAGATAGCTCTGGAAATAGGGAATTCCCAAAAGCAACAAAAAAAGCAAATTTTATCCCTGATGGTTGGCAAAAGACCAGGGGAGAAAGCTTAAACCGATGTAGCTTAAAGAAAAATGTAAGAGCAAAGGGATAGACCTATAGGAATCTTAAACTTCACAGAATTTTTGCAAAGACAATCCCACTGCTCTGCTTCAAGTTGCGACCTTTTCTCCTTCCCTATCTGCAACAGAAAAAATGTGCATTGCTACATTTCCAGTGGCATTTACATGTCTATTTGAATATGTTTTTGAAATGAATACTGCATGGTACTATGATTTATAAATAGAGAGAACATGTAGAAAATCAGTTTTGTTGACTAATAAAAGTAAAATCTTAGTTATAAATGGGGAAAAAACAATCTTCTTATTTTTAACTAAAAATACCCACTGCTTATACCAATACATAAATGATTCTTCCCAGAAGACTCACATATTAAAGAACCAGATGACTTTATCATTACTGGAATTTGCAAGGTTGCAAAGACCAAGGCACTTGGGTATGAGTAGCCATCATCAATACATCTTATTAAAGCTTTAGTGTTGGTTCTAGTCTCCTGATGGTATAGATATAAAGAAATACTAAAGCTACATAGTTGGTCCCATTGTGTTTCAGATTTGTGCTGTGTTCATGTTACAATATTCCCACAATCACTGCTCATACACCATTGTTTTCCTGCAAGGAGCTTGCAGAGTTTTCAAAAGCTTTTGTATATTCTAATTTACTTAATCTTATGGAATATATCCCTATGAAATAAATGTATATGATGTATGAGAAAAGCAACTAGTTCTTGTTTATTTTGTTCATGGATCAAAAAACTCCACAGAAG
This sequence comes from Rhynochetos jubatus, assembly GCA_027574665.1. Lineage (NCBI taxonomy): Eukaryota > Metazoa > Chordata > Aves > Eurypygiformes > Rhynochetidae > Rhynochetos > Rhynochetos jubatus. The sequence goes on along the minus strand of CM050650.1, from coordinate 23,642,854 downwards.
AGCACTAGGGAATATGTTGTCAAAGAAAACATGGAATTTTATCTTCTCATTTCCCATTTTCTCTAAGGTGTAGGTGCTTATCACAACAATATTGAAGTGTCTTCTATGTCAATGCACTGAAATAAATATATTCCCATTGAAAGTCATGAAGGAAATTCAGAAATTGGGAATGTACAAAATCTCATAAACATTACAAACTCTAAGTTTACAGACTAGGAGTCTCCTCTTTGCTTGCAGGAAGTGTTCACATAAAGACAGTGGAAGTCATGCCCTTAAATTACTGAAGACATAATTCTTTGAAAATTTACCTTTTACAGTTCAATTGTCTTTTAAAATTTTGCTTCTGGAAATCTTTTATAGTAGCAACCATATTTTCACAAATGTATTTAAAAAAAAAAAAAAGAAGTAATACTTTGTTTCAATCTTCAAGCTATTAAAAAGCATATTATCTTTTCCTGTTAGCCTGAGTTGCGCAAGGTTGAAAACAAACATCTCAAAGCAACAATACTTATTAAGTAGAAACTCTGGTTTGTGTGTTATCTTAACCTGTTTCTCAATTCACTCTAAGGCATTCAAAGCATATGGCCTTTGAAGCAGCCTATACTCCCTAGTTTTCTTCTGCAAAGTACAGCATATGTCAGGTTCAGACAAAATACTGAAAATGACTGTGTATTTTATTAAAAGCCTATTTTTTCCTCTCTCTCTTTTTAACAAAAGTCTAATTTAGTTGTTGTTCTCTTAGGTATAAAGTACACAGTTCATAATTCATCTGATATAAAATGTCAGTTTAGATTTTTGCACTTCTTTGATAAATGAGACAAAACATGTACATTTCAATTTCCTTCTATGAGGTTTTACTAGCAGAAGCCCTCCTCCCATTGTGCTGCTCAAAGACCTTTGTGTTAAATTAAACATCAAGATTCAGAAACTGTAGGGAATGATATTTCCAAGACATACAGTACAAATACATGAGACTGGGAAAAAAGGTAATGATTTTTCCTACCAGTAAAGTCATCTCTCCCAAAGAGCATCTTTGATCCTTGAATTAGTTCTCAGTTATAATTTAATATATCAAAACTGTCAGCAGCTTTCCTTACACTTAGACATAAAGTGATATAGTCAGCTCCACAAAGAGCAAAATACAACATACAGGGGTGTTTGCTCCCCTCCCAGCATGTGCCTATGACTCTAAAGTCTGTCCATATTAATGGGGAAAATCTGTGTACATCAAAGGAGACGGCAGAGAATCAATTTAATTGTATCTGTCATCATTAACAGTATGGAGTGTTTTTTTCCTATATAACCAAATCCTGCCATTCATCAACATGCGAACCTCCCAGGGGAGTAATCTGCACAACGGCAGGGAGCAGAATCAAAAATTTAGTTCTGGAAATATAACTATTATAAATAGAAAAATAACAACAAAACACTGTATATTATTCTCTTACGTAACACGAGGCCAAGGCCGACAAATCTGAGCTATCACATTTACAGAGTAAACAAGAATTCTTATCCCTTCTCAAAATTGCCGACTGCAATGCTATGGCTGTCACTTCATGTTACAGTCTAGTTCAACAGCTGCTGTATCAATAAATTAAGCTGTATTAGAAAATAGCAATAGGATCACATGCTGATGCTCATGCTGGGTATCAGCACTGATGAACAACATATGTCCAGATCCACATATGCCCAGAACTCAGGGCCTGCTCCCCCTGTTCCCTTTGCTGCTGACATGTACACTGCCTCACTTCAGCCTGAGAAGTGTCTTTACCCCTGGGTTACAACAGTACCTGCTGTCTTCTCCCCCAGCAAGTAAGGCTACTTCAACACCACCTCCCTCACCCCCGAGCTCCCTGGTACAAGAGCTTCAATGGGATGGATGGGCAGTTTTCTCCTTTCCATGTTTTTGAACCCAAATTAGTACACGGCCTGGCAAGTGGGAGATGGGAATGTTAGTACACTTTTGGATGAATAATGCAGATCTCCTTGTTGGGCCAGTATTTTAACAGAGATAAGCTACAGCAGAATATGAAAGGTGACAGCTCCGTTCCACCTAACTGTGGCAAAAATCCCTGACTGTTTTTATGGATTGGCCCCCCATTAAAAATAGCATTTCAATTGACAGAAATATGATCCATGTGTTACCCACTGAAGCAAAATATCTCATATTTAAGGTGAATAAAAAGCAATTTAGACAAGTCTGTTCACACATGGAAGCAATCCATGCAAAATATACAGTTGCCTTATCTGATGAATAGGGTAAAAGGATTACAACCTTTTATACCCGACCCACTCACACAGGCATGTTCGGACAGCATTAAGTAGCTATTCATCAGTTAAATGTCCTGTTCTAGGTACTTCTAACAAATAAACCATTTATACAAATTAACTCTCGGTTTCAGTTCCTCAGATAATGCTGAAGAACACATAAATCCACTGGAATTGGTGGAAATGTGTCAATATACAATAACGAATGATCTGGTCTCAAGTATTTTTACTCAAAAGACCTTGGCTACTGTCTTCTTGTTAAAAACTAGGTAGTCTAATTGATTAAAAGTCTTAGTAACACCATCATGCTTTATTCAAACCCAAGCCAGGCTGACTGTATTTTGCTTTATATGTCACAAGACCTGTCACAGCATTTACTCCAACCCAAACATACAATTCACCACATCTCGAGGTAAAGGAAATACCTTGTCAATACTGCCTTTCTACAATACAGACTTTCGTCAGTCTTCTGACAAAACAGTAAAGAGGCAGGGAACATTTCTTCTCCTTTGTTTGTTTGTAAAATGTAGACTGAAAAGGCTAAATCTTCATCACAGAAAATTTACAGCTGCTTAATTCAGATTGCAATCACCAGGAACATCCTGTTGAATTTTTTTGGACACCACTATCAATTTCTTACAAATAATCCTCTCAAATAGGATTCTTAGTGTGCAACAGCATTCACAATCTTGGTGGAAGGAAAAATGGAGAAAAGAGAAGTGTTCTTATTCAACTTCTTTTCTTTCTACTATTAATTTAAATCTAAAAATCAGTCAACATTAATTTATGTATTCTATGTATTTTCTATGTACACTGTGGCTGCCTTCAACTGTGGTGGCACCTTTCATGGAGAAGCAAACCCACAGCCTAAGCTGAGGAACAAGAAGAAAAGCTGATGAACTTTATGACATGTATATTATAATTTTCAGCACGAGGATGAATATAAAAGTTCCTTTTCCTGCTAACACATGCCTGTCTTTCTATCTATCTGTAAAATGGGAATAACAATCCTCAGACAGTTTAGAAGCCTATAGGAAAGCTGAATTAGTAAATATTTGTAAAAATCTTAAAAGTAAATATGTCAGTATATAAATAGGAAGAATTAATATAATTCAATACTGGACTTATCCCATCATAACATGAAATACATCAATTCCATTTCTCTCTTATTTTACTGACCTGTATTTAATCTGTTTCTTTATCAGAATAAATAATACCTGCATACAGATTAAAACCAGAAAAAAAAAACCCAGCATGTATGTATATACTACTATATACATATTCGTTTGTGTGTATCTGAACATACATGCATACACAAAAATAAATGATCAGAAAGAAAAACACAATGAGGAAAAACTGACAAAAATCACTAAGGGTTATAGAGTCTTGCAGTGGCCTTTGTTGTAAGAAAGAGGGTAGCATACAACAACACTGCATTCCAGGGGCGTGCGTTACAGAATAATAGAATCTTTCAGGCTGGAAAAGACCTTTAAGACCACCAAGTTCAACCATTAACCCAGCACTTCTAAGTCCACCACCAAACCACATCCCTAAGCACCACATCTACACCTCTTTTAAATACCCCCAGGGATGGTGACTCCACCCCCTCCCTGAGCAGCCCGCTCCAGTGCCTGACAGCCCCTTCCATGAAGAAATTTTTCCTAATATCCAATCTAAACCTCCCCTGGCACAACTTGAGGCTGTTTGCTCTTGTCCTATCACTTGTCACTTGGGAGAAGAAACTGAGCCTGACCTCTCTTCAATCTCCTGTAGAGAGCGATGTCTCCCCTCAGCCTCCTCTTCTCCAGGTTGAACACCCCCAGCTCCCTCAGCCGATCCTCACAGGACTTGTGCTCCAGACCCTTCCCCAGCTCTGTTGCTCCTCTCTGGACATTCTTCAGCACCTCAATGTCTTTTTTGCAGTGAGGGGCCCAAACTGAACACAGTATTTGGGGTATTTTAATTCTTCCAGGTGTTTTAAGAATTCAGATACAAATTTAAGATTTGTAAATTAAGTTTCAGATCTATTTCCAAACTATGTGGAAAACACCCAGATAGGAGTTAATAGGGGGTATTTTTAACCATAAAGAGCAAGGAAAGCAAAAGCACTTTTATGACCATGATGTTTAAAAGATATCATCTCTAGTTTTATCCCCAGCTAAAGAGAAGGTAAGAATAGTGATTTGATTCCCTCTACATTTCACTCTCAGCAATATCTTAAGAGACCCTTAAATGTTGCCCCCTTAAGCCTTTTTTTTTTCTTTTTTTAATATGGAAATGTGACAAATACGTAACAGGGTTACAGAACTTTGCTGGAGGCTTGCAAAGTTCATTGCAAACGGGAACTTCAAAGCTTCCTCAACTGTGCAAAGTAGCTCAAAAAGAACCATGACACTTTCCTCAAATGCTTTATGATCAGCAGGCTAAATTCCATAATCTAGATGTTTAAAGTGCAGAAAATAGAGAATGAAATTACAAAAAAAAAAAAAAAAATCATCAACACAAACAAACAAAAAAAAACCCCACCCCAAAAAACCCAACAAAACCCAAACTAGATATTTGTCTTTGTTGCCAGTTAATGAAAATGCCTTTTTATGCTGGAAACTATATGGTCAGGAGTTTCAAAACTAAATATAATAAAGTCAGCTTCTTAGAAAAGCAGTGCAAATCATAGTAGCAAAATAACATAAAAATTGATCTAATGCCCAATACCTGCATATATCTGGAAAATGGTTCAAAAGACAAAATTCATGGTGTGATTTTTCATGTCTTCTGTACGTTTTCACTAGGAATTTCAATATCATTTTAGTGTAGAATTCCTTCAACAGAAAACCCTGGTTTATCACATAAAGAATGTTGACTTTAGAGTACTGAACAGTCTAGCTAGATTTAAACAGAATGAAACAAAAAAAGCCACAAATGTGAATAGGCTTACGATTATATAAAAATTACCTACTTAATCCAATTTTTTTTCCTTTTTTATGTACAACTGAAATTGGTCTGAAATAGGTTGATATGATGATGGGTAATCATTTTAAATAATGATCCACTGCTAAATTCCACAACAGCCCATTTTCCTCGCTTTCATGTACTGTTCTGTTTATCAGAAGTACAGTCAAGCTGTAGTTTTTCAGCATGAAATCTGTTCTACTGCAGATTTCTTCCCAGAGGTTTTACATACCGCCTGGACCTCATGCTAAGGCTAAGGTTTCGGAAAGACCCAGCGTGACACCTCTACAATGAGGTTAATTGCCAGTTTATAGATGACCAATTGGCTATTTCAAGTTGTTGCATGGCTCTCCATTTCTCATCTGGGACTGCCCAAGCTAGCAAAAACATCCATGTTCTTTTAGGTAGCTAAAACTGAAGGTTTGATCTTCTTGCCCTAACAGTTTTGGAAGACAGCAAGCAACCTTACAGCTGACCAATACAGGTGTCCTATGTCTGGAACACTGAAACAGCATCGCTGTGACAATGGGAGATCTGCCTAGCCCCAGAAGGACAGGGCATGGGTGCAAAAGGAGGGAGGCCATCAGGAGAAAAAAAACAAAACAAAACAAGACCTGGAGTGTCATTGCCTTCTGGCAATCTCCACTTTTATGAGTAGGAACTTACACTAAGGTCCAATTTAAAGCAACCTTGAGGTGGTCCTTTATGATGTGCGGGGTTAGGCTGAGCCCCAACTGGCTACAGTTTAGAAAAGTGAGCAGTCAAGTGGGCACCTCTGTGCCTCCCACTGCTGGAGTCTGAAGACAAAACCTTTCAGGAATGAGACTTACTTCTCTCTTCTCTTGCCACCCAAAACACCCACCCAAACCCAAGAATAGACACAGCATGAGCTCACTGAGAGATGTGCTGAACAGACTGGGAGAGGGGAATAAAAGAAGGAAGCAGAACTAATGAAAATGACAATCAGTTCAATACTGCAGAGGTTAGAGAAGAATTATTGTTTCATTAGAACAACTCCCAGTTTTCCACACAAGCACTTTTGTAATCCTATCCTTATATCCCCATGAAATCATCATTCTGGACAAAAGGAACTGGAATGGACAATTTACACAGCTTGCAACTGACACTCTTTAATTAGCTAGGTCATTGATGAGAGATGCAAGAGAGCTCTTTCCCTCCTCCTTACTCTATCCTGCTTTCTCCATAAACTACCCGTAGAAAAGATACGGTCACAATTTTTCATTAAAAACTTCCTGTTAGCACCTCCAACCCACCCCCATCGATCTGTTTGCAACAACTTTATTTTAGAAAATTTCCTGTTCTTCATCAAATTCAGAGATTATATTACTTTGAAGTTATACAGACATGAAAATCCTTGAGAATTTGGATTTTCTCGGGCCAGAAGCTTTTTTTTTTTTGCCTAAACTACATTTACTTTTTTCATTTTTAAATTGTTTTTCTCTACTTTTTACAAGAAAAAAATAAAAGAAGATAAAAAAGGAGAGAAATGAGAAAAACAATGTCTCAGAAATAACTGAAGTAAAAGAAATTCTCTCAAAACAAGTTTTATGGTGTGACACAATGTGATACTGAGCAACATGGAAAAACAAACCTGTATCACAGGGAAAATTCTAGCACATTCAGGTTTGATTTTTCTTCCTAAATAATTCTGGCCTAGCAGCATCAATTTGCTTTGCTTACTGAATATTAATTCATCTAAGAAGGCCTCTTGGCTTCAGTGATCAACTTGCATGAGCAAATGCTTTCAGATGTGAGTATAAGTTGCGTGATGTGGTTCTTATTTGTTTGCACGATGAGATCAATGATCCTATGATGCGGTTCAATATCCAGTCTCAGAGGTGTTGCTACCTAAACTAACAGTGCCTGAAACCCTCTGGTTGCAGGACACCACCCTCTGTAGATGCTGAACAAACAATGACAGCTACAAGTATGTAGGCTCACTTTTTGCTACTAAGAACTAGCTCAAGCCTGTAGGCAAAGGCAAGCAGATTCCCACACGCAAACAAGGGACCAGCAAAGGGCAGGTGCTTAGTCCAAGGCAAAATCTGACATCTTTCCCAGCTAGATATTCCTATGTTGTGCAAATCACAGAGAGAGCATATAAACAAACAACATACTTCATAAATTATGGCAGACATTAAAAAGACACTTCACTGCTTAGACAATTTTTTTTCCAGACTATCTTCCTTTTTATGTTTTACATAGGAAACATATATCAATTCTTTGAGACTCTTTTCTATAGATAAGACAGCACCAAGTTAATGGCTTGTAATTCCCAATGCAAGTAACCACACAGAGACAACTCTGCAATGTGATACAGGATTACCATCCACAACGAGCTTCATACCCCTTGTCATTACTTGGGAATCCAGTCCTTTTCTGTGCTTTGGAGGTGATGATTGAGCCTTCACCTTCCTGCTTCCCACCTGATCAGCTGCCTGTCTCTCTCTGCTATCTCTCTTCACACCTATTTTTATCAACGTAATCTATCTTCTTCCTTTCTGCATACAGGACTTCTCATTCCCTTTCATGATAGGGCTTCTGTGGTCAAAGGCAAGGAAAAAGTGGATTTAACCAGAGCTATTACCTGTAGTGATTGCAAACTTCTTTTCTGTTAGCTTACCATCTCCTATTACAAAGGTATCCTAAATTAATGGGGTACTTTATATGCCTCTACATCAGAAATAGCACTCATTAAGAAGAAAAATATATAACCAAGGACTCCATACAGAAGATTTTCTCCCAGATTTTTTGCAGTTTTATATCCTCTGCTTCATTTCAATTAATTTACCTAATTAAATTAATTCTAAAACAATTTGTTCTCCAGATCTTTTACTGGCTGGCATCCTCAAATTAATGTGAAGCACTGGCTAGTATATTATTTTTTACAACTTCTACCAAAGCAGTTTAGGACAAGATAAATAGAACAAATTTATTCTTTTTGGAAAAAAGTATAAAACTCAAAAAAATTTACTTCTACCTCTGCGGTATGAAATTTGTCAGTAATCATTTTAAACTATGCCCTTTTATGATTCTTCCATCTCTTTTAGCTTTCTATGCAGTTCTTTGATGTAACAAAGACAGTTTCAGACAAGATTTCAGTTCATCTGGAAAAAAAAAGCTTTAAGTCTTGAGGCAAAAAGCAGTGTATTTAAAATTTATATACTCCATAATGCCTTTGTTCTGAACTTGAACATCCTGAAAAACTTTTCCGCTTTCTTTTGCCTTATGACTCTGAAGATCATTTGTTCTCATGGTTTCAGCTTCTTATTATGCAACAGTGACTTTAACTGGTGGTTCCAGCATTTAAGTACATGCACAGTCATGGCTGACCCTTTCTGATCAATTGCCAATCCATACAGGTTTGACTGATAAAAGAGCCAATTAGATTTAAGCAAATTAAGGGACATCACCAATGTCAACCACTTATTAAACTGAATGCTGAATTCCATGCATACAAAACACTAATGCACCAAGTCCCATTAAGAGTTGAAATCCTAACCCCATTAGTAACTCCAGACCACTACAGGGTAAGGGTCAAAAGAAAGTTTCATATTTATGGATTAACATTTGGATTCCGTTTTTATTTTTTTTTTAATCTTTTCCAGAACTCTTGAACCTGCACTGCAATTTTAGTCAAGAGCTTAGATAAAATATATTCTTTATTTCTAAGATTATTATTTTTTAAGTGTTGACTTCAAGCATGGCATATCAGCTAGATGAGAAATTAAGATATATCAATCAGGTAATACTAAAGATTTTGTGTGTGTTATACTATGTGTTATACATTTAAAATAAAAATGAAACAAATAAAATGCATGTTGGAAGAAAATTTGTATCATAATTGAAAAAGAGTGATCTGCAGTATCTTCAAAATGGAATTCTTTTCACCTTTATCACTCTCTCTCTTAAACAACCTTCCATCAAGCTCCATGAAGTACTCCCCACAATGCAAATTTTTGAAACAGCTTTTTTTGTTATCCTTCAAAAGAGAATGCCACATTTCGACTCATTAAAAGGCTGAGATTTTGTATATAAGACCTCTTTCACTCTTTGATCACACAAAACTTCGTCAAAGTGAAATCTTGGCGACTGAAGGAAAAAATAGAGTTCCTTCTGGTTTTAGTAGAATCTTGATTTCATTTAATGATTTAGACTGTGAGGCACTGAATACATCCCAGTGTAAAATTACCATTATGCTCATAATTCAGCATGCAAAGGAATTGTGTGGCATTCAAAGTCATTATAATAAGCATCACAGTAAACACAGGTTGCCCTAGATACACGTGTGTGTGTGTCTGTATGTATGTACACATAAAGTGAGACTATAGTGTGTGTGAGACTACTTCTCTCATATGCACTGCTTCATTTATTATTCATTTCACTACAGATCACAGTCCACTGGACAATGGTATGGAAGATTTCTTTAATAACTCTCACTGCTAATTTAATTCTACTTAAACACACATATCCTAGTGAATGCCACATGCTTTTCAGCATGATTTTATGTGTAAATCAGGATAATATGTTTTCAGATCATTAACTAAAAGGAAGCATGAACTAAAACCTATTTAATCAATGAGGTATTGCTTTTAAACTACCACAAGGTCATAAAAAAGATAATTTCAAAGCTATAAGTTTTCTAATTGTAATCAACAACAATCTAATGATGAAAGAAAGTGTATCTTAATGGCTACCATAAACCTGTGCACATCCTTGCCCATCTTTAAAGATCCTTTACCTTCTTATTTGGTAAAATTTTCACTACCAAATTTTATTATTTCAACGTGCAAAATTGAAGCATCACACTGCGATTAAAGATGTCAGTTTCTTACTGCTCAGTCTTAAGTGAGCAGTGAAACTCAGATGTGATTTAATGATTATTATTATTTATTATTATCTTATTATATTTTATTTATATTATTATATGACAAAGTATATTTGTTAATATTATGTGTCATTTGGCAATCAGATTGCAAAAGAGTAAAATATACTGGGAATTTACCTTTTCCTTCTTGCTCAGTAATCTGTCATACAAACTCTGCATTTTATTTATTCACTTTTCAAAAGCCTTTCCGATGGTTTGGCCCCAAAACCAATCCAACTGTTTGCAAGCAAGCTGTTCCAAGTGTAATTGTACTTTTGAGCTCTAAGTTTTGTGGGATTTTTTGTTTGCTTCATATTCATTTTGTTTATTCTTTTACTTTCAAACGATGTATGTGTCACACCACACTGTTTCTGCTCATCACCTACACATCTCAGGATCAAGTGGTTTTGGGCTCTCATTTTAGAACTCAAAATTGACCTAAATTAATTGTTTCCACTTGCATTTATTCAACAGAAGCTAATTTACTAGGATGTCCATGGAAAGAGAATGAAAAAGGAACACATATACATGAGCTGTAATTTTAAGCTTTCATTTAAAGAAAAAACAAACAAACAAACCCAAAAAATCCCACTCACAGTGTTTAGGGAGTATTTGCTCAATTCCCCTATTTCAAGTTTTTAGGAAGGCAACATCCAAAGTGTCTTAGAGCCTCATTCATTGTAAATAAGCACATGGCAAGCGACTTTCTTACAACTACATTAGTTTGTGGATTCTCGCTCAATATATTACCAACGGTTACTACTATTAAACAAATTATTTAAGTGCTCTTTCTTAGCACTTAACTTTTATTCTAAAACAGATTACAAACTGCAGGTGAGTCTCTATATTCTTACATTAGATTAGCCATCCATGATAGAATACATCATTCACAGAAAAAAATAATGAATGTAACCCATGTCCCACCTACATAATATGTTATCTACACAACTAGCTGTTTTCGTTCTCTAGCTCTTAAATTGAGCAACGTGGCAAACTAGAACCTGAAAAGAACAAATTTGTTAGTAAGAACTACTAATGCAAACATCTTCTGAACTTCCAGTCCTCAGTTACAATAATAAATAATGTTTTGTTCAACAGACTATTTCTGTAATTGTTAAATGCATAGAAAAAGCACTTTTGCATACTTACCTCCTGGAGGCATGACTATTGTTAGAGCATCACTTATCAAGCTGCCCTGGTTGTTGGAAGCATTCACTTGTACTGTGTAGCTAGAAAATGGAACCAGTCCTTTAATGGGTACCCATACATTGGATTCGTTGCTGCTGTATAATATCCGAGTACCATTTACAGTAGAATAATTAGCATTAGCTGTTATGGGAAAAAAAAAAAAAGGGGGGGAGGAGAAGAACAAATATTATGCCTTGCATTTGCTAAAATTTGCTCTCCTTATGAACCCAGTATTACTTCTACTCAAATGAAAAATTTACATTGATACCTGTAACACCAAAAAATTGCCTATTTGGAAGAAAAAATATTATTCACCATTTTCTCTTCATTTTGCCAACACTTTGTGGTACTTGTAGAACTTGAAAAATAAATGAACCAATCATGCAGGTGTAAAGCTGACTGCTACATATTGCAAACAGAAGCCAGTTTTCAGAAATTACTCATGTTCCAGAACAGGTATATGGTAGCTGCTAACTTGAAACACTAAGGTTAATTCTTATGCCTATGAAATACGGTAAAACTTCTTGAATTCACAAGAAACACACTTACCTTAGGAGTTTATATGCTAACTCCATTGTATACCTAAGCATTAGTCATATGCAGTATAAAAGACATGCTTTCCAGCATGGCCTGCAGTCCTCTCAAAGATAATACAAGGATTTGAAGCATCAGTTTATCAGTTGCAACCATCAGAGGACACCACAACAATCTACATGTCCTTTACAACCTATTTAAGATCTCAAACTTAAGATAGGACAATATTCTACTCTACACAAATAACAAAATAAACCTTTTCAAAATACCTGATAAGGAAGACTGGAAAATAAAAAAAAGTATGTCAAGTAACAATCTTTTTTTGACTCAATAAAGATTTCACTCACGTACCTGAGAGCAAAACTGAGCTCATTTAAAGATTATCCAATATTTTGAACATATAAAGTGCTATATAAATGATTAATATTATTACTACTATCCATCATTACATGGAGAGCTCTCACATTTAAGCCGATGGAAATTCTGCATTACAAACAACAGCAGAATCACATGAGTTGGAGACTACAGATATAAGAATGAGAAAAAACCAAACAATATAACAAAACAAATAAACAATAAACAATATAACTATTAACAAATATTAAATTAATTAAGGCATTGTCACAGCCAGAAGATTGAATATTGACATCTGAATTCTTTACAAAAATCTAAATATGATAAAATTAAAAACCCTTAGACACTCTCTTGTAATTAATTTTTAAGTGAAACTGGGTTTACTCATTTTTATGCAAGTTTCAAACGAACTGTTGAAACTGAAATGTTATTAAACCTGAAACAGTTTCTCAAATATTCTGTATTTCTATCATCTACACTAACGTGCATATATATGCAACACATTTCAGTCATGCTCTCGTTACATTTTACTATGAGCGATCTGTACTTTGCTCTAATTTGGGGATTCCTACAAATAATCTGTCATTCACTTATGGTGTAAATCCAAGTCATTCCTTTATTTTGACATTCACAGAGCTCCACAAAGTGTTTTCAGTCATTCTGCTGGTAACATATGGCAAACTTACTTTCTGAGTTTTTCAGAAGGAGGAGAGTTTTATAAAACTCTCTGTAAATATGCCTTCTAGTCTAGTTCCTCACTGCTCAAATTCTACCTGTATTAAATCATGCCATAGCACCAGACTGCCCAAGCAGACTATAGAAGTGTGAATGTAGGACAATTTCATGAAACCTGATGGATTTATTTTGGATTTCATTGAATTCTACACTAGCCTGAGAGACCCCAGCAATGCAGGCAAAGCTTCTTATCATGCAAGAACTTACCAACACATTTTACACATGGCACATAAGAGACATAGCAGTTCTACGCAAGTAAAGTTATTTTGTCTAAAATTACTCTTACATACCCAGGCTACTCAGCCAGCACTAGAAAAACGCATCTGCATTATTTATCTCAGCTTTTAAACTGTATATCAAACCATCCTTCTGCATCTTTGTGAAAATATCCCTGTGTGTGATTGGGAAGAACATACAATCCAGCACAGCAAATCTCTCCCATTACACATCAAAGTTTTTCTGTGCACCACTGGGCAGCTTGCAACTTTCTGTTTGAGACACCTACCCAACAACATGAGATTATTACATGAACCTATTGTTTGATTAACAACAATAAAGCCATTACAAATGGCCAACTGACATTCTTCTTAAGGTCCTAGTGACACAAAATCTTAAGGACTGTGCTGGCTGCGAAGAGAGATGTGTTTTTAAATTGTTTCTCCCAAAACAGTAGGAAAGTTTAAAAACCCAGTGTTGATAGATCAAGGCACATAGGATAGATTCAAACCTCAAGCATAAAAGTAGGCCCTATTATCAGCAGTTTACATGCCCAATTCATGAGAAAATTCAACTTTTTCTACCCACAGTAGTTTTAATATGTTAATATTTTAATTCTCACCCACCTGAGTCCAGAATGAAAGCATGTTCTTCCTCTGCTATTTTTATTCCACTATTAATCTTTCTTCCAATGGCTAACTATACTGTATTTTTTAAAATGCAGTTTCAAGTAACAGAAAAAGAATTAAAAGGATAACACTATTCCAAGTTGCCTGGATAACAACATTAATATACAGTAATTATACAATTAGTTGTAACATTAAATTCTAGTTATAGCAGAGTGATTACTCGGCAATTATAAGAAGTATATAATTACACAATAATTAGAAGAAGTATGTAATTACATAACCATTTTATTCAGCTCAAAAATGAACTTGCAAATTTACAATGAGTTAGACAACATAGCAATTCAAAATTCTTCATTGCTCCTAATAAAAAGCTGAGGGGCACTTGCAAGTTTCCTAAGCTAAATTTTACACAAACAAAAGGTGTTTTATCCTGGTTGCCAGCCAAGCAACTTACAGCTACTGGCAAGCAAAATATTAGAAGAACATTTTTTAAATGCAGTCCTTGGTGGGAATAACTTGCAATATGCAGCTTTGCCACTTCTCACTGCTTAAGCTTTGCTTTCAGTGGGCTGGAAAATGCAGACACATAGGTTCAGCTTGACAGAAAGTGATACAGTGATAACCCTGTCATATCGCTCTGTGCCATTCCTGCCTGGACTGCTTCAGTGTGGACTCTATTTGCGAGCATAAATGGATGTGGCCTCTATTTTTCCATTTTTCATATGTGCTTTCCTCTCCATCCTGCTCAGGTCCTACTGTAGCCTACCAGCAACTCTGCTGCAGTCCTAAACAGCAGCTACCTCAGACTCTGGTAAAGTCCTAAGAGACGTTGGTTTACTTCAGACAGGTGGTTTCTACCAAAATGCGTTCTCATTACTGTACATTTCTGCTTCGTAACTTTTGGCGTGAACAGTCAGTCACCAGTGCTCCAACAAGACCGATCTTCTCAAGACATCGCTAACATGAACAACCTAACTAAGCAGGCAGAAAAACTCCTCGACTGGCTCACCACGTCCTTCAATACTTAGACACGCAAACACCCTTAGCAAATAACAAATTCAGATGGAAGGGGGCTCAGAGCTGCCATCTCCTGCAGTCTCTCAAAAAAAGAGATGAAAGGCTTCCCTGTGCTCCTTAATCTACCCATATTTTTGCATTGTGATGGTTTTGTTTTTTTACTAGCCTTCCTGCTCATAAGGTTCTCCATATGTCCCCTAGTATTTCTGAGGGAATTCTTTGGCTATGTTGTGCTGTTCTCAGTTTACTCCTAGTTTATACCAGATCAAAGTATCTCAGTTTTTCAGGTAAACATTACCAAAATTAAGAAATTAGGGCTAAAGAACACCATATACATGCTGTAAAAGCATATGTAATTCAAACAAAGTCAAGTAATAAAACATGCTTACATTAAAAAGATACACAAATACATATTCCATTCAGAATCATAATTTAAAAGTGCTAAGCTTCACACAGCAGTCTAGAGCATTTGTGTCTGAAGGTTCACTGTGGTTTTGGGTGGACACTTTGAAGGGATCTCCCAAACAGACGTGCATTCCTGTTATTGAGTACTACTGTAAACGGGTGAATAAAGCTCCTGTGGTTTGGTGGTGCGTAAATTACTGCTATCCTGGGTCCGTCATCCTATGGGGTTCACTAGATTGAAATAACATAAATGGGTATCCTTTTCCATTCTTGTTATAATCATTGTCACAAGAATTTTAATGCCTCATATATTCCGTAATTTTTTTCTGTGTGCTGTACTGCTCTGACCTTTTCAATATTCTGTAATTTGACTGGCTGGCCATTTCAAGTTCTCTCCTTTTTACAGCCTTATTAACTTGTGGGGAAGAGGTGAAATGGACAGCCAATCAGAATACATAATATTGCAAAGGTCACGGTAGTACAGTATAGTATCAGCGGACACAGAATACTGTATATTAGTCATTAGCGTTCTGATATCTTATTCATGTGACAAAGGTTGTAAGGAGCGCAGGAAATGGTACAACATGAAACCATTCTCATGACAAAGACTGCAATGGAACAAAGAAATAATACAAACTAAACGCATTCATCTCACATTTAAAAACTGGGGGTTTTACATTTAAATGTGTCCATTTCTGGAACTCTTCCCATCTGGGTCAAAATTTATGCTTTTAAGAAAAAAGGTAATAAATCAAGATGTCCTTTTTTGTGTATTAAACAGCAAAAACTCATGTTTCATCTGTATGGGTCATATTTTCCAAATTACCAAATACTTTCATTACTATCATTGCATTGCTGACTATTAAAGTAATAAGTTTAAACATAACCAGTCTAATGTGTTGATATCACAAACACATTGACACTACTATGCTGCTGACTTCAGGAAGCAAGGAGGTCATACTAATGAAAAATAGCACTGGGTGTGCGTGTGGTTTTCTTTCCCCAGTCATCAACAGCCAGCCATCATTATACAGAATATACTGGTCAACAGTTGCCTGCCTTATACTCCTCTGTTCGTATTCTTATGGAAATTCAACAACTGAGCTGCCTTTGTAAAACAGAATTCTATATATTCCTATCTGAGGTGTCCTAGAAATTGGTTGACTGCCCATCTTACCCCCAGATTTGTTTGAGCTTAAATAATATTGCAGTACTATAGTTTCTGAAATGCAGAGAGATTTCCACCTAAAAGGTACTTAAGCCTGAAACACTTAAGTCTTATCATCACAGATGTTTAATGAATTACTAATTTCTTTCAATATCACTGTTTCAAGACAATGTTGGGCTTCAATCACAATAGTACACTGTATGGTGAATGCTATTTTTTGGGTGAGTTTAAGGCTTTGTGTCATGCTTTGAAACATTATTACCAATCTATATTGTTTCTATTACATACATGCAAGTCTCGATAACCTCTTTTAAGCAGAGAGCACGTTGCACCACAATATTCAAACAGATAGAAGCAGAACTATTCCTACTGCAGAAGACTACTCAAAGAACAAAGGTAGAAAAAAAATCCAGGACAAGGAACAGTTCATATGAGGATCTAAAGAATTATACTTAGTTAACTAGCACAACAACTTATTTTTATACGTGCTTTGTATGTGTTTGAGCATACAGAGGTTAAGCATGTTATCTTGGACCACAGAAAAAGTGTTAGGATAGCAAAATAAAAATGAAACAAAAACTAATGTGTTCACCCCCTTTCCTCATCTTTCCATTGGTCACCTGCTCATTGAGTACCATTTTTTGTCCCTGTCCTGGTTCCCAGCTCTCTGGCAGCAAGTCTTTTGGGGAAATCCTGTCAATATGCACATTTCTTCAGTAAGCTCATTCTTTTGTCCATTAGTTTTGCCTGTTCTTCAGCCTCATTAACTTCCATACTGGCTACTCTGTTCCTCCCAGCTAAGATTTTTTTTTTTTTTTTCTCCTTCTGTCTTTTCCACTATTTCTAGTGCAGTGTTCTGGATAAAAGATATGTCTTTCCATTATTTCAATTACCTCAATAAAAAACACCTAAAAATCTTTCTCCATCATTACTGGTGACTCTTTTCCTAAGAACTGTAACAACAAATTGTTCCAATTGTCATTCCAATTGCTATACTGATCTTACAAAACAATTTCTGTGCTTTAACACCATACCTCTGTTTTCAACAAAGAGCCCAAAATTGAAACTCTCTTATCACAGGGATAGTCACTCTCATGTGACAGGAGGAGGTGCTGGCTGAGGCAAGATGTGTAATTTAAAAGCACTGTGGCAACCTGGGAAAATTACACATCCAAAAATATTAATTTTTGTGTAAATAATTAACAGCTCACATTACCTGCATTGCAAAACCTTAGCTTTTTCCTTTTTCTCTAGTGATTAAAGAAACTTTCAGTTTTAAGACTGAAAAATAGCACACATTTAAAGAACAAGATGAAAGTTCTTATGGCTACATACAGCAGAAATCTGAAAGTTTAAAGATCCAGATACAGTTTCTGACTGTGTTACTCAAGTTGTTTCTTTGGCAACTCAGATTCCCTCACTATAAAACAGACAAAGGCACCTTCTGTGACTTTTCACAGAACTAAATTTGGTACAGCCATCTTAGACTGTCTTGAGACTTAGAGAATGCAGATGCTGAATGTTCTGTCCATCACCCTGAGCTGGCCCTCAGTACAGGCTGGAGGCTGACACTGGAAAGCAGCTTTTCTGCTTTGAGAAAGACATGGATGTCCTGGTGGACAACACGCTGACCACAAGTCAGCAATGAGTCCTTGCAACAAAGAAGGCCAATAGCCTCCTGGACTGCATTAGGAGAAGCACTGCCAGCAGGCCAAGGGAAGAGATCTATCCAGCCTTCTTGAGACACATCTGGAGTGCTTGTCCAGTTCAGAACCTCAGTACAAGACAGACATGGACTTACTGAAGCAGAGTTCATACAAAGAAGATTAAGGGCTTGAATCATCTGTCACACAAAGAGAGCTTGAGAGAACTGAAGTTGTTCAACCTCCAGAACAGAACACCTGAAGGGAGTAGGATCTGATCTATGTGTGTAAATATCTGACGCGAGGGTGTAAAGAAGCCAGACTCTTCTCAGCAGTATATAGCAACAGAACAAGAGGCAATGGGCACATACAGGAATACAAGAAATTCTGTTTAAACCTAAGAAAAACCCTTTTTTACTCTGAGGTTGGTCAAACACTGGAGTAAGTTACCCATATTGGTTGTGAAGTCTCCATCCTTGGTGATATTCAAAACTTAACTGGACACTGTCCTGGGCAATGTGCTCCAGCTGACCCTTGGAGAAGGGGGGTAGGACTAGATGATCTCCAGATGTGCTCTCCAACCTCAGCTGCTCTATGATTCTATGAAAAATTGCAGAATACTTCAAGAACCCTAAGGCAAAGCAGAGGTAATCATTATGATGAAAGCATGTTCCTGTCAGTAGAAATAACTGATCATTAGTGTTTCAAACACAAAGGAATGTGCATTTATATGCTCATTAATTCTATGGACTGAAATATGTATAAAGACCACAGCTTGATGAGGACCTCATACAAGAAAGTAACTATCCACACGATCTGTGCTAAATGACTACAGCTGAAATTAGGCTCTGTCACCATGGCAGGCGGAGAAGCATGTTTGATGTATGGTCTCATCTACCCTTTCTGAGTTTCCAGTTCAGTGCCATGAAGCTTTCAACTTAAGAACCCTATTTGTGGATAAACCTGTCAGAAAGAAACCTTTCTATCTGAATTACTGTTTTAGGTTTTCTCATTGCACTCTGTTTTAGGTTTTCTCATTGCACTATCTTAAACATAGAAATGTCCAATGAGTCTTGCAATTGTGTCCATCTTATTTCGAGCTTCCAGTTAAAACAGTGTATTCAGTATAGTGTTAAATCTCTGCTGTAAGTACATTCATCTATAACTCACTTTGCTGCAAGTGCACCAAGAGGCACCAGTTCTGGAACCCCCCACACACTTTATTATGTGTTTTAGGGACACGCTGTACAAACTAAATTCATGACCTAAAGAAATCATAAAATAGGGTGAGGTCACCCAATTCTGGAAAGCATTCTACGAATAGAACTCACTTATGTGGATTTCACACAGGCTTCCAGTGCCCAGGTGCTCTTTTCCCAATACAAAGAGGAGAAAGCATCCCAGCACAGTTTAGTACTCCACATCACATTGTCTATAAATGACCAGAAGGCATCAAATAGCACAGAAGTTAAAAAGTTTGCTGCATTTGTGATGTTAGGCTGATGATAGACCATACAATTATTGATTTGATCCATTTTATAAAGAAAAAAGAAAGACTTTACAATGTTTATACCAGGGGAGATTTTACATACTAAAAAATTTCAGAGACAGTTAGCTTTATAAACTTCAAGTTTGTTTTTCTATGGTTAGGACATTCTTTCTCTAGCTGCAGCAGTACATAAATGGAGATTATCACAGTATCTGGTTTCTGAATCTATGCCCATAATTCATGGATGCCAATAAGAATTTTCCATTCTCCAGGGACACTATCAGAAGGAGACTAGCTAAACACACAGAGCAGAACTGGGAGTCTCAAATCCATAATCAAATATCTAGATTGATTGTGTCACTTGCACTTGTATTGATTTCAATTGGAGCAGCTGACCCAAGAGAATAATAAAAATGTGGAATAAAACTGATTTATGAGAACAAAATAAATCCTTTTGTGAGTGGTAATGAATTGGTACTATTTAACCCTTTCAATCACAAAGGGAGAACACTATTTATTTTTTCAGAATGCTGAGTTAGCCAAAAGAAGTCATATAAAAAATGTCAATACTGTCAAATGCCATTACACTTAGTTGTAATACTTTGGAAGGAATGAAGCTCTAAACTTGATCTAGGATTTTTATTTGACATAAGACATTCTTTTAGCTTCTGCAGTCACCTTACATGAGGCATCATAAATGACGCACTTGTAGATGAAAGAACCACAGAATCACTCAGGTGAGTGTTGTACTTACTTATAAAGTAGTTCCCTCTAGCCTATTCAGGGCAAAAATATGTAGAGTAAAACAAAGAGCCATATCAACTGCACATAAAAGGATGACCTATCATAGTATCTTGATCATTTTGGCAGAACACTAGAATGTTACACAGACACATTCTGATTTGACTTCCCTTATACAATTCAAATAAAAGCTTCATCAAAGATTGCCAAACCTCAATTTTCATCAAGCTTTCTCTACATGAGAAAACAGGCAGGTTTTACGTAAGTCTCTTAAGAGAAGAATAGCTGTTTGAAACCAACACATACGAGTATCCAAACGCAATTTCTACATCTGCAGAAGTTCTATTTAGATTATATACATTTTGTTTGCGTCATGTGTCTACATCATTGACACTAACCATTTTCTATCCAATGTCATAAACTGTATTTTTGCATTTAGGATTTACAATAGTTACCCAAGCACTGTCAATGTTCCCTCCTCAGCCTTCATCTAGGTTAAAAACTCTAGAAGACATTCATTAACTAAAAGACTGTTTTCATAGGTGAACCGATTGACAAATTCTCTTTTACTCAATACTGTTTACCAGTGCCAACTCCAGAAGATCGCTATTATTCACTAGACTATTCCAAGGGAGCAGGGATGGTCTCAGAGACTATGCTGCTATTGGCACTCACTAGGAATTTCAGCCTGTAAGAACTGATAATATATTCCTCACAGAAATGGGCTTCAGCCTTATGTATCTGCTTTATAACATGAAAGTCAATAAATAAGGCTGTACAATATGGAAGCAGACTGGTATACATGTGCCAAAAACATAACTGTGTGAACAGATGCAGAACATCAGTTAAAACACTGTCTGCAGTCTGATGCTAGAGTCTTCATCAAAGAAACAGTCCAGTGTAAAAATTATGGAGAGTGCTTTCATTTTGCTTTCCTCTCAGACACCTGCACCAAGGAACAGAAATCATACCTGGTGCTGAAGGAAATCATGCTAGTAGGTGTTTTATTGTGAAACTGTTCAAAATCTACTGAAGCTTGACTAAACATTACCCAATAATCAACCTAAAGTGCATGCAAAACTATGAGGTTTCTAGCCATGCAAATCAAACTTGAAGAGGCACATTACTCAGTGCGAAAATACCCCTAAGTCCTGCTCTAGTGAGCAGATTAAACATGACTATTTGAAAATGGATCAGGCATCCCCTTTTTTCCCCCCCTTAAACATCTTTAGGATTTGTGAGTGTTATTAATGAGGTCTGTAGCCAAAACTAAGGAGATAGATGAAATGAGGGAGGAAGAAGATGAAATATGAAAAATCTCCTTAACAGCTGACTTGGAAAAGCAGCTAAGGGCTCCCACAAAAGCATTCCACTTTGGTAGTGGGGAGGGTGTCTCTCTGGTGCCGCATGTGGCAATGATGAATAAGCCAATGCTCTTGCTCACAGTGGGGATGATGACTTTTGCCATGCTGTGCCTCTGACACTGTATACTTTCCTTTGGGAACTCAAATTCCCTGTTGGTTGTTCCCATTTATGATGCTGTTTGTGCTGCATGGATTATGTTAACATGGTGCCAGTGTTCTACACTGATTGGTCACTAAACATCTGTGTACATAATTAATGGATAATACTTATCAAGCATTTGAATTAGTGTTATCAACTTTGTTGTGTGCTAGGGTTTGGGACGTAAAGACCTGGTGGGCAAAGGCGATTCTCACAGCATCATAGGTGCTCCCATGAAGATCCTCAGTAATAACACTATTCGGACTTGAAGGTGAGAAAAATAATCCAAGAATAACAGCATGATAATGACAAGAGAAAATACATCCAGAGAGGCTCTGGAGAACACTGACTCAGTGGCTGCAGCTCCTCAGCATTAGCAACATTAAGGCACTAAAGTACTTTAGACACTGTGCAACATCACAGCAGTACAACAAACAGACACGGAATAATTATTTCTTTATATATTACAAAAGTAACTGGTAAATATTTACCACTACCATTAATATCACTACAATTTCTCAGATTCACATTCCTTTTGAAAAATTTACCCTTCTTTTAAGGTTAAGGACCTCTACTCTCCTTAGGCCAGCTTCTTGAAGAAAGAATTATTTTTCTTATTAATATAGTCAAATGTAGTGTGCCTACAGTTTGTGTATATATATATATATATATTTATAAAATAATCAAGGATTACTACTAGGGAATTCAGGTTGCAGAATGTATAGAGTTACTGCACAATCCTGAATTACTGGAGTCCAGTTGGAATGACTCTTTCTGTCCTCAATAGATAATGGTCTGTCCCTGGCACAGAAACACATGATATTATAAACATCTTTGATAAGTGATTAAATACAGGAAGAACACAGTCCTGGTATTTACCTCCTATGGAAAAAATATTCAGATTTTTTTGGTACCAGTTTTTTCAATGTTCAACTACATGAGAGGAAAGGCTTGGTAACTACTCAACAATAAGGAAAAAATTTTTTTGAAGAAATAGCTTCTCTTGAAAATAAATTGCCTGCTTTGATTACATATATGGAATGACTATACTGTCATTTTTGTAAAAGAATTTTTCTTGCAAACATTAAAGCACATCCAAACTTGCATCTGTTGTCAGGTATTCCATATTCAGTTGCAGGAACTGTAAATACAAATCTATACTTAGATATTTATAGTCTGATGTAATTATGCAAAAAAAATGTCTAAAAAATTCACTATGAAAACTGGCTTAACAAGTCTCTCAGAAATGTTTTAGTAATTTCTGAAACATGTTTAATTCTCAAAAACTGTTGTGTTCTATTTAAATTATCAGATCTAAATGTAAAACACCACCTTCTGCATCTTTGAAGATGACATCCCACAGAACTTCTTCTCCAGTCTCAAGCCTTCAACACAAGACAGGCTAGGAACTTCAGCATTCCTCTCCCCACTTCTTTTGGCATCTGCAGGTGGCATGTCTGCCCCAGCAGACATTGCTTTTATGCACTAGCTTGATACGTAACATTCTCTATTTGATTTCTGATTGGAGAAGGTACTGCAAGCCCGATCAGGTCTGTGAGAGGAACCTTCTAACAGAAGAAAAATTAACAGCCGATCTGTGTTTTCTTCTATTCATTTTTATGTATAGTATATATTAAACCATAAAGAATAGATGAACAAAATTCTAATGTATATATGCAAAAGTCAAGTCACCTTGTTTATCGATTTAGCTTTTTTTTTTTTTTACCAGAAAATGTTGTATTCTGCTGTCAGAATTCTCCAGTTTTCCAAGAGAATGAGTAGGTTGCAAGGAAGCTTCCTGGTACAGTATCTCCAAATAAGCAGAGTTACCAGATGTATAATATTACCTTTACAAAAATACCAGATGAACTACAATGCTGAAAAGTAAGAACTATTGATGAGTAAATGACAGAAGTTACAAAAAGGAAAAGAAAAAAAGAAAACCAAACTGAAAATAACGTACATTGATTTCTACATTCACGAGTAGTAAAGAGTTCTGAGTATAACCCTGCAACTTCGTGCTGGGAAATTCCCTAAGGACATATTGTTAATTAAGGATTCTCTTTATGTCAAACTCGCATTCAAATGCATCACAACATCCAGGGGACTACAGATTTGGATTCATTTTGTGCTAATGCAGTCATCTAACACAGGTAGGAAGATAAGAATTTCCTCCAACTCTCTCCTCT